>CM003422.1:240000-814463 GCA_000331325.2 Crithidia fasciculata | reverse complement strand
CTTTTGTGAAGCACTCCCGACTTTCTGGAAGCCACTCCCGACTTTTGTTGGAAGCACTTTCGACTTTCTGGAAGCACTCTCGACTTTCTGGAAGCACTTTCGACTTTCTGGAAGCACTTTCGACTTTCTGGAAGCACTCTCGACTTTCTGGAAGCACTTCCCAGTTTCTGGAAGCACTTTCGACTTTCTGGAAGCACTCCCGACTTTCTGGAAGCACTCTCGACTTTCTGGAAGCACTCTCGACTTTCTGGAAGCACTCTCGAGTTTCTGGAAGCACTTTCGACTTTCTGGAAGCACTTTCGACTTTCTGGAAGCACTTTCGACTTTCTGGAAGCACTCCCGACTTTCTGGAAGCACTCCCGACTTTCTGGAAGCACTTTCGACTTTCTGGAAGCACTTTCGATTTCTGAACACTTTCGACTTTCTGGAAGCACTTCGACTTTCTGGAAGCACTCCCGACTTTTGGAAGCACTTCGACTTTCTGGAAGCACTTTCGACTTTCTGGAAGCACTCCCGACTTTCTGAAGCCTTTGACTTTCTGGAAGCACTTTCGACTTTCTGGAAGCACTTTCGGACTTTCTTGGAAGCACTTTCGACTTTCTGGACACCACTTTCCGTTGGAAGCACATTTCGAGTTTTCTGGAAGCACTCTCGACTTTCTGGAAGCACTCCCGGCTTTTGGGAAGTGCTTTTGTTTCAGGCGAAAGAAAAAGCCCCGCCTATCCTTTGGGAATTAGGCAACGGGGTTGCTCCTAGGGGAAAGGATTTTGTCCCATGCCTATCCCGCCAACCCCACCCGGCTTTCGAGGCAGGAGAAGAACAAGCGCGGCCTCTGAAGAGGAAGAAGCATCACATTGCTACGTTTCCCAGAAGAAAAAGCCCGAATGAACCGCTGAGGAAAGTTTCTTTTGCTATTGAGCCATATAGAATCCAGAAGGCAGTGCTTAACCAAACCTGCCATTGTTATTCCGCAGTCAAGCATCGTTGTCTGGACCTTTGACCAAGGGCACTGAATGGGGTCAGCTGGTTCTTTCCTTAGGGAAGAATTATTTCCTGGGATCTTAGCAACACCCCTATTCCCTCTAGGGCAGGAGCAGGAAAACCCTTTAGATCACGAGCACGACTCCCCAACGGGCAAAAAACCTCCTTCCCCCCCGAGATAATTCTCCTGCTCACCTCCATTACCACTAGTTGCTCGAGAACTCGTCGAAACTTAAGAGATCTTTCCGGCGTGATGGCGGATGATGCTCGGGAAGCGGCCACGACGACGGTGAGATCTAAACACGCGGAACGGCAGTAGGACTTGCGATATCACCTGCTGCTGTGGGAGTTGCTGTTACTCTAACGGCGCTTTCGCGATCCATATGTCTGTTGTGCGCCGCTTCCACGTGTCGCTTCATGTGCGTAGCCGCGATCAATCGTTTGCAGAACGGGCACTCCAGCTTCTCCATAATGCGGACTTTCTCGACAGGTGTGCGGGTGTCGAGGGGGAGCGGCCCATGCAGAAACATGTGGCGCTTGGTGAAAAAGTCGCAGCTGCGGGTGAAGAAGGGGCACAGCGGGCACCGGTAGAAACCTCTTGGAGGGGATGCATGAAGGGCAAGCGAAACCATCGTGCTCAGTTCAGCAGCATCGGTGATTTTGTATGCTTTCACAATGTGCTTCTTCAGCTGCTCACGGCCTGGGAAGGCTTGGTAACATACTGGGCACAGCATAGAATCCAACGGGTACATTGCGAAGTGCGCAGAAGGCGGTGGCTCCGGAGGCGGTGCGAGAAGCGGGGGCGGTAGTCCCATTTTCTTCATTCGATGTGCAACACACCATCTGCATTCTTCGTTGTCTATGTTGTTCACACGCCTATCTAAAAAAGCCAAAATATCGTGAGGCGCCACTCCGAAATTGCGCCAAAGCTGTCTCTTGCTGCCGTGTGAGAACCACATCACCGTTTTTGGGGGTGGCGACTTTGCTGTCCAGTAGCAATTTCAGGAGCGTAGAGGGGTTACATATACAGTTCTGCGGTATGTTGTGAAGGCGTCTGATCGTCGTGACGAGGTCCGTGATCCAGGCGCGATCTGTCGGAATTGGCTGCATGGCAGCCTTGGCCATTTTATCAACTGCTTCGTTTCTCCGAATTCCACAATGTCAGAAGACAGACTGAAAAGAAAATCAAGCTTTGTGGTTGATCAGCTTTAGGATGGTGGTCCAAATGCGGCGCAGAACACCTTCGTCAACGGTTGTGGGTCCTGTTTTGAGCGCCATGAGGAGCGAATAAGAATCGGTGACGATAACACATGTGGTGCGGTAAACTCGGTGCTGCGTGACACACTGGAGGAGCCGCCTCAGCCCTGCTTTCATGGCAATGCATTCAGCACGGTAGCTGCACGCAAATTTGCCACAGAAATCAGTGACTGTCAAGACGAGCCGGTCTTTGTGGTAAAGCATGGCAGCTGCTCCGGATTGCTCATCAAGCTCAACGGCGCCGTCAGTGTAGAGTGCCAACGGCACATTTCGGAACCGGCGTAGGCGAGCTTTGCATGCAGCCAGCTTCTCTGCAACTGGGGATTCAGCACGTAAGTTTCCTGGAAGCGACGTGTTGAAATACACCCGACGGCTTTTCAGGAGAGATCGAAACGTGAGAGGCTGCTCAAAGGAGTCAATAGCAGTGTATCCACCTGGTACGCGGCGGATGTAGGTGTGTAGTGGATGCTCGTCTTCGTAAATTTCTTTCGCTACGTGCCTCTTATAACCACCACCGGTGACTGCTGTCAAGTAAAGTCGTAATCGGCGGAGCAGTACTGTGGCGTCTAGCGGCAACGGATCAGCTTCTTTCAGTAGGTCGTTTGCATAAGCGTATTTTGAGATTCCAGCCACCATCGCGGCGCCAAGTGCATGTACTCGCTCCAAGGATGCTCTGCACGAATCGCTGGTGTTGCCCCACCAGGACGTTGCGGCGTAGAGGAGTTTTGGTTTAATGATGGCCAAGTAAAAGGGTCGAAGGACGTCTTTCGATGCTCCCCAGAGTTCTCCGGACACTGCAGGTGGCTTTGCCAAGCGCTGTGCATTAAGCAGATCGCTGCGGCTGCCAAGTTGAGGCTGAGCAGGTCGCGCGGCATGTTGGCCAAATCCTCGATGGACTAGCGGTGATGTCGGCGGGTGTGGAAAGAAAGTTGCTTCCAGGCCGCACGCGAGATCTTCGTAGGTTTGCGAGCGTACACACGTTTGTGACGGGGCAGGCGTACCCACAAGGACTGCTGGTCTCTCCCGTCGAAATCCGGCTCACCCTTGCTCAATACGTGCGTGTGATCCGGAATGCTCTCTGCGATTGGCGGAGGTGCCGCAGCGGGCGGGCAAAGTCCCCGTTATGCCTCATCAGCCTCCATCGTGAGAACGTGGTACATCCTAAAAAACGGCTCTTCGTCGTGCGGCGCACTGGTGAAGAAACGTGGACGGAAGTTGTCTCTCTGTGTGGCCGGTGCAGTCTCTTGCGCTCTGGATGTTATGCTCAACGCAAACTTGAATCCTCGCACGGTTGGCGACATCGTGTCGTATTCTGCTGTCCCCAAGCAATCTACTTATGTCCAATCTCCGTCACCTCGTTGTGCGGTTGCCAAAGGAGCAATTTCATATCGGCTTCTTCGGCCCAATGTTTGGCAACAATTCTGCTCTGTGTGCCATCGCTGGAGGTGCATCCGATAGGAGCGCGACGATGTTCCTTCTACTCCACTTCGGTGTACAAGTAGCGATGCACTTTCAAGAGCTTAAACCGCCTCTCACACTCCGCCGAGAGCGACTTCCGGACCTCTGCGTTGGAGTTCCTGTCAGAAAAGTGAATTGCGGATCTGTGGCTGGCATCTCTAAGAGTTTCCGTACTGCATGTTCTCATCACAGTCAGATCTGTTAGACATGACTCGCATCATATTGAAAGTTGTAAAGGGGGGAAAGGGGAACGATGAAGGCAGAAGGGTGTGAAAGATGTCATTTGAGCTCCTTGACGTGTTGAGACTGCTTCAGGCAGATTTTGGGAGAAAACAAAGCTCTGTTCTTTTCTCGGTGTTCGACTCCGTTTGGCCTTTGCCAAACACAGACACACATCCAAAAAGTTACTCAACTCAACGCCGCGGCACACAGCAGACGGAGCTCGTCAGCTGCGCTGCCACGACAAGCCGGTAGCCTACAATGCACTCTTTATACTTGTTATTTCTCTATCGCCTCTCATCGGGGCAGGTCGGGGTAGGTGGATCCAAAAACAAAGAAAGAAAGGAAAGCGAATCTATGAAAGGGGGACGAGCTGCTGGGCAAAACCGTGCCGCATCGTCATGGAGAAAACCCACGCCTTTTTCCCTCCTCTACGCGTAGCCGTACAGGATGTGGCCGCGCTTGCGCAGCGCGTTCACGACGTCGGCGGCCGTCACCGTCTTCTTGCGCGCGTACTCGGTGTAGGCGGTGCTGGAGCGGACGACGTCCTCGACGTAGGCCTTCAGCACGCGGCGCACCTCCTCGTAGATCTCGCTCGAGATGCGCTTCACGCCACCGCGGCGGGCGAGGCGGCGGATGGAGCCACGAGTGATGCCGCGGATGTTGTCGCGCAGCACCTTCTTCTGGCGCTTCTGGCTGCCCTTGGCGTCGGCGGAGCGCTTACCCTTGGCCATTTTGGAGTTGTGAAGGGGGAAGTGGGTGAGAGAGGAGAAAGGGGATGCTGTGCGAACGGAGAAGCTACGTGGCTAGAAACGAAAAAAAGGGGCAGATGAAGGAGAAGAAGGCAGAGAGGAGGTGTTGATGAGCAGTCAGGACGGCGTCTCTTAAGTTGCGAGAGCCGTAAGCCCTTTATTAAGTTGCCACACTTTCTCTTCTTTTTCTTCTTTCCGCGGAAGACAGTGAAGAAAATGTCTCGCCTTTATGCGGTAAAAAGCTCGCCTGCCCGCTGCGGTGCAAATTTCTTTTTACGTCACACTGTACCACGAAGGAAGGCCAAGCGAGCCGCATGTGCGATGTAGACTACCGCACCCACAATTCCTTGCTTTAAGAGCTACAGGGAGTATCACGTGCAGCCTTCACGCCTTGCTTTCTCTTCGTTTCTCTTTTTGGCAAATTAAGTAGATGGTGTATAGAAATGGAGCGCCGTGCGCTGCGTCCGACCAGCAAATCAACAACAACAGAGAACTCTGCGGGAATCAACTCACACCACAGATACGTGAATCGAGCAACAACAAACGGAGAATATGTCAGAGTGCATCACAGGTGCAAGAAAAGAGAAAATAGAATAAACGGTCACTCGTGAATTCGAGCGGGCATCATTCGGCCTAAAAGGAACAAAAGAAAAAATACATTCGCGTGTCTCCTGCACGCCAAAAGGTCCTCGAATTATCCGCTCCCTCCCCACGGCAAAACGGCGTGTGCGAAATGCAGCGAGAGGGATAACGAAAGGGAACGAGACAGCGCCGTTTGCCCGCCGCCGCCCCCTTGCAGACGTGCGCCTAGGAGGACCCCAGCAGCGGCGCGCGCTCGTCTTCTGCGTTGTCAAGATGCGTAGTCGCCACACGCGCACGCTCGTTGCGCAGCATTGCCCGCTCAGCCAGGGAGTCCGCACAGAACGCCTTGTACTTGAGGTGCACGTACAGGGTGGAAAAGAGGCTAGTGAAGAGTAGCGCGCTCATGACGACGAAGGGCACGAAGATGCACTGCCGGCCCAGGCAGAGGTTGTCGTTGTGCTGCTTCGCTGCCTCCTTGGTGTACCACCCGCCATACAGCATCTGGTTCAGCAGCACCGACGCTACGAGGGAGGCGAGGGACATGCAGTTGTAGTGGTTCGCGACGTCCTTGGCGTAGAGGGTGCGCATCACCAGCACCACCGAAGCAGCGGAGAAGCCGTTGCCGAGGGCCGTGAGACCGAAGGGGATCAGCAGCCACTCCGTCCGCACGACAAGCAGCAGCACCGAGGCGGCCAGCATGATGAGGGACGGGATGAAGAGCGCGATCGTGAGGGGGATGCGCTCCTCCGGCTTCCGCTTCTGCGTCCACACCTCGAAGATGCTCATGATGATGCGACCCACCGCACTGCCGGCGCCGTTGAAGACCGTCAGCAGAGTGGCCACCTCCTGCGTCATCTTCACCTCTGAAGCCGCCGCGTAGACGAAGCGGGCGTTGACAATGATGACCATCTGCGTGCCAAAGATGCAGAACAGCGAGTAGGCGAGGGCCCAGAGCTTGAGGGTGCACACGCTCTCGTAAAACGTGGTCTGGTACTGCGGGGCGATGTGCGCCGACTCGTCGATGGCGACAGCGCTGAAGATGGCCTGCTCGGCGATGCTGGTGCGGGTGGAGTTGATGCGCCGGCTGAGTCGCTGCGAGGCCGTCATGCGCCGCCCGCCGGACGCCGCCGCTGCGCTCTCGGCCGCCTCGTCCTCTTCCGGCAGCTGGTCGACGATGCTGGCGCTGCCCACGTCGAGCCACCGCAGCGGCACTGCGATGACGGTGTAGAGCGCCATCACCGCGACCGTCGCGACGGCGAAGCCCAACTTGTAGGGGTGGCCGAGCTTCTTGTAGGCAACGACGGCGCTCTGCACCGGGAGAAAGACGATGAGCAGCGAGACGAGGGCGAAGCCGATCACGAAGCGCCGCGGCGAGGGCACCTTTTCCAAATAGGCCCGCTTCGTCGCCAGGCGCTTCGCCTTCTCCGCCTCGGTGAGGTATGTGTCCTCGTAGCCGGTGAGCTGGTAGGGCGGCAGCTCCATGAAAAGCACACAGAAGAGGCCGACGGCGGCGACAAAGGCAGACATGAAGTAGAAGAAGCCACTGATGTCCTGCTCAAAGAAGCCGAGCTGCAGGGCACCGAAGATGGCGGAGCCGAGGCCGATGAACGTCTTCATCACGGCGATGACGGCGCCGCGACTGCTCGGGAAGACGCTGAGGATCGTCATGAGGCCGGCGATGTCAAACATGGACGTCCCGATACCGAGCAGCGCGTTGAAGACGGTGAAGCGCGCCACGCTGCCGCCCACGGCGTCGGCGAAGGCCAGCCCGAAGAGGATGCCGCCGATGGGAAAGAAGATCATGCCGATCATGAAGAGCGGTCGTGGACCGTAGTAGTCGTAGACGCCGGCGAGCGGGAAGACGACGATGCACAGTACGCCGGACATGGTTGTGATGACGGACATCTGCTTCTGCGTGAAGTCGTACTTCTCCTGCAGCCTGCCGGAGAAGAGGTTGTAGACGTAGCCGGTGGAGGCGCAGATGCACGCGTAGACGCCGATAAGCAGCATGAAGAAGCGCTTGGGCTCGCTGATGGTGACCGGTCGGGTGGACCGGAAGCGCTGCGCCTGCGAGGAACGCGTCTCCTGCATGCTCCGCCTGCCCTCCGCGTACACCTCCTCAGCCATCGACATTGTGACAGAATTTTTCTTTTCGAGTTCGGACGTGTGCTCAGGTGTCGTACCCCGCGTGTCGTGCGGTGCAACTGCGGTGACTCAGTCCTTACCAGTGCCTTTCCGTGAAAAAAGTGTTCGAAGCAGCGAAGCAGGATGTACAGATCGTTAAGCGGTGACGGAAGCCTCACATCAAAGGGAAGAAAAAAAACAGCGGAGGATGCAGCGGGGGAAAAATACGCGCCGGCAACACAGCAAAAAGGAAAAAGAGAGCACGAAGAGAAAGGCAAGAAGATAAACGCGATGTTGCAGGGAACAACAGCGCGCGAAGAAAACACCTTGGGGTGTGGAGCTGCAGGGAGGATGATAGGAAAAAGAAAAACGACAAATTCGCACTGTGTTGGTGTTGCAATAAATCGCAAATGAGAGGGAAAAAAAATGAAGGGAATGTGTGCAGAGGAGAAGGACGAGCAAACAGAGAGAGAGAGAAGTTCATTGTGGAGAAGCTGCACCGGTCGCTGTTGGAACACAACACACACCAAATCTTTCTTTTCTGGGCAAGTCAGAAGCTGCGGAAGGCGACAAACAACAGGAGAAGCAGAGTTCGTGTCCCCTATGCCTCACCCTCAACGCAAGGCAGCACTTGCGGCCCATTGAACGCTTTGTGGAATTTATCAACAATAGAATAAGACGGTGAAGAAGGACCTCAACTAAAAAAAGAAAGAAAATTATATTTAAAATAAAGGGTTCATAGAAGAGAGGAAAGACGGCACAGCAACGGCGCGATAGCGAACAGCCTTCATGAAGTGCTGTTGAAGTGGTTCTGTACTCTTTTTAACAAAAGACGATGACGACGAGTTTTTTTTTTTCTCCCGAAGTGGAGCGGGGAGATCGGGAGATGATCAACGTGTCTCCGCCTGCCCGCCGTTGCCCACCACCTCGACCTTCCTTCTACGGTGATGCATGGTTCTTGAGAAAGTAGTCAAACGCGGCCTCGAAGGAGTCGAACACCGGAGCGCCATCGGTGAGCATCAGGTTGAAGGGCAGATCGAAGTCCTCGACGTGCAGGCCCTGCGCCTCTGTGCCGCCGTACTTGTCCACCATCGTGCGGGTGTCGGTGGAGTAGGTGATGAGGACCTTTCCCAGCGCAGCGGCGTAGCCCACCTCGAAGGCCGTCCCGCAGTCCGGCTCCAGCGAGCGGAAGGGAGAGAGGTCAGCGATGATGGCATCGCACGCCTCGATCATGTCGATGTTCTTCTTGCGAATGTTGAGGGCCCCCGTGACAACGTTGTCGATAGGGACCAGCGGCACCACACCGTTGGCCCGCAGAAGCGTGCGCACTTTGTTGTAGTGCGCCTCGCCGTGGTCGGGGTGGAAGACGGCGGGGCCGGCGATGTAGATCTTCTTTGGTGTCGACATGATGCAATCGTTTATTTTGGTTCCTGTGTATGTGTGTGTGTAATTGTCTTTGATTTAGTCAGCCAAGGTGCGATAGAGATGCGCCACTGAGCACATGAGCATCAAAGCAGCAGCAAAAATGAGAGGCGCGAAAGGTGGCGGGAGAGGGAGAGAAGATGTTCGTGCGGCGTGCACAACACGCAAGAGGGAAGAAAGGAGTGCCGGGGTGGAGCCTTGTCGCGCGATGGACGTGTAGACAAAGGGCATCGAAAGTGGTAGCACAATGCAATTAAGCTGCGTGCCAGATGCTGCGATTAAACGACATGCACGAGCAGAATGACCAGCTTCATTGAGCCACAAGACGGCAGCACGTGTTTGAATACGGCACCGCATGCACCTCTGGCTTCTTTTTTATTTCCAACACACACACACACGCACAAGCACAGGGAGTATTGGGGTTGCTTAGTGGTAGACTCGGTGTTGTCCAGCAGGAAGGCATCTAGAGGAATATATCTCCGCAAAGGTGGCGGAGAAACAAGAGAGAAAGAGAAAGGCTCATGCTCGTCTCACTCAGCACTGCACGGCTTCACCTCCACCAGAGTCACAACAATACATGGCGCAGTGCCCTCTGCCGCGCGGCCCAGCAGCGCCAGCGTGGATCCGGCACACGCAGTGAGGGGGCACACCGTGCGGCAGTGCCGCAGCTCCACCGCGGTCTCCTCGCTGCCCTGTGGGTGGCGCAGCACCACCGGCAGCCGCGCCGCGTACAGACAGAGAGGGTGCAGGAAGTGGGAGAGGGTCGCGCAGACCACCGCGCACGCTGCCGGGAAGTCGATGCGTCGCAGCCACAGCCCGTCACCGCCGTACAGGACCGCTTCGCAGTGAAAGAACACCCAAAAGTACGGCGCCTCGTCCGCGGCAGCGGCAGAGAGAATTGTGCGGTCCTCCGGCACGGTGCGGAGAATGCACTCCCCGTACACGCCGCCGCGAAAGAGAAAAGCTTCCAAGTTCGCACTAACGGCCACAATGGCTGAAGTAGACGGCGCTCCGCCGAGGGACACGACACGGGACGATGCCTCACACGTACACGCCGGTGCGGTGTCGAAGAGGACGTGAGCGGCAGAGGCGGCGTCTCCTTCTTCCACCGCCCCCCACCACGTCAGCTGCGCCTCTGCATCCGCCAGCAGCACGGCGTGCGACTGAAAGCAGGCGTGCACCACCGGCGCGGGGGTCAGCTCCGTGAAGCAGTGCGTGACGGCCTGCGAGGTGAGGGAGATAACGTAGCAGGTGCGGTGCTCCGTGAAGACGTACATGCTGCCAGACTGGTAGGCAGTGGAGGCGACAGGGCCGTCGAAGTCGGGGAAGGTGCGCAGACGCTCACCAGACGCCGCGTCGAAGAGCGTCACCACACAGCCGTCGTCGCCGACAACGAGCAGCACGGCGCGAGGTGCAGCCACGGCAGCCCCGCCGCCGCCCTCCTCCGCGAACCCGAGCGCCACTGTGCGGGCGGTGGTGCAGGCCAGTGCCGTCGGCCGCCCCTCCGCCAGCGTCACGGCAGCAGCGGCACCGAAACAAACGCTCTCGACGGCGCTCAGCTCCGGCAGCAGCCGCGGCGCCTCTGCCTCGTCGTCGCTGGACTGCAGCGCCTCCACCATCTGCGCCACGCGACGCTGGTCCGCCGTGCACGCTGCGCTGCTGCTGCCCCGGCACGCCTCCACCGCCTCTGCCGTGCAGGCCACGAAGTGCTCGCTGCCTCCGCGTGAGGGGTGGGCGGCGCTGAAGAGTTGCATCGGCACGTTGCCGAACTCCCGCGCGTACTCGTGGGGAGAGAGGTGCAGCCCGGGCACGCTCACCTGCCGCTGCGTCGGCTGACGGTAGGAGAAGGGGTGAAAGACGTTGTCAGCAGCGCGGGCCAGCTCCCCGCTCTGCGCCACACCGAAGATGAGATCGATCCAGCGGTGCAGGCCGGCGGAGACGCTCTCGCTCTCGAGAGCCGCACGGTGGAGGCGGACGAAGGTCGGCGGGTCGGCGGCCCACGGCGGCAGCTCCACCTGCGGGGCCACCGGCCGGCCGCTGCCGTGTGCGCCGAGCGGAATGCGGGGCGGCCCGCAGAGAGGCACGAAGGCGTCGTTGAAGAACTCCGGCGTCAACTCGCGGAAGTTGGACGTGTTGGTCGTGACGCTGCGCCACACCTGCGCGATGGACTCCATGATGCGCTCCGCAACGTCGAGGGTGCCGCCCTGCAGGCACAGCTGAAACTCCGGGTGTGGCCGCACCAAATAGTAGGCAACGACACCGGCAGAGGAGTAGTGGGTGGAGTAGAGGTACGGCTGCTCCCCCGCCTCGTCCAGAAACTGCGCGCGCTCCCGCAGCACCGCGAGGCGGTCGGCGACGAGGGCACCGAGTGGTTTGGAAAGGTCGCGGAACGAGGCCGGCGACGTGAGGTCGAGCTGCTCCGCCGCGTAATCGGCAAGCACCCAGGGCATTACTGGGTACTGGAAAACATCGTTGAGGCACCGCGAGGCCCACCGGTTGAGAATGAAAAGATACTCGTAGTTGGACAACTCGCCACGCTTCCACGCCTCTGCAGTGTGGTGCGGCGACACGGAGTAGGGCGGGACATCCAGCAGGTGGTGCAGCATCGCCCGCGCCTGGTCCCTCTCACTCGTGTTGGCGAACAGCAGCGAGAGTGCCGGCGCTGCATCGACGGCCGCCGACGTGTAGAGGTCGAGACCGACAGCCTCGAAGACGATCCAGCGAGCAAAGGAATAAACACAGTCACCCCGCCTCAGCGTGACGGCGCCGTGGGAGGCTGTGGCAAAGAGCGGCTCAAAGACCAGCTGTGCAGCTGTGACGTGCAGTACCCCGCGCTGCTCCCGCATCGGCACCTGGCGACGCGCACGGAAGCTCACCGCGGCGGGGACAGCCTGCAGCACACTCTCGCGGCGGGAGAGGAGATCATCAGTGCGCTGCCGCTCCACAAGGCGACGCAGCGCTTCCATAAACCACTCCGACACGCAGCTAAGTCGAAACACCCACGTCTCGGTGTTGATGCACGGCACCGACACGCCAGGAGCTGCGACCTGCCCCGCCGCACACGGCAGCACCGCCCGTCGTACGGCACGGCGGCACGCGAAGGACAGCACCGCCTCCTCCTGCGTCTCCTGCAGGGTGGCCTCGTCGATGTGGCGGAGGGGGAAAACCGTCACGGCGTCGCTGCCGTCGTCAAAGAAGATGTGCGCCGTGGCGAGGGAGAGTGTACCGTGAGCGTCTGAGGCGAAGGGCAGCCAGCTGGTGGAGGGGCGGGTGCAGCGCTCCGCGCCGAGGAAGGCCTCCGCGTCATCGAGCCAGTAGAGCGAGATGCGGGTGGTGCACGGCGTCATTGTCTGCTCTGTGCGCGCGTGTGTCTCTCCCCGCTTGTGCCACTCTCGCGTCTCCGCACTCGACGCGGGACAAAAGGGCCAAAAAGTAAGCACACAGGCACACGCACGATGGAGAAGTGCGAGCTGTGAGGATGCAGAGGGAGGGAGCAGGAAGGTAGCGAGGCACGGAGAGGGGACAGATTTCACACGTGCTCCCCTCGGCGCAGCAACCATAATAAAAAGAGAGAGTGAAAGGCAGAAGACGAGGGTGAGGAGGTGATACTAAGCACACACACAAGCACACACTGGAGAGACCTTGATAATGTAGATGCGCTCAAGAAAAGGTCGCGCAATTGAACTTCAAGTTGTTGGTTTACGTGCGACGCAATTAGCGCACGCCGCTACCTTCCTCTACGTCACCAGAAAGATTGTGGCAGCTTCACCACCAAGCGAAATCGATAAGAGCACACCCAGCACTAAAGCACACGTTGTAGCAGTGGTGGCGACGCTTGTTATGCCCCAAACGCGGGCTGTGGCGAAGACGATGGCACACGAGTATTTGGCTTTGTGAAGCAGATGGGCAATGCAGCAGTCAGAAGAGAGATATGGAAGGGAAAAAAAGGAAAAGAAGGAAAACAACGCGCACAGCGAGAAGGTAAAGCTCTTCCGCGCTTTCTGAGTGAACCAAAATACAAAACGCTTGTCGTTGAAAAAAAAAAGTATCAGCACAGTTGCTCTGAGTTGTAAAAGCTGCGGTGCATCATCCGCGTGCACTCTTTGGCCGCGCCAGTGTACTCCTCCCCGGCCGTCACCGCGACCCACAGCAGCAGCGGCGTCGCCTCCTCATCGATGTCCACCGTGCGGGGGATGTCGGCCACCTCCGGGCCGTTCAGCAGATTCAGCACGCGTGGGTGGCGCCACTGTGAGCCGTAGTACACGTAGGATTTCGTGGTGCTGTTCAGCAGCGCGTACCGCGGGACGCTCGTCACCAGCAGCTCCTGCCGCGCTGCCGGCAGCTGGGAGACGTGCACCACCGCGAGCGTCGTGACGAAGCGCACGCAGTGCGGCTTAGCGGACGGGCATATCTGCAGCCCAGCCGTCTCCACCGCCGCTGCGTCGACCCACTTGAAGGAGGTGTAGCGGAACTGCGACGCGATGGTGGTGAGGGCGCTGTTGATGGAGTCGTCGAGGGGGCTGCCGGTCACGAGGTCGCGGTGGCACAGGAGGGGATCGAGCAGAAACGGATTCGACGTCTCCTGCACGTTCAGCACCCCCACCTCATCCGGCACCGCCAGACAAGCCGTGAAGTTCGCCTCACACAGCAGGTGCGTGTTGCCGACGTGTTTGCCGCTCTGCATGAAGGCGGCATCAAAGCACTCCGCCACCGTCGCGGGACGCCACCGCGTGGCTGCCGGGGTGCGCTCCAGCAGCGCGAACTCGCCAGGCGCCGTTAGTGGCGGGGGGTGGTCGTTCAAGATGCGGCGCCGCGCGTTGGAGGGCAGCGCGGAGAATGGCACCGCCCGCGGTGGGGCCGAGAGAAGGGTGGCAGTGGGCAGCAGCAGCTTTGGTGGGTGGGCCTCCCGCACCCCCAGCAGCGTGAGATGCCGCGGCAGCACCCACAGGTCACTCTGAAAGGCGCTCAGTGTTTTGTAGCGGCTAAGGAGACGCAGCGCCTCGCCGTTGCCGATCGGAGCGGCGTTGAGGGCCCACATCGCCTCCCGCGCTGACGACACCGTTAAACAAAAAGGACAGAGGGAGAGAGAGAGAGAGAGAGAGGAGGCAGATTTTGTGGTGCGACGGGAAACCTTCACGCGCACAGCACCACCTGTGTTGTCTCTGAATTTGGGATATGCAACAGTTTTGTGGAGTACATTCGTGACGTCGCAGTGCCGAGAGTAGTGTAGTGGCGGAGAGGCAACGAGGGAAAGAGAAGGAGGAGGTGATTCGGTGAGAAGATGCCACAAGACAGGACACGCGTGACAGGAAGGCTGGAGAGGCCATTTACGGCTGCAGTAACGGACGTGACGCGCTTGCCGAACTGAAGCACCGCATCACACACACATCAGAAGGCGATACTCGACTAGACAGAGAGAGCGAACAGGAGATACTCTTGAGCTCACTCGCATATTTTTTTTGTGGTGGTTGAGCGGAGTCTATTGCGAGAAAGCAGCGAGGGGGGCATACAGGATATGATGCAGAGAGCTGCCGCGTGTGAGCGCACGTGCAGCCCTTCGCCGCCCATCGACAAAAAAAAGTGAAAAGCGATAAAAATACGCACGGCTCTCGCGTACTTGGAAGCGCAGCGCATCAGTCTGCCCACGCCAAGGCAGCCTCCCACTCGCTGTAGAGGCCCAGCAGTTCCCGCAAGTGTGCCGCGGCGTCGGCCCGGCCCGTCACCACCGCCGCCACCGCCCGACTCCACACGAAGGACGGCAGGGCGAGCAGGTGGCCCTTGTAGGAGGCGTTGTACAGCCCCCACCCCTCACACACGCTGTCCAGCTCCCCCGTCTCGAGCGCCGGCAGCTCGACAGCCCCCACGTGCGTCGGCGGCGCCGTCTGGCCAAACTGTGCGATGGAGGAGTAGTAGCAGCTGCCGCCTCCCGCCGGCTGCGTGGCGTCGCGGAGGCGCAGCCATGTCATGGCGGTGGGTGCGTGCCCCAGCAGACGCAGCAGGGCCGTCTCCACGTACTCGGCCTCGTGCGAGACGTGCAGAACGCAGATCAGAAACGCGGCCGGCCGCAGCGGGGGGATGTGTTCTGCCAGCCACCGCGCCACCCTTGCCTCGACAGCGCTGTCATACGCAGGGAGAACAGCGTAGTAGCGGAGGGCGTCGTAGACGGCGTCCATGCCGTGCGGTCCGTGGGAGAGCAGGCGCTGCGCCTCCGCCAGCGGCAGGCCCGCGTGCCGGCAGAACGCAGTGATGAGATCGCGGTGGAGGTCCATGATGCTGACGGTGGAGCGGGTCGGGCCGCGTTGAGGAGCAGCGAAGGGCGTCGTGGCAGTCGCCTTCGCCAGCACCGCCAGCAGCTGGAAGAGCCGAAGGACGATCACCTGCGTTACGTGGCGGTGCTGCACGCATCGACGCCGGTCAACATCAACGCGGCGCGCCTCCTCCGCGGCACGGCACACGCCATCGCCGTCACGGCCCATCGCGCCTTCGCTGTCAGCCGCGGCCGGTGCATCGGCCGTTCTCCCCGCATCTGTTGGTCGGCCCTCCATACTTTGGGAGCTTTTTGACGTGGTGGGTGTCGTTGTGGTGTCACCGCGAGCAGCACCGCCAACCACGCTAAGAAAGCGCTGCTGGTTCGAGTCTGTCTGCGGCATCTCCGCCGCCTTCGCGCCGCCGTCGTGTGCGTTTGGGGCCACCCGCGGAGCCACGCGAACGACGAAGATGGAGTTGTTCGCCAGCCCGAGCGAGCCAATCGGCACCGTCGTCGACAGCGGCGTGGTGTCGATCTTCTTTTCGTGGGTGGTGTGGAATGTGGCGCGGCTCAGCGGGGCATCGAGCTTCAAGACACTGCAAAGGTGTGCGTACACGTCGGCGATGCTCTTCTCGACGTGGACGGTAACGAGTCGTGCGGACTTGGGGCCAGCGCTCAGCTCGAAGGCGCGCAGCTGGAGCGTAGAGGATGGCATTTGGGCACGGCACAGAGAGAAAAGGAACAACAGCAAAGAAGCCGCTGTCGTTGCGTCGCCGCAAACTGTTGTGGCGGAGAGCGACGCGGTGGAAGGAGGAGACGAACAGGAGAGAAAAGTTGCGGAGAGGAGGAAAAGAGTGCGGGGCGGAGAGTGCGGGAAGTGGCCTGGTTTCTATGTCAGTTGTTGCCTCGCCCTCCCAGCGGAGGCATTCAAAGTGCAGGGGAAGACGGCAGCATGCCGCCTGGAAGGAATGCGTAAAAAAGAGAAAAGGCTATTCTGTTTTCCCTTTGCAGTAGCTGGATAGAAGAAGAGCCGCTGCTTGACTTGGCCAGCCCCAAACAACGGCAAAAAAAAAGTTAAAGTCATTATTATTAGTAGTAGACAGCGCAAGAGAATACACGATTGTGATGGCGATGGGTGCGAGACTGCGCCGGTGGCACTGCGAAAAGCAACATGCCACACGCCATTAAAAAAATTCCTCTCATGGTATACAGTGTATTCATCTTCCTTCTTGCATTTTACACGCCTTGTCTCGCTGCGCCTTCTTCTTTTCCTCTCAGAGACGCCTCTCCCATCCACAAAGGGGGAAGAGAATGGGAAAAGCTGGGAACCACCCTCGAACACACTCACACACTCTCGGCGAAACGAATAACAGCCTGCTGACGACGACGTGCCACGTTCTCGAACTCCTTTCGTGTGGCGCACAGCGACTCCCACAGGCGCCAGTACACCGCCCCATGCTCCGTGGAGGGGTCCTGGCTGTCGCTGCAGGCATCTAGAATCGTGTGGGCAAGCGCGGCGTTGCCGGAGCGCTTCTCGATGGCCGCCCAGTGCAAAACAACGCGCTGCAGCAGCAGGGGGTGCTGGAGGCGCTGCACCAGGCTTCCGCAGTACCCGCGCACCGCATCGTAACCCTTGTGGCGCTCCGTGAAGGCAATCGAGTGCTCCAGCGCCGCCTGCAGAAGGCGGAGGTGGGCGGCGTCGGCACGCAGCACGGTGATCGCCACCACCGTCACCGCCTGCACCATACGCACCGCCGTCCCGTAGAGCCCAATCGATGCCTCCATGGCCGCACAGCTGAAGTGCGCATCGACCACCGCCGACGGGGCGGCGCGTATGGCAACAGGGGTGATCTGCTCCACCAGGCTGAAGAGCTCGCGGAAGTGGTGAAGCGACACGCGGCGGCCGTGCTGGACGCAGAGAAAGGACAGGTACTGCTCCAGCAGAAAGAGCTGCGCCGTGGGCGTCTGGCGGAGGGCAGCCACGCCACGCTCCAGCACCGACACCGCCAGCCCCGACAGCCCGCAGCTGTGTGCCTTACGCGCCACATAGCTGGCCAACTCAGCTGTGAAGGCCTTCGACGTCACCAACGCATCGACCAGGCGCCGCCACGCCGCCTCGTTGCCTGCGTCGTACGCCGCGCACACGTCGCACCACAGCATCCACACGTGCGGATGCTCCACCACCTCAGGAAGAGCAACCGAAGACAGCAGCAGGCCACCCCGGCCGCGCTTCCCCGCATTACCGTTGCCACTGCCGCACAGCTTGGCTGCCAGCGCGTCGCGCACCGCTGCCGGCGCCATACACGTCATGAGCTGCACCTCCACCCACATGCCCACCAGCTGCACATTAAGGGACGTACTCGTGAAGGGGACGCACCAACCGCCCTCGTGCAGCACCGCGACGGCATCTTGCGGCTGCCCGGCTCGCACCAGCACCTGCGCGTAGGTCTGGAAGAGCTGCGCTGCCGCCCCGTCGACGCGCACCATCGACGCCGTGCACTGCTGGATGGCCTGCTGGTAGAGCGCGTGGACATCAGAGGCGGAGCTGCGGCCTGCGTAGACGTCCTCCCGCACCAGCTCTGCCCGCTTCAGCCACAGCGCGGCGTTGTAAGGGCTGTTGCGGAGCTGCGCCTGGTTCAGCAGCAGCGGGAACTCGCGGGAGAGAGCGGCGAGGTGGCGCAGCGGGTCGCTGCCGTCGAAGAGGTGCGCCACGACGCCGGCGTAGGCGTCATCGGGCAGCTCGCGGATGGACGGGTCGACAGCGAAGGACTCGACGAGTTGGTCTTCCACCTCCACCGCCAGCTTGTAAATTGCGGTGAGGGTGTGCGCCTCGGGGGCACCGTCCAGCAGGCGGCGCAGCTCCCGCCGCCCCTCGCTCATGCAGCCCTGCCCGTACAGGAAGACGGCGAAGGCCATCGACAGCTCCACCGGCGACGCACAGCGCGACTGACCAAGCGCGACGAGCCGGCCGAGCTCCGCCACGTCGCCGGTGTAGCGCCACCCCCTCGCCTGCAGTGCCGTCTGCACCGTCTCCCAGAAGCTAACGTCGCCGAGCAGCATGTCCCGCTCCTGCACGCTCGCCTTGGTCAGCTTCTCTGGCAGCCCGAGGTGCACGCACTCCTGCAGGAAGCTGTCGTAGTCCCGCTTCTCCACCAGCAACGCAAAGTACTCCCGCTTGGCCCGCAAAGACCGCTGGAAGGCGAGAAAGACGCGCCACACCGCACGCACGGTGGGCCCGGGCACAGCAGGCGTGGCGCACCAGCGCTTTGCCACCTTCCAGATGAGGTGGTGCTGCGTGGCGGGCAGCGCGACGAGAGCACGCGAAATGACGTGGCGCGTCATCGTCACCCGCGGCACCGGCGAGGCCGCCACAAACTCGATGTAGCCCACCCAGAGCAGGGGCATGTTCGGCAGCTCCGCCACCGCCCGCTCGTACACCTCCCGCACGGTCTGGAACCACTCGTTGGCGCTGCACAGGTCCCCTGTCTCCAGCTGGCGGTAGCGCAAATAGCCGGTCCAGAGCTTGTAGGAGGAGGGGAAGGCGCGGAGGGCACGCTCGTAGACCAACGTCACGGCGTTCACCCGCTCCACCGCGTCAGCTGAGGTGACAGCGGCGGTGCTGCGCGCCAGCTCCACCCACGTCTTGGGCGGCGGCGTTGCATCCTTGCTGACCTCCCACTGCAGCGCATTCACTCGCGCATCTGTCTCCATTGCGTAGAGAAGGCGGGAGCGCGGTCGAGCGAGGCGCCACTGCACACGCAGAGAGCACACCGAGCAGCTGATAGCCACAAATGGAAGCTACAAAGAGCGGTGTGGCAGAGAAGCGCAGCGTCGGTCAAAGGTGAGAACGTGCTCAGTGCTTTCAGGGTCCTTAAGTACCCACGTAGCAGAAAAAAAAAAACAGACGTACACTACTAGACCTTGTTTTAGGAATGGAGCTCACGTTGCGTGCATGCGGGCGAGAGAGCGTCAGAGCCCGTGAGTCGCCGGTACATAAAACAGATAAATGGTGGATGGGTGGAAGAAGAGGAGGGAGTTCGAGGGGGAGAGAGAGAACGGAAGAGAGTGGACAAGTGGGAATGAGGCAGCGGGAAGGGCAGCAAAGCAGGAGAAGTGCGACGTCATTGAGCACCGCTTTGCTTCTCTTTTTTTTCCACGCCAGTTTTTTCATTTGTTCTGCGAAGGTAGGGCAATGGTTGCGGTCGCACTCTCCTGTGAAAAAAAAAAAAAACAGGTGAGCTCCACACAGACCACTTCGGCCAAATTGTGGTCATAAAAAGGAAATTGGCAATCAGTTCGCTGATGTATTGTAGCATTTTAAGTCGCAAAAAGAAAAGATGCAAAAAGACAGCAGAAAGCACAGCTCACAGACGCAGCGTATGCACAACAAATACGCTCCTGATATGGAAGCAAATAAAAGCGAGAAGAGGCGGCAGCGATGCACACACAAGTCTGCTACATCACCTCCTTCGCCTTTTCCTCCTCCTGCCCGACACTGAGGAGAAGACAGCGAAGGAGGGAAGCGCGGGAGACAGCGCGAAGAGCGGCAGCAAAGGCGTTGGCCCTCTCTGCGCTGCACTGAAGCACCTGCGCGAGCAACACTGGCGACGGCGCCAGCGATACCGCAACGCGGTGCTCCTCTGTCACGTTGCTGCCCAACGCCTCCTCCGCAGCCTCGGCGAGAAAAGCAGCGACAGCGTCGTGTGCAGACAAGTCGAAATCACTTGTTTTCATGTGCTGGAGATGCTCATCCGCCTTGGTGATCACTCGAAACCAGTGCTGGACTGGTGAGCTGAGGTCCTCCTGGATGTGCATCGCCATCGAGGCATACTGCGGCCGCACCACGTCGGCGACCTCGCCAGCAAGGAAGACGGCGATCGGCACGCCGGTCTGCATCGCCATGTGAAGCGCCGGCAGTCGCGAGGCGGCGAGGCGGCACGTCGGCGTGCGTCGCCGCCGCGTCGTGTGGGCGTACGTGAGAGAAGTTTCGGAGAGCAGAAGTGATGCGAGGGCGGCAGAGAGCGTCGACCCGCCGCAGCCCGCGCAGCCAACAGTGCAGCACAGCAGCGTGCTGGAGAGTTCGCGTCGCAGCTCGAAGCACTGACACGCACACCAAAGCATCATCACCTCCTCGAGATAGGGGAGGGAGTCGGCGACAGAAGCAGCACTAGCAGAAGCAGCAGCGGCGGAATTGGCCTTCTCTCCGGCAGTCGGAATCGGGCCAAAGACATCGACCAGCGCACTGTACGCCTCTGCGATCGTCACCGTGCGGCAGAGGAGCTCGTCCATATTCAGACGCGAAGACTCCCCCTGCGCGACGTGAAGTCGCACGTGGGTGTAGAGCCGTGCCTCGAGCCACAACAACGGCACGCCTTCGCCACCCTCCACACACGACTCGAAGCGGCTGAGCATTCCCATAAGAGTCGCCTTGTAGAGCTGGTCGCCCAGCGCAGGGAGGGCGTGAAGGACGCGGTGCCGCCACGAGCTGCTCCGCAGCCGCCACATGTCGATGCTGACCGACGCACTCGCCACCCACTCGCGTAGCGCGTTGCGCAAAAACGCCGCCTCCCGCTGCGGGACCGCCAGCCTGGCAGACGCGCCAGCAGCAGCGCCAGAGACGGCAGCGGAGAGGCGCGACGTCACGAAGTCGAAGAGCGACGACGTGCCGCCGGCCGCAGCTGCCCGCGCCGTCTCCGCCGCCACTGCCTCGGCTGCGCTCGCCATGCTGCACAGCACCTCCACCACGGGATTGAGCGGCGCAGTGCTCGACGGCCCGCTCGTGACAGTCACAGCACCGCCTCCGCCACCGGCGGCATCGGATGTGCCGTGACACAGTGCGTAGAGGGGCTGCGTTTGCAGTGCGCTTCGAGAAGGGCAGCAGGGGCAGCGGTGGCCCACGGAGAGGCGCCGGATGTGGCCGCTGAGGCTGCGGCGCGGTACAACTCGACCAGATCCATTGGAAGAGAGAAGGTGGCCGCTGACGTGTGCGCGGCGGTGCCAAAAGAGGTCTGCACCAACACACGCAAAGGGATGTCGCTCTCGCACGGCAATCCTGTCGCACTCTCCGTCGAATCAGCAAGCGCCTCCAGCCAGGGAAGCAGCGAGCCGACGCAGGACAGCCGCAACGGCCCGCACTCCGCTACGCTCGGAAAAGCCGGCACGTGTTGCAGCGGCAGCACCGTCACGCGGGGGCAGTAGTGCAGCGCAGTCCCCTCCACCGTTACACGGAGAAGCGGTCCAACAGCACGGCAGCGCACCGCGGAGATGGAGGGCGTGAGCCACGACGGCGTGGAGGGGAAGAGGAGACGACTCAGCCGCTGCAGCGCATCCGCCACGTCATAAACCTCCGCCGTCTCCGCCCACGTCAGCGGCACAGCAGGGCTGGACGGCTCAAATTGCAGCATCTCTGCTGTGCCACGTTGTCCGCGCACCACGGCGCACCGCACGCCGAGGAGGGTGTTGGCGTAGAAGCCGTCAGCGTAGCCGGTCTGGTGCTGCGTCACGGCGGCCTCCACGCCCAGCAGCGACGCACCACCGCCCAGCGGAAGCTGCGTGACGTGCAGAAAGTGGAAACTGTGCGGCAGCGTGTGGGCCAGCAGTTGTCCCTCGTCCTTCAAGAAGAGGCGCGGCGTGCCGAAGGTTACGCAGAAGACGCAGCGGTTCAGCGCAGGGCGGGACGTCGTGAACGAGGAGAGAAGTGCGTGCGCCGCCTTCGCCGCATGTCGGCCGCGATCACCCACACCGCAAAACACAAGAGCGGCGTCGTGCTGCTGCAGAAGCGCTTCGACATCTTTGCTGCGCATCCGTTGGCCACTCCGCGTGCGACGCCCCGTCGCGGCCATGAAGAAAACGTTGCGCCGGTTGCCTGGCGGGGCCGCAGAGTCGTACGTGGCGCGGTGCAGACGGCACTCCACGTCGCCGTCTGTCACACAGAGCGCCGTGTTGCGGTCCAGCTGGCAGCCGTGTTCCGTAGTGCGCCGCCGCAAATCGCGCAAAGCGGACATGTTGTCCGTATCGCCCACCTCAGCGGAGCATAAAAAGAGAGCGTCGAATACGTACGGGGAGGGAGAGGCATCTGGCGTGCACCACGGCAGCGCCATTGTGCTCTGCGCAACGAAGGACACCTTCGAGGAGACGAGACCCGCCATCGCCCCTGCCAGCGTGGCCCGCGCCACAACCCGCACGTAGTACGTCTCCCCCACATGCGGCGTCGCAACGAGGGCGAATGTCTCGGACGTGGACAGCGCAAAAGGCTGGTGGCGCATGCGACAGGCGCAGTTGTACTCTACTCGGTAGGCCCAACTCGTGTGCTCTGCGAAGGCCGTCTTGGCCGGCGTGCGGGGCTGCTGCCACGAGAGCACCGCGTACGTGGGGAAGAGCGCCACCACGGCAGGGGGCTCGAAGAGGACGGCGGTGGACATCGCGACGCACCGCCGGACACAGCATGTAGTAGAGCTGCGCACAACTGCCGCACGCTGCGGGCTGCGTGGGAAGAAAAAAAAGGGTGAAGAGAAAGGAGCGAAGGATGAGTTGCCGTAAGAGGCGGACAAACCACACGCTCGCGTACACGTGTAAATGGCGCACGTGTGAGCGGCTGGCGCTGCGAATGCCAGTAGAGGCACAACAGGGGGACAAGACAGGCAGCACTGTGGGAGAGTTGTGGGGGAAGACACGGGGAAAAAAGGCGTTCGAAGAAGAGGAAGAAACGGAGCAGATGAATGCCTTGTAGTGTTGCAGCAGACGTCGCAGTCGACCATCGCACACATCACTCGATAAGCAGACGCACGCAAGAAAGCAGGCAGCGTCTCAAAGGAGAGATACATGGAGGGAAGGCAGCAAAAGAGAATGCCTTTTATAGCAACGAGTCGGAGCCGCGTGCCCAATTTGTTTGAGTGAGCCGATATTTGCTTGTGTGTAAAACTTATTTTTGCGATCCGATAACACGAATGCATCTCCTCGTCGAATGCACACCTCTATGCGCTCTGTTACGAGTGAAGCTGCAGAGCCTTCAGAGCAATCGCCAAGGACGTAGAAGCCGGAGAGAGAATAGCCGCGGCGCACAACCACATAAACGCATACACGTACCGGGAGAGCAGACAAAGACGGCGGTGACTCTTTATCACCTTTCTCCTTTCTCTTTCTAAGTTGCAGGTACGTGAGATGTGAGTAGCGGGGGCAGCACCCCCACCTTCTCCGCCGCAGCCACCACCAGAGAGCGCCACGTCTGCACGTCCTTCGCCGACGGCCCCAGCAGCAGCGGCACCACCCTGTACATCCACACAGCGAAGTAGTGCGGCAGGCCCACCATCCACGTGTACGACGCATCCAATGCGCTCCAGCTGCGCAGGTGCACCTCACGAAAGAAGGCGAGGCAGCGGTGCGCCGTCGCGAAGAAACGCTTCGCGTTCGCCGTCGCCGCGCAGTGCCGCAGCAGCAGTGCAAAGTAGAGCCCAGCCGCCACCGTGTCAGTCGCCAGCACCTCCAGCGGGAAGAGCTGCAGCGCCGCCCACTCACCATCGACCGCACCTTCATCCGCCGGTGCATCCTGCGCCGCCGCTGTTGCTGAACCCGCACTGCAGCGCCGACGCAGGGCAAAGGCAGCTACCCACTCCACCGCAGGCACCTCCGCGTGCGTCGCGGCCGCCTCCCGCAGGCGATCAACGCTGTCGAGCGTCTCGACCGGCAGCTGCGCCGCCGCGCAGAACCGCGCCACACACGCCTCGCCGTGCAGCTGCGCCGCGTGCCCCCACAGACACAGCTGAGAAGCGAGGAGCAGGGTGGAAAGACAGGTGGTGCCCTCCGCCGCTGCGAGGGCGTCGGCGAGCTGCACGGCTGTCGCCACGGACTGCTGCTGCGCCACCGCCAGGACGTAGTCGCCGTACATGGCAGCCTGTGCAAGCACCGACTCCGGCACCGTCTTCTCCGCCACCCGCTCCATGTAGGCGAGGCGGTGCGAGAACGTTCGCAGGAGGCTCAGCTGCAGAGCGCCGACACAGGCTTGGCTCACGTCGCTACTGAAGCCGTCCCGCTTGAAGTCACTGATGAGCTTCAGCGAGGCGTACAACGCGTCTCTCCCGCTGTCCGCCGGATTGGCGCCATCCGGACTGGCCAGCTCCAGCGGATGGTCAGAGATCGCAGCCAGCGGGAGGTGCTCCACGCCGCGCAGGTGGCCGGCCCGACGCAGCGCGACAGCCATCAGCGTCAGATTCTGGCGCGCAACAGGCAGCAGCAGCACCGCCGGCGCAGCATCCGGTTCTGCAGAAAGCAGAGGGGCGAGAAAGCGCTGGGCAGCGGCTGCGTCCGTCTTGGCGCAGTGCACAACGGTCACCGCCACCATGTAACCCACGTGTCGGGCCACCATCATGCCGTACTGCCCGCCGTCGAGACTCGAGACAACGCTCGCCGCCGCCTGTGCAGAGAGTGTGCGGCACGAAGACTCGCACGCCTCCACCACCGCCGCCGCGTCGCCGTTGAGCCGCACGCAGGCGATGACGTGCTCAAGGTGCAGCTGCGGGCAGAAGGGAAAGAGAAGAATGCCTTGCCGGGCCAGCCACTGCCGCTGCCTGATGTCCGCCACGGTGGCCAGCAAACAGCGCCACGAGAGCGCGTCGCGGTGCTGCTGGAAAAGTGCGGCCGCATTGGAAGATGCCGCGGATGCCGCGCCTGCTGCTGTCACCTCCGCCCACCGCTCCTGCTCTTCCGCTCGCCACAGCAGCGCCGCCCGCATGCGAAAGATGGCAGCAGGCTCGAGTAGTGCGGGGGTGGGGAGAGGCGCAGAAGGTTCGGCCGGCCTCTTCGCCACCCAAGCAGAGAGGCCTGTGCCGATGAGAGTTTGCAGCGCCTCACACACAAAGGCACAGACCGCAGAAACAGAGTCTGCCAGATCCACCTGACGCAGCAACCGTGTTAGGAGCGCCGCACACAGCACAGCTGCTCGTCGGCGATGAGCCCCTCTTGCAGCGCCACCGCACAAAACCGCGCCGCCATTTTCACGTGGGCAAGCTGGTCGACGTGCCAGAAGGCGCAGGCCACGTTGCGGCACCGCAGCTGCCCCGCAGGCTCCGCCTCCGACGGCGACGCAGCAGAAGAGGAAGAAGGGAGACGCTCCTCAGCGGTGCTGTCCATCAAACAGGGCTCGTCAAAGAAGAAAGGGGCCTTCACCACACGCTCCTCCTCCGACCACTGAAAGAGGGGTGCACACAGCTTCAAAAAGCCGGCCACTGATGTCGTCTCAGTCGCCGGCGCCACACCCGCTGCGCAGGTGGCGAGGAGGGAAAAGCCGCTGAGGGAGAGCGGACACGCGGCTGGCAGCGGCGCCTGCACGCTCGCCGGCGAAGAGCTGGGCACAAAGTGGCTCCTGCTGAGACCTCTATGGTAAAACATTTGGTTGCGTGTGCCCTCCGCCACGCGCTGGCCGTCCTCCTGCCGCCTCGCGTCCTCCTCCAGCCGTGCCCTCAGCTGCTGCATCTCTTTCGTGACTTCGTCCAGCCGCCTCTGTCGCTTCGGCAGCGACCGCTCAAGGTACATCACCCGCTGCGCCGCGGAGCTTTGATACTCCTTCAGCTGGCGGATGCGCACCGTCGCGGCGTGCCCCTCCACCCGTGCGCGCAGCTTCTGCAAGTCGCCGTGCACCCACGCGGGGTCCACCGTGAGATGCAGCGGTGCTTCGCTCGCCATTCTGGAACGCACGGAAAAAAATGCACTCGTTGAGGCTGACGTGGAGCGGCCAACGAAAAATGTATGTATGTGTGTGTGTGTGTGTGTGTGTGTGGGTATATTTCCTGTCCAAGCCCTTCGGCAGGCGCAGGGAGAAACTGAACGTGAGGGGAAGAATAGTAACAATTACCTGAGGTGGCACGAATGTGTGGAAGAGAGAGAAAAAGGGGTGGAACAAAATTGATTTATTTGTTTCATTAGAAGCATGAGTGCCTCCGGAATCGCGCCTTCCGCAGTGGTAAGGAATGCAATGCGTGCTGCACGGCGCACGCACCATCTCACCTTGAACCTTCTCAGGATGACAGCGACCTTTCGAGTAAAAGAAGAGGACAGGCGCCACGACGTACGGATAAAATACACTTCTCTCTAGTTCTAACCACCCTCCGGGCTGTGTGGAGCACACGTACACACACACTCTCTCTCTAATAAGAGGCCGAGGAAGTCCTCGACACACAATGCTTTTCTCCTATTTTGTATTGGTGCGGCTACATTCTTTCTTTTGTGTGGAATCAACAGAAAAGGGAAGCGGTGGCACTTCGCTGGTCGGTTTCAAATTGGAACAAAACAAAACAAATGTGTTAAGGAGAATCAGAAAAAATGAAAGAAAACAGAAAAAGAAAAAAAAAGTGCACACCACTTCAGAGGTACCATGCGAGGGACGACTTCAGCACGACCGCCCCTCGTCTTCTTTTTTCTAGCGGGCCGCCCCTAACGGCTGCATGTTTGACAATATCTCAGGTGCTCCTCTAAATTCTCCCCCCTCCCCCTTACCCCACAGCAGAACAAGAATACAATAAAAGGCACCAACAGGAGTTGATTCGGCACACTCGTGGCCACATCAGGTCGCGGCGCGTACCGCATGTGGAGGCGGGAAGGCACAGGGAGAACAACAGCCTGTACACGCTTGCATCTTCCTCTCGGATCCTCAATGTGGGCTGCCGCGCAGCAGCAGCAGCCACAGTGTCTTGCATCGGCGACACAAAAACACACGCTCGCCTACTCAGAGGCCGAACAGAGGGAAGAGCGGAGGAAACAAAAAAGTGTAAAGACAGACACCCCTTACTACTAACACACACACACACACACAAAGGAAGGTGCGCGCGGGACATTGAACCGAAGCGGTGCAGAAGCACTGCGTAGAGCAGTAGTCGCTGCGCAACGACTAACTGTTTTTTTTTGTGTTTAATTTTGATTTAGATGTGAACACGCCGACTGCCGCAGCACGCGAGAGAGGAGAAAGAGAGCGCGTGTTCAAAAAAGAGGGAGAGCGAGAAGACGCGCATGGCAACACGCAAAGATCACAAAAAGAAAAAATGAAAGTGGCTGATTGTTGCTGTACACCAAGGAGCTGAAATGCGGTCTACGTGCGTGTGTGTGGGTGTCGTCCGCGCCTCTTCTTCCCTCTTCCTCAGTCTCCCTCACCGTGTGTGGCCAGACACGCTACGCCTCAGAACGCGAAGGCAAAACAATCAAATACATAAAGAAAAGTTGGCGAACAGAGCGATTGCATTTCCATAAGTCAACTACTACAAGTTTTTGTTGAATACCTCTCTACTAAACAGACAGAAAAACAAAGAACGGAGCACGTGAGCCCGCTGAGCAAGGCTGCTGTCCTCACCAGACACCGGAAACACGCGCGCACAAGGTGAGAAGAAATGCAATGCACCTCTCGGCTTTCTCCCACTGCACAGGCAACGCACACGGCAGCAGGAAAGAGCCAGCGAACCAGAGCACAACGGAGCAGCATCCCCTCCTTCCCTCTCCCCCACGCCGTGGCTTTTCGTCTCGCGCCACGACGCCCTTCACCGGACGCGTGAAAGCGAGTCCAACGGCCATCATGAGGCGCAAAACGGCGGGCCCCATGCGCGACCAGCAAAATGAGAAAAAAAAAAGAAGCTAAAACGAAGTAAAATTATCCTACAAGAACATATAACATACACAACTGCAGTGAGACGTCAGCACAGCACAACGCGCTGCTTATCCTCTCCAGAAAGGGGGGGAGGCTGGCCGTCAGCCTGCGTCTCTGGTCGCCAGGCCGCGGCAACCATCCCTGCCCCGCAAGAAGAGCGCTGGCCCTTGCCTCTTATATTTCTCATAAGTCGATTAAGGCTAAGAAGCATCTACAAGTCTCCGACACTTCACCCCTTCCTCACCTGGTGGCTACAACACCGCTCAGGTTCACCCCCACTGCTGCTCGTTGCCTCCGTTGCCCCGCTCTCTCTCTCTCTCTTTTCTGCAGCTTCAACATGTGGAGCAACAGAAAAAAAAAGGTACCGGGCAGGCGCGCAGAAGCCCGCACGACACACCGAGAGAGCTGCCACCACGCAACTGTGTGTCTCATGCCTCAGCCGATGCCGCACCCGCCGTCGTGGCGGCTACCGACTTGCGCGACACCTCCGCAGAGACGTACTCCACCGCCCGCTGCCCCACGTGCATGGGCTGGAAGTGGTTCAGCATGAGGGCCGCCAGCACGATGCTGAGATAGACGTACGAGAAGACGAAGCAGCCGCGGCAGTGCCGCTGTGGCTCGTTGTGAAAGAGAAGCGACTTGTAGATCATCACGGCGTTGGCCGCCGCCGTCACCGGGTAGTACCAGAGCCCCTCCACCTCCATCCCCGCCAGCGTCGGGCAGACAAGGGTGAGAAAGGCCATGAGCACGGAGAGCGCCACGGCGTAGAAGGAAGCGCGCCACGGGTTGTAGAAGGCCAGCATCTTGTAGCCGGCTGCCTCGTAGTCCCTGCGGCAGTGGAAGGAGAGGCCGTTGAAGTGCGGAATTTGCCACACAAAAAGAAACGTGGCCAGCAGCCACACCGGTGGCGTGATGACGCCGGCGACGGCGATGCCACCCATCAGCGGAGGCACGCCGCCCACGATGGAGCCGAACCACGTGTTGAGCGCCGAGACGCGCTTCAGCGGTGTGTACATGCAAACGTAGAGGAACCAGTTGAAGACACCGATCGCCGCGGCAGGGGGGCTCACGAGGTAGAGCAGGCCAGTGCCGAGCACCAGCTCCGTTCCAGAAATGGCGCTCGCCTTCTGTGGTGTCAGCATCTTCATCGGCATCGGGCGGCGGCACGTGCGCTTCATCAGCTTGTCGTAGTCCGCCTCGATGATCTGGTTCGCCGTGTTGGCAGAGCACGATTGCAGCATCGTGCCAGCCGTCACCGCAGCCGCGATGAAGGGGTTCACGCCACCGGCAATGACGTAGCCCGCCAGCGCCGTCGCCGCGACGTACGCAGAGAGGTGCGTCTTGCCCATCGTTGACACCATCGCCATGAGCGTCGGCGTCTTGCGTGCGAACAGCTCTCCCTCCACCGGGCAGCTCATGTGGGGCGTGGTGCCGACCACCGGGCAGTGCTCCATCGTTCCCTCCGCCATCACCGTTGAGGCTGCCCCCTCCTTCGCGCGGTGGTAGGGGCAGGCGGTGAAGGCGCCCGTCTGCAGCCGCCGCTGCGTCAGCTTGAAGAGCTGCGCATGCCGGACTAGCGTGCCACGCAGCATTCCTAAATTGTTTTTTTGTTGAGTGCCGAACAGTGCCGTCCGTGCTCCTTTACGCCTCCGAGTGGCTCAGCCCTCACACGGGTGACGCAGAGTGGGCTGGTGGGGCGGTTGCTGCGTGCTGTGGCGTAGACGGGGGGACTCCGTGGCTGAAAATGTGGCTAAGATCCCTCACTATTACTGGAGAGCACAAAAGTGTGTGTGGTTGTGTGTGGCAAGGTGACACAGCATCAACATGGAGAGGTAGGTTTCAAAATGTAGTAAGTGGTGAGGTGATGGGCGCAAGTGTACGTCGCACCAGCATAGATAACATTTCAAAAGCATAACACTGTTCAGCACATCCACAGGAAGAAGAAGTCTTCCCCAGCAGATGACACTACGGCGCACAGCCAACGAGCTCCTGCGCTATTAGCTACGGCAAAGCGCCACCATAATCTCTTTCTCTGCGATGTCAGCCCTTCAGTGGGTCGCACGTAGCAGCGGCCCATCCGCTACGCCGGCAGACACTCGTCACAGTGGCACGCGTCAAAAAAAAGACACACGCACACACACACACAAGGCGTGTAGTGGCGAGCGGCATGACATTTACGTGGTGGGATGCAAGAAGGCGAAAACGGCGGCACCTCTTCTTTAAAGTTCAGTGGCCGTTTCCGGTCTACGCCTATCAACCCCTCTCTTTTTCTCTCTGATACTCCCTTCTTTTCTTCTACCAGATGTGCTTTCACTTTTTTCAATGTGTTTACGCCCTCAGACAAACAGCACACATACCACTGCGACATAACCAACACACAACAATCGCAGAGGCGAAGAAGCCGTGACAGCACCGAAGCATCACCTCCTTCACACCTATGCGTATAAAAGGAAAAGAAAGATAAAGAGAAGCATCGTCGACCAACAAAAAAAGAAAAAAAGCGATAAGATCCCTACGCAGCGCGTCGACACACACAAGCACATTTACACACACACACACACAGAGAAACACTGGACACCACACAACAACTCAACGGGAAAAGAAAGTCGTCAAGTACACAGAAGCGATAAAATCTCTTTTGCAACGTTACGCGTCCACAAAGGCGAGTTAAACAAAAAAAAAGGAGAAAAAAAGAACTGCAGCTCCTGCGTCAGCAAGAAAGCACCTTATGCTCATCACCTGCGTCGCAATGAGTGGGTAAGGACGAGAGATAAAGGAAGCAGTTAGTGTGCGAGCGTGGCCGCCACAGCGCCACCACGAACGCAGCGCCTCCCTCCCTCACCTACATCCACAAACAACCTTACACACACACACCCTCCACTAAAGCGTTGCCGTATGATCAGCGAATCTTGCTCAGCGACTCCGCCAGGTCAAACGGCATAAAGGGGTGGCCATCAGCGATGTAGAACTTGTTGTTGAACTCCACCCAGTGCAGACGCAGTGCGTGCAGGAAGGCGGAGAGGGACTCCATGCCAAGCAGCACACCGAGCGTCGCCGCCATCCACACGGCAAAGCCGACAAAGACGAAGAAGCCAGAGCCGCCGTCGAGCCCGACCGTCAGCAGGAAGGCGAAGCTCCAGAACACCTCCGACAGCTGCGAGTGGGCCAGCGACAGGGCCCACAGACGGAGGTACGAGGCGGTGTTCGAGACGCAGCCCAGCACGTACTCGATGGTGTGAATGATCTGATGGATGACAATCTCGCTGAACTCGAAGTCGTCCTCCTCCTCTTCCTCGCCCTCCGCGGGCGGGTGGGCGGCGCGCTCCTGCATCTTGTGCTCGTGCTCCTTCTTCTCCATGTAGGGAATGACGCACAGCATCACCGGCACGCACACGGCGCACACGAGCAGCAGGACGAGCTGGACGGCGGCCTGCCCACTGTACAGCGGCAGCGTCACGCTGCCGGGCGACAGGAAGAAGTTCGTCATCGTCTCGAGCAGCGACGGCGCCTCGTGCGTGTTCTCCCACGTCGTGCACCACTTCACGATGATGAGCAGGCACATGTAGCCGAAGGTGCAGGACAGGAAGACGACCTCCGGCACGAAGCGGAACCACACCTTGATGCTGTCGTTGAAGTAGAGGTAGTTGGTGAGGGAGATGAAGACGCCGGACATCATCTGCGTCACGCCGATGATGACGGAGCACTTCATCTTGATCGAGTTGTAGAACTCCAGCTTGTTCTCCGTCTCCGACCAGGCCGAGTCGACGCCGAAGATGACGGGCGACAGCGGCTTCACGCTGGGGTTGCCGTTGGGGAAGGTGGGGCGGCCATCGCCCACCGCACCGTCCGGCGGCAGCGGCGGCCAGCGGTAGGCAGAGGCGAAAATCTCAATCGAGAAGCCGAACATGTCGTTGTACAGCAGGCCCATGTAGACAGCGAAGAAGCCCATCAGGAGGAGAAGGTAACGGCCGCCGAAGATCATGGCAAAGATCTCGTTCAGCGGCTGCCCCTCGAAGCTCTTCTCGCGGAAGACGAGAAAGGCAGCGAAGAGGGTGAGAATGATGCCGTGGCCGACGTCGCCGTACATGACGCCGAACAGGTACGGGAAGGAGATGATGGTGAAGACGCCGGGGTTCGCCTCCTTGTAGCGCGCCATGCCGTAGCTGTCCACGATGCCCTGGAAGGAGCTCGTGATCTTGTTCGTCTTGAAGTAGGACGGCGGCGACTCCTTCGTGCGCAGCTCCTCGATGATCGTGCCGACCTGCGCACCGCTCAGGTACTCCGCCTCGGCGATGGCGGTGCGGATGTCGTCGATCGCACGCACCGGCGCCCAGCCCTGCGCAATCGCCGTCGAGCCGGAGAACTTGAGCATGTTCATGGTGGAGAAGACGGCCTTCTCCGTCACCACGGCACGGCGCCACTCGTAGCACGAGGCCGCAATGCCAAGCAGCACCTGCCGCTGCCGGTAGGCGGACTGGTGGAGGGTCTGGGTGATGGTGTCGACCTGCTGCTGCAGCGATGCGTGCATGCTGCTCAGCTGCTGCTCCGAGTCGGCGTAGTTGTACACCGTCGCGGCGTTGGCCTCCGCAATCTTCACCAGCCGCTCCCGCAGCCGCTGCGCCGAGAAGTAGATGGCGAAGACGGTCTTGAAGACGGGCTCGTTGGCGTTGATGTTGTAGAAGGGAGTATCAATGTCGTCAGTGCGCATGATCGAGTTGCCGCGGGTGACGCGGTAGACAAGACGCTCGAAGAGAGGGATGCGGTCCTTCGGGATGACGCCGGTGATCATCAGCAGGCCCTCGCCGGTTGCCCCGCCGAAGTCGCGCGAGAGGATCTCGAGGTGCTCCTTCGAGCGGTTGCGCTCCTCGATGAGCGCCTGGTACTGCTCGTTGAGCTCCACCACCTCGGAGTAGACCTCGTCCACCTTCTGCTCGAGCGACGACATCGTCTCCCCCTCCGCCCCGCCCTCGACGATGGTGGCGACGCCGGCCTTGTCGATCTCATCCTGCAGGAAGCGCAGCTTGCGCTCCATGTCATCGCAACGGCGCACCTCCTGCACAAAGTCCCGCTGAAACGCGCTGAGCTCCTGGTTGAGGTCGTGGAACTGGAACATGCCGATCTCCCCCAGCTTCAGCACGGCGTCGTGGGCCACCTCGCGCTGCATGTGGAGGGAGAGAACCACCATGTCCTCCGACCGCCACAACCCGCTGCACGCCTCCTTCGGCATTGCTGCTGCGATAGAGAGAGATGCTCTGCGCTACGCGATAAAAAAAAAAAACTATCTTCCGTGGTGTTGCGGAAGGGTGCTGCACAGCGACGGTGTGTCTGTGAAGCGAAGAAAGCAAAAAACAAAGAGGCGACGCCACTTATTTTCTATGACTACTACGTAGTAGTTGTTGTTGTTGTTGAGTCACAGTCGCGATGCGGCAAAGAGCCCGAGACACACAGTGAAAGAGAGGGAGAGAGAGAGGGAGAGAGAGTAAAGGCACAGGACGTGACGTGGAAACTTATTAGAGGAAGCACAGAATAAGGGGCGGGCAGCAAGTCACGCCTCAAAGCCCCTCGCCGCGAGCGAACCACAGCGCCTGCACGACAGCCAACATGATGAAAAAAGTGGGGCAACAAAGAAGTCGAGCACACCAGCCGCGCGCAACACAACAGAGGAGATCGATTCCCACAAGCAGCGACGGCTAAACAAACATACACACGCATACGCACACACACAATATGCGTGCCGGTGTGTCCAAGTCAACGCCTGCACCGAAGCAATTTGAGCTTCTTCACACTACTTTTTTTCTCCTAGCCCGTTATAATTTCTGATTGCTTAGTAGCAGATGTGGAAGTAGCAGAACAAAAAAAGCAGTAAAGAGAGGAGGGAGAAACGAGAATATACGAAAGAGAAAGATATCTGAGACTAGCTGTCTGCACGCTCCGCCGCAACGCGCTGAACAATTCTGATCTCTGCAGCCTCCTCGACCGTCACCTCCTTGGCCAAGGCGCACACATCCGCACGCAACGCGTCGTTGAGCGAGAACGCAGCAGCGGTGCTCCGACGCACCAATTCAATTCGCGTACTCGTCAGCTGACGCTGCAGCGCCGCGTTAGTCGTGGACGCCGGGCCGACCGGTGGCGGCAGCAGCAGCGGCACGGAGCGCAGCTCAACCGCCACGATCTCCCGCAGCCGCATCGTGTTGTCAGGGCACGCATACGCGACAAAGTGGTGATGCCGCATCGCGAGGTGATGGGGCGACAGCGCGCAGTGCACATCCCCACTCAACACCAGTGTGTCCCGGCGGAAGACACTGAGGAGGGTGCGGAACTGCGTGCAGGCGGCCGCCACATTTGGAGCTGCATCGTCCCACAACAAAGTCCACGTGTCGCCGCACAGCATCGCCTCATCCACCCTGCTGGCATCGATCACCGCCGTCAGCCGCAGCACGCGAGGCGCACCTTCAGACGGTGCGGCTGCAGCTGCGACCGCGCTCGGCCGCTCTCTTTCTGTTGGGCACGTCAGCACCGAGTTCCCAGCGAAGTACCGCCCACTTAAAGCTTCAGAGTAAGAGAGACGTCGTCTGCCAGGCAGTAGCGACGCAGTGCGGCAACGCGGTGCGCCAACACCAGCCGGCAGGGCACCCTCTCGTCCCCCACCTCCAGCTGCACGCGACGCAGCGACTGACAATCAGGTAGCAGGAATGCGGAGAGCGCATCCTGCACGGCGCTCTGCACCAGCAGTGGGTCGAAGGAGCAGCGGTAGGTGAGCAGGCGGTCGCCTGACACGACTGTAGAGATTGTTGTGGCCTGCTCGCCAGCCAGCACGCAGCGGATGCGAGGGGAGCCGGTGCCGTAGATGAATTCGCTCAGCGCTCGCACCATCTGATCAATTTCAACGAAGGCGGAGCAGAAGAGAACGAGGTGGTCGCTCCGGCTGCTGCTGCGCTGCGCAGCGAGGATGTATTCCTCGAGGAACGCCAGCGGATTCGCAGAGGAGAAGACACGTGTATTGGTTGCCGCCTCGCTGCGGGGCCGGGCGTTGGTCTTCAGCAACTCCGCGACGTCCAACCAGGGAGATGCGGGCGTGTCGCTGTCTGCGTCTGGGAGTGCTGTCGACGACGGTGGCAGGCACTCCTTGACAACTCTCTGTAAAATGAGGAAGAGCCGCACGTGGAGGTCATCCATTCGTGTCCCACGCACGGCCGCGAGGGCGAGAATCTGAGAGCACTGCTCACCCACGACATCGCGAAACGCTGTGAAGGCCGGCGTGTGTTGCCCGGAGCGGCAGTCGAAAAAGATCGAAAGAGACTTCGGTGCATCACGCGGGGTAGTGGATGCGGAGCTGTACTGTGTGGAGGCGCTCCGCGGCCTCCTCGCCTCCCACTCAGGAGTGCTGGACATAGTGGGCTTAGGTGTGTGTCGTAGCCAGACGGGCTGTGCATCAGAACATAAAGAGTAGAGAACAGAGAAAGAGAGAGGCAGGGAAGCGTACGAGAAAGAGGGGCATCAGCATTGCATAACCAATCCCCACATCCAAGGCAGACACGGGGAAGTAGTTGAGAACTCAGAAAGAGGAGTACAAGAAGCCGCCATTTCACAGTTTATCCTATTGCTGCCGCATCGCCTCTCTCTCTTTCTCTCTGCGAAGAAGAACCTCAAAGACTCTTCGACACTTAAATTACAATTTTAATAAAGAAAAGCTTGCAGATGGTAGCAATGCTCGATACGCCGCTTGCGTCAAGAGACGCGGCACAGCGCTTTGCCCGCAGCGGCACCTCGCCCGTTGGCGTTGACATAAGATGAGGGGACAGTCGCGGCAAAAAAAGCCGATGCAGCGTCCAACGCCCTCCGCACCTCCACCTTATAAAAAAAAAGGAAAAAGTAATCACGGCACTACTGCATGAGCTGCGCGCTGCCCCCGGCGCCGATCTTCTTGTTGATCACCTCCGCCTGCTGCTCTTGCCAGCGGCGGTAGACGACAGACTTACCGAGTGCGGCACGAATTGAATCTTCATTTGAATTGCCACGCAGCGAGAGAGACGTCAGGCCCGGGCAGTGCGCGAAGATTGCTGGGTCGACCGCCTGCAGCGGCTGCTGGCCTTTCTGGCTCTCCACGCTCAGCCGCCGCAGCGCAGGGAACAGCGGCTGGTCAACCGCTGCCTCCCCTCCCATCCCCAGTGACAGCGTACCGCCCAAGTGGTTGCCGTCCAGCAGCACCTCACGCAGTGCCGGCAGTGGCGGCGCGGAACCTTCCCCAGCCAATACAAGCTTCTCCAGCTGGCTGCTGCGCAGGTCCACGACTTCGAGTGAAGTGCTCGCCCCGAGGCAGCGGGAGAGCGACACCGGGATGATAAGCGGCACTGCGTTGTCAGCGCACACAAGACGTCGCAGCCGGGGGAAGCGAGAAGAAAGAGAAGGCGGTAGAAGGTGGAGCGCGTTGCCCGACAGGTTGAGCGACTCCAACGGCATCGCCGACACCGCGGACGGCGCTGGAGAGGGAGATGAGGCACCTGCAGTGACTTCGATCTGCCTCTGTAGTTCTTCTGCATGCGACTTGGAGAGCGGGCCGGCGGCACCGAGAGCGCAGGCGCAGGTGAGGCCGTTGTGCGAGAGATCGAGAAACACCAGCGAGCTCCAGAGAGGCAGGGTGAGAAAGGTGTGTGGGATGGGATCGGTGAGGCGGGTGCCGCTCACTGTCATGGAGCGCAGCTTCGATAGGGTGGCGAGGCCTTTCACGAGTTTTCTCCATGAGCGAAGAGTGGGGGAGTCGACAGTCAAGGTGCCGGTGGTGGCGGCGCGCTCGAAGCGTTCCTTCGAGGAGGAAGAAGAGGCAGCTCCCATGTCGTTGAGGGAGGATTGCGAAGTCCAGTTGTGCTGTTTTTTCGGGGGGTGTACGCCGCTGGCGCAGCAGCACAGCCGTGTGATTCTTTGTGCTTAATGAATAAAGGTGCTGATGATGTTGTGTTTCGTGTGTCCAATGAGCAGCCGCTGCCGTCGCCAACGTGTGTGCGTGCCACCGCTTGGATTAATGGAATGATGCGAATGCGTGTCTGTGTGCGAGAAGCGGCTCTCCGGAAGAAAGCAAAAAAAAAGTCAGATTTATGCGCAGCGAAGCACACATTGAGAGAAGCGAGGGAAGTAAACGGAATAGCTGTGCTATACTGCAAGGTTGGAGGCAGTGCAGCGGCGCCACAGCGTGGGCCACCATCCCCTCGATGTTTGTGTGTCGTATCGGAAACAGAGTAGAACACCTTCATTTTCGTGTTCCGGTGTCAGCACAAGCATGTAACATCGAAAGATTGAGTGAGAAAGGCCATACCAGACCAAACACACACGTCGAAGTCCCTTCATGTTTTCTGCGCCGCCCAAAGGACCCGTTACACTCAGCCATACGCGAGTCCATTTGTCTTGTTCCTCCTCTTGCTGCTCCACGCCTCTTTGCTTGCCGCCCTTTGCCTTCGCGCAATGAGAGCGCGTAGAGAGAAAAGAGGGAGACGACTTAGAAAGAAAAAAAGGCGGCCAGAGACTCCCAGCGCATGAGCTGCCGTGAGCATCAACCTCTCCTTACCAGCACGAACAAAAGAGCGAATCGATCGGATAAGAAGACTTTACGCAAGTAAAAGGAAAGTTTTAACGTGGCATGAGTGGCAGCCGCTCGTCGCGCAACACGCGATATCCCACAGCGCACCGCGTCGTGCACGCCGGTCAACCTCTTCACCGCGCCAACTACTTGCTGGGTAAGTAGCGCTCGCCAAAGATGGAGCTGCCGACGCGCACCGTCGTGGCACCCATGCGAATGGCGTTCACGTAGTCGCCGCTCATGCCCATGGACAGCTCCAAGTCATCCGCTGGCATGCTCAGCGCCGTCGCGATGTCGTTGCGGCACCGCATCAGACACTCGAAGTTCTCCGGCCGGCTGGTGTAGTCGAGCATGCCGATCGTCATCAACCCGCCCAGCTTCAGTAGGGGGCACTTCTCCGCAATGTGGCGCGCGAGGGCGACGGTGGCCTCCCCGGGCTCCGTGCCGCTCTTCGACGCCTCCCCGCTCGTGTTGACCTGCACGTAGACCTCAACGGCGCGGCCCTCGCGGTACTTGGCGCAGCCCTCGTTCAGCTTGTTCGCCAGCTTCTCGCTGTCGACGGTCTGGATCACGCTGAGGTTCGGCACCGACTCCAGCAGCTCCTTCACCTTGTTGCTCTGCAGGTGGCCAATGAAGTGCCAGATGATGTCTTGTGGCAGCTGGCCGACCTTCTCCCCCATCTCCTGCACGTAGTTCTCGCCAAAAACCCGCTGGCCTTGGTTGTAGACCTCCTGCAGGCATGCGGGCGACTTCGTCTTGCTCACGGCAACGAGCGTCACACGGCGGCCGGCAGCCTCGCGTTCAACAGTCTCGCACACGCTCCTGTAGTTCGCGGCGAGCAGCTCCCCCTTCGGCTCGGCCGGGACGTCCCAGCAGGAGTTGGACATGGCGCGTCCCAGCAGCAGCGCACTGCGGCGGCGGAACGTTTTTGCGAAGTGAGGATGCGTACGTGCGTGTATGCGGCACGCAGTGGTTACTGATATACTTGCTTAATGTGTAGTTGACTATCTGTATTTTTTTTTTTTCAGAGGCAATAACTCGCGTGATGAGGAGGCTTTCAAAGAGAGAGGGCTTTTCTTTCCAAGCGCTGGCTGTGTGTGAGTCTGTATTTCGCTAAGCTGTGCGACACCGTGCCACGGGTAGAGGCTGTTATCTGCACAGCACGTGTCGGCGACGGCGATGGGGCAGCGGGAGAAGCACAAAAAGAAAAGGGAGCACAGGTATACTTTAGAGAAGCTCACAAAAAAAAAAGGTGTGGACACGGAGCTGGAGTGGTGAGAACAACGAATCGACAGGATGGAAATAAAAATGAGAAGTGGAAGAAAAAGAATTGGCGGAGAAAACAAAACGACTCGTTTACCACCCAAGAACAGAGAATCAGATGCTTCTGCGTTCCCGTCAGGAAGAGCGCGGCGGAAATCAAAAAGAAAAAGAAGGGTTCACTGATGAGATGGTGGTTATTTTGTTTATTTTTATTGCGTGTCTCGTACACAAAGACTAAACGGGAAGAACGAAATCGGTAGCAACATTGATAGACTGTAAGCAACGCACATAGAGAGAGAGAGAGAAGGCGACGAATGCATCCAAAGAAAGGGTGCGGCAGCAAGACGAAAGGAAGTCTGAAGAGGGAGGAGAGAGGGGAGTAGCGCGAGGAGGTGCACAGCGACACGTCCTCTCTGCCAGCAACGTTCGTCGGCGGACGGGAGAGACACGTAGGTGCGTGTCGCATCGAAAGAAGAGAAAGCAAGTCCCGTCGCGTGCGACGCCGCCGTCTGGCCGTCAACAACACACACGCGCACACACGCAATTCATGAGTCGATGCCGTACTGGCACACGTCACCGTCGTGCATGTGTCAGATGAGAGCGCTTGTGGGAAAAAGACACAAGTTTACTGTTTCCCTCTTTTTTATTGTTAATGTGTGGGAGCTCACTGGCGTACTTCGCTTCTTTGTTTGTGGCGTTGATAGGGAGGAGAGCCTCTCAAAGACTCGCACGCACCTTCGATGACGCAGCACGGGAGTAAGTGCCCCGTGTTGTCTCCTCGTGCCCTCATCGATTAGACGCTTTATCTTTGCCCACGTGAACCGGAGCGCGTCTGTCGCCAGTACGCTCCCCTCACACCTCGTGCAGTCTGCACGATCCCCTCTCTTAATCAACCAGAAAGAAGTGCCGGAGTTGCGCCATATGAATCCCACGGCTGCGTTGAGCTGCTGCACGCCTCTGCGGACCGCCACATGCCTGCCTGTCTCTGAGTGTGAGTGCGTGTGGGCGTCACCCACATAGTTAGGCGGAGTCACCGTTCGCCGCTCCGTCCTCCCGTCGCTGCCTTTTTGCTTCCGGCTCCCTGTCGCTACTCGACTCCTCCTCCTCCCCTGACACCTCCTCGTCACTATCCTCCTCATCCGTCTCCTCCTCCTCGCTCTCCGACTCGTCTGAGTCCTCCACCACGACCTCCGCCCCGTCCCGCGTCTTTGAGTTCAGCGCGACGAGCTTCGGGAACTTCGCAAAGATGTCGCTAAAGTGCGCCGGCGTGTCCACGGCGTTGTCAGCGACATCCAGCACCTCCAAGTTGGGATAACTCTCTGCTATCCTCTCGATCTCCACCATCGCGCTGATGCGATTGTTGGGCGTGAGGAGGCGGGCGAGGGAGGGCAACTGCGGCGGTGTGGACAACACACTCACCGCGTTGTCGCTGATGTCCAGCAGGCGGAGAGAGGAAAGATGTTCGAGTCCGGCGTGTTCGAGCGCCGTCAGCTTTGGCTTCATGCAAACAAGCAAGAGGTGGGTGAGGTGCGTGTAGGGTGCCCACAGCTGCGGCAGCACCGGCACGCCGCTGAGGGAGATGCACGCAACCTCGTCGGGTGCTTTGCCTTCCGTCTGCTTCGCCACACGAAAAGCAGCCGTCTTTTTGAGGATTTCCATTGCCAGATGATAGCGGTTGGCGTACGTACTTGTGTGAGTGTGTGTGCGGTAAGGAGAGAAAGAAGGCAGCCGTCGATGCCGCCGTGTGTCCTTCTAATCTTCTGTGCAATTTGTTCTTAGAACAGGAGAGAAAGAGGGAGAGAAAAAGAGAGAGCCTTAATCTAGTTGTTATATCATGATGAAACCAGACCTGCTTCCAAAAACGAAGCGTAGTGGGTGATGCAGGTGAACACCAACCTTCTCTTTCTCTCTCGAGAAAGCCGTCGTGCGGTTGAGCAGCAAATCACTACTCTCATGAAAGAAGGGGACACACGTAAGACAACGGAACAGAAGTGGGAGCACCACAACGTCAAACAATACTACACAGCACGTAGCTGCCTGTTGCGCAGCGTCTCGGTGTCACCAACCACTATTCTCCGACACATCCTGCACCTGAAAAAAAGAAATAGAGCGGTCATACTCAAATTGAAAAGCAGTCGAACCAGTCGCCGGCCCTCTTCGCCTGCTCCTCTGTCCTCTTCATCGTCTGGCATTGTTAATGTCATTGGCTTATTGAGAACGCCGTAGTGAGAGCGAGAGAGAATAGTGGAAAGGAAATAAAAAAACTCATAACTCAGCATCGCGGTGCAGAGGCAAGACAAATATGTGTGGGTGGGTAACGCAGCTGAAGGGAACCTCAACCGCACTGCTGCGTCGAACACTTCATACTTACGCATGAAAAGAGAGTTAAAGGCCCACGCGTACTGCATTACACACGGCGCGCAGACTCACAAACGAATGGAGCGACCAGTTGAGAGCTTCTTGCTGGTAACTCGATAAGCTGCGCACGCCCCGCCTCTCTCATGAACAGCACAGGGCCAACTAAACCACTTTCTCCGTGGCCTAGATCGGGAACAGGAGCGAACAAATAGTGTCCGCGCTTAACTTGCCACCTTCTCCAGCACCCACTCGTGGGTCAGCAGCACCGCGGACTGGGCGGAGATCGCATCGGGCGACATGGACTTCCAGTCCACAGCCGTCGGCTCCTCGATGCTGACGCGGCGCACCTGCTCGAGAAAGACGACATGCGGCACACCACCGGTGCCACCGCTCTGAGCAAACTCGTGGAAGATGCGCACCTCCCGCATCCAAATCGCGAAGTTGTCCACGCGCACAAAGTGGCGATGGAGGACAAAGAAGGCGCTCTCCATCACACGATACTTCACGCTGCTGATCATCATGCCGTGGTCGTGCAGGTCGTCCTCGACGAGATCGAAGCTTCCGAAAAAAAGGATCGGTAGCGTGTTATCCTTCAGAAGATTCCAGTTGATGCCCGGCGTGTCGGCAGGACGCGGGACAAGACGCACGCGATCGGCGCAGACGCCGGAAAAGTTGTTGCGCCACGCCCAGTCCACGTTCGGGTCGTGCTTGGCGTACTCGGTGGTCAACCACCCCTCCGACACCGGAATGCTCAGCTGCGGCGCAACAACGTTCTTGTACTCATCGGTGTGGTAGTAGCTCGCGGCACTGCGCAGCAGTCCCTCCACGTCGAAGAGCAGCCACGGGTTGTCGCGCTCGCTCTCCGGCGCGATGGCGAATGTGTTGCTGCGGAAGGCAATCTCCGGAAAGGACGAAATCGCCAGCGCCTGCTCCATCTTGCGCTCCTCCTCCTGCGTCATGATCCGGTCCAGCGTTGTTGTCTTGAACTGCCAGCCGCCAACGCACTTCGCCGTCGTGTCGGGCAGCCGTGCCTCGATCTTGAAGTACGGAATGTGCGTCACAGTCGTCGTCGGCGGTGCAGCAGCAGCAGAGGCTGTGGCAGCAGCAGCGGTGTCCTCCTCCGCCCGCTGGGCCGGCTCTTGCAGTGCCTTCTCCCCTCCCGCCAGCGCCGAATAACCCGGCAGGCCCAAGGCGGGATTCACCGCCAGCGCACGCGCCATCGGAAACTCCAAGTGCTGGACAAGCACCGCCGCCACCCGCTCCAAGCCTGCCTTGTCCTCCTCCGTAAAATGGTTGGCCACGGTGCTGTCGACATCGATCACCCCCACCACACTGCCGTTCTCGATGAGGATGGGGATGACCACCTCCGACTCAGAGGCGGAGTCGCAGGCGATGTGCCCAGGGAAGTCGTGCACGTTGGCCACCACCAGCGACTCGCCGCTCTCCGCCACGGTGCCGCAGACGCCACGGCCAACACGAATCTCCGTGCAGGCTGGGCGGCCCTGGAAAGGACCCAAGCCCAGAAGCCCCGGCGCCTGCAGGAGATAGAAGCCGAACCAGTTCACCTTGAGCTGCTCGAGCGGCGCGCCAGGGTTACTGAAGCGGTTTAGCTCGTAGAAGCACAAGGCCGCGATGTTGCTGAGGCCGATGACAAGGTTTGCCTGGGGGGTGAAGCGCTTGCTCATGTCCTCTACGAGGTACGTGGCCTGCTTCTCCAGCCAGTCGTACATCGCCTTCTTGGTCGCAAAGACCGGCGCGGCGACGGGCTCGTGCACCATCCTGTCTGCCCACACAGCACACTCAAATGAAAGAAAGAGAGGTCCCGAAAGCGAGAAGCACGCAGGCAACTCTGATAGGCGAAAGCGCAAAAGGTCAGTTGCTGTTAATTTTTTTTGAGCGTTGTGGCGCTCGTCCACTTTTGCTAGATTTACTTTTCCGTGCTGTGGGGCGTTGAAGGGTCGATAACAAACAGCACGTCTGCGCTGACTTTTCTTCCGGTGGTGATGGATGTTGCGACGGTGATGCACTGGCGGAAAAAACCGTGATGTGCGGTGAGTATGCGTGTGTGTGCGCTTATAGGTGTGTGAGCACTGAAGACGGAAAATAATAGGGAGCAAAAGGAGATTATTACCGTCAACAGCGTGCAGCTGCACGAGACATCTGGCCAAGACAACGACTCGCACCACACGCTGAGCCATCAACGTGAATAGCAGAAAGAAAATAACTTTATGCATCACTTGCCGTCGTGTAGTGTCGATCGCAACAGGAGCAGTGCGGCAGGGGTGAAAGCAACCGGCACGACTTTCAGGTGCCATCGCGCGTCTTCCCCTTCCACCACTCAATTATTTTTTATAGATTGAGATTCATCATACTCTGTTATTGTTGTTAACTTTGCGTTGGCATTGCGCGAAGGCTCCGCATGCGTCGTAAGTCCCCCACTCATCAACCCACAGCCACACGAGGTTGCAAGACAGAGAAGCGCACTACAGCTTCCACCTCAGGGGCGACACACTCGCACACACTCAGACAGACGCAAGCGAAGAGCTTCGTGCAGAAATGCGAAACGCCATCAATGAAAAAGCGGGTGCGTTGAGAAGGTGAGAAAGAAAAAAACAAAAAAGTACCGATATGTAAAAAAGCGCACCGTCGCAACGCTCGCACCATGAGCTGGAAACAAAACAAAAACCAAGTGTGTCTTCTCCCTTTCTCATTAAGAGAGATGCACTTCTACAGGGCGAATAAAGAAGAGCAGGCGAGAGGAGTGGAAGACGCAGAGGAGCGTAGACACGTGCGGGTTGCAGTGCAGCCGCTTTGCAACGCCTCCCCCACGGCCGCAGCCGGAAAATATAATCATCGTATCCCTTCCTTCACTTTCTCTCTCTGTCTCCATGCAGTTTACCACGACGTATGGCGAGCCTCCGCAATGGGAAAGTAAAACCGCGACTCGAGACAGTCGGCGGAAATACTCGACTCCGGCATGCTGCGCAGGCACCGCCGCACCGACGTCGCGTAGTCCGCGGCAGGGTTGACACAACTCCCTTTCTTTTCCGCGTCGCGCGTGCAGGCACGGAAGCCAGCGACGTAGTCCCTGCACACGCCGTTGGAGATCTTTTCCACGTTCTTCATCATGCAGCCCCACAGCTCCCGTGCCGAGGTGGCGGCGTTGCAGACTGTGTGGAAGTCTTCGCCACACTGCACTACGGGGCTCATGCGCGGCCCCTCAACAGCGGCGTACGCGCCATCGCACAGACACAACAAGAAAAGGACGGCAGCAACAGCGACGAGCAGCAGCCGTACCTGCCGGCGTGGCGCACGAAGAGAAATGCTCGGCGACATACCGCAGAAACAAAGAGGATCAATGAGTATTATTATTTATAGTTGAGTTTTCTTTTTGGTGGGAAGCACACCGCAGGTTCTTTCGTGAAGCTGTGCGCGAATAAAAGAGGGAGAGGGCAGAAATGGCAGAGAGGAAAATGTGTGTTTCGAGCTCCAACGCGTCGTGTGCAAGGGACTGGGCACAGCTGGCGTTTCGCAGAGGGTTGAACTGCCTCGCCACATCAGTCCACTGCGCTGCCGTCACACCCATCGGGCAACACCGCATCGCTGCAAGACGACATCGCCGAGACAAAGGAAGAAAGTGTCTGGTCCAACGATGCGCAGTCACCGCCCTAAGCGGAATGTGCATTGAACACGTGATATCATGAGCATAGACTTCTTCGCCACAATGCGAGAATACATTATGGTGACAGGAGAAAGGTGCTACTGATAATAGCAACGTGTCTCGTAACACAGCCACACGCACACACGTCGATTTCTTTGCTGCCTGTTTACCCTGTCGTAGCACAACGCCTGCACGCCCGATCACACGTAGCAGGCCGGATTTTTTTTCTTTCTGTTCCTGTCGTATTGTCCAGCATGAAAAAAGAATAAACCCTCAACACGCACCAACGCAAAAGCGCACAGAAAAGGGGAAACAAAACTGTTCTACATCTTGGCGTGGCACACGCCCACATCGGTTTTTACATTTACAAGAGAGCAAAACATAATTCAAAACGCACACAAACACATCCAGCAGGCATGATCAGGAGAAGCGAAAGAAAAAAAAAAACAGAAGTAGTACTTTTATATTTTCTTTTCAGCTGAGCGTTTATGCCCAACTCTTCTACCTCCCATCCCCTATTGCTGTCGTGTGCGGGACGGCAGCAGCGGCACGTTGCGGTACCGCGCCGGCTTCGCGGCCTCTAAGTTCGCCATCTCGCGTGCGATGCGGTCCTCGTACTGCTTCTCTACCGCCTGCTGGTCCGTCAGCTCGCTGCGCCGCGCCACCTGCGCCGCCTCCTTCGCCGCCGCCCGCTGCTGGATCTGCCACTCCAGGTACTGCTGCGTCTCCTTGAGCAGCCCCATCCGCCGTGCCCGCTCCTCCGCATCGATGTCGCGCTCGTTCGCGAGGGACTGCATGAACTCCGCGTGCTCCAGCTGGCGCGTCATGGCATCCTCGGCCGACTTCTGCCGCTTGTCGAGAATCTGCTGACGGCGCGCAATGAGAATGTTGCGGAGCAGCGTGTCGCGCTTGGCCTGGTCGGCCTCCCACTGCACCTCGCGCTTGCGCCACTGCTTCTCATTCTCCTCCTCCCACAGCTTGTCCAGCGTGTTTGTGTTGTCCTTGCGCTGAGCCATCTGCTGCTGCAGATCGCGCATCTGCTGCTGCTCCGCCAGCATGCGGCGCTGCTTCTCGCGCGCCTCCTCCTCCTGGTCGGCCTTGATGGACGCGAGAATGGCGTCGAGCTGCTCCCTGTCTTCCTTGCGCAGCGCGTCGTACTCCTGCTGACGGGCCTTCTTCAGCTCCTCGTTCATCTCAAGCATCTCCTGCGCCAGGGCACGGTCCTTCTCCCTGCGCGCCAACCGCTTCTGTGCCTCTGCGCTCTGCTCCTCGTGCAGGAGTCGGTAGAACTCTTCGGTGTCTTTGCGAGCTTCCGCCTTCTCAGCCTGCCGCCGCTGCAAGTTGCCGTTCACCTGCGCCGCAAGATCGTCCTTCATGCGCTGCGCACGGTTGTACTGCTGCTCCAAGTCTCGCTGCTCTCGCTCCGTGGCCACGCGCTGCGCATCGGCCGACTGCTGCGCGAAGAAGTGCGCCTCGTCTGCTTCCTCCTGTTTGCGACGCGCTGCCGCCGCTACCTGATCGTAGCGGGCGTCAGTCACCTGCATGACACGCAGACGGCTCTCGGCTTGACGAAGGCAGTCGATCTTCTCGCGAAAGAGGCGATCGTGACGGGCTCCGTTGTCGGCCCGCTTCGCCGCCTCCCGCTGCTGCCGCAGCTCCTGCGCCTTGCGGATCAGCCGCTCTCGCCGCTGCGCGTCCGTCTCCGGCAGCGACGCCATCATCGACGTGTGCAGCTGCTGCTCGCTGTTCAGCAACTCCGCCAGCCGCCGCCGGCGTGCCACGAGGACGTCGTTGTGCTGCGCCTGCACCTCGTCCAGGTAGTGCAGCACCTCCTGCTTCTCGAAGCGGTCGTTGCCCTTGAGTTCCCAGTTCACCGTGTGCTTCTGCCGCTCCTGCACTGCCTGCTGTGCGTTGAATTTTTCCATGTAGGCCTCTCTCTTCTGCCGGGCTTCGATGGCGGCCGCCGCGTTTTGTGCACGTGGCATCGCTCACGTCTCGCTTTTTTTCTTGAGTGTATTTTAGCTTTTCAGCTGGTCAGACGCACTACACGTCCTTCAAGCCGGTACGCCTTGTGCGGGTATGTGTATGTGTATGAAGACGTGTAGGCGAAGGTAGCGCTGTGATGGCTCGTAGAGTACTCTGAAAAACACACAACGCTGTATCTTGAAAGGGCCTCAGGACGAAGGCAAAAGCCGATGGTGCTGTGCGTACTACACGAGAACAAGAAAGTAAGAAGTTATAAAGGTGGGGGAAAGAGAGAGAGTGTGTGTGTGTGTGGAGGATAAGCGCGTGCCAAAGCACGAAGGGAGCCCGGAGAAAAAATGTGTGCTGCGCATCTTCGGATACTCAGGACCAGGCGTAAAGGGTAGAAAGAGACTTTAGTGCAGCACACAGACAGTATTTATGACGCACCGCAAACAGGTTACGCACATACCGCAAAGATGACCGGTACACGCGACGCGCAGAGCTATGCGCTTTGCAAACGTTTTTTTCTTCAGAGCAAAACAAGAGAAGGAAAAAGGAAACGAGAACACGCGCGGGGAGATTGGCAAAGTCGAAGGAGCAAGGAGAAGAGATGCAATGATAAGATGAGAAGCGCACTGCACTGTGGCACAAAAAGACACATAACTAGGCGGCCACTTCTGTCGCAAAAAAAAAAAAGGTGTATCGCTACAGCACGAGTGAGCGAGTGAGCAAGTAAGGGAGAGGGGAAGGATAGACAAGATGAAAGAGAAAAAAAAAGATTTGCAAAAGTTAGACGCGCAGTATTCGGCGCAGAAAAAAAAACGAAGAAGCTGGCACGCACGTTTCGGTGCTGCAACTTGTTGTTTTGTTGGCGCGGAGGCGGTGGAAGGCAAAGACTGCCGCTTTTTTGATACCGTACGCGACGCACACACACATGCAGAAGGACACATGCGCGGGTATTTGTGTCATTAGCTGGAGGTTCGCCACCTACGCGCCAGGAGCAGCGCAGCGAAGACGGCGAAAGAAAGGCAACCGGCCACCCAGAGAGAGTACATGACGAAGTTGGCGCGGATTCGGAAGTGCGCGGAGCCCCAGTGGGGGATGTCGAGAAACACGATTCCGCAGCCGGCGGGCCAGCAGGAGAGGAGGAAGAGCACAAGACAATCAAAAAGAAGGCAGTACCACCGCTTCCTGTTGAGCGTCACGACAGGCAGTTCCTGACAACGCGCCACTCGTGCTGTGTTGTACTCCTTCCAGATAAGCACACCCACAAATGCAAGAATTAAGAAGCTGGCGAGCAGCGACGGCACAAAGATAAAATAGGCGAGAGCGGCAAGATAGTAGGAGTCGTTGTCTGGGTGTGGTTCGTTCAGGTACTTGTGCAGCTCGTAGCACGCAATGAGCATCGACATCAGGTTGGCTGCATTCAGCATCAACGTCGCCCACCCCGCGATCGCTGGCAGCGCGCCGTTAACGCGGAGATGTGGCTCTGCCTCTGCAGCGAAGACAACCGACCCGTCGTCAGTAGGCACTGCAGCTGCGGCAGGGCTCACCGCAGCGGACAGTTGCACGGCGCCTTTTAGATTTCTCTCCTCCTGCGTTCGCATCTCGGGATGGCAGCACACGCGTGCAGCAACGAAAAAAAAAGGACTGATTGTGAAAAGGGAAGTGTGTGGTGAGTGGGTGTTTAAAGGGAAGGTGCGGTGCGGCCTCAGAGAGCGGCTGTCGCGTGTATTGGTTGAAAATGCATGCAGGCAATACGTGAGTGAGAAAAGAGAAAATTAGAAGAGAGAAGTAGTTTGTGGATGCACTGGCGGACCGCCAAGCGACATTGTCAACACCACCGTGTGCGATAACTCGTCCACTACTCAAAAAGGCTCACCACCCGCCGCTTCTCTTTACGCACAAATAGGATCTTATTGTCGAGAGTGCCGCCATCAGTGGACGAGGGTGCAGGAGGGTGGTGTTGCAGTTGAGCAAGGTGGGCTCACAGCATTGACGGGCTACGAAGAACCACGCAGCGAGTCTCCTTTTCATTCGCACGTAATCGTCGGGCGGTGCCGCTTCCCTCTTTTTTCTTTTAGATGCTTCTTCTGAAATTAGTCCGAACAAACACCCCTACACCTCGGGCCGTCATCGTTGTTGTGATCGCAACATATGTATTACACGGTTAAGATGTTATGCGGAACAAAAGCCCCGCGCCAGACACACACTCGACAGATACGGAGTCGGAGAGATCACACCGCTGGCATAGATGAGAAACACGTCGCACTCGCCATCTCCAACGGCCCTTCCATTCACCTCTCTCTCTCTTCTCCACTCTTACTGACAGATATTCTCAAGGCAGCAGCGGGCACCATCGCGGTACAACGGCACCCGTCGCAGGCACCAACATTGCATCACGCCGACCAGGCAGGTGCTGCAGCTTCACCCGCTCCCGCCCACTGTAGTGCTCCTCTGCAGTGCTCACGTAGCTCTCCACCACCCCAAACCCCTCGCCCACGGTGCTCAGCTGATACTGATGCGCATCGGACTGCGATATCACCTCCGCCAGCACAACATCCCCCAAGGCGAAGGCCATCGTCGGCGGTGGCGGCTGCAGCTGATCACGCGTTGGGCGGAAGGGACGGATGTCCTCGAGACGCAGGACGCCCTTGAACACGCCACTCACCGACGCACCAGCGGCGCTGCGGTGGCTGCACCACTGCCAATTTACCGCGGTGATCTCGCCAAAGGCAAACAGACGGCTAAGACGTGTTATGCGGACGTGCACCGTGTCGCCGGGACGCGGGCCGGTCACCGCCGAGCGCACCGCCGTCGACGCCCCCTGCAGCTGCGCTGTCGTGCCCGTCGCACCGGCAGCAAAAACGGAGACAAGGCGGCCGTCCCACTGCGCAACGCCCTGCCGTGTCGCGACGATGTGTCGCCGCACGCGTGACGAGTCACCGGTTGACTCGGATGGGACTTCGACGTAGTGCACGACGCAGCCCTCGCCTGGGATGACGTCGCTGTCGCTGACCGTGTCGCCGGCGGTGGCGGCGCTCGCGTCAGTGCCGGTGGGCACGTGTGCAGCGGAGGAGAAGAGGGCGTCGCCGGGTGCGACACGTGCGCCGGTGTGGACGAGAACCGGCATCGTGCTGAGAACAACAACAACAATGAAGCTTCTGCTAATCCGCTATAAACTGCGGTGGCGCTGTTTTTTTTTTCTAGTTTTTTGTCGCGAAGAAAGTGTGTAGCGGGGTGTTGTAGGCGTAAGTAGTCGTTTGGATACGCAGGTGAGTGCGTAGGAAGGAGGAGAGAGGTGAGAGAAGACTGCGGCAATACATGGAAGCAAGCGGAGGGCAGAAGAGGGGGCGGAGCAGCAGCAGCAGCTGTCGAGCAGCGTGCAGTCCAATTCTAGAAAAAAGAAACACTTTCAGCAACTACCGCAGCAACTCTCCACGCAAAAAGGTGAGAGAAAAGAAATAGAAAGCAGTGCACTTCGCTCAGAAGTACTTCTTGAATGCGTGGCCCTTCAGGTTCGATAATGCACCCTTGCTGCTGCACTCAACCGCGGTGGTGTCATGGCGTCGTGCTGTCTGCTTCTTTGCATATGCATCCCACCACGTTCTCGCAGCGCTCACTTCGAGGCGTCACAGAGAACGCGCGGCACCTGCAGCCAAAGAAAAATGCTTAATTAGTTTCGCACATTTTTTTTTGTATTGTCTGCTTTGTGAATCTGCACCTCTTTCTGTGCAGGAGAACGTCGGTGTGTATGTACGTGTGTGTTTATATGTGTATGTGTGTGTATGTGTGTGGTGGTGCGCTGACGATGGCAATCACAGCGGCTCGACCCGGCACGCCGGCGTGAGTGCGTCGCCGTCACACAGCAGCCCCTCCCCGTCGAAAATGCGCTCCGGATGCGCGCAGAGGCAGAAGTACAAGAGCTCCAGCGTAAAAATACTACTCGTGTAGTGCGGCTGTCGCACGCAGAGGGGGACCCAGTCGGGCAGCTGGAAGCAGCCGTGGGCGGTGACGCTGCTGCACTCCACTAAAATGTGCGTCGCAGTGTTCAAAGCTGCGGGCTCGATGACGCTGGTCGGACTCACGCCCTCCACCACCCCGTCCACAGCAGACGACTCGCCCACCACATGCGTCTGCCCACTCGTACTGAAGGGCACGTCGGCAGTGAGGTCCACCACGAAGGCGGTCGCACGTGTGCAGCCGCCAGCCAGTAGTGCAGCCCGCACACCACGAGCGGCTGCACCGCGACAGGTGATTAGCACAACGCGCCAGTTGCGAAAGATTGGCGGCGGGCGTGGCAGATGTGGCGGACAGCGCTGCGGGCTCATGTCGTAGTCGTGCACGCGGTTCGTCAGCCAGTAGCCGCGCCGCTGCGAGTCGAACACGTAGCGAGGGGGGACGATGTGCGCGGCAGCGGCGCAGGCACCGAGGTACTTCTCCGTGCGCTCGGTGATGCCCTCCGCGGCGATGAGAAAGCGGCAGCTGCGGCTGTAGCCGGAGCCGAGGTCCACCACCCCACCCAACTCTGCGATCGCCTCCATGAGCTGCGGCTTCAGGTACTTGACCGAGTTGCTAATTTGGAACACAGGAGGGGCGGAGGCGGACGGCGGCGCCTCTGCTGTCGTCGTCGTGGGCGGCGGAGGAGAGACACGCGCAGCAGCAGCAGCAGCAGTAGCGGTGGAGAGAGCAGGTGTGCCGTGCTGCGTGTAGCCGATGTGCTGCGACTCCACAGGCGGCGGACTGCCCAGCAGGCCATCTTCTCTCGCAGGTCTTGACACCCCTTCCGGCGTGCCAGCAAGAAAATCCGGCAGCGTGTCGGGCGAGTGCGTGAGAGAGACACCGATGGCAGTACCCGAAGACGTGGAAGAGGACGTGGTCTGCGGGAGGGCGGAGAGGTCGGTACGTGATCGCTTCTCACGATGGAGGGTGGGACGCAAGCCGCGCTTCAACGCCGCACGCTGCACCGCGGTCACCTCCGTCTCCCCACTCACACCACTCGTGGGCGACCACGGCGGTGCCTCGCTCGTGTAGTCGGGCAGGTCGGCTTCCAGTGTGTGAAAGAGAGCCTCCAGTGCGGCGGCGCGTCCACTCACGTCCGCAGACCCCGCGTGCACGACAACACCTTCCTCCTCTTCTTCGCTGTCGCTCTCGCACTCACTGTCCTGCTGCGCTGCCATCGGTGGGAGAATGTCATTGTCCGTCACCGTGAAGATTGGCGGTGGGTCGGGATAGAAGCGACGTGCGTGGTGGGGCACCACTAAGCAGAGGCAGCGGTGCTGCAGGGCGAGCTGCACCTCCGCAGCCGCAGCAGCCTCGACGGACAAATTACCGCCGCCAGCCGGTGGCGCCGCACGAGCGAGCACGACGGCGTGAATGCGAAAGCGCCGCTGCACCGTCTGCAGGATAGAGTGCAGACGCGCCTGCCCCTCCTCCCCCGCCGCGGCAAAGGCGGCAGACAGGGCAAAAAGACGCTGCGATTTGGGTATGAATCCCCGCAGCGGTGGCGCCGTCGTCGTGTCTCTCACCGTCACCGCGTCTGCCGCGCCGCTGCTGCTGCCACGAGGGGAGACGTAGTCCGGCTGAGTACCGCTGGCAGACACACGCGGCCCACGCTCTTCGAGAAGCGTCTGCGGGGCGTGGAGGAGGTGATGCCGCAGCTGTGCCGCCTGTGTGCGCAGCTCCTCCCACCCACTGTCGTCCCGCGCACCAGCAGCAGAGGCGTTCAGCACGGCGCGCTCGACGCCGCTGACGAGCTGCAGGGCAGACTCACGCTGGTGCACGTAAAGGTTGGTGAAAAGAAAGTGGTGAAGTACCTCCACATCGCGCAGGAGGGCAGCAAAGCCGCGCAGGGATGATGTCGCTGCTTTTGGTGTTGATGAGTCCGCATTGCTTCCACACTGCATCTCTGCTTCATGCGAGGAGACGGTTGCCTGTGTGGCCACCGACGCGGCCAGCGCGCAGCATGCCTGATCCAGAGCCGCGAAGGCCTGGTGGACAGACTTCTGATGTTGAAGAAGGTCGTTGTGGAGGGCAAACAGGACGCCAGCTGGTTGCTCCATTCCGCGTCGGCTTGCGGTTGTGTTGGGGGGAGCGCTGCGCACTGAGGCTGCCGCTGTTGCTCCATCAGTCTGAACATCGCCGGAGGGACCAGTTCCTGACATTGCTCCTTATCCCTCTCGTTCTCCTTCTTTCTTTCTCTCTCTCTCTCTGTGTGTGCAGAGGTGGGTGCAGGTGTGTCTGTGTAAAGTAGAAGTATGGCTCCCAATAAAGGGAAAGGAAAGGCCTTTGATTGAAAACGCGAGGGGGAAAACAACAGCGCACACATTAGAAAAAAGGGAACGAGGGAGGAGCAGCGAGTCGACTGGAATAGTTGGGTGACGATAAAAGTTATCAATAAAGACCACACGTATGCATCTACTGAACAGCCGCCCTACCCGCTTTCTAAGAGGCTCTGCTTCGAGAGAAAAGGCGGAAAGGGGCGCAGCGGGACCGCCTTTGCTAGCAAGTCTGGTAGCAGAAAGGCATCGTTGCCGCTTTTACAATAGCGGTGCCAGTAAAGAGAAAAAAAAAAAGCTATCAGGTGACGGCGCAGGGGCAAACAGGTTAAGAGTATCGCAGCAGCAAGAAGGCACCGCGCTGGTCGTCTCCCTCCACAGCCCGAAGAGAATAAGAGAAGAAGAAAAGCCGTGCAGCATCCCACTCAGTGCGCTTCCTCACTACACGTTCAACTCGCACGCCTTCCTTTTTTGCCTGTTTTCGAAGCCCCGCTTTATCATTTTCTTTTCGCGCACTTCCGATATGTCGCTCAGTCGAGCAAGACAGCAAGGCAACAAGAGAAAAGGTCTAGGAGCAACTGGAGGAAGAAAACAAAAGGAAACAGGAGGAAGCAACTTAAGAACTATTGACACGTCATTGTGTTCGATTCTCGCGTCGTCGCTTTTGCGCGATCCTCGACATCCACACACACGCACACACCTACACAAGTAGTGCTCGCAACGCACCACAAAAACAAACTCATGTACAATAGATAGGAAAGAAGAAGACGCTGAGAAGATGTACACAGCGAAGCAATCGATAACGTCACAGCACATACGCTCCAACGTGCACCTACAAACAATGCGGTAGCAAGCTCCGCACTGGCTTGAACAAATGCAAGAAAAGAAAGAAGATGAGATAAAGAAAAAAAAGGCAGCTGACTCAACGTTTCAGGTACAGGCGCCTTCCCTCTCTCCCTCTCTTCTCTTCCCGCGCATTACCACACGCCTTACCACATCGAAGGTGCAGCAGTGATGGGGTTCGATGTCGTTTGCGGCGGAGACGTGGTGCTGTTGCGGCTGTTCTTCGTCACACTCACGTAGACCGCCACGATAATCAGGAACACCAACATCACAATTACGGCGATCAGAATGAGCTTGTGCTTCACCATCATCTTGTGCATGCCGGTGAGAATCTTCCGCGCCTCCGACACCTCCTCGTCCACGGCGATCGTCGTCTCTTGAATGTTGTGCATCGTTTCTGTCTGATTGCGCAGATTCGTCAAGGCCTCGTTGCCGACCGTCTCGGTGTCGTTCAAGAGCCGCTCCGCCTGCTTCAGCCGATTCGACGCGTCCTTCACCTTCGCCGTGTTGTCCATCATCGTCATGCGGTGCGCCTTCGTATCGTCGTCCAGATCACCCGGCAGCGTCTTGCCGTCGGCTGAGGCCGGTGCCGCCTTTCTCTTCTCCGCCTCCCCCAGCAAGTCCTGCCGGTCAGCTGCGCTGGCGTCTGCCTTCAGCCGCGTAATGCTGTCCTCCAGCGAGCGCAGGTTCGAGCGGTACTCGCCGATGCGCTCCTTCGCTGTTTGCCGGTGTGCGGCGGGCAGGTCGTTCGCCTCGTACTCCATGCTGTTCACGAGCTCACGCACCTGGGCGAGCACGGTGGTGAGGTGTGCGCCACGCTGGACGCGGCTGCCGGTGCCGGTGGCGGGCGGTGCCTTGTAGCCCACGGCCTTGCGGTCGCACAGCTGCCGGAGAGCCGCGGACTCGTCTTGGATCGTGCGCACGCCCTCGCGGTACTCCTCCTCGTAGGTTTGGAAGAGCGTCGTCATGTTTGCAGAGTGCCGATGCGTTTGCGTGTGCGTTGATGTCTTTCTGTCTGATTTTCTTGGGAATTCTTTTCTGTTCTGGTTTTTTTTTCGGCAGTTTAGAGGCAAGAAGAATTGAAAGAGAGTCGGAGGGACGTCGGAGAAGAACAGGTGTGCGCTTTTAGTTGTGTGGATACTGGTGAGTATGTGAAAGCTGACAAACTGGGACACAAGCGCACCTTCACTAAGAGACGATTCGCATCGAACGACTCTCCTACACCGTGGCACCCACGCCGTGCTCCATGTCTGTCACTCGCAGCAGCAGACCCTGAAGTGGTTCACACACTGTTGCGGCCTTTCTTATGCAACACAGGAAACTGCGAGGCACCACGAGTTAGAGCATTCATCGCTTTAATGTGTCTTTGCACCCTTCCTGCTTTCTCTGTTTTTCCTCTTTTTTTCTTTCATGACAAAGGCAGTGGTACAGCAAACTTGAGGGGAATAAGTAAGCACAGGAAGGAATAGCAAAAGAGGCTTTGCAGCAACGCCCTAAGTATCAAAAAAAAGAGCAAGAAAAAAAATGATGTGTGTTTAAACGACACACGTCTGCTGCTAGCGCGTGCACACCTCCCGCTAGTGCAAGTAGAATAAGAGAAGTATGAAGCCGACCAGCATGAGAATAATGCCCACGAGCCACAGCTTGTGCTTGATGGCGGTGCGCTGCATTTGATTCAGCAGCTGCCGCGAGCGCGAAATCTCGGCGTCGACCTCGTGCGTCGTGTCGTGAATGTGTGAAATCTGCTCCGTCTGCGTGCGCAGCAGGTTGAGGTTCTCTCGGCCAAGGTCGTTTGTCTGCGCCAAGTAGGCCTCCGCCTTCTTAAGGGTGTTCGTCCCGCCCTGCAGACGCTCCGAGGTCTGGAGAGCGAGCAGGCGGTGCGCTTGCGTATCGGCATCCGCCTCTCCCATAAAGCCATCCCGCGCAGTGTCGCTCGTGTTGTTGCCGAAGCGAAGCAGGTCGGCCCTGTCCGCCGCGTTGCAGCTCTGGCGCAGCTGTGCCACCTCCTTGTCCAGCGCGTTGCAGGTGCGGCGAAAGTTTTCCACCTTCTCCTTCGTTGCCGCCTTCTCGGCTGCCGCGACGTCGGTCATTTCGTATGTCATACTCGTCAGCAAGTCCTTGGCGTGGGAGAGGCTCTGCTGCACAATCTGAAGCTGCTGTGCGCGGCTGAGAGGCCCGGTGGCGGGCGGCGGGTGGTAGACGTGGGTGGGGTCGTGCTCGTGTGCCTTCTGTGCGTCGATGTCGCGCTGCAGCCGGCCGCAGCCCTCGCGGAGGCCGCGGACGGTGTCGGTGAAGTCCTCCTCGTACGAGTTGAAGAGGCCAGACATGGTGGAGTGCAAGTAGGGAGAGCACCGTGTGTGTGTGTGTGGCAAGTTATTTCAAAATAAGAGAGTTTGGAAAAGAGGGATGGGAGGGAGAAATTAGTGGCCCCTTCAACAAAACAAACGCACAGAAAGAAGGAGACGAGGAGGGAGAAAAGGGAATAGGCGTGTCATCAGGAGAGAGAGGAACCGCAGCTAACGTCAACGGAAGTATGCTACATCCGCAAGACAATATAAGAAGCTATGAGAATGTGGGAGAATATTGGTGCCGCACTCGATGCAAGTAAGGCAGAAGAAAAAAAAGGCGTCTCCGAACTGCTCGCATGACAACACAGAAACAACACACGAATCAATTCTCTTTCTCGTGCTCGCGACAAGACTCATGGCGACCCCACCCACATGAGAAGTTCACCGCGGACACTGAGCGCTGCAGCGTCGCAGCAAACGTCGCCGTGGCTACATTATTGAGTCGAGTGTGGAGGCGGTCACTGCTTCAGGGCTCAACTCTTTATTAAAAGCGGTAGTGCTGAAGTGACGGACAAAACCGAGAAAGCGAAAAGGACAACACCTGGGCGGTGGTGAGAGAGAGAGCACCGAAAAAAATGAAACACAAGAGGAAGCACTCGCATGCATCTAAGCTGTCCAACGCTAGCAGCGCCACCCACCCCGAACACGTACGCATACACACTCACATAAGCACAGACGCCAAGCCTCTTTTTTTGCAGCAGCGCCAGCAGTGGAAGAAGGAAGAGTAGAGCCGCTGAACAACAAGAACAACAACGACAACGCAAAAAAGACGTATGAAGGGTCCACGGCGACCCTCCGCACACGCACACACCAACGACGTCGACTCTGTGCCCTGACAGCTGCGCAGAGATAAATGTATATAAAGTGGAGAAAAGAAAAGGGCGGATAAGCCGCACGCGCTTTTCCTCGGCCTCCCCTCCCTCTCCTGCATCGCAATCACACACCGCGTATAAAAGAAAGGGATCGAAACTCAAGGAGGAAAAAAGAACACGAGAAAGAGGCTGCTATTCGGCACAGCCGCTGCCGTGACGCACGTGCGATCGTCATACGACACAGATGAAGCTCTCCCAGGAGAGAGAAAAATAAAATTTTGAAGGAAAGATAATCTGCAGGAGGGCACTAATAAAGACAGCGGCGACGCCTTCCCACCTTTACCTCCTAAGAGGACGGTGCCCCGGACTGCGGGAGCACCTCCTGCTTACACACCGGACATGTCTTGTTGTTCGCCAGCCACTGCTTGATGCAGGGCTTGTGAAAGATATGCGGGCAGTTGACCAGCTTCACGCACGCCTTGGCCGAGCTCGCTGCCGCGCGAGGAGGGGCCGCTGCGTGGAGCTCCTCCTGGCAGATGGGACACGTCTCATCGGGTGCTGGCGCCTCCACCCGCGTCATGCAGGATTCAAGCTGCGCCGGCGGCACCCCCTTGCTCACGTTCCCAATACGCTCCTCCAGCTCCAGCAGCTCCTCGTAACTCATATCATCGATGTCGCGGTCCAGCCCCATCGACTGCATCGCGTTGGCCTGCTGCAGCATGCCGACTAAGTTCTGCAGGCTCAGCATGCGCTCCTCCAGGAGTGTACGCTGCTGCTGCTGCTGCTGAGCTGCCGCGCGGCCACGCACGCCCTGCGGCCCCAGCGGCTGTCCCCCGACGTGCTGGGAGACGAGCTGGAGGAAGTCAATAAAGGACACGGGGCCGCCCTCCCGCTCACCGAAGGGGTCGCCGAGGTTCGGCCGGCCCGCGTCGTCGTCGGGGGCCGCGAAGCGCTGCCCGAAGAGCGCGCCGGCGGGGCGGAACACAAACGGGCGTGTGTGGCGGTCGCGTGCGTCCATGTCTGTCACGTCTTCCTCCTCCTCCTGCTCCTCCTCCTCGTCTTTGCTTTCCTCGTCGTCGACCCACTCCTCATCCCCCTCGACATCGGGGTGTCCGTCATGCTCTGCCCCGCCGTGCGCGCCACCGTGAAGGAAGAAGAAGGGGTTGGGAAGGCCGTTGTGCACCCCGAAGCCTTGCAGCTCCTCCTGCACCTCCGTGTGCTGCTGGTGGCGGATAATGTCATTCAGCACATCCCGGCGGGTGTTCGGCGTCATGGCGCGAATCGACTCGCGGAAATCTTCGTCGACCTCCAGCGCGTCGAGCTGCTGCTCCAGCAGGGCATCGGGAGCATCATGCGGAGGGGTGGACGGTGGCGTGTCGGGCACCTCGACCACCTCCACGGGTGGCGCTGGTCGTCGTTGCGGCGGCGTGTCGTTTCTGTTGCGCTTCGGCATCCCCTCACCGCTCATCGCAGACGAAAAGGAAGGGCAAAAGAAAGAGAGAGAGTTGGAACGTGCCCGTCTTCTGTGCCAACAGCGACAGACGCTCTGATGTGCTCCTTAAGAAGCTGCAGACTGCACGGAGGGCAATACAATGATGATGCTTTCTTTCTCTTCAAGTGTGTTCTGCACCGTTCAATGATCTTCTTTTTATTACGATGTGTTTCGCTGGGTGAGCACGAAAACGTGTGTTTGTCTGTCTTCTTTGATCTTATTCTTTGGTGAAACAATCTTTCTTTTTTCCTCTCTAACGTGCGATTCCGGTTGCCTCAGTGCGCACAAGGCAATGTGTGTAGTAGAGAGAAGGGGAGGGTATACAGACCCTGTGTGTATTCTCTGTCCGTCGAGGAGTTCACGACAACGCGACGTGTATGTGTGTGTTGAGGGATGTGTGTGTGAAGAGTGTGAGAGCACTGAGAGATATAAAGAGCAGAAAAAAAATCAAGACGTGGAAGCTCGTAAGAGCGGGTGTGACGACACTCTGACTGCAGCGAGTGTATATGTGTCTGTGAGTGGGTGGTTGTGCACGTGTCAACTACCACCGCGTAAACGCCAGAGTCTAGAGAGGTGAGAAAAAAAAAAGGGTGCAGACAGATATATAATAAGACCGAACGTCTAAATAACTCTCTCGCTTTTCGTCTGTGGCCCAAAAACGACAACGGCGAGAGGCGACTTGTGTTTCTTCTCTTCTCTTTTCCTTTATTAATAATTTAAAAGCAGTAGTGTGTGTCTAAGAGCCGTTTCTCCGTCTCTTTGCAAAATAAACGAAATAAGTTGGGAGAATGCAGGCGTTTTTGCCTTCGCGGAAGCACTGTAGAGGAAGAGAAAGAGGGGAAAAGAAAGTGGAATGAAGGCAGTAAAGTGTGAACGCACCTCACTCCAGTCACTGTAATGGTTCCCTCGGCGGGTTTTCCGTTCCACAAGCCAACTTCTGTACTGCATTGTCCCTTATTGACACAGCTGTTGTGTCATCGCAGAGTGAACAAGTTCGTCTTAGCTCCCCACGAGAACTCAGCCGGTTCTCGTCAGCTCTCATGAGTTTGGCAGACGCTCAGGAACGGTCCCGCGACGGCCACCGACACCTCCGCTGCACCTTTTCACGAATCTCTCTCTTCTCTCTCACAATTTTTGTCTGCTACGATTGTGATGGCGTCCCAGCGGAGCGTGTGAAAGGCATAAAAAAACAACAACGAAAGAGGAAGAGACGACAACATCTTCGTGCACCAGCTGACAGGGAAGAAACAAAAAGGCACCAACACAGGACGAAGAGAGCGCCGAAAGAGGCGAATAGAGGAAGCGAGTGATGATGGTGAAGAAGAAAAGAAAAAAAAAAAAGATTCGGCACTACCCAATGCTATTGCCGCTACATACAGTGACAGGCTCTTTCACACAATCTTGTTGTCCAGCACCTCCTTCTGCTTCTTCTTCAGCGCCGTCTCACGACGCTCCTGGAAGTTCTCCATGATGCTGAAGTAGTCCGTGTCCTGCTCGGGCAGCTGGTCCTCACGGAACTGGCGGTGCTGCAGCCCACCGAACTGCTGCTCCCAGCTGTCTGGGAGATCCTTCTGCACCCGCTTCCAGTACAGCAGCATAAAAACGGGGAAGATGATGCACGCCATCACCTTGGCCAGCTCGAAGGTGTAGACGACGTTGAAGCCGTGGCGGGTGGTTGGCCGCAGATAGTCCGCGAGGCGCTGCATGCGGGACTTGATGAGAGGCTTCTCACGCACGACGACGCGCCGCGTCGCACCGGTCCGCGTGAAGGCGCGCGAGTCGTAGTGGTTGATGTTCGCGGGGTCGCTCATCTTTGCCGAATAAACGTGGTAAAAGAAAAGCGAGAAAAATGGCGGTGACGATGCACGTCACGAAATCCAAAGCTGCAAGTGTGTGTGCGTGTGTGTGTTCGCGGAAGGGCGCGCTTGCCTTTTTCTTGCTACAGTGATCGAGAAGCGATTCTCTCTTTCTCTCTCTCTCTCTACTTGTGAAGGGATAAAAGAACAAAAAGGAAAGGGATTAACGAGTGGACAACAAAGGAGAATGAAGCCATTCAAGCATCCGAGACACCGCTCCAACTCATGGCGGTTCTGCATTTCGCGTTGCGCATTGTACTACTACCCAAGATGACACTTCTAGCGGTCATCATTTTCTCCACCAAAGCGAAAGTAGATATATTTTTATGTTGTTGTTGTATGGGTCGGGGTGTTCTAACGCAGTGCCATTTCTGTGCATCTAATCAATCCCCTTCCTCTCCATAACAAAGAGAAGAGGGAAAAAAAAAAAATAAAGTGTCAGCGGCCCACGCTTGCACAGCAGAAAACAAGAAGATCGAATACGCCTCTCTACCGCATTCCCATTGTACGGTACTCCTCCTGCAGCTGCCTCGCCTTTACCTCACCGGCCACCTTGGCCCGTCGTGCCGCACGTTGCCGCAGTCGCACCTCTCTCTCCCCTGCCGCCGCCTCTGCCTGCGCCGCCACGCGGGCCGCCCGCTCCGCAATGCGTGCGTCGCGCAGTGCCGCACGCTCGCTGTGCACCATCCGCCGCTCCACGCCGCGCACGTCATCGTCGCTTAGTGTGAGGAGTTGTGGCCGCAGCAGCGCCGGCAGCGGCGGCTCCGATGCGTGGGTGGCGAGGGAGGCGGCAGCATGGGCACGGCGGTACGATGCGTTGGCGCGTGGTGCGACGTACGAGTCGACCGCCACTGCGGAGGAGATGGGCTGCATGGGCGAGGCGGCTCTATTGAATGTGTCTATGGGTGAATAGGGGTGTGCGACTGAGGCAAAAAGAAACAAAAGTGAAGCGAAGAAGGCGGAGTAAGCAGAAGTAGATGAACGAGAAAAGAGGGGAGAAGACGTGGTGCACGCCACTCGTCACGGCCCCGTAAACAAACCATATACATAGATCTCAAATCGATGGCGTCAACAAGCGGTACAGCACTCTCCTCGACAGGAGAATGATACGCAGTGCCACTAAGTGATGGTCCTCCTCTTCTACGCCACAACGCACAGATACGATGTCAGTGAAGCCTTTCTACTCTCAGCACATAAAACAAATGCAGTAACAGCACACACACACACACACACCATCACCCATATCACACGTCGTCCAGGCTTCGGTGCTGCATGATGTTCACCGTCACCAACACCCGCCCCACGCTGTCGGCATAAAGGCCCTCCTTCACGCTGATCCCAGTGCGGCGCGACGGCGGCGGCCCCGTCTGGCGCACATCCACCAAGCTTGGTGCCCCGCCCACCAGAACAGAGCGAAGGAACTCAACGCCGGTCTTGTGTGGTGCCCACATCGCAGCGGTGAGAGAGTGCCGGCCGGGACTCGCGATAGGGAGAGTCACGCAGGCGTACGCGACGGCGGACTGCAGCCCCTCGCCCGCCTCTCCCTCCGTGAACGCGGCAACGATGAGCCGCAGCGGGCTTCCCGACACTGCAGGTCCCACAAAGGTGTAGTCGAAGGGAAGGTTGAAGACGTGGTCCACGTCGAAGACGCACCCATCTGCGACAAAAGCACTGATGTGGGCGAGCTGCGAGCTGAAGGTGCACACGGCAGAGGGAGAGGAGGTGGTGAGAGGGTCATACAGCCACGAGGCGGCGGCGCCGTCCTCGACGACGTGGCAGCGCAAGAAGACGGTTGCCTCGGGTATGCCGACACACCGGTCCACCGTACCGCACACATAATACTGGCACATCCCACGCGGTAAGGCGTGCCCGCTGCGCATCATCGCCGCCGACCGCGACAGCAGCGCACCACCGACGCCTGTCGCCCGCGTCTGGGCAAGCGACATCCCGAGCACACCACCATACGCCATACTCACGCTGCGGTCCAATCCACCTGCTAAGGCTGCAGATCCTGCTGCGGTTGGCGACGGCATGCGGAAGCCGAGCGAGGCACGCCGTGGCCGCCCGCCGCCTTCCTCTGGCAAGGGAGACTGAGCCGTCGCAGCAGCAGCAGCAGCAGTGACGGTGAGTGCGCCGCCGCCACGCTCAGCAGGCGCCATCATCGCGGCCTGCCGCAGCAACCGCCGCGCCACCGCGTCTCGGCTGATCTCCATCTGCTCGTACTCCTCCTCGGCGTTGTGCGCCAACTCTCGTACGTTGGCGAGCACGACATCGAGTGGTGCGGCGGAGGGGTCGAAGCCGCCACGCAGTGCGGTCTGACGGCTTTCTTCAGCGCCAGAGACTGCAGTGGCTGCGGCTGTGCGGGAGACAGTGACGCGAAAGGAATAGATGTGGGCTGCGTCGACGTAGAGCGTGTGCACGTCGTCGAGGCTGGGCCGCGCTGTGAAGACGTACTCGTCCTGCTCCGCCGTCAGCGTGCACAACACGCGCTCCTCTCCCTTCCATTGCACGGCGTCCACCTCCACCAGCGGTGAAGAAGCCGCTGGATTTGCAAACGGATCGACTGCAGAGGAGGAAGCAGCAGTGGCAGCGGCGTCGTTAGCGCTTACCGGCACCACGTGGCCGCCCTCTGTTGTGTGCATTGCCCCTGTGGCCCACATAAGATACATCTTTCGGTTGGGTTGGTGGTCGCGGCGGTGCTGGCGGAGGATGACGGGGGCCAGCAGACTCGGTCCCTGCGGCGGGTCCACCGGGAAGTCCTCCTCTGCCGCGTCGATGAAGTCTTCGGCGGTGGGGCGGGTGAAGAAGAAGGACGTGGGCCGCTGCAGCTGCCGCACAACATCTGTGAGAGGCGGCAGCTGCAGCGCCTCCGGCACACCGTCCTGGTGGTGTGGCGAGGTAGCAGTAGCAGCAGCACCAGCGTTAGATCTTCTTGCTGTGGGAGATAAGCCTAGGGCATCAGCAGCGGCGGACGCGGGTGGGTGTTGCTGTGCTGCGGCCGCCGCCCTCTCTCCATCACCGGCAAGATGTGCCCTCACCTCCCCATTTGAAGTCGTGGGCCGGTGAGTGAGGCGTGCAACGTCTTGGTAGATGCGCAGCGTCTCCGCAGGGGAGAAGACCTTGCCGTCCCACGGCACCGTCACCTCGGCCAGCAGCTCCACGTTCGCCTCCTCCACAACGATGGCGCGGTAGACGGCGACGGTGAAGTGCAGCTGGCGGAGGGGGAGGCGGCTGCGGTAGCGCTGGCTCTTGAGAAAGTGTACAACGTCCATTGGGCGGAGATGAAAATGACGTGGGAGGAAGGGGAAAAGGGAGGGAAGGTTGGCACAGTAGTGCAGGTGATGATTTATGGTCTAGGTTTTTGACCTGCAAAGGTGCCAGTCTATGTAAATACAGTGGTGTCTATGAGTCGTGTGCCTGATGATGGTTCTCCAGGTTCGTCGTGTAATGCTGATGGCTTTCTATGGGTTGATGTGTGTGAATCCCCGGTCTTGGCCGCGGCGCTGTTTGGTGAGAATAGGGGAAAAAATCAGTGTATCCAGCATAGAGTGAGAGAGGGAGAAAGAGAGGTGGCAGTAGGTAGTACTTCTCGTGAAAGTCCGTCAGCGGCAGCGTGATGATGCATCGCAATGAAGTCGCCATCGTGCGAAGTCAAGAGTTGACCATTCACGATGCAAATTACCTGAGCGGCACTGTGACCTTTTCTTTATTGCTCGGCTTCGCCGTCGCTCACTTATGTGCATCAGCTATTTTATTTTCGGTTAATTTTAAGGCAAAAGCCCCGCAAGAGTAGAATCCCACGCCATCAGCGCGTCGTTTTCACACACACGTGGCGCGTCACCTCGTCGTGCTCAGCCATTTGGAAATTAAACCTTTTTTTTTAAGGACTCAAGATGAGAGACGGTGCAGTCACGGAAGCTGCTCAAATTCGCCGCAAGCTTCTCTCACATCCGCCTACTGGTAGTAGACGTGAACGTGTCCAACGCAGTCCTTCAGTGCAGCCTCCATCCCAGGAATAGGCCACCGGTTCGAGGCCACGACCCACCCCCGCTGCAGCACCTCCTCCAGCTTCTCCCGCAGCATCTCCAGCGCATCGGGCAAAAGGTACATGTACAACACGTAGGGCGGGGACGCAGCAACAGAGCACGAAGGGTGTGGAAGGCGGCGGGGGAAGTACACGTCGAGATCGGCGCTGCGAATATCCGCGTTAACGAAGTGCGTCTCCACGGCGAGCGGAGACGACGTCGCTGCGGCAACGGTGTGCGCAAAGACACTCGCGTTCTCCTCCGCCTGCACCAGCAGCGTTTCATCCAGCTCCACTCCCGTCACGAGAAGACGCAGCGGCGTGTTGGGCACGGCGCCGGCTCCTGATGTGGCCTGCAGCTCTGTCCAGCCACGGTGAAGGTACTGGGCGAGTGCCAAGACTGCGGCGGCGTCACCGCAGCCGAGGTCTGTCACCCGCATCTCCAGCGGTCGTCGTGAATCATCACGGAGAGCAGTCAGGTAACGCTGCGTGAGCCACGCCGCAAAGACTTCCATGTCGTCGGTGCTGGCGGCGACAAACGGAGAGATGAAGTTGCCATCGTCCCACTGAAAGGGAAAGTCAGCCATGACGCTGGGGTGCGGAGAATGCGTTTCTATGTCGTTGTTAATGTGTGGGGTGGTGAGAAGAAAAGAAAGGGGGGAAGATCGAAGGACAGAAGTGGGGTACAAGACAGAAAGCAGAAGTGGAGCTTTTCTCTCATGACGGCGCGATGCACAGACACACGCAGCCCGCGAGTGTGTCACCGCTACGTCGGGTAAGAAGCACCAAGTCCAGGTACATCGCATCCATTTCAGAAATCGTGTTACACCAAACCGACAAGAGAAAGACAGTATGTGACTACGTTTCGTAAGGGCAGTCGCTGCTACTCCTCTACGCCACGTACACAGCAGGACAACGGGCATAACACGGACAGTGGCGCAGCTTCCAGTGAACCGAAGCGGCGGTGCTCATGCAGCAGGTATGAGAAGACTCCTCGATGTAATTTATTAGGCATGAGACAAGTGAAAGCTTTACAAAAAAAAAAGAAGAAATATAATAACGGAAGATGGTAGCTTAAGGATTCACCTATGTACAGCGAGAAGAAAAAGACAACGCACGAGGCGGAGAGACAACGGCAGTGGCAGTGCGCCTGTGTGTGAGAAGAAAGAAGAGCACCACACGAGGGAGGAGGAGAATCAAAAATAGGGCTGGTACGGCGGTTTGGAACGCCGGCAACTGTCTAAGAACACATAAAAGAAAAAAACATCGAGTGAACACGAAGGACGCGAGCAGAGACGCCGGTGGTATACATCGTGAGAAAGGAAAAAATACGGCGCTTTTCTGCGTCGGCATCGCGCACAAGGCATCACGTCAACACACAAACACACACACAAAGAGAGAGAGAGAGAGAGAGAGGTCAACACAGTGAAAATAAGCAGCTCTTACTAGGCGTTTGCGGCAGCAAAAAAAAAATAGCCTAAGAGCAGAACATGAAAAACGGAAAGAAAAAAGCGCGCTGCCCAGTGCAGCAACGTTGGCTCACAGCTACTTAAGCGCACACGTGTTCAGCAGCGCCGTCACCTCCGGGTGGGAAGCGACCCAGCTAATGAAGGTGCGCCGCATCCGCTTCGACATGCGGTCGTACTCCTCCTGCAGATACACGGCAAAGACGATGAGGTTAAAGTAGCGCTTCAGGTAATGCACACCGGCGTGGTGCGCACGCGCGCGGCCCGCCTCGGTCGTGTCGGGCGACGTGACGGCAATCGCAAAGGTCTCGATGGCAGTGCGCAGGTTCTGCATCTTGGAGCACGCCTCCAGCACGAGGTCCACCTGGTACTTCGCCGTCCGCCCCTCCGCCAGGATGCGCTTCAGCTGCACAATTGCCGCATACTCACCACGGGCGAGGTCGGAGAGGTCGGACGTGTCGAGGGTGTCGCGGTAGGCACTGTGCAGCTCGTCGTAGTACTCGGGGATGACAAGACCGATGAGGAGGCAGCAGATCACCATACCCGTCGTGGTGCGGCCGCGGCCCATCTGGCAGTTGAAGACGAAGGAGAGCGTCTCTCGGCGGTCGAGGTGCTTCGCGATGCGGGGCAGCAGCGCGTCCACGAGAAGGTCAAAGTCGCGAATCTCAGGACTCTGTTCATCGGTGACGGGGAGACGCAGCATCTGGCAACGGAAGGCTTTCACGAGGAGCTCGTCGTACACCTCTCGCAGGGTCTTGACCGTCTCGTCGGTTGCCGGCTCCCACGCCCCAACCAGCTCACCTGGGTTGCCTTCATCGTGCACGAGGAACTGGCCGTCGTACTCCCCTGCCTCCTTCAGCACGTCGCGCTTCAGCTCGTACTCGACAATCTCAATCTTCTCGGTCTGGATGCCCGTGAGCTCCACGTTCACGTACGGCGCGGCAAGATCGCGGAACACGAAGGGGCGGTCGCCCACATACAGAATCGGCTCCTCGCGCAGGTTCACCCACACAACGGACCCGCGCAAGGGGTGCTGCAGCTCCTCGGGCTTGAAGGTTGGATCGAAAAGACGCGGCGCCGCGAAGCCGAGGCACAATTCCGTGTCGTTGCTCTGACCCGGGTACGTCTGCAGCGTCTCGTTGGATGCCCCGAGCAGCGAGAGCACGTTGTGGATGCCCATCAGCGTCGGGATCGCGACACCGAACACGTTCACGAAGTCCACCTTGCGGAAGTTCGGGGCACCGCAGAGGGCGGGCCGCAGTCCCTTCTTCTGGCAGCCGGGAAAGTGGTCCGCCTTGAGGCAGAAGTTGGCCGTCAACACGTCACCCGAGCGCCGCGAGAGGTCCGCCTTCATCAAGTTATCTGCCGCGACATAGTTCAGCGCCGCCTCCCCGCGGTGCTCTAAATGCTCGACGATGTTCGACACCTCCTTGTGCTCCACCACCCAGTCGCTGAAGCGCTTCCCCTCCACCGTGAAGCCCTCCTCATCCTGCGCGTCGAGGTAGAGGCAGGCGAGGAGAACAAGCAAGTAGCAGCGCAGGCCGTGAAGGGCCTCGACGATGCACTGCGGCTTGTTGTTGCCGATAACGCCGATGCGCCGCTTGAGGTGGTCGAGCTCGTGCAGAATGTTCCAATGCCGTCCGCGGCCACCAAGGGCGATGGCGGCGTCCACCGTGCGCAGGAGACTGCCCGCCGTCAGCATCTGGCAGATCGTAGAGGCGAGTAGGAGCTCCACGTGGTGGTTCGGTACGTCCTCGGACGGCACGTCCGCCTTGGCCGCCACCTGCGCACCGGACACCAGCCCCGTGCTGGAGCCGTCTGACAGCAGCGCCGACAACTTTTCCACCGTCTGTGTCGAGCGCAGATCGCCCCGCTGGCTTGCCGCGTACAGCGTTAAGATGTTCAGCGCCACCGTCGTGCGTGTTGTGCCGGCAGAGTCGTTGATCACAATCGCGTCGTCGCCTGCGATGCCGGCCTGCGTCAGGTAGCGGAAGAGAGGATCGATGTCGCTCGCCAGCAGCTGGCCCGAGAAGGGCATGGGAATACGCGAGTAGCGGACGCCCGACGCCTCCACGAACTCCTCCATCGTGCTGCGTGGCGTGCGGGCGGAGACGACCTTCACCCGCAGCGTCTCTCGCGCACCCGACGCGGCGATGCGGTGCAGCACAATGAAGCCACCGTTGTCCTGCGCCTCGAGCAGCACGTCACGGCGCAGGCGGTCTTCAATCTGCTCCATCGCCTGCACCGACGCGTGCATCGTCGTCCCATGCGCCGCGCCGTCTGGCGTGCTGTCGTAGTCCGTCAGCGTGTAGCCCACGTCGTTGATGAAAACCATCGGCTCCGCGCGCAGGCTGATCCAGTGGATCGACTGCGCTTTCGGGAAAGTGGCGCGGATGTCGCATATCAGCTCATCGCGTGCGGTGCTGCTGAGGCGGCCGCAGGTGAGGATGGGCACCCCAGGTGTGAGCTGGCGCAGCGCTACAATGTCAGTCTTCGCCTTCTCCGCACTGCTGGTCATCGGCAGACTGCAGAGGATGCGACCCGAGCTGAGCACGTTGCCGTGGCGCTGCCGAATCATCCGGATCGCCTCCGCCTCTGGGCCGCTCGCGGTCGGGGCGACGACGCGCTCCGACTTGAGCTGGTCGTCGAGCTTCTCGCGCACGCTCGAGATGAGCAGCTTCAACTCCGGGTTGTCGTTGAGCCACTCGAGAAAGGAAAGTCGTGTCGAGTAGTTCCACAGGCGCTGCTCGCAGTAATACGAGAAGACGAGGAAGTAGGAGTACATCTGCAGCCGCATCTTCGCCACCTCCGAGGCGACCTCCATCCCAGAGAAGGCTTCGTTGATGTGCTCCGCCATCGAGTAGCCCTTGTCAGCCATCTCCATGAGAATGACGAGCCGGCGCTCGTGCAGCTTGCCGTCAGGAAACAGGGAGACGAGCTTCTGAATCGTGCGGTACGACGGTGCGTTCACCTTTCCACGCAGCACACGCACGTCCGCCGTGACGTCCTTGACGCAGAGCTGGTAGAAGCGGACGATGTTCGCGATCTGCATCATCGAGCTGGTGCGGCCGCGGCCGGTTTGGCAGCTGAAGATGAAGACCGCCTTCGGCTCCTCCAGACAGGCGTCCAGGACGAAGTCGAAGTCCTCCGGCTGCGGCCCGATGTTCTGCGTGATGGGGCGGCGGAAGTACATGACCTGGTGGTCCGTCTCCTTGTCGAGGCGGTGGAAGACTTCCGCGATGGTGAGCACCTCGTGGCGCTCCGCACACGTCCACTGGTCCTCCATGAGGCCGCCGCGGTTCTCGAGGTGCACGCTGATGTTGCCGCCGTTCTCGTAGGCCTCCTGCAGCACCTCCAGCTTCAGCTTCCGCTCGATCGCCTCGATGCTCAGACCCGTCACGTTGGGAATGATGATCGGCTTGAAGGGGTTCGCCCGCTCGCGTACAATGTAGGAGGTGTCGTTGACGTACAGGATCGGCTCCTCGCGCAGATTTACCCAAATTACCGGGCCATCGACGTGCGCGCGGCGCAGCTCGTTGACGATGGTGCGCACGGCACTCGCGTTCGCCTGCGCCACGCCCGCGATGTTCAGCTTAGGCACGATGCGGAAGTACGGAGCACCGGCCACCATGCCGGTGGCGCCTTCGCGCTCGTGCAGCGCCTCCTCTAAATCGCGTGCAAGGATGTGCTTGCTCGACAAGACGTCGCCCTTCCGCACGACGCTCGTCTCCGCGGGAGAGGGCAGGATGACATCGGGGCGGTTCGCCAGCATCTCCATCACCGCCAGTGCGCCATCGGTTGGCTTCGCGACGCTGCACGATGTCATGGACATGCGGCCGAGGGCAAGGCTCGCCATCGACATCTCCCCCAGTTCTCGCGGCTCAGGCGAGCTGCGGCCGGTGCGGGGGTGGGCGTGGCTGTGGCGGGGCGAGAGCACATCAATGAAGGTGTTGCCCTCACCAGAAGTGCCGTCCGCTTCCTCCTCATCCGCTGCTGTCGCGGCGAAGGCGCTCGCCTTGCGGGACGCAGCGCTCGCGTGGTCCGTCGAGTCGCCCTTCTCTTCTCCTGCAGCTACTGCTGCCGTCGACACCTTCGCCCCGCTGAGCATGGAGCGCTTGCGGTAGCGGACCTGGTTGCGCGCGAAGTCCTCCGCCGCCAACGCGCGCTCCTGCACCTCGGCGTCCGAAGTGGCCAGCGTTACCGGCGGAGGGGCGGGGTAGATGATGCGGCTGTGGCTGTCGGCCTGGCTGCGGTTCGTCGCCCACGCACGGCGAAGGTCGTCGCCGCGCCGCTCCAGGCGGGCCTCTCGCAGCATGTTCTCCCTCTCCAGCTTCGCGAGCAGCGCCGCCTCCGCAGTGTCCTCGTGGCGCGCTGCAGCTGCCGACGCTGCTGCTGTGGCGCTCCGGTGCGTATTTGCGTCGTCGGTTGGTTTGCCATAGCGAAGGCCTTTGCGGATGGCCGCCCCCCACCCCTCCGGTGTCGCGGCATCCATCGAGACGGAGTAAGCCTTCGCCTGCTCCGCCAGCAGCTGGGCGGACAGCACCGCGCCGCGTGAGCTCTTCGCGCCTCCTTCGTTGTGTAGCGTCCTGATGGGCTGCGTTGCAGCGACGCGTGCGGCCTGCTTCTCGGCTGTAGGCGACTGTGCAGCCAGCAGCGCATCAACCTCCTCCGGCCGCAGCGTGCTGCGCTTCTCGTCGCGCACAGCAGCAGCACCGCCATCACTGCCATGGTCTGATGCGGACGACGACGCGCGGCGGCGCTGCAGTCGCGACGACTGCGCCATCAAGAGTGACTTCAAGTCCTGCAACTCCGCCTCCTCCTCCTCGTCAATGACGTTGCGGGAGAGAGAGAAGGGGCGGTCAGGGGAGGAGGCGGTGGAACGTGCACGTGCCACAGCAGGAAGGGCAACGCTGATGGTGTGCGGGGGCGGTGGGGTGAGAGAGCGCTTCACTGCCGCGGCCACAGTCGCTTCGGGTAGACGAGGCGAGTTGGACGCTTTAACGCTCAGCGTGGCGACGCTCTGCCCGCTCGCGGTGCGAATAAAGTCAGCCGAAGGGGCATTATAGCTGCTCTGGGAGAAGGAGCGGCCGCTGCTCTGCGCGCCGGCGGAGACGTGGGCGATGGGGGGCAACACGTTGGCCGCCACAGCTCGATCTGGTGATGCCGCCTGCATTGAGAGTAGGAGGGGAAGCAGGAGGGCAGCGAGCAGGCCAGCACGCAGCAGTGAGAATGGAATTAGCAAAAAAAAAACGGAAAAGGGAAAAGAAGAAGATCTAAGAAAAAAAAAATCACACAGCCGCTTTTTTTTTCGAGTAAATGAGAAGATACGCGGTTCACGGTGATGTGAGCCGCGCGGGAGAAGCGGAAGTGGGAGATGAGGATGAAGAAGAGTGGCAAATGAGAGAAAACGAGAGAGAAAGGTCTGCCATGACGATAGAAAGCGCGGATATGGCAAAAAATCCTTCACTGTACGTCTGCTTCTTGTGTCATTAACGCACCGCTGAGCAGCAAACACTCGCGTGGTGCGCCGTTTTGTCAGCAACGCAGCAGAGCTGTACGAACAGCACGACGCGTGTATTCTTGTTTTCCTTCTATATCATGCGTTGTCCAACATAAATTACTCGACAATTGGAAAGCACATATAAATAGCAGTCATGCAATGTTCCATGTGATCGTGGTGTATCACACAGCCTCCACACGAATGCGGCCGCCAATCTTCTCGTCCGGGAAGTCCAGCGCCACACGCGGGGCAACAGGAAGGCAGTACTCCCAGACATGCCGCGGACGGCCAAAGAGCAGCGCGATGCGTCGCGAGCGCCGCTGCTGCTGCGTCAGCGTGGCATCCACACCAGCACCACCAGCATTCGCGGTGTGCAGCAGCGCGTGCTTCGAGGACGAATAAAACTTACGTCCCGCAGCACCGGCAACAAAACGCGATTGGATCGCCTGCACAGCAGCTGTGAAGCACGCACGCACCGTCAGCTCACAGTCGCCGATGCAACCACTGCGAGGGTGGCTGCCGGCTAGTCGAGCAAAAAAACGCTCTGCGGTGAGCTCGGTGATGCGGTCGAGCGTGCTGACACCGCGCACGAGCAGAAAGACGTGCTGGACCCACAGGTAGGTGACACAGATGCCGATTGCACCCATGCCGGCCGGCACCCACCACCACTCGTTACCTTCTGTCGCACACACGGCGCTGCCCACGTAGACCATAAGGAATAGTAGTGCGTTCACGGTCCCACACAGCGTTGAGTAAAAGATGCAGAGAAAAAAGTACTTGTAATTGTGCCGCCCCACGCAGCAGTTGAGAAAGTGGCAGTGGTGGTCCATGTCGAAGACGCAGCGCTGACAGGCACGGCAGTGGTGGCTGCCATCGGGCTTGTACTGGTGGCAGGCGGTGCAGAATCGAAAGGCGCCGTCGGCTTCATACTCGTGCACGGTGGTCGCGTTTATGAGCGCTTCATCTTTCGTTGGTGCTGCTGCTGCTGCTGTTGGTATTGCGAATGCGTGGGCTGCGGCACGTGGCGGTGAAGTCATTGGCACTGCTTTTGCCGTAGCTGATGCACTCGATGCGGTGGTGGCAGAGTGCGAGACGACATTCTTGACGACATCACTCCCAGTCACACTTTCAGTCAACGGCGGAGATAAGGGGGTTAAAGGCGTGTTGTGAGATTCAGCGCTAGAAGAAGCAGACGAAGGAGATGAGGTGGCGACCGGAGCAGCAAGGGCAGCGGTGGCTCCTGCGGACTTGTCCATGGAAGACCGATGTGCGCTACTCGAAAAGTTGTCAGCGACAACGGGCAACGATTCTGCTGCGGGTGGTGCAACCGGTGCTGCTGTCGACAGCTCCGCCTTCTGCGAGAGTGTCGGGTGAGGGCAGGGAAACTGCATGGCCTCACACGCGCCAGCTACCTGCTGTTGCGATGGCTGCAGAAGAAGAGCCATCTGCATGTTCCACCACTGCTGCGCCTGCTGCCTCTGAATCGCTTGCTGGCTGCGTGCTAAAGACGCCTCCTCCGCAAGCCACGCCTGCTGCCGCGCCCACGCCTCTCGCAGGGTCCGCTGCCGCTCCACGTTCGCCAACGGCGGCCACCGCCACGGCTCTGCGGGGACGTAGCCAGCGCTCGTGAAGATGGCCCGGAAAAAAGACGTGTACATGAGCGCGAAGAGCACATTGCCCACCACTAATGCCACGAGCGCCACAGAGAAGGTGTCAGAGTAGCCCAGCCAGTAGTGGCGTGCGTACTGCGCCTCCAGGGCTTCATACAAAGCCGTCTCCAAGGCACGAGCCCGGCTGATTTCCTTTAGAACCTCAACAAAGAACTTGTTGTAGCCGTAGGTGAGAGTCACAGCGGAGACGTAGATACCAATGGGAAGGCGGTAGGCTGCAAAGAGCGCGAGAAGCTCCCACCATGTGCCGATGTAAAGCTGCGTGTGAATGTTGGGAATCGCCATGACCTCGTCGGCCGGCGCAGAGAGTGCGCAAAAAAATGATAAATAGTGTAGCAAGCGGCGGGAGCTGCAACCTTCCCACAAATGCTGGAGAGATGAGGAGCACCGCGTCCTGGAGACTATAGAGTAGGGAAACAACAAAAGTGCGAATGAGACAGTTTTTTTGTGTGTATGCGCCTGACTGCGCTTTCTATTTCTTTTTCTTTTTTTTTGTGTTTGCTACGGTGGTGTTCACGCTCTCTCTCTTGTGGTGGTCTCGCCTTCACACTCCTTCTTGTTGAGGGGCCCACAGTGCAACCCGATGAGACGCGCTAGCAGCACAACACGCTAACGGCGGATGACCCGTTCAATGCGGGCATGTCGTAGAAGAGCGAATGAGAGAACTTGGGAAGTTGGAAACGGGGGGAATGATGCGCACGTGACGCAGGGAGTGAAGCTCGGGAGCTGTCTCTGCCAAAGAAGAGTTCGCTGTCCATTTTTGCAGTCCGAATCGCAGGGTCCCTGCGTCAAGTGCACATCCTTGCCGCTGGGTCTGCACATGATATTACGTATTGAGCACGAAGTTTCAGGTAACGGGGAAGATGCTGCCACCCAAACATTCAACTCGATACACAGAGAGCGCAGCCCTAAAAAATCGCTCTCTCTTTCTCTCGATTCAACTCTACCTCGCCTGAGATGTGATCGTCTATTTTGTCTTTTCTTTTTATGTGTGCGGATGCGTGGTCACTACAAGGGGGGGATCGTGAGGAAACAAAGAAAATGAGCAAGGCAAGCGGTGTGCCCAAAAGATACGGGTGTCCCCGCTCCCTCGTGTGTGTGTGTGTGTGCTTCCTCACGCGCGGATATACGGCGGCGTAACGCCCAGCAGTGGAGGAGAGAGAGGGAGAGAGAAAAAAAAAAGTGGGGTTTATGTACGGGTGAGACAGCCACAGCAAGAAGACAGTGGTGTGTGAAAGCAACGAAAAAAAGAAAAACCATATAAATATTATTAAGCATCACTATCACATCGATTCTACACACAAACCACTTCCTCGAAGGGACATCAACAAGAACTCTGAAAGAGTGGAACACGTACGCCAGCGCTCCTCCTCTACCAGTGAGGAAGCGCATTCCATACCCAACACGAGCGCGCAGTTAGACACTCGCCGGCACGGTATCATCCGCGTCGTCGTCGGTGCGTACCGGCAGCGGGACGTACCGCCGCCACCACGGCGACTCGTTGCCAAACAGCGTGCGGTAGTGCCGCTCCACCTTTGCCGCCTTCTGCCGCTGCAACTCCGCCCGCTCCGCCGCCGTGCGCCGTGGCCGCGACCACGACTGCCGCCAATCACGAAACGTGTCATCGCCCCGTGCGATGCTGTCGAGCGTGCTCTCACCGTTGCACAGCAGCACGCGGTGCTGCACGTAAAAGAGGAAGAGAGCGAGGCCCAGCACGACGTCGACGGCGGGCACCGCCACCCACCCAATCTTGGACATGATGTCGTCCCCATCGACCGCGAAGAGGGTTACCGCCATTAAGCCCCCTGCCGCTGTCGCCCCGACGCCGGCGTACAGCAGAAAGAGCACGAAGAGCTTGTAGTTGTTGCGTCCCACGCAGTTGTTGATGAAGGGGCAGTGGTGGTCAAAGTTGAAGACGCAGCGCTCACAGAGGCGGCAGTGGTGGGCACTGTCGGGCTTGTAGATGCGGCAGGTGCGGCAGTAGCGCAGGCTGCCACCAGGGCCCAGGGTGCGCACCTCGTAGGGGTTCAGCGGTGACGCGGACGAGGGACGGGTAGTAGCGGGAGTGGCGCCGTGCGGACCGGTGGGGGAGGCATAGGGGCTGCGATTGCCGGTGTTGACGCGCACTGAGGGCTGATGAAGAACACTTGCTTGTCCAGCAGCAGCACACTGCTGCCGCCGCTCATCCTCCGCATCATCAGTGCACACCACAGCCGCCGACGCGACGTCGCACTCCACCGTGCGTGCCTCGTCGTTCTCTCCCTTCTCCTCCAGCGGATTCGGCTGTGGCGACGGATTACTCGAGGAGAAGGATGGGGGAGGCACCTGCACCGCGTCGCCCGTGTGTGTCGGCGAGCGGCGTGCCATGGAGGGTGCCATCGGCTGCGATGCTGCCGCTGCCCCGTTGCCGGAGAAATGCACCTGCACGCCGCCACCGCTGTTCGCGTCGCGCGGGGGCAGCGGAGGGCCGACGTAGCGCGGTGGGTGCTGCCACGTCTCCCGCGGCACGAAGCCGGGCGATGTAAAGATGACCTGATAGTAAGACCAGCTCACTGCCGCAGCGAGCGCCGTCGTCAAGATGAAGACAATCAGACAAACAATTACGCGCCACGCGCTGTGCGGGTTGCGGGCGATGAGGATGATGCTGTACACGTCACTCGTGATGGCGAGACCGGCGATGAGGAGGCCGACGACGGCGGGTGTCGTGTAGCCGCAGCACATCATACACCCTTCACAGCAGCCCCGGGTGGGCTGGGGGTGCGAGTGCCAGTTGAGACACCGAAACTCCCGCATGGTGAGGGGTGAAGAGAATGGAAGGAAAAACAATGAGGAAAGAAAAAAAGAAGGATAGTAAAAAAAAGCCACCGCACTCGTGAATTACGCAAGAGAGCGAGAAAAGCAAAAATTCAAATACGTGCAGAAGCAGCTTGGATGAGGGTTACTCCCGCAGACGCTACTCGCTCAGACAAGGACGTCGCGACACCTGAGTTGGCTGGCTCGCTGCTACTGTTGCACCAGCTTCTTACGTAAGGGGAAAGCAAAATAGCAGAAGGGGGGAAGGAGAAGAGCCGGAAGGCAAGGAGTTAAAGAGAGAGAGTGTGTGAAGGTTAAGCGAGAAGGTAGAGAGGTCCATGCTGGCGCCTGCGGCTTTGATCGAAGAGAGCGGGGTATGGAACACGCTAGCCGCTCCTGCGCGACTCAATTCATGTGAATCGAGTGCGACGCCCTAGCGTCAATGCTTTGAGTAGAAAGATCCAGCCTCCCTAGCACTTATGCAACGCATTGCTGCATCCTGAGGCTCAGTGAAATCTTCTTTTTAGTGGTCTAACCGAAACGAGTCGTGAAAGTAGTGCCAATGCAAGAGGAGAAAAGCGACAAACACAGAAGCAGTGAAGTGATGTCCATCGACCAAGAAGACGTCAACGATCTTCCTTTTTTCACATCGCTACACTCTCCTCCCACACAAACTCCAAGGCATCCGCCTCTTCACTGCCTCGTCCTCGTCCTCTCGCTCTTTCTCCCTCTATCTGTTTTGGTCTGTTTTAAAAACCCCTTTACGCCAGAACTGAAACGAAAGAGAGAGAGAGAGAGAAAGATCAAAAAAAATAGTAATAGAGGAGCCACGCGCACACGCACCATCGTAGCGACGACGTGGGAACGCAAATGACTACCCCACAGCTTCCTTCGCGCCGCCGCCGTCAACTTAGACATAAAAATTAAGAAGGAAGAAACAGTCGAAAACACACACCCGTAAACCGACTAAACGATTGTGTGGAGACGTAGCATACATGTAAAATGGAGCAAAGGAAGAAACAAAACAATAAGTAGATTGGAACGGAGAGAAAGGCCTTCGTGTCAGCTCGCTCTCCCTCCTTTGCGATCAGACCTGGTGCGTATGAGCTCGATGCACTACAGCACAAGTAGCACATCACACATACACACACAGTGCATCAGTATGAAAGTGGCCTTCCTTATCACGCCGCAGCAGCTAGACGAGGTCCATCATGTAGTCCCCTACCGAGCCACCGAAGCGCTGCGCATACCCGGCAGGTGCCCGCCGCGTGTCGTGATCTGGATGAAACGGCAAAATCATCTTGTACCACTTCCGGTCTGCGCCGAAGAGGTCGAACATGTAGAAGAGGCGGTCCTCCGCGGCGCGCTTCCGCAGCTGCTCCAGCTCGTCCGCCTGCTTCTTGGACGCGATCATGCGCGACACGGAGGTCTGGCCGTTGTACGCCATGCAAAGGAAGCTCATCGCAAAAGCGAAGAAGCAGAACCCCATGGCGGTGGAAAAGACCATCGACATAATGATAACGAGGCTCGTCAGCATCTTCTCGTCCGTCATGGCCAACCCGAAAAAGTTGGGGAAGTGGAAGACGCAGCTGTAGAGTGTTGTGAGCACGATGTGAAAGGCGCCGACGGGAATGTAGCTGACAAAGAGCAAGAAAAACTTGCAGTTGTTGCGTCCGACACAGTTGTTGATCCACGGACAGTGGTGGTCCATGCGGTAGACACAGCGGTGACACAGGTGGCAGTGGTGGGCCTGGTCGGGCTTGAACTGCCGGCACTGCGCACAGTACCGCAGCTTCCCGGTCCGGTCAAGGTCGAACACCTCGTACGGGTTCTCGCTGACGGCCCTCCCTTTGTACACCGGCGCCTCCGCCCACGGCTCGTGCGGCACAAAGCCTGGCGCTGTGAAGATGGCCAGGTACAAGTTGCCGTACACCATCACTTCCGAAAACACCATTACCAGGATGCAGTAGTAGTAGTAGAAGAAGGAGGCGTTGCCGATCTCGCAGGCGGCGCGCAGCATCGGCAGGAAGTACAGGTGGTAGGGCAGCACATTAGCAGCGATGAGGCCGATGGCAATAAGGCACGGGATGTAGCTGGCGGAGAGGGCACACCACCCGCAACAGCTGCGGGGGCGTACCGTGTGGATGGAACCTTCACACATGCGGCGCCACAAACTAAAGTATAGAGCAAAAAAAAGTGAAAGAAAAATAGAGAAAAACGAAGATTGTGGCAAGAGAGGGGAAAGAGGGGAAGATGAGACACCGCACGCGCTCAGAGGTGGAAAACACGCGTGCCTCTTCCTCACCAGAGCTATATAGGCAAAGAGAGGCAAGCAGCACGAGCCGCAGAAGTCACGCAAGATGCAGCAGCGCCACAACAGAACAGAGAGAAAAAAAAAAGGTGTCAGACAACGACGTTGGTGAAGTGAGAAAGAGGAGAAGATAGTTTGCACCGCTGCAACTACTGGCTAAAAAGCAGCGAAGACGCGTCGCAGTCGCGTTTGTTGTGCGCCGAACTGATAAGAGAAGAAGAAAGCAGAAGACAAACAAAAGATTGAAGTGCAGAAGAAAATTTATAAGGGAGGGCAGGGAAAGAAATGGGGAAGGAGGACAGCGATATCGAATACAGGCGCACGTGGACAAGTAGAAAGCGGCTTTTGCGTACCTTCCACACAAACCTACCCTCTTCGCTCGATGCGTTCTAGCATACTTTAAGAAGGCGGTGTGGAAGCACGTGAAACGGATTTGAGGCAACGAACTGCCTTTCTTGGTGCATCACTCTCCTGCAGATTCCGTCAGCCGAACCACGCGAGCCGTCTTTTCATGACGGTCAACTGCATCGTGAACGAAAAGAAAAAGGAGTTGGCTCAGAAAAGGTGTGTTTGCGTCACGCCCGTCAGTGTGCGTTTGACCCTACACCCTACTTTTATAAAGCGCATCACCTTCGCTCTGCTCATGTGAACGACGCCGCCTGACCGGGCATCATCTCTCGCCCTCCTTATTTTATCGATTGCTGTGGGAGTGTAAAAGCACCTACGTACTACAGTGATAAAGTAAACTAGCAAGAAGAGATACACCTAGAAAGGAAAAAAATGCATGTACGCCAGTGCTCCTATGCGTGTGTACGTGCATCGACAACGACGGGTACGCGGGCGTGTTTTTGTGTGTGTGTCGGTAGGTAGGTAGGTGTCAGTATTTGCTTTCCTAAGAGCGTGACGTAGCAAAACGAGAACAAAGAGTAAAAAAGAAGACTGGTGAACAAAAACTATATAATGAAAGTCACCCACCGCCCACCGCCACGCCACGCCAGCGTTTTCCACAGATCAATAAGAAACAACAAAAAAAAATGATGTAAAGATATCTGAGTCGGGTGGTCCCATTCCGCCTTCTTCCACGCACAGACAGTCGTCGCTGCCTCCTTATCCACAACAAACAGACAAGAATAACGGTAAAAAAAGAGAGGGAGTTGTGTGTGCGAAAGAAAGTCGGCGGGAAAGAGAAGCTCAGAAAAGCACAGATGACAGCGAAGAAGCGATGAAGAAAAAGCTATAAGCATACACACACATACACACACAAACACAAACGCACGCGGCGGGAAGAAGAGGCGAGAATGAGACGGCCTTTGCCAACTTCCCTCCGTGTGTTCTTCTTCCCTTATGCCCTCAGCTCTACACCAATCACAGCTCAATGTGCACTTCTGTGACTCCAGTAGAGGGTAGAGAGAAAACAGCGCGTGGTTTGGCCCTACTGCGCCTTCGCCGCGTAGTTCTTCAGCGCACGCTCAATCAGCTCCGTCACCTTCGCAGTGTCCAGCGTGGCGCCGAGCTTCTCCACGCGCTCGAGCACCGACACGACCTGCGTCACGTTGCCTGCGTCCACGGCGGCGTCAGCGATGCGCAGGAGAGCCGCGATCGTCGTCTCCGACTTCTGCGTCGAGGCGATCGTCTCCTGCTGCGCATCCATCGCACGTCCCTCCGCCGGGCTCACGCCGTTCAGCACACGCGCGATCGTGTTGTAGCGCTCCACAATGCCGTCCACCTGACTGCGGTGCAGGTTCGCGTTGCGCACGAACGGGCGGATGTACGCGTACTGCTGGAAGAAGTGACGGAGGTCGACGACGAAGTCTTTGATAACGGGGAAGTTAGGCAGCGGGCCAATCGTGGTGACGTGCTGGGCAAACGTGATGCAGGCGAGGGAGTTGATGCCGTTGATGTTCATGGCGCAGCTACCGCACACCCCCTCGCAGCAGGAGCTACGGAACGCTAGGGTGGGGTCCTGGTGGGCCTTGACGGCGATCAAGAGGTCCAGCACCATGTAATCGTGATGCTTGTCGTACTCGTAGCTCTCCACGCGCGACGAGTTCGTCTCGGGGTCGAAGCGGACGAGCTGCAGCACCGCCTTGTGGGCGTTGACGTCAGCCGCGGCGTCGGTGGCCGCCATACGGCGCACCATCGTCTTGTACGGGCGGGTGCCGACCTTGCGCAGCATCGTGCGTGCAGGAGAGATACTGAAGGTTGATATGGAGAGAGCTCCGTGTGTTTGCCTGTGCAGATGCTGGGCCTTTCGGTAGGTCAAACAAGAGACTGTGCCTCTTTCTCTCTTGTGTTCTTCTCTGGGAATGAAAGAGTTTTTTGTGGGAGAACAAGAAGGCGTGAGTTTCTGCAGGAAGGCAGGTGCGGCGACGAGGGACGTAAAGGAAGTAGTTGCGAACGATTTTTGAACGAGACGCCGACAGGAAGTAAGACCTAAGTGGAGAACAAAGAAAAAAGGAGAGGGAAGTAATAATAAGAGTTGCTAAGTATTTAAGGACGCTTGCGTTTTTGTTTTTATTTGTCTCTGTGTGTGCTCGATTGACGAGGGTTGAGAGCTCGTCAAGGGATTTTGATGAAAAAAGGGAGAAGATAAATTTTATGTGAGCCTCGTGGTGAAGACCTGAAGACGGAAGAAAAGAGCGGAAATAGATGGTGAAGAGGCAGAGGATGAAGCAGCGATGATTATACTGAAGAACAAGAATGAGAAGAATAACAGGAGGCATGAAAAATTGACACACATAGGCAAGAGTTTCGAGAAACTCTCCCTTTGCTGACAAACACAAACACAAACACACACGCACACAAAAGTTCTAATTCGCTCCACCTCGATGCACTGTTCTCGCACAAAAAGCAGCGGCACGTACCGCAGTGACATGCAGCTTCCTTTTATTTTTTCCTTCGGTTTTTAGCCAAATCATCAAGTACGGTAGAAAAAGACAGAATCAAAGTGACTTAAAGTTAAGACAATATTGCGATGGACACTGGTATTTTGTATGACGTTGAGGTGTGTGTTCCAGAACGAAAGCCAGCCGTTCCCTTCCCCTTTTTCCCTCTCTTTATCGTGCTTCGCCCTCTACCTGAGAGTTCACACGCACAAAGAGCCACACGTCGCTTCCTCACCACGCACAGTCACCAGCGGTGTCCCTCTCGTCAGTTTGTACGCACCACATCCTCAGTGCATCTCTCAGGTAGAAGTCGGCAGCACACCGGTGTTCTCCTGTGATGATGCATCGAGAAGTGAGTGGAGAGCGAGAGAAAGAGAGGGCGAGGTGTCTACCAGCGCGTCGAGGTCAGCTGCTGAACAGAGCAGCAGCAGTGAGAAGGAAAAAAGGGGGGAAGTATGAGTGTGGGAAGAAGGGAGCGAAGCAATAATTCCACCACACGTCTCAACCAAGATACTTTTTTTTTCCTTTACGCTATCAGTAATAATAATAAGAGAGGAAAACAGAAATAAAAAAGTGCTTTTTTGTTTGGATACAAGATAAATTCGGTGTTTCTCTCTCTTGCTTGAGTGCTCATTAGACAAAAAAGAAAGGCGGGGGAAAGTGTCCGCGAGAGAGAGAGAGAACACAAACGAAACAAAAAAGAGAGGGGGAACAAACTATCGACGAGGGAGCTGGGTGAGGGTGTGGTGTACAACACGGAGCTCCGGTCTCACCGTTTCAACACGTTATAGTGGTGAAAGAGAAAACGGAAAAGACGAACACAAAGAAAAAAAAAAGAATCACTAATTGCTTAATAGGCTTTAAGAAGAAAATGAAAGTGGGCAGAAAAAACCGAGCAGTAGAGGAGAGGGAGGATATGATATGGCGCGTGAGATCGTTGCGCCACGTCCCCGCCATCCACACTATACCCCTTCGTGCTCTGCACTACGCAGACATCAGCAGCTCCTCGATCAGCCCGACGTGGATGCGTGTTGCAGCCTCGAAGCCGGCCTCGTCCACCTTGAACATCGAGGAATGAGCGCTGTAGCACGCACCAATCGCCTCGTTGTGCACGCCGAAGTGCGCAAAGCAGCCGGGCACCACACGCTCGTACTCGGAGAAGTCCTCGGCACCAAAGCTCGGGTCCGTGATCACGTGGAACCCAGCCTCGCCGGCCGGCAGCTTCTCCACGCACACTTTCTTCATGATGTCGTAGCACTTCTGATCGTGGCGCATGCTGTACACCACCTCTGGCCACTCGAAGGTGCAGTGAGCGCCGTAGAGGGCGGCGATTTTGTTAGCCGTGTCCTCCAGCATCTTTGGCGCGTCGCGCTCGCCCTCGTCGCTGAGAGCGCGGATCGTGCCACGGATCTTCGCCGTGTCCGGGATGACGTTGAAGCTGCCCGTGCCAGACTGCAGCGTCGTCACGCTGATCACCGGCACCTTCGACGCCGCAATGCGACGCGACACGATCGTCTGGAAGTTCATCACGATGCTGGAGGCCACCACGATCGGGTCGACGCACATGTTGGGTCCAGCGGCGTGGCCACCCTTGCCGTGCACGGTGATGTCAAAGTCAATGACAGCACCAGAGGCGATGCCGACACGCGAAGCTGTGTGCCCCACCTCGAGGGAGCTGCGGTTGTGCAGGCCGAAGACCATCGCCACATCCTTCATCACGCCGGCCTCGACCATCTGCCGCGCGCCACTCGGGCTCACCTCCTCGGCGTGCTGGAAGACGAAGCGCACCGTGCCCTTGATCTTCTCCTGCATCTCACACAACACGTTGACGGCACCCATCAGACAGGCCGTGTGCGTGTCGTGGCCGCAGGCGTGCATCACACCAGGGTTTTGCGACTTGAAGGGCAGATCGACGAGCTCCGTCAGCGGCAGCGCGTCCATGTCGGCGCGCAGGGCAATGATCGGGCCCTCGCCGGCGCCGCCCTTCAAGTCTGCCAGAATGCTTGTCTTGGTGGGGTTGGAGATGACAAGCTTGGCCGGCATGGACTCCAGAATTGCCTGCACGTACGCGACGGTGGGGCCCTCCTGGTGGCTGAGGCAGGGGTGCTGGTGGATGTGGCGCCGCCACTCGATCACCTGCGGCTGCACGGCCTTCACCATCTGGTCCAGCTGCTCCTTCAAGGAGGACATGGTCAAATAGGGAGAGAGAATGTGTGTGTGTGTGAAAGAAAAAAGGAATGCGAGCACGTAGACAGAGAAGTCTTTGCAAGGCGTGAAGTGCGACGGGGCCGTAAATGGATGGTGTTGAGAGCGATAAGCAAATATAAGGCTGTGTGCGGCAACATCGTGTGTGTTTCAGAGAGAGCATATAAAAAAAAAGAATTTTACAAGGACAGAAACAAGGAAGAGATTTGGAGTAAGGAAAAAAAAACCCTCATGAGGACAAGAGAAGGCAGCTGAACAGGTTGGCATAACATTCTAGTACATCTTCCAGGCTCTAAAAGCGAATAATCAATAAGCCTAGTTACCTGTTTAGTGAAGTTGTTTGTGGTCTTCTCCGTTGAAAGCGCAAACATGCTACTATCTATTCCACTTTACCGTAATGTCGTCTTTATCCGTTATTTTTCTTGCGTCATGCGTCGTCTCTCTCACTCCTCTGGCACAAAGAGCCCCCACTCTACCACCTCGATTGAAGCCACCGCCTCTGAGAGAATTGCACTGCGCTCCGCCGCGGTGAGGAGGCGCTGCACGATCTTCGCCTCGGAGCTCTGCGGGTGCAGCCGGGCCGGACAGGAGAGCGAGATCAGAATCTCCGTCGACACCGGCGGCGTCACCCGCAGCACCGCCAAGCCAACAAAGACATCGTTCTCTCTGCCCTGCTCATTCGTGTACTTGGAGATGGACTGAAGGCCGGTGGTCATGCAGGCGTACTCGCAGCGCTGAGGGCCACCCGAGCTGGCAGCAGCACGAGCCAGCAGCGGGTACGCACTAGCTGGTAGCTCCACGGTTGTCTCCTCATGGATCTGATCAACCGGGCAGCCGTTGTCCTTCGCGAGGTCGCGATAAAAAAAGGTCCCGGCCGCCGCGTTCGACACACCCGGCTGGCGGCCCAGCAGCTCCACGATGATGGAGGCGCCTGTTGCGGCGTCGGTGTACACCTCTTGGTTGTCGGGCACCTGGCGGAAGTCGGAGACGTCCACCATGGCGGCGGGGAGGCGTACCCGCATGGCGCCGCCGTACAACTCCACGCTGCGCGATGCCGCGGACATGGATGAGTGCAGCTGGAAAAAAAGAAAAGAGAGCATGTACGAGAGAAGAAGAGAAGGATATAGTAATGTGTGCAGCACCGAAGCAAAAGACGAAGGGCAGGTAACATAGAAAGGAAGGGGAAACAGCAAAGCTAGATGTGAACGACACACCCGCCTGTTCCCTTCATCGACATGGGCACACCTCTAGTAGACTCTCCCCCGCTGCCTGTCATTTCTTTTCCCGCCTGCTATCCCCTCTCAAGTAATGTTAGAAGAGTAGTTGACACTGAGGCATGGCCACACACTTTAGTCGTGATTGCCCGGCACTTTATCTTTTTTCTTTCCATCAATTTGGCAACAAGCAGGGGGCGTTGTGAGCCTCGGCAGCCCACAACACAACCCACTCAAACAAACAGCACGTATACACACATATGCACATGTACAAATACGTGCGCTTCTCTCACCGGTGCTTTCGACCAGCAGTTGCCGCTGCTGCCTCCTCCTTGCGCAGCGCCCGCATCTCCGGCAGCAGCAGACGCCGCCGCGACGCCTTCAACAGGCGCAGCACGTCAATGAGGTGATGGAACACATTTGCGACGCCGTAGGCGGTGAAGAGCAGGCATGCCATCCACATTGTTTCTGTCAGATTGAAAGCGCCACTCAGCGGCCGCATCGCAGCAGCTGCGTACACGAGATACGAAGGCAGTTCGTGCTGGTGCTCCTTCGCGAAGGTGTGCACATTTTCTGTCAGCCCGTTGTAGGAGATAATGAGAACGGTGCTGAGCACGAAGGCAAGCGGTACGACCGTCACCGCCACGGCGACGTGCCGCACAACGTTGCCCTCACGGCATGTGTTTAGAATTGAGACGAGAAGGTGCGCGCAGGCGAGAATGGCACCGAAGGCCAACGCTGCGCTCACCACCAGCAACACGGGTGATGAGAGGGCCGGCATCGAGTGAGCACTTCTCTTGACAGCAGATGAATAAAAAAGAACGACGCAGCTGCACCACTGTGTGGCAGAGGGGAGAAGGAGAAGAAAAGGGAGAGTGCATCGAAACAAAAGGTAGTGTAACATTAAGAGCAGACGCTAATTATCTTATTGAAGTAAAAAGGGAAGAGCGGCTTCATAATAAATGGGGCGGGGAGACGTGTTTCTGGTGCTTGCAAGGGCATGAAGGCAGCCTGCGCAGACCTCGACAGGAGCAGCCTCTTGTCACCCTTCCCCTTTTTTAGCAGCGGGGCAAGTTTTTTTTTTTTTTCAATATAAACCGATATCCTAAAAGCAGCACACAATTGGCAAAAAGAAAATAAAAAAAGCGATTTCTGTACCACCAGCACGCACACGACCGCCACCCGACACACACGCCGGCGCTGAGCAACTCCCTCCTCTTCTCGCTCTCCGCAGGGTACAAGACGGTTACTGCCCCACGCCGCGACGCACCGTCAGCTCCTGCAGCTCCCCCTTCTTCTCCTTGATCTGCGACTGCAGCGTCAGGTGGGCCTCGCGTATGACCATCAGCGCCGACCGCTTCGTGAAGAACTTGGCGGACTTGCTGTCAACCGGGTTCAGCGACTTCACCTTGGCCACCATGTCGTCCGCGTCGGCAGCGGCAATCGCAGCAAGCTTCTTAAAGCCCGCGTTCCACAGCGCACGTGCCCGCGGCGGCTGCATCCCACGTATCTCCATGAGCGGCAGCAGGTCTGGCTTCACGCCGAAGCCCAAGCGCTTCACAAAGGAGGAGAGAACCGCCTCGAGGGAGTACCACTCCATCGCGTGGCAGAAGCTAGTGATGCTGCTGCTGAACATGGAGGCCGAGCGCATGAGGTTCTGCAGCTGCCCTCGATTCACGTTGTACCGTTGCTCCACCGTCGCCATGGGGACTTCAGCCAGCACGTCCGCCAGCATCAGCGCGACATAAAAGCGCTTCGCCGTGAAGAGGCGGCGACGGCCCTCCTCGGTCACCTGCAGCGGGCCGCCCAGACCCATCGCCTGCTGGTCAATAAAGTACGGGTCCACGCCGAGAAGACTCGCGATGCGCTGACGGCTGTCACTCATGCGCGACATCATCAGCCGCAGCATCTCCCAGTCGCACTCGCCCACCTCTCGCAGGGGAGTGAGAAAGTAGCAGAGGTGGAGATCGTCAGAGAGGATAAGACCGGTGTGGCGCAGCTCGTCCAACTCCTCTCGAAGCAGCAACGCCTCTTCCACACTGAAGCACGACCGCACAGATGAGCTGCCAAAAGGGGTGACACGCACCTGCACGTCGACATCACTCTTCTCCTCTTCACCCGCCTTCCTCTTGTCACTCTCTCCCTCCTCATTCTCAGTCGCTGCGTCAGGGGGAGACGCTGCGCACGTCGTGACGAGGCCGCAGCGGGCCAGCGTGCTCAGCGACGCACGCGTCATCGCAGTCAGCGCCGGCAGCGGCACGCCATCGAGGGCAGCTGTGGAAATAGGCAGCGGCACGGACCGGCTGTTTTCCGACTCCTCCGTCACCGCTGCCGCCACACCAACAGCCGCTGGGCTCGTCGTGGTGGCAGAGGGAGACGCAGACGCACACACTGCTGCTGTTGCTGAACCAGGAAAAGCAGGAGAAGAGGAAGACAGGTACTGCCGCCACGCCGCGTCCACCGGCCCAGCCGCGTGGCAGCTCAGCAGCGAGGCACTCCACCGCCGCGCGCTTTCCGAGTCCGTGACGAGACCCACCCCGATGCACTCCAGCAGCGACCGCGTCAGCGTCTGGTCATCCTCCAGGATTTGGCTCTGGCAGGCTTCCACGCCGGCGCGCATCAAGGCGTGTCCGCGGGACTGGTCACGGCGGGTCAGCAGCAGGTACGACTCGCCGTAGGGGTCGAGGCCGGCACGCCCGGCACGGCCGCACATCTGCAAGTAGCGCGACTTGGTCAAGAAGTCTCTCCCCACGTACGGGGTCTTGATGATGACGCGTCGCGCTGGCAGGTTCACACCAGCGGCGAGGGTGGAGGTGGAGCAGAGAATGCGGACGTGCTTGCGGCGGAAGGCGTCCTCGATCAGCTCCCTCTCTTCGGCGAGCAGGCCGCCATGGTGGAAGGCGACGCCGTGCGGCACAATCTCGCTGAGCTGCGACGCCTCGTGGTGCGAGAGGGCCTCCAGGTCGGTAAGAAGGCTGCGAATGGCAGCAGAGGCCTGCGAGGGCACCGAAGCAACGCTGGCCGCACCCTTTCCCAGCTCTGCAAAGGGCACCCCAAAGACTGAAAAGCCAGGAGCCGAGACGCTGCTACTGCTGCTGATGCTGCCGGGGATGACGGGCAGCTGCTGGCCAGCGATCGCCTGCGCTTTCAGATACTGCACAATGCCGCGAGCTGTGTCGACGCACTGCTGCCTACTCGCACAGAAGATGAGCACTGACGCCTCCGGCACCTCCGTCGCCAGCTCCAACAAGTGCTGGGCCACGCTGCTGCCACTTAAGTTGCGCTCGTTGGTTTGCCCATCCCGCAGCACGAGGCCGCCCACGACGCTGTAGGCGTGCAGCGGCACCGGGCGGAAGTCGCGCTCGAAACACGCCGCGCGCAGCCACCTGGCCAGCGTGGACAGGTTTGGGATGGTCGCACTCATGCCGATAATCTGCAATGGACCAGGATCAACATACGGTGGGGTAAGAGGTGGCTGCACGGCGCCAGTCATCTCGTCCTCCTCTGGAAAGTAACACGCCTCGTCGTCTGGCCAGTATTCCGCATCTGCAGTCGGGTCCATAGCCGCCGTCTGTGTATCAATCGCCGACCGATGCAGCGACGATGCGTTCGGTGCTGCTGCACGCTCCCGCTGCTCCTGCCGCCTGCTGTCGATCATCAGCAGCTTGGACAGGAAGAGCTCCAGTGTTGCACCACGCCGCGACTCACCCAGCATGTGCAGCTCGTCCACCACCACTGCCCCGATCTCGCACGTGCGTCCCTCTTCCAACATGTAGTTCAGCAGCGAGTTCGCCTTCTCGATGGTGCACACGTAAATCGCCGGAGCATCGCAGAGCGGGAAGCGGCCGGAGCTGCCGTAGTGGCCGTCGACAGCGAAGTCGAAGGCCGTCGTCAGCGGCTGCAGCGCCAACGTCTTCTCCTCCGCCAAGGAGACGAAGGGCAGCACGAAGATGCCGGACTTGCGCCGGTTCACCACACACCGCAGGAGGCTCAGCTCTGCCACGAGCGTCTTGCCACCGCTGGTGGGGAGGCTGTAGATGAAGTTGCGGCCGGCGCGGACCTCGGGCTGGGTGAGGAGGTCGTGTTGCCAGTCGTACAGCCGCCGCACGCCGCGATGCTTCGCATAGAACTCCTGCATGGAGGGCGGCAGGTCGTAGAACGTATTCGTCGTTGTGCTTAGTGGTAGCTCAGGTAGTGGTTGTTGTTGTTGTCCTGGCGCTTCCACGCCGGGTGCGGTGGCTGGCAGGGCGTAGGGGATGTTTATACTCGGCACAGGGCTGTCCGCAGTGGTCGTGGCAGCGGCAGCAGCAGTGGCACGCATCAAATCCGACTGCGGCATCACTGCTGTCTTCGCCGCCTCCGTCTGCAGCACAGTTGTCTGTGGTGGTGAGAGCGCAGTCGCAGGGGCTGCATCGACACCCACCCACTCACCGCCAGCGTAGGAGTCGGCCACAGGAAGGAAGGCCTCTGCGGTGGGGTGCACCGCCGCCTCACGCACTACAGCAGGCGGCTCTTCGTGTGTTGACGAAGTTGCAGGGAGAGAGGGAGAGAGCGCTGTGGATGCGGCCAGCGGTGGTTGCGGCGGCAGCACCGGGCCCACACTCACAGCTGCCTCCCCCGTGACCGCAGGAGGCAGAGGAACACTCATGCTGTTGCTGCTGCTGCTGCCCTCTTCCCTCGCAACGCTCGCCATAGCGCTGAGCCCCTTCGCCGGCAGCCCCGAGTGCAGCGTGAAGCACGTCCGCCCTCGACGAGCAGTGGAAGCGGCGGCAGTACTCGCTGACAGCGTCATGGGTGCGAACAGGTGCCGCGGTGACACTGCATCGCCCTCGCCCCCGGCTGAGCGCTGCGGCGACACGGAGAGCGGTGGTCGAGATTCACTCCGGGAAGAAAGAGAGGGAGGAAGGATGTCAGCCAGTGGAGCGTCGCGCAGAGGGGAGGAAGGGGGGAGTGGGCAGCTTCGCTCGCCGCTCTCGTCAGCGCCAACGGTGGCCGCTACGTCGCGGCGCACGCTGCTCGACTCTTCCTCTGGTGGTGGTGCAGCAGCAGTGGACGGCGGCGGCAGCGGTGGTTGCGCCTCACCAATCAAAAGCTGCGGGGGCAGGAACGCCGGAGGAAGCAGAATAGTGCCTTCGCCCTCCGCCTCTGGGACGGTGGTCGACAACACCGCTGCCGGCTGTGGACTCTCTGCTGGCGGGGCAGGAGCAGAGGAGAAGGAGGCAACACCTCCCTCCTCCGGCGCTTCAGCAGCAGCAGCAACAGCCACGGCATCGACCGCCTTGCGAGAAGAAAACGAAAAGACGGTGCGGTGGCGGCTGCCGGTCGCTGATGCGCTCACGGACGCTGAAGCCGCTACCACAGCGAGGGGCAGACGCGTGCACGTCTCTCCGGCAAATGGCATCGGGAGGTGCGGGGGAGGTGCCTCGTGCAGCGGCCAGGAAGGTGAAGAGAAGGGCAGGCAGGTGTCGACAGTCGCTGAGCTCCCGCCACACTCCATGGCCGGGGCAGAGAGGTCACGGTTTCCGGTGACAGCTGAACAATTGTGTTGGTTGGTCACTGCGTGCACGCAGCTCACTGCTTCTGCCTCCACCCTCTCCTCCTCCTCGTCGTGTAGGAAAGACGACTGCGACAGCACAGGCGGAGCGCCGTTGCCGCTGCCAGACGGGGTGAAGGCGACGTCCATCGACAGCCGCAAGTCTTCTGCAATTTCCCGTTGCAGCGCCTCGTCCGACTCGACGTGCTCCTCCTCAGCCGCAGTGGCACTGATGATGGGAAAAGGTCCGGCGTTGTTCAGGACGGAGGCTTTATTCGTCTCAGCGGCAGCATTCGTGTTTACTGCAGGCGCATCATGCCCAGTATTCCTGCTAACGTTTTCTTCCGTCTGACGCACGCACTCCTCCTTCGCTGCCTCCGCTGCTGCTGCTGCTGTGGGGCTTCGTGGAGAAGGCGGTGGGGTGGCAGCCGGGGAGTTCAGCAGCAGCGGGCAGTCCATCGCTGCCGATGAGTCCTGCGAAAAGGTTAGCGCCTTCGGTAGTCGCGGCGGCTGCGACGCTGTTGAATAAGGGGAAGTGTTCACCAGAGCTGGTGTGAAGGTCGGCGGGGCGGAGAAGAGTTGTTGGTGCTCCAGCGCGGAGAGGAAGCGCGTGCCCGATGGTGTGGTGGAGGCGGAAGAAGACGATAACACTCCTTCACCATTGCCACCACCACCGCACGTCATGAGGCCGTCGGGAAAAAGAACTTCGCGTTGCTTCTCGGGCGAGGGCAGGCTGCTGTGTGGCGCAGAAGTTGGCAGATGCGGTGGCAACTCCAGTGGCTCTTCCTCAGCCATGCTCATCGCGCCAGCCCATACATCTCGCTCAGGCACCACACCAGGTGACGGTGCCACACGCGTTGATGGCACCTCCGCCTCTGGCCCACTCTCCGCCACAGCCAACTCCGCCGGTGGGGGATAAAAAACGTTGCGCTGCACACAGGCCGACAGGCGGCGAGTAGGCCGTGCGGCAAAAGAGGCGTAATAGTCCTCAACGAGTGTGGTGTGATGCGGCCCTCCGTCTGCGGAGGCAGACAGGGTGGACTCCATGGAAGACGAACGCAGACGCTTGCGCGACTCCCCCTCCAATTCCGTCGTCGCAGCAGCAGTGGCCGTCACCTCCGCTGTCGTTGGAGCGACATGAATGCGTGCTGAGGCCGCGGCGGTGGAGGCGGTGCTGCTGCCGCTGTTCGTCTTGGCGGCAACGCCGTCGCCATCTTCATGTGTTTCCTCACGGCGGACACCGCGGCGCAGGTGGTTGGCGCCAAAGTGGCCGCTCAGTGGTGCCCGGCCTGCCAGCATGGCGTGCACGGTGTTGCCATTAGATGGCGGTGCTGCGGATGGTGGTGGGGCAGGCGTAGATGTCGAGGGGCGACGGCTGCGGCGTGTGGAAGTCGCCTTCGAAGTGGAAGAGGGCGATGAGGAAGCTGCCTTGGTAGATGTTCTCTGCCTTGTACTTGGGGTGTTAGAAGCCTTGGGAGAGCCGCGAGTCGTTACAGAGGGAGAAATGGGAAGTGCTGCTGCTGTCGCTGCTGCTGCTGCCGGTGTTGGGGTGGCTGAGGAAGACGTTGGCGGTGGTGGTGGCGTTGGTGGTGGAGGTGGTGCGCCGCCGCTGGAGCGTGGGGCATGGAAGCCACGCGAGGTCACCAACGTGCGTCGCATGGCAACGTAAAAACGTCGTGAGTGTGTCACTAATAGAGGAGAAGAAAATAAGAAGATAACCTGCAGTGACGTGCGGGAGGCGGAACTAAGAAAATGGCAAGAAATAACTCAAAAAATGGCGAAGTGCTCGGCTTAAAAAATACACTTCAGTGGTGCTGTAGAAGAGCGGGGATGTACGTGGAAGGGGCGTCGGCAGCACTTGACGCACCTCCACGTTTTCTTTTTGTTTAGCAGCAGCAGGCGTCGTCCACGAAGCGAAAGAGTAAGAATGGATTAAGAGAGTGAGTGTGTAAAAGATGAAGGCGGTGTAGGTATGTAAAGTAGCAGTGGTGGTGGTGTTGAATAGATGCTGGTCTATCTAAGAGGCGTTTGGTCTGCGATTGGGCAGTCGGTTGCGTGATTGGTCGTTCACGTCTATATCTGGGCGGAGGAGAGTGTAGTGGTAAGAAAAAACTAAAGCGCACAAGAGGCCATGCGTGTTTGACTTCTCAGACTTCTCTTTTTTAGTGTGTGAGAGGTCAGTGCTATCTTTGTGCTTTTGTAATACGTACATGCGCGTGAAGATTCAATGAAATAGAGAATGCATGGGTGGGCGCGTATGTGTTTGTTGCGGCTATATCGCTAAACTTCGTCAAATTTTTGTCACTTAGATGAAGAGATGCAGCGGCACTTTCCAAAAAAAAAATGTTAATTTAATCTAAAAGCAGTGAAGGCAAAGATAATTGGATGTTGCTGCACGCTCTGTGTGATTGAGGAAGTCTAAGCTCACCAGCAGCGACGTGGTGGTACTCTCTACTTTACAAGAAAAGGGACTTTTTGAACACACTCAATTTGTTGCGTTGTAGACACGCGTAGTGCTACGCAGCGGCAGAGTGAGTATGACTCGCTGGAGATTTGCGGCGCTGTGTCGATCGCGGTCACGCACCGAAGGGGAAAAATAGAAAGTGGGAAAGAAAGAGAGAGAAGATGGGATGTGGCGGCAGCAGCATTTTTCTGGGGCTTTTAAAGGATTGTTGTTGGTGCCAGTGGAAGCAGAAGGCACATCATTATTAAGCACTCTCAAAGATTCACCAAGCAAAAATTAGGCGTGCTTATTGTTTTTCCTTTGAGAGGCAGAAGAAATGGGAAGCGCATCTCTCGAGTCCTCACCATTGAGCTGCACAGTTCGAAAGCCAAACAGCCCTCTCGAATCGCAGCGGGAAGACCTAAACGTCAAAGGCTCACCAGTGAGGATACTCACCGGCATGCAATCATCATTGCGTTCTATTCTCAACTTCTTTAAATTAATTAATGTCTATATTTTAGGGGGGAAAAAGGTGGCGCCGGTGTTGGCAGCCACAACAGTTACACGCTGCAGCACAGTAAGGAATGGACCTTCACAAATATGGAAAAATAAACAAATAGAACCAATAAGTAAGGCACACGCCGTGGTGGCAAACATTAGTAAATATTTCTCCTCCGTAAAAAAGCAAAAAAGAGAGAGGATAATACCCTTGACAAGAAACAACAACAAGCCTCTTCACTACCAACAGCACCAGGCGTCAATGATCAACACGTCTCGCCTTCACTTCTTTCCGAAATGTTCGTTGCTTCCGCTACTTTTGTCGTTTTGTGTTTTTCTCTCAAACCCGCTTCCATCTTCACACACACAGCGAGGGAGGAGGCAAAGAGAAATTTAAAAACAGAGTCACGGCACATAAATGCTTCCACCACGTCCATCGTGCTTCTTCACCGTTAAACGTTGGCTCGCCTGACATGTGCGTGCGTGCAGCGACAGCGCCACACATACGCGTATCTGCGCCTCTCCACCACGTGCGTCCGCTCCAACAAGGCCTCTTCCATTTCATTTTCTTTCCCAATTCCTTTCCTGCTGGTTTTTTTCTCCCCACCGTCTTTGTGCTCCGCTAGGGCGACTATTTTTGTTGCTCTAACGCATCGGGACAACAGTGCAGACGCCTTGTCGCCGTTAAACGCACCCGAGCAGCGAAGAACAAGCAGAGAAGCAGGATTCTGTCAACAACAGAGTAGGAGAGGTTGATGAAAAAGAAAAGAGAGAGAGAGAGGCAGCGCAGTTGCCAAGTCGACATGGAAAGCAGGAAATAGAAAAGAAAAACAAAAAGACAAGAACAAGCACTAAAGCAAAGCAGCCCATTTTTTTTGGCGTGTTTGCTTCACAAAAACACACGTACGCTTCGCGCTTTCACTTTCTATTGATGCTCTCTTACTTCAAGCTTCTATTGTTTTCGTTTTCTTTTTCGTTTCTTAAGCGCTCACGAGCGGCCTTCTTTTCTTTCGCGTTTAGAAGGAGAACTCCGGGGGATAAAAAACCGACGACAGACATGTCGGTACAAATTCAAATAAAAAAAAAAAAGGAGTACGTAAAACACTTAAACAAGCTTTGCAGCGTTCGAAACGAAATAGAAATGCGATTAGTGACGCGTCGGTACCGCACGAGACACACAATAAAGAAATAAAAATAAAAGTCAAGAATTTGCGTCGTGACTGCCACACCGCACCGACCACATAAATCACACACAAACATATGAAAATTGAAAAGAAAAGTAACAAAATAACGAAGCGTTAGTCCAACAGCAGTGAAAACAAAACGTAAGAGAGAAAGGGGGGAAAAAATGAGGAAAAAAAGAGTAAAGTAAATAAAAGTGTTGCTTTCACGCAGACGTGCTCACCACAGCACCGACTTCTGTTTGTTTTTGTTGATATTGAACTGTTCCCGGCGAGCCCTGTGCGAAGGCGCGGTTGTACATGTTGAGGTGCGTGCAAATGGTTTCGCGTGTCTGCCAACGCGACGGCCTCCTGCACGCCTCTTCCCTCTCTCTATTACTCCCTCTCTGGCGAAGGGAAGAAGAACAGAGCGCGCTCAACATCAGAAGAGGCAGGGGGAATCTCCGTCGATGGCAGAGATCAACCAACACAACGTCACACCCACACGCACACACGTACTGAACACCCTTCGTTCCCGCAGTACAAGACCACCTGGCAACAGACAGCAACCCAAGCAACATGAGAAAAGCAAGAATTTAGTAAAAGAAAAAAAAAGGACAGACGTCCCCTCACACCACTAGACGGTGAGAAAGAACACGCAACCGAAACGCCCGTCCCGATAGCAAGCCTTTAAAAATAGGCGCAATCGACCACCACAGCATTGACAAAAGAAAGAAAAAGAAAACGAAGGGGAAAGATAATACTTAACACCGCAGCAGCGGGTGAAGAGTGCGGAGCAGACGGCATGCACTAGAAAAAGAAAAAAAAGGAAATTGCCGAGAACGTCGTGTAATAGTGAAGGCCGCACTAAGAGGAGTACATCACAAGAGAAGAGAGTGGATAGGCGGAGAGAAGAAACAAATAGTAGAATTTTAAAATACCGAACAACATCAAGACGGTGTACTACCTGAGTAGGATAATAGGAAGCGGGCAACAGCAAGAAGAAAAGGAAAAAAAAAAAAAGACCCGTTGCCACAAGCAGCAACGCAAGAGGTGGAGTAACTCGTAGCCATCGCTTACCTCAATCAAGTAGATGTCTTACTCGCGCGCTCGCTTGTGCGACACGACAACATCGGCAGAGGCCGCAGTGGCGCTCACGGCAGGACCGGGCCGAGCCACCGCCTTCGTCTCTGCCACAGCGTCGTCGCCCTCCTCCCCACCGCCCTCGCCGCCCACCGAAGACGCGTGCGAGGAGTCAGAAGCAGCAGCGGCACCGCCGTCCGCAGACACGCGCCGCACCGCCCCCTCCAGCGAGAAGGGCAGGGCAGCAGCGCGCACCGTCTCGAGGGCCGCCGTGAGCCGCGCAACATCCGTCGCTGACGCGTCCGTCTTCTCAAAGGCATCAAAGGCCGCTGCAGCCGTCGCGTACTCTGCGCTGTCCTCCGCCACCACCGTCATCAGCTCCTCAACGGAGAGCTGCGACACCGCCTTGGCCACCTCCTCCGTGATGTGGGACGTGCAGGCGACACAGTCACTGGAGGGGAGGCAGTAGGCACAGACGAACGCCGCAAGACTCGGCAGTGCCCTCTCACCCGTGAAGACGACAGGGCTGTAGGACGGAGCTGGATAAGCCACCACGGACGGCACCACCTGTTCTCCCTTCGCCACCGGCCACTCCTCGCGCGAGAAGTCGTTGTCGTCGATGTTCGCCACGAGAAAGGGGAAGGTGAAAGAGATATTGCTGGCGGGGTGGTTGGCGTGGCGGGCGGCCACCATGCGCACCAGCCGCACCACCGCCTCGAGCAGCATCAGCACACCGGGGCAGCAGGGGCAGCGGTCGCTCCAAAACACGCAGAGGGCTCCGCAGGGGCAGTGGCAGCCGGTCGAGGCCGCCGACGTCGATTTGCCCAGCAGACGCGTGAAGGAGGACGTGACGGCGGCCCGCGCCTCGCACAGCACCGCACCGTGCGTGGGGGCGAAGAGGTCTGCTGGCGGCGGGGCAGCGCCTTGGCGGCTGCGTGGCTCCGTGCCGCGGCCCACACGCACAAGGAAGTCCACCACGGCAGCAGAGAAGGCCGTACTATTAATAAGGGTGCCCTCAGCACCTGCGCTGCTTGCCACGTCCAAAACGAAGGCGTGCTCTTCGCCGTCCTCTCGCATATCGAGCACCGCCAGAAATGGAATACGGCCATAGATAGCCATGCAGCGCTGCGCCGTTTGCTGGTTGGCGGGCGTGGTGAAGGCGACGTGCGGCATCGCGGCGGGAACGCAGGCGGGACTAAGGGACGAGAAGGCAGCCACAACAGCCGAGTGGCTGCAGGCGTCATCCACGGCGGCGGTAACGTCCTTCTGAAGAGTGGCATCGCCCACGAAGACGAGGCAGCGGTGGCTGTTCAGCTGCTCACACATGCCATGGCTAAACTCCGTCCACACCGGCGGAGGTGCTGCTACGCCAGTCTCCATAATAGCTTCACGTAGTCGACGGAGAAAAAAAATGAAACACTGGGCAGAGAAAGCAACAGTGAGCGAGTGCAATGCCGCCCCCACTGCGTTCAGGTGTTTTTTTTTTTTGCACGAGCTAATCGCTCGATGTACGATTTTGGCGGGTTACGGAGTGCTTTTGTTTTCCTTTTTTATTCCTCCCTTCAGTGAGCCTCAACGATGTTGTGCACGCACTGCCGATACGGAAGAAATAAAGAGAGAAAAGCTGAGAAAAAGAGGAGGGGTACTTTTCTTCCTCACCTGACAGACAACTTGGCAAGCTGTCGAGTGTGTCTTTCAATGAAAGACGCGCCAGCAAGCACAACAGGTGCGACAACAGCAGAGAAAAACACCAACTACAAGCAAGAACAACGCAAAAGAAAAAAGTAGCGGATTCGGTTTCAGTAGGTTTGAAAAAGAAAGAAAAAAAGAGAAGAAAAGGGGTTGTGGTTAAGTATTGTACAGGCGATGCGGAGGGCAAACAAAGAGAGATGAGCACGCGAGGAACAGAAGTAAAAAAAAGGGGGGAAAAGAACAGCCGACGTAGACGGCAGAGAGAGAAGGAGAAAGAAAATAAAAACAAAAAGCTAAACAAATAGTCAAGCGAAACGACTCAAAAAGGACAATAAAAAGGTAGAAGTATGCTGTTGCGAAGTCGCACGAGTGCACTGCACCACGAAGACTGACGTCGTCTTGAAGAGATACTTCAGAGAGAACAACGCAGCAAAGCGGAAAAAAAAAAGGGTGTCTTGTACTTGAAATTCGTGTTCACTTGTGAAGTGCGTCTTTTTCGATTCCACTGCGTTACAAAACGAAGCTGCTGCACTGCTTGTGTCGATGTTGATCTCGAATAGTCCTCTGCTCCGCCACACTCTACTTAACTGCGGCAGCAAAAGCAGAAAAACACTAAACTGGATACTACGCGGCACCTGCAGTCTTCCAAAGTGCTTGAGATATCGCTTGCTGAGCAACACTACAATTTGAGAGAGAGAGAAAGAGAAACAAGAGAGGAGAAGCAGGAGAACGGAAACAGAAAAAAATAGTGCAGACTTATTATTGCAGCCAAGAGATGCACGCAATCGCAACAGAAAGAGAGAGAGTAACACAAAATGAAAAATGTTTTCAGAACACACACAAAGCACAATAAGTACCCCTTCCTACCTCAACGCAGCAAAACAATCGTAGCAGCTGCACCTTCGCTACGCTCAAGAGAGATAAGACAAGTGCCTAAGAAAAAATAAAAACCACCGCACAAGTAGTGGACGGTGACGTTCCGAAGAGAAAAAAAAAACCGAAAGCAAAAAAAAAAAATGAAAGCAAAGGAGCCAAAGATAATCTCTGAAAGGGCGGGAGAGAACAAAAAGAAGGAGGATGAAGAAGAGGTGAGGATTAGATGCTGAAAGAGGCGACAAACATACACACACACTCAATGGATGAAAGAGGAGGAAGAGAAACAGAGCCCTCCGGATACTTCAGAAAGGGGAGCGTGTGTGTTATTGCCTCGACTGTGGAGGTTGCGGAAGCAAACAGGACCAAAAGAAAAAGATAAATATGTGCTTGGAAAGAAAAACCAAAAAAAAAAAGTGGAGTTATTTCTCTTCTTTTTACCTCTACACGTGTGTGTGAGTGGTTGAGTCGCGAGTGCAGCAGTGAAAGTCCAGAGAGAGAGAGAGGAGAGAGAAAAGGCGTGTGCATTGGAAAAGAAAGAGAAGGTTGCATGTTGCTGACACGAATCAGGGTGGAAGAAGTAGAAGTGATCAGCAACGGCTGCGTCTTTTTACAACGAGAGCTGCTGAGTGACGGTGAATCTTTAAAGTCGCCTCATTGGTCAAATGACGCTCATATAAATAACGCTTGAGACACCGGAGAGTCCCGTGAGCTCCTGTTATTGTTGTTGATGACTCCAGATACTTTGCGCCTTCTTACATCACAACTGGATCTTTTGTGTTGCATAAGCTTGTGTGTGTAAGTCTTTAAGCAGATATTAAGGTTCACAATACCGCTCCCGGTGCGTCTTTGATGCCACCGAAGCCGTGAAATGGAGAGAGAGAACCGACAGCGACGCAAAATTTAAACACAACCAAGAGAGAAGAGCCGTAAGAGCCGCACCGAGTCAGCGAGAGAAAGCCAGAAAAAAAAAATTAGACACTGAAATAAAAAGAAAAAAACACGGCGCTTATACAAGCGCAGGTGCGGCACGACGAGTAGAAGAGGAACAAAAAAGAAAATAGAGGTGGTGAGAAAAGGAGGAAACCACGATCACCGTATTTGCTTTAAATATGTTGTTTTTCTTGCTGCAGGAGAGGCGTTGCCGCTGTTCAACGAGCCGGTGCGCCATCCTTTCCCCTCTTTCTATGGTGTTGTTAGGTTCACTAAGGAGGAAAAAAAGGACAAACCCTCTCCGCAACGCAACTCCAACTGAAGAAAAGGGCGTAAAAAATGAATAACAAGGATACTAGACACCTGGCCGTGTGCGTGTGTTCAGTCGTTTGCTGCTGACAGAACACCGCAACTCCTCTCCTTGTTCGTACGCTCTACTCACACACCTTTTGCGAATGTGAAGAGAAACAACGTAAAGAGAGAGAAATAAGGTAAAGAAGAAAATTCAGAGCGCACGCGTGTTTGTTTGTGATCAGCAGCTCCTTGTTGCGGATGAAGAGCGCCACTTTACCTGCTGGCAACTGTGTCGCTAGAGGAGAAGGCGGCAACGCTCACTGAGACGCAGGCGTCACTTTAACCTCTCTGAACGTTGTTGGCCTTTGCTTCTTTCTTCTCTTCCTACAGCTGCTGATGAAGCTGTTGCTCTCTATCTTTAAACGCAAGCGATAGCATTGAGTTACCTTACGCGTTCTTGCGAGCTTCAGTCACTGCGAGAGAGTGATAGAGAGAGTGGTCTAATCGAAATGTTGGCGCAATTGCCTTACTCTCCTTCCTTTCATTGAATGCGCTATGTCTATTTTTCTCTCTTTGCCGTGTCTGCGCGAGACTGCAGGATGGACCGGATGCCCTCGAAGAGCGGGTAGAAGCAGGCCATGTTCGTCGTCACCCACAACACACGCATGCCGCCGCCTCGTACAAAACCACGAAGGCCCTCGCGACGGTACGCCGCACGCACCACCTTTCCCACCGTCAACTTCGGATCGCTCGCCGTCGCCACCGCCGTGCGAGTGCGGATGTTGTCAAGCGGCACCGTCAGTGCAGAGGCCAGCAAACCGCTAAAGCCACCTGAGAGAAACGTGCGCGCTAACTCAGCGCCGTAGCGTGAAAGAAAGTTTGACGACGTCAGCTCCCCGTTCTCTGCTTTCTGGTCCTCCAGCTTCGCCCCCCACTGCTGCGTCCACGGCCGCAGCGTCTCATACATCACCCACTGCAAAACGGAGTAGGGGATGTCGTGTACGAGGGTGTGCGGTACGAGCAGACGAATGTTTGACCGCAGGCCTTGGCGCCACAGCTGCACCATCGCGTGCATCGACCCGGCCGTGGCGGCCGACTGCACCCGCATCTTCATCGTTTCCATCGGCACACGCAGGCAGCAGCTCGCAGACTCCGCAAAGACGGCGGCGGCGATTGTGCGCCAGACATAACCGGCACCGCGGTGGCCTCCCGCTTCGCGCTCATCCTCTTGACCGCTCTGCAGCTCGCGTTGGGCGTAGTTGTAGCTGGACAGGTACAGCGCCTGGTAGGGTACGTAGAAGGCCAGCTTGATCGGCAGACCGCCATACAGGTGCTGCGGGGTCCACTGCCCGGCGTACTGATAGCGCAGCTGGCGGAGACGCGTGCGGCAGACGCCACGCCACGTCGCGCAGTTCGCGTCGGGTGGCAAGACATCCGTGCGGAGCAGCTGCACGCGGCACTTCAGTGTGTCTAAAGGGTGCAGCACGGACTTGGTGAGCACCGCTGCTGTAGAGGACGCCACGGCAACGATCTCAGGATCGGCGTACAAATCTTGTCCAGAGTGATGATGTGCCGCTTCTGCTGGAGCTGCAGGCTGCGTCTGCTCCTTCGACTTGTGATTAACATGCGCGGCATTGTTGCTGCTGCTGTGATGCACGGATGTCACCCCTGTTGATGCAGATGCGGTGCAGGTGCACGTGGATGGGGCACCCCCTTCACGCCGTGCGGTGTAGTCGGGCGAGCTTGATGACTGGGCAAACATGTCCACCCCAACCATCAACCTATGCTGGAGAAGCCTTAATAATAGCAACAATAATAATAATAATTGAGAAGCACTAGGAGAGAGACGTCGTAGGAGATGAAGGAGAGAAAAAAGAGAGAGAGTAGACACAGTTCAGCGTGTGTGGACGCGGGGAGTGCGCAGGTAAACCTTCTAACGTGTTTTCAAGAGCGGTATCAAAGCCGCAAAGAAAAACAAAGCAAAGTGCTTCGAGTCAAACAATAAAATACGACGCCGGTGAAAAGGGAAAAGAAAAAAAAAAGCAGAGACGTAGAAAGCAAGGGTGCGCCACACACTTTGCTGTAATGAAAAAAATGAGAAAAAATAATGGAGCTTGCTCTGTCTTCTCCGTGTACACGGTAACGGAGAGGCAAAAAAGGAGAAGGAAGGAAGAAAAGAGGGAAAGAAACACCGCCGTCTCTGTCACACTTTTATCGGATAAAATAAGAAGAACAAAAGAAAAATGGACGCGATGTACGCCGTTTAAAAAGGTGTTTAGAGCGAGAAGGAGCGCAGGTTGCCCTCAATGAGGGTAGAAGAGCACGCGACTGAAGTGAAATAATAATAATTATAATAATAATTATAAGAGAAAGAGTGAGGCGGCTGTACCGTTAGTTAATGAGGGAAAAAAGGAAGCGATAAAACAAAGCTCTTATGAAGAAACAAAAGTTTTTTTTTTCTAAGCTGCGCTTCGCGCTTAAGTAAACGCCCTCTTTCGTTCCTTTCTGCACACCTTTCTTTTCCACCTTTGAGCCGCAAAAAATTTACGTAATCACACACACAAACGCACAGCTATGAAAGTACACGCCGCAGAAAAACGCAACAGAACTGTACGGCTAACACACAAGACACAGCAGGAGCCACTGAACTATATCGGCTCAGAAGTGGAGTAAATACAATCGGGAAAAGAGGTACGCGCTTCCGACCTTTAATCCGTCCCGGAGCTTTTCTTTTACTATATAACTCGAAAAAAAAAAAGGTAGAAACGGAGATTGATTGAATGGAGTAGAGCGGCGCGAACCACAACACACACGTGAGGGACTGTGTGTGTGTACGGCTTCTTATGCGTGTGAAAGTGACGATGTGGGTGATACTATTGGCCTTGTCGAAAAGGCTTAGTCAAGGTGCTGCGCAGTGCGAAGTCGGTGAACCCGCATGAGTTTAATAACAAGGGGACAGGAAGAGGGAACTTGTGACAGGAAAGAGGAGAGAGGGACGACATGTTGAGTGTATGTTTGCAGCTATGCAGCAGTGGCAGTACACGAACTAGCACACACAGACACACATACGAGTGCATTCCCTGCGTCGTGCTATAGGAACAACAAGAGAAAGAGAGAGACGGAGCGAGCGCTGCTCCTTTCCGCACACCGTAGTCGACGGAGAGGAGCAAACCTTCATCTCTTTTTTTATCTTCCTCACCGCCTCGCAGCAGCACAGCCGCAATGCCGGCCAGGTACTCGACGTTCCCAGCACGTCCACACAGCTTGACTGACATTTTGCAAAATATGAGTATTTTTAACGGTACTGTGACAAAGGAGAAAAAGTACACAACGGAGCTGCAGTTCGCCTTACAGCCCATCCAGACGCACTCGCACAACAAAAAAAAAGGCACGTCGGCAACACAGGAGACGCAATAGGAGAATAGAGAGAACGCATGTAGAAGCCAAATGATGGGCGGGAAGGACACTCACGTGCGCTTCTCTGTTCCTCATCCCCTCCCTTCAGCTTTGCCTGCCACCACCACCACCACCACAACTCAACCGTCTGCAGGCTTGTTGGCCGACGCCATCGCGTTCGTCCGCTCCCGCGCAGCGTTGAGGCGTTCTGTCCGCGCCGACGTCTCGTCCGTCAGCCGCTGGAAGCGCGAGCCGCCACCGAAGTTGCTCGCCAGCATCCCACTAAAGTCACGAAAAGACATCTTTTCGAACTCCGATAAGTTCTCTGCACGCGAAGGAGTGCGCTCCTCGCCGTTCTGCACCTCTTCTGGGAGGTACACGGCAACGCGGCTCTCACGCGCGAGTGCATTCTGCCGCTCCCGGCCCTCTTTCTCCCGGTCATCGTTGAACATCTTCAGCATCTCGACCGTCTCGCGGTCTTCGTAGGCCGCCGACTGCGCGGCCAGCCGTGCTGCCTCCTCGCTCATAAATTGGTTGTCGTAGCGGCCCGACTTCTGGTCCAGCTCCATGGAGGTGGGCGTGTTGAAGTAGCGCGTGTTGTAGTCCGGCCTTGGCTCGGTGTTCTTGGGCTGCAGGAACGTCATGACGAAGTACTCTGATGTCTTAACGCCGATGGTGTTCACGTCTTTGCGGGTGACATACTTCCGCGAAAAGGCGACAAAGAGCACAATAAAGCACGCACCGGTGATGGCAACCCCGAAGAGCCACATCATATTCTGTTTGCGGTTTGTCCGCTCCGCTGAGAGCTCCTGATCCACCTCCACACGCGCGTTGTCGATGAAGTTCCGGTAGTACTGCCGACTCTTCTTCATGAAGACGGAGGAGTCGAGGTACTCGAGCAACACCTCTGTCGCGATCAGCACCTCTTCCTGCTTCGCGTTGGAGCGCTCCTTGTACGACTTACGCCACTTTTCCTCCAGCACGACACGCGACAGCTTCGGCAGGTCCTCCTCCTTTATCCCCAGCACCTTCGCGGCCTGTCGTGCGTCCATCCACTTCGCGGCCTCGTCAATGTTCAAGTAATCCTCCTGCTGCGTGCTCTGCTTGCGACGCAGCGGGCCGACCAGCTTCTTGAACAAGTAGTCCGCGAAGACGGGGTCGTGTCCGGCGCCGCCCTGCGGCCCCGCTCCGCTGTCCTTGGACGTGTAGGTGTGCGGCTTCTGCGCGTTGTTCATTCGCATGATGGTCATGTTGTGGATGGTCTCCGCGAAGGATTTGTGGCGCCGGGTGGTGTGCAGCGTGTGTGCTGTGGCGACGAGAGACGTGGCAGCGATGGCGTGGGACGGCACTGCCGCAGCGACAGCCCGCTGTGCCGCCACGGCACTCGTGAGAGCGACACGTCTCATGGGGAGAGCGACAACAGCTATTTTGTTTTCTGTAGTTCCGCTTTAAGTAAGAGGCGTTGTTTGCTCTCAGTGTGCAATAATTGTGGTTTTTTGTTGTTGTTGTTTTGCTTTAGAAAGAGAGTCGAGGACTCTGAAGAAAGGAAAAATGAGAAGGGAAAGAGGCGAAGTACAACACACTCACATATGCTCCGAAGTATGAATGATCTGCAGTCGAAAACACCACTACAGCAGTGCGATGGTGCGTTCACTGCTAATCCATAAAGCTTAACACCCAGACACAGACATGTTTTCTCACATCACTAGCACAAAGATGATGTGCGCCATGCACCCACAACACAACAGAAGAACGCAGACCGCAGCCCCCGTCCTTCCCAGCTGATACTCTCGAACGCGACCAGCCTTTAATCGCGTCACTTCTGAGACCTGATGCTTCTCTCTTAATATATACCGCTTGACAATTTCATCGTGGTTGAACTCTTACTTTACACGCTTACTGAAAAAAAAAAGGAAATAATAGGTCGGCGGCAGAGGCGCACGGTGTCGTTGCAGGCCATCTTCCCAAAAGCACGGATAAAGCCCTGTCGGCTCCTTTCGATTTAAACCAGCAGTTGCACTTCCTGCCGTGCCAGAATCAATCGTGAGCGGCAAGCCACCGTGCGCGATACTGCGTTCGTGGCTTCGCTGAACAGACAACAACAAGCGAAACATAGCAGAGCAGGATCGACTTCTCCTACGCACCAACTTCGTGGAGTGCGTGTATGTGTGTAAGTGTAAGCCACTTAAGGGGTGTGTGTGGGGTACACACTAAGGTGAAGAAGGCACAAAAAGAGAAGACCGGAATAGAACAAAAGCACGTTAGTTGGCGATTGCGTGTGTGTAGAGGAGCCGCAGTGGTGGTGCGTGTGTATGGCACTGCACGGCAGCCGCAACCACTCACAACTACTTCGACGGGGTGCCAAAGCCAAAGAAAGACTTTACGGAGCTGAGGAAGCCCTGATAGGCGGAGTTTTCGTTGTCGTCGTCCTGCACCACCTGCGCCTCCGTGATGGCCGTGGCGGCAACGCCAACATCTTTCACCATGTACGTCTCCTCCAGGTGGTAGCCGAGCTTCGCGTAGTACCGGCGCACCCCCACACCAGCAATCACCACGGTGCGGGCAAAGCCGTGCTCGGCAGCGATGCGCTCCGCCTCCCGCATGAGCTGCGTGCCGACGCCGACGTGCTGCGTCGCCTGTCCGGTGTTGTGCTGACTCACCGCGATGAGCTTGCCGTACGTGTGCAGCTCCCGGATAAGCGCACAGCCCTGCAACACTGGGAGGATGCTGCGATCTTCGCTTCGGCCACCGTCGTCGCGCAGGCGTAGGCGCAAGTGACCGTAGAGCTGCGTGCGGTCGCGATTCTCCACTGATATGTAGTACTCCGTCGCCGCGCTCGCGCGGAACTCGTCGATGAAGAGCTGCGTGTTGTCGCGGTCGATCGGGTTCCCCTTGCACTCGCGCTCGCGGATGTCCTTGCAGCGGATCTGACGTGCCCGCATCTCCGCCTCGATCACCTGCCGCAGATTACAGCGCTTCTCACCACCCATAATGTACGTCGTTGGGATATCGCGAATAATGCGGTTGAGTCGAATACGGTAAGGGCAGTGCTCCATGATGTAGACTAGGAGCTTCACCATGTACGCCCCATTCTCCAGCTCTGCGTAGGGCTTGTAGAGGCCCTGCTCGTACCACTCGCTGATCTTGGTGAAAGGCACCGTGGCGGTGGGGTAGACCTTCCACTGGTCCACCTGGAACGACTCGTTGTCGGATGAGAAGAGTGTCTCGAACATCTCCATGTCCTTCTCGAAGCTGCTGCCCGGCAGGTCCGGCATCCAGTGCGCGTCGACCTTGAAGCCCGCGTCGAGCAGCCGCTGGATCGCCACAACCGTCTTGGCGGTGGGACAGTCGCGGTTGATGATGTTCAGAATGTCGTCGTCGAGGTGCTGAATGCCGAGCTGCACGCGTGTGACGCCGAGGGTGCGGAAGCGTCGCAGCTCCCGTGCGTTGATGTAGTCGGGACGTGTCTCAACTGTCACGCCGATGATGCGGCAACGCGCCTCCTCGTTGATGCTGATCTCCTCAGCAAGCGAACGCATCGCCCGGAGCGGGGCGGAGTCGTAGTAGGTGTTGGCAGCGTAGAAGGAGGCCGTCATGAAGTCCTCCACGTACTGCTTGGGGTAAAAGGAGAAGGTGCCACCGAGAATGATAAGCTCGATCTTGTCCACCACGTGGCCGTTGTTCTCCAGCGCACTCGCGCGGTCGTAGAACTGACTGATTGGGTCCCAGCCGTTGCGAAAGCCGCGCAGCACACCCGGCTCCTTCAACAGGTAGCTCCGCGCGATGCCGGGCTGGTTCGGGCAGTAGTGACAGTCCTTCGGGCAGCTGAACTCGCCGGGCCCCATGAAGACCGTCACGACCAGCACCCCGCTGTGCGACTTTCCTTTCTTGCGAATCAGCAACTCCTCCACGATCGGGCTTTCAACGACTGCGCCGTCGCGCACCAGCTGGCGGTAGGCCGCCGTCAGCTCCGACTTGCGCGCCGTGTCCTTGAAGCCGGGGAGTCGCGACGCCTTCACCCGCAGGTGCTCGAGCTGGTTCGCTGAACGTGCGCCGGGTATCTTGGACATGAGAGTGCGCACGGACTGCATGAGCGCCATGCGACGCTCCTCTGGGAGGTCGCTGAAGTCCTCGTGGCCATTGACCAGATCCTCGACGTCCTTCGCCTCCTCAGGGACGGCGTAGGTGCCCAGCAGCGTGTGGAAGGAGGCGGGCATGCTGCGGCCTTCGAAGCGGGCCTCCTTGGCACTCGTGTGAAGGTGCGTTGTCGCGGGCGTAACAGGAGTGGCTGCGGTGGAGGTAAGCTCTAAACGCTGTCGCTTCAGGTCCGCCTCGTCGCTCTGCGTGGAGGAGGAGGCGGCTGCACTCGCCCTCTCTGCTGCTGGCGTGGACATCTTTCTTCTCCAGCTTTGCAATGTTGAGCTTTTCTTGATGGAGTTTGTGTTCTCTTTAACGCTTCCTGAACTACGTTTATTTCTTTAATGAGTATCATTGCAGTGGGAAGGCAGCGGGGAAGAAGAAGAAAGAGAGGTGAGATGAAAAGGTGGACGCGTTAAACCTGTAGACACTCAAGTAACGCAGTAAAAGAGAGAGAAATCGCATGTGAAACATGCAGCGGCGTCAGTCGGCTCACATACGACTGTTATTCATCCTCTCTTTCTGATCGGCAAAGGGGAAGACGCGGACATGGACACGCGGACGTCCTTCACTGCACACTATCGATGAGTTCCTAGTTTTTCTTTAAATTGAAGATTTTTATTTCCTTTGGACCTCGTGAGATGGGAGGCGTTTAAGGGAGGGACTCGCCGACCTGTCCATCCGCGACGCACATCGTGCACGGCACCCCTCAACACGTCTCCCATTGAATTAAGAGTCGATAACAATAATGAAAGAAACAATATTCTCATGTAACACACACACACTTTCTGCCTGTGTATCTGCTAGTATTTCAACTGATGAGAAAAAAAAAGGAAAAGAAGAAAGTGTTTGTCGCTGCGTGTTGAACCGACGAGAGGTGCACATTTAAGAAAAAGGCTTGTGTCGGTCCGGCGTCGCACTCGAGCGCGAGTGGGCGGGTGTGTCCCCAATAGTTTCCCACAATAGAGCACCTCGAGCATTTCACCGCCTTTTCCGGCAACCATCAGCGTCAACGCGTTCGCACTCACAAAGAGAGATAAATGAAAAGAAAGAACATAGACCATAGAAAAGAACAAAAAAGAAGAAGGTTTTAGAGGTAAAATAAACAGGGTGCAATGAAGCACCTGTTTAGGTACAGAGAAAAGAGAAGAGAGAAGTGAAATCAACAAGTAAAAATAAACGGTAGTGGTTAAAAAAGAAACAAAACACTTTTTTTGAAGTTGACGCTCCTCTACTGGTACGTGTCACTGGAAGATGGCACCAGAAGAGTCGCGTCGGCATCTTCTCTTTACTTTTCATACTCAGTCCAGCTCCTTCGCTCTGACTTCGCTGCGCATTATTTACAACACAAAATTGCAAGAGGAGTGAAGCGAAGTGCGGAAAAATAAAATCAAAAATTAAAACCAGATGGGCGATGGCAAAGACAAGTGACACAGGGCAATAAAAGGCCGTGGCAACTCGGTTGGTGATAAATTCAATTCTTTGAAAAAAGAAGTGCCGCGCACTCGTCATCCTGCGCACACCAACACAAGCCATTCTGCCTTTCCCTTTTCCATGCCCCTTAAAGCACCTACAGCTTCCCCTTCAGGGTGGACTTAGGGTCGGTGTAAAGCTTCACGAAGTCCGTGGTGAACTGCATGCTCTTCTCCATCTGCTCTATGAGCACGTACTCGTTTGCCAGGTGGGCAGCGTCACCACCCGGTCCCACAATGACGGTCGGAATGCCGAGAATATCCTGGAAGAAGCCCGCCTCTGTTCCTGCACCAAGTCGGTGCACGTCGTGATCCTTGCACATTCGCCGCGCCTGCCTCGTGACATCCGCTTCCTCGGACGCGTTAAAGGCGGGGTAGGACACCCCTCGTGTGATGCGCACGGTGGCCTCCTTCGCCTCCTCCTGCATGAGCGGAAGAATCGATTCTTTCACGTAGCGCTGCACACGCTGCTCGATCTCGCTGGCCACACTCGATTCAGTGAGGCGTACACTGTAGGTGAAGTCGCACTGCGCGGGCACCGTGTTCACCGCGTTGCCGCCGGTGATGATGCCCGTCGAAATGCAGGCGAAGGGGCAGTCGTAAAGCGGGTCGCGCTTGCCGTGCTTCTTGATGTCCAGTGCGATCTCGCGGATCTTCGCGATGATCTGCGCCGCGTACTCGATGGCGTTGCAGCTCGTGTTCATCAGCGCCATCGACGAGTGGATCGCCTTGCCATGCACCTTCACCTCCCACGCACAGAAGCCTTTGTTGCCCGTGGACGACCTGTCATGTCGGTGGGCTCGCCGACAAGACAGCCATCCGCCTTGAAGCCCTTCTCCTTCAGCCAGTCGATCAGGAAAGGCACACCCGTGCAGCCCATTTCTTCGTCGAAGGAGAAAGCGAAGTGGATCGGCTTCGCACGCTTCATCGACAGGAAGGTCGGCACAAGGGCAAGGCAAACGGCAAGGAAGCCCTTCATGTCGCACGTGCCGCGGCCGTACAGCTTGCCGTCCTTCTCCACCATCGTGAAGGGGTCGGTGTCCCACTTCTGGCCGTCCACCGGCACCACGTCGGTGTGGCCCGACAGCACGATGCCGCCCTGCGTGGCGCCGCCCTCGCCCGGCAGCGTTGCCCACAGGTTGGCGTGCGTCTTCTCCGTGTTGTGCACCAGCGTGGAGGAGACTCCGACGGACTGCAGGTAGTCGCGCACGTACTCGACCAGCGGCAGGTTGGAGTTGCGGCTGACAGTGTCGAAGGCGATGAGCTTGGCGAGCCACGACCTATAGTCGGTGGGGAAGGTGGCGGGGCTGGACATGGCGGGAGGAAAGAAGGAGGAGGAAGGAGAAGGAAAGAGAGAGCTGGAGGAGGGCGATGGTGTTAATTAAGAATGTTAATATCGCGTGTGGACTGTGTCGCGGGGAGAAAGGAATAAGAGGCAGAAGTGGAGAGAAGAAGGAGTGGTAAGTGTTGAAGAGAAGAAGGAGAAACTGACACGTCCCTCACGCTCCATTAAAAGAGAGACTGCTGCTCATCACAATCATATGCACGTCATTCACTGCTAACAATGAAAAGCCCACAGAAAAAAAGACATGTGTTTCCCCCTGACGTCACCGTTAAGAGGGAGATATGAAAATCACATCTTCCCTTCATCAGATCACGAACATTCAAGACGTACGCACTTTTTTTCTTCTCTCGTTTGTTAGTACACAACACTCTTAAAATCTGTGAATCGTTACGTTACCACATGCACGTCGTTTCCACTGCACTGTACTCACTCTCTCTCTCTCTCTTTCTCTTCCTCCCGCACACACGCGCGTGCGCGATCAGCGCAGCAGGCGAGCGGCGTCCACGGCACCCTCCAGCGTGTTGCGATCGATTCGCGTCCCGCGCTTCGTCCAGAGCGGGGCGGCAAACTCGTACTGGTCCTCCAGCAGCCGCGGCTCCGGGTCTACCAGGTCACGCGTCTTGCGCTTCACCACCAGCCGCGTCATGTAATGCTGCATGCGGCCCGGAGGCTCGCTGGAGACGATGCGGCGGAACAGCTCGCGATCGCCGGCAATCAGCGCCGCCTTCGCACAGCCCATCCGCACCGGAGCAGCAGCAGAGGGCAACAAAGCCCTCACTGTGTCGAGTACCTGAGGATCGCCCAGTTGGCTCAGGTATTGCAGATGCATGCCGAGACGCTCCTGTGCCGTGTACTCGGGATTCGGGATCTCCCGAGTGCCGGGATAAAGCTTCGCCGCCTCAGGAATGTGCGTCGCTGCCTCCAGCTCTGCGACCCGCTGACGCATCCCTGCCACGCCCATGAAGTCGCCCACCCGCTGTGCCCACTGCATGACGTAAAAGAGGCTCATGATCGCATCGAGCGGCGTGTCAGACGCGAACTCCGTCGCAAAGAGCTTGTTAAAGCGCCGCGCCAGCAGCCCACCACCGCACAGATTCTTGTTGTCCGGCCACGAGACACGTGCAAAGACGGGAATCTTCATCTTCGGCACCACCTGCGAGTCTTTCCAGAGGAAGTGAAAGCCTTCCGGGTCCTGCGGCGGCAGCTTCACCTCGGCGGAGAGGTGCACGGAGACTTGAATTAGTGCCTTGGAGTACACGCAGCGGAAGAGAGACGGCACCACACCGGCGCCTTCCACCGTCGGGATCATGCGCTCTGCATGGGGGTCCGTCACCGTGCGGAGGTGCGGCATGGCGAAGAGAAACGGGCAGAGGTCCAGCTGCTCCAGCAGCCGCTCCGGGTCGTCGTACTCGCCCAGGAAGAACTCCTGCTGATTTGGGTACTCCCGCAGCGGGGCATCGAGATAAGGCGTGTTGCGTGCCTCATACGCCATAAAACGCAGCACGTCTCCTTCACTCGAAGCGGGCAGCTGCTGGAGCGCCATCGCACGCTGCGCCGTCGCGTAGCGTGCCTCAAAGACGGCGTGTTGCTCCTCGCGGTGGAAGAAAGCCTGCGTGGCGAAGCTGCTCAGCACACCGCGGATGGCGGAGGCGGTGGCGCGAATCGGAAGCCACATCGCGGGCGGAAAGTCGGGCGAAAGCTGAAGAAAGACGACCGGAGTGGGGCAGCTGGGGTCGACGAGCAGACGCGCCGGCTGCGTGCCGACCGAGGTGGGGATCTGCCACCGCTCTGGGAAGGCGTAGGTGTTGCAGAAGTGGACGTACTCCTTCTGACGGTCGCCGAGGCACAGCTTCACCCGCTGCTCCGTCGTGTACGTTGCGGTGGAGGGGAAGACGTAGGGTCCTACGTGGTAGTCGGACACGTCCAGTAGATCAAAAGGCAGCCAGGTGTACGGGTCCACCTCCATAGCCCCATCGGCACGGCGCGCCACGCCTTCAGTCGGCATCCCTCGCCAGTCTTTCGCCCGCGCTGCCGCCTCTGCCTGCCGCTGCGTCAGCGGGTCACTCTCCTCTGCTGTCTCGTCCAGCGTGTCCGCGTGGCGACCGCTGGGCTGACTGCTGTCGGTGCGGTGGTAGAGATCCATGCAGAGCTGCACAAACCACTCCGGTGCCTCGGCAACAGCGTCAGAAGAAGAGGATGAAGAAGCAGCGGTGCTGTCCGCAGTGGATGCGGTGCCTCCCGCTGCTGACTTTGGCACCGAGGCGAAGCAGCCCCATAGTTGGCCCGCCGCGTGTGCCCTCTTCACCGGCCCCTCGCTGCCGTCAACACCGTCGTCATCACGCGATGTCACGTTCGGGTCGTTTGGGTTGTAGACGTCGCACCGCTCCACCACGTCCATCGAGGCGTAGGTGCGGGTCGTATCCACGAGCGGGATCGTTTCTGCCGGCTCGAGGAGAGCGGAGAGGAAGGAGGGAGCGGCGGCATCGGTGCTGAGGGCCGATGGTGCGGCAGCGGCTTCACCATGCGTGCTTTCAGCAGTGTTGCGCGGTGCGCGTTGCGTGGTAGAGTTGGAGTGGCAGCGACGGGTTGCTGTGGTGAGTGCGCAGCGCTGTGCACTGGTGGGCAGCTGGTCTGGTGTGTGCGGCTGAACGCACCACGTCCGCACAGGTGGGGTTTTTGGGGTGCGGAGAGTGCGTGTTGTGGAAGAGGAGAGACAGAGGCGATGGAGGCGACACGCGCGCCTTGCACTTGTGTGTAGCATGGTGATTCTGACGCGAAGCAGAGTAGCTGAAAGTTAACAAGTGAGGAGAGTGAAAGAGAGAAAGGGGAAGAGAGAAGGGGAGCAATAGAGGCATGAGAGCCGTGAAGGAACACAAGAGTGCAAGGAAAACTACGTGCACTGCCTCGTCGTCACTAAGCGACAAAAGATTGCGCAAGCTGCTTTTTTATGCTAAAGGGAGTTGACAACGTTTGCAAGCTTGAGTGCTGCCACCGTTGTTGTCAATGTTGTGCTCTTTGTGAAGAAAAAAACAAAGAAAAACAGAAGCAGACTAGCGGAGGAAGTATTACAGGATGTCGCGCAGAAATCGCTGCACGGCACGCCACTGCTCCCACTGCTCCGTCACCCACTTCTTCTCAAAGCCGACGCCGCAGTCAATCGAGGCACAGCCGTGCGGCACACCAGCCGGCGAGAGACGCACCGCCGTCACGAGATGTCGAGGAACACTGCCCACCGCAGCGCCGCCACCACCACCGCCGCCGCGGCTTGCACGCAGTAGTGCTGCAGAGAAGGCGTCCATGTCCTCCATGTCCACCTGCGCTGTCGCGTACCCCGCCTGCGTCGCCGCACCCCAGTCCCCGCCACTGCCGATGCAGCTCGCACACAAGGCGTGGAGCGAGTGCAGCTCATGGCCAAGGCTGTGGCAGCGCTCCTGCACGTGGAGATAGAGAGCACCAGGGTCGCCCCAGCAGTGGGTGCAGATGGGCGGTACGAGAAGAGGAAGGCCGGCAGCAGTGCCGGGAGTCGTGTGATGACGGTCGGCGTTGATGCTCTTCAGCACTTCACGCTGGTGCCGCACCTCGTCGAGGCTCACGGCCTCCCTCTCACACACCACACAGAGTGTGCGGGGGTAGTAAGAGTCGAGCGTGATGCCGGCGTGTGCGCCGGCGGCAGCAGCAGCGCCTGCACGGCCGCCACGACCACCGCGACCTCGTCCTCGATAGCGTTGGGGGAAGGATAGCTGCCTGGCCCGTGTATTCTGCGCCGTGTTGGCCGCCGCCGTGCTGTGCCTCGGCTGGGTCACCATGAGCTGCTCCACATCCACAAAGTCATGTGCCGTTGGTCGGGTCAGATCCTCCACCACATGCGGGGATGTGCCCGGTTCTGCTGCTGCACTGTCCTTCTTCCCCTGCGAAGGCCCCTCCTGCTCCGGCGGCTCCTCGTCGCTGATCACCTCCTCCGCCGCTGTCAGACGTGCCCCACCGCCACCCGCCGCCATCCAGCGTGGGTCGGCCGCCTCTCGTGCGAGACGCTGCATCTCTACAGCAATGGCAGACGCACGATCCAGCGTACGCACCGCTTGGCTCGTCATAGAGGCAGCTAGCTTATGAGGAGGAGGAGTAAGGTGGCGGCTGCGCTGCGGTATCGGCGACTGCTGCCCCTGCGCCTTCATGAAGGTGGGCAGCGTCAGCAGTGCGGCGTGGGCGGTGCGGCGGCGTGGCATGGACTGGTACCACTGCGAGAAGCTGATGCCCACGAGGTAAAACATGCGGTCCAGCGAGGAGTTGATGTTGCGGGCGATGTAGTAGTCCGCGTCGAGGCGGTGGGTGTCACTCACGCAGAGCAGGTGCGCAGGGTGCAGCACCTGGTCGGACAGCGTGTCGATGGAGTGGGTGGAGCGCACCACCACGTAGGGCAGCAACTCACCCCAGTACGGCGTCTCCGTCACGTCCTTCTCCATCTGCTTCAGCGCTAAGCGGGCCGCAAGAGGCAAATGGCCATCACTGCTATGTCCGTAGCGGCCCAACTTCACGGCGCGGCGAAAGATGCAGGAGAGCGGGTTCACCGCGCCGGCTTGCAGCTTTGTCACCGCCGCGTAGTACGCCGTGCGCAGGTCTGCAGCGGGGCAGCCATCAAAGAGCATCCGTAGCATCTTATGCGCCATCTGCGCCGTGGCTGGGCACTGATCTCGCCGCACCACTTCGATCCCTTTTGCCAGAAAGGTCGGTGTCGTCTGGTGGGGCGAGCTCCACATGTAACCGGCGTAGCGCTTCTTCACGAGGAGGAGGCAGGGGGAGAGCACCTTCTCGAACTGCAGCCGCACCGGAGACGGGTTTGACTGCGTGACGGCGTCCGCCATTGCCTGGCCCACCACGAACGCCTCCTGCACCGTGCGGCCATGCAGACGCACGAAGAGGCTATCCGTGTCGCCGTAGATCACTTCGGCCTGCCAGGCAGGCGTGCTGTGGATCAACGCGACGGCCCGCTCCAGAGTCTGACGACCGAGAGAGACAATCGCCTCGGCCAGGTCGACGCACGGCATCCGCCCCGTGAAGGACGCCGCGGTGTAGCCGTAGGTGACATTCGCCAGCATCTTCAGCGCCAGCTGCTGCTCATCAAGGCGCTGCTGCATCGTGACGTCTCCGGTTGGCACCGCGATGTGCCGCAGGGAAGCCTGCACCTCAAAACGGGTGTCGAGCACCGCCTGCACCATCCGCGGAACCAGACCCACGCAGGTGCCTGGGGAAACAAACATGGCCCCATTGGGCGTGAACACGACGCCCTCGTGCTGCGCGCCGTCATCTGGCAGCAGCTCCGCCAGCAGCGAGTCCCGCTGGGCAAAGTTTGTCAGCACCCCGAGCCGGCCCTGCGCGGTGGGCTGCACCATGCCAAGACAGGTGGAGTAGCAGAGGTTGTAGGCGATGATGATGCTGGGGTATAAAGAGCGGAAGTCAAGCACCACCACCGGGTCGTCTTTGCCATAAAAGTTGGCACGCGGCTGCATCACCAACGGAATGCACTCGATGCGTGGCTGCCGGTGCACCTGTGCCTGGCTCGGCGAGAGCATGGCGTAGCGCAGCGGGTGGGCCAGGCGCAGCAGCGTCGCCTCGACGCGGAACTGGCTCCCACGCGTCAGCACCTCCTCCATCAGGATGCCGTACATCCGCGAGAACTCCAGCAGGCGGGTGAACCAGTTCAGCGAGCTGGCGATGCGGTGTGGCGCCACAACACGCACGGCAAGGTAACGCAGCGCCGCGTGTCGCTCTCCGGGGTCCTCGGTGGCGTGGAAAAGCTCGGCGAGATAGGTGTCCGTGAAGTACGGCAGTGGCTGACCAAAGACTTCGCGGTGCACCATCGGCAATGCGTAGCTCGGTAGCTTGACGTTCTTGCGGAGGTCCTTGCCAAGGCTGGTGCAGATGCGGCCGGTGATGTGCACGGTAGCCCCAAAGCGTTTGGAATAGGCGGCCGAGGCAGCAGCAGCAGCAGAATTTTTAAGAGCAGCGCTGCGGCTGTCATGCTGGCTCCCCCCGCTGTCCTCGTCCACCTCCCCGTCCGCCTCCACGTCGCAAAGATCTTCTGGGCCGGAGGAGGGCGAAGACTGCGACAGCGCCGCCGGAACAGCTGGAGCCTGCTGCTGCTGCTGCTGCTGTTGTTTGCCCTCCTTCTCTTCTCCCGCTCGTTGTGGAGGCGGTGCTGCGGCGGACACGGGCTTTCGCTGCAGGTGTCCGTGATGCTGCAGGAGGCGAGAGAGATCAGCGGCTAAGCTGCGGTGCAGCACGGCGCGGTAGCGAAGGGCCAGGAATCCTAGGCCGTACTTGTAACCCTCCCAGGAAAGCAGTACGTCGGGGTCGTACGCCAGAATCTCGTCCCGCACCCGCAGCAGCAGTGCTGCCTCATCGGGCAGAGCGACGACCTGCACGGAAGCACAGAGGCCACTGAGAGAGAACGCCTGCTGGGGCAATCCGCGGTGACCAGACGACTGTGCCGTGCTCTGGCCCGGTGCAACGCAGAAGATGCGGACGGCTGCGGGGCTCTGCGCTGCGGTGGTGGCCTGCCCGAGACCCACAGCCAACACAGCACTGGTAGAGACGAGGGCCTCGTCTGGCTTCCGGTCCAGCAGCACCTCGATGTACTGAACTCGCAGCACACACTGGAGGTAGTGCTGGGGCTGCTGCGTGACGGAGCGGGAGAGGCCAGCAATTGTGCTGGCAGAGCGTGCCGTCCCCTCCTTCGCATGTGTTTTGGTGTCGGCCGGTGCAGCTGCTGGATCCCCCTCCGCCGTCGTGGTGGCAGTCGCGGCGGTAGGCGATGCAGCATGCTCAGAAACGTCCTTCCGTTTCTTCTGCCTCCTCCACTCGCTCGTAGCGCAGTCCTCCGATGTTAATGTCCTTGCTCGTGTCCTCTTCAGCCGCTGCTGCACCCTCGGCCATGTAGGGCCACGTCACCGCAGACACGCGCATCGACACGGTTTGCCCAGCTGCACGCTGCGGGCTACGCGATAGCGGTGCCTTCAAAGACCCGCTCGCCAGTGCGCTGCCACCGCTGACAGGGGACTCAGGCTTCTCCAGGCTCTTACTCCCCTCCGAGTTTGCCGCACACGCCGTCACGCGAAACCACCGCGGGACGCCATCCACCGATGGACCAAGGGAGCCGCCCTTCTGCAACACCGTCCCGTGCAGTGCAGTGGAGGCATCACTAGTAGGAAAGAGCTGAAGAAAAGCGCGTTGAGAGGCCGTCACGACGCCCACCGCCTCCACCGACGACGCCTGCGAGGGGGATGCTGACGATGCGGATGATGACGACGATGATGATGTGGACAGCGACGCGGCGCAGAGGGAGGCGTCTCGCACTGTGAACGCCACTGGTTGCTGGGCAGTAGAGGCCAAGGAGTCGATGACGTGCTCCTCCCGCTTCTCGTCTTCTGGCTCGTCCTGCACCAGTAGTGTGGAGGGGTACCGCTGCTGCCACTGCTGCTTCGGACCCTGCCAGTGTTGTCCCATGTGGTGGGCGATGGCCTCCGACACACCGCGGCATACGTGCGTCGCACCCACCGTAAAGCTCTGCACGGGCATCGCGCTGGTAGAGACGAGACAATGGTGTGGCTGTAGGTGCTGCGGCTGAGACGTGATGGCGCTGTTGCTGCTGGTGACCACAGCACCGAGCACATCTACACGCCCCCTTCGCACCGCGCGTGCCTCGTCGTCCACGTCGCCTGGAGGGCTGCTGCCGATCCTGCTACCGCGGCTGGAAGAGCTGCTGGAGAACAACAGTGTGTCTTCCCCTTCTCCCTCTCCGCCGGCATTACTAAGTACCGTGGTGCTGAGCCGCACCGCACCGTCTGCTCTCGTGTCGCTGTTCGAGTTCTCCACGGATGTGTCGCCAAAGAGCGACGACGAAGCGGACGACGATGACAGCACGTCCGCCCCGTCCACCGTAGTTTTTCCTTCTTCTGGTATAGAGAGCCGCTCTGGTTGGGTGAAGAGTGCCCGCACGGAGCGCCGTCGTGTCGGGACGACGTGAGCAGAATTTTTCGCTGATCCTCCAGCAGACGCAGCTGCTACTCGTGTGAGGGCGGTGTGGCTGCTAGTGCGTGGCTCGCAGAAGGAAGGCGAAGGCACCCGCCCGCCGGAGCTCACCGGTGCGAAGAGGTCCGCTGTGGCTGCGGTGAGCACGCGCGCCTCGATGCCGTACTGATAACGACACAATACCCGCAGCACAAGAGCGCCTGTCGGTGTGTTTTGCGACGGCCAACCGCCAACCATCTTCTTTTCAACAGATGAGGTCGGGCTCGTGTAGGCCGCAGCATCCACACAGCAGTGCACCGGCCACACACGCACCGCCGCCGCTGACTCTCCCGTCTCCACCTGCGGACTCTTCTCCTCGCTGGCAGCCTTGAAACCAAAAGTCAGCCTGTTGCTCTCAGCAGCTCCGTCCACTGCCAAACGCTGGGTGGGGACGCAGTCAGCCACGGGATACGCCACTGACATCCCCTTTTTTTCTTGCAGCACAGAAGCCGGCACGACGTCGACGACATTTCCCAACACCATCTCCCCCAGTCGGATCGGAGCCGCAGCTGCTGGCAGCACACGCGTGCACCGCGCTAAGAGACGCCACGCACCGCGACGCACCAACGCACCCTCGTCCGCTGCGAGGTGCGTTTCGCAAAGGGAGAGAAACCACTGCAGGCTGATGGTGTCTGCTGCAACAGCCGCCACACGCGCCACCGCCAAGACCTCGCACAGCGGCGGTCTCGAAGACGCAGATAAGTCTGAAGAACGCACCCGCACAAATGCAACGCACATGCCCACCGCAACATCGTGGGTAGAGTCAGTGGTGGGAGGGCAGCAGCTTTGGATTGGGGCTGGCGAAGAAAAGCGAAGTCGCTTGCGTGTCGCACGCGCCTCCCTCTCCTCCTCCGCACCGCTGGCATCCTCGTGCGAAAAGAAAACATCGTCTTCTCCTCGAGGTGATGGGGTCGGAGAATGGCCTGCGGGGACGTCTGCTGTGTACTGCTGGAGGCGCTGCGTGGGGCCATCGCACTGCAACACGTCCTCCTTTCTATTTGATGCTGCCACAGCAGAAGGTGCGAGTGTGCGCTGCGGTGATGCTGCGGCTGTTCTGTTAGTGGGGGACGCCGTGGCAGAGTCGCTCGACCACGACGACCACGAAGAACATGGAGAAGAAGAGGCCACTCGCTGTCGGCCTCCCTCCGCGCTTTCTGCGACGCCTCTGTCGACCTCTGCTACTGTGGGTGGCACCGCCGTGCCAGAAGGGTGCGACGGGCTCACCGCCACCGCCCCCTCACCGCTCGACGGCACAACAGGGGAGTTCTTCGCCTCGGACTCTTCTTTGTAATCCTCCTCCCCATCGATGTGGCTGCTCTGAACGGCTGGCAAGGAGGCCGAAGACGCCGCGGCGAGGGCAGCCATGAGATCTTGTGTAGACGCTAGCAGTGCCGCCTGGACCCCCTCACCCGACACGCCCGCCATCCACGACTTCCCCGCAGCCAGCTGGTCTGCCTGCGACGACTGCTGTGGAGAGAGCTGCGCTGAAGCTTCCTGGGAGAGGGACAGCTGCAGGCTGTCGGAGCTGAAGCCGATGTAGCGGGCATCGCCGATCACCCGCTCTACTTCCTGCAGCGGCGGCAGCGGCGAGATCCCGGCTGCTGCTGCTTTAGATGCACCTGCGCGGTCTAGCAGCTGGGCAAACGTGGGCAGCGGATCCGGCACCGCAGTCTCTCCTCCACTGCCTCGTCGACGGCTGCTGCGCTGATGGCCTCCGCCGCCCCTGCCGCTGCTGGTCTTGCTGTAGGCCGCCACCATCTGCACCCGAATCGCACGTTGCTCCCGCTGCTGCTGCGACGACATCGTCTGCTCCGCCCCGCCATCAGAAAATGAAGATGCATGAGTGGTGGTGGTGGTGGTTGCTGGAAGCCCTTCCTTCACCTCGCCCCCTTCCGACTTCCACGGCAGACTCTGAGGCGAGGCACACGATGCAGCAGCAACAGCAGCAGCTGCGGCAGCACGACGCTGTGCAAGATAGTCGAGCATTCGGTGGCGCATCCACCGCACCGTCGGATCGGCTCGCTGCAGCTGCGCCACACTGCCGTACCGCAGCGAGCCGACCGTCGCCTGCAGGTGTCGCTCCATCGCGATCGTGTCGGCAACCCGCAGCGCATCCGGCACGCCGTGTTCGCGGAAGTATCGGCGGATGGTGCGGCGGGTGTAGCTGAGGTTGTCGCCAGCTGCCACCGTTAATGATGCCGTTGACTTTGCGGGAAGACGCGATGAAGTAGGGGCGTCGTCGTCTGCCTCGCCGCCCTCATGCAGGTCCCGTGCACAGACGTCCAATTCCACCTCTGCTGTGGTGCTGCGGCCGAGTTCGTCCGAGCGCCAGAAGCGCAGAAAGGGCAGGCCGGTGTAGCAGGAGCGCACGGAAGACTGCGCTGACGACGACGCAGCAGCAGCCGCAGCAGCAGCAGCGTTGGTTGTCGTAGAGGCTGCGTGTGTCTGGTTGGGCGTCTTGCCAGATGCATGAGGAGCTTTCGCCGGCAACACACCCTCATCCTCCGGCTGCGAATGAGAGGAGCAGCTCGATGAAGATTGCTGGACACCGTGCAGCTCCACGGCGGTGGGCAGACGCACGTGGCACCTCTGCACCGGCAGTACAAACGGCGCGACGCCGTTGATGCGCCAGTGCACCATGAATTGCGTATGGTACTTCATGTGTGCGTCGTACAGCTGCCACTGTCGGCCTCCCACCTCCCTCGTGTTCTGCAGTATGTCCACCACTCGCTGATGCATGCTCGGGTCGATGAGCTCCACCTGATAGAAGGCATACGGGTGGGGGCGGTAGCCGTAGACGTTGTAGCGGTGCACCACGCGGACGTCGTGAACGAGCTGCTGGCCAGGAATCACCATCCCCTGACGGCTCAACACACGCACCACAACCGTCTCCAACTGCGCTGCAAGCTGCTCGGCTGACACGTTGCGGTCGTACTGGGGGAGGAGGAGGGACGGGTAGACACCGTGGACGTGCAGGCAGGCGCGGCGCTGCGTGTAGCGGGAGCGCAGTACGGCGGAGCTACGCGGGGAATTCGCCGAGGCGGCCGCAGAGTCATGCGCGCAGCCTGAGGCATGTACGTCCTTTTGTGCGTCTGCAGTTGCCTCTTTTCGCAGAGTGACCGGCTCCACAACGTGCACCGACCGCGACGCGCGCTGCGGCGAAGACGAAGCCGCAGAGGGTCGATGGTGCACTGCTGTGGCTGCTGGCGACGGCGAAAACAGATGCGGCTGTGGAGCTGCGGTGGGCGATGCATTGTGTGGCTGCACCTCTAGAAGCGTTGCAAGAGGCACGCGCTCACCTCCAACCTCTGTCGAGGACACTGGCACTGCTGAGGAGGAAGCGCGGAGTGCGACGTCGCTCAGAGGGATGTGGAGGTACCCGAAGAGGTGCAGCACCGGGCAGCGCGCCGAGACGCGCCGGAAGACGGGAGAGAGGGCGACATCGCCCAGCGCCTCCTGCGGTCTGTCCAGCGAGTGCGCCACCGTCACGACTTGAAAGTACATGCGATGCAGGACAGCGTGTATGTCTGTGTGCACGCGTGCCGCTCTGCTGCGGAATCTATTAGACAGAGGGGTACAGACGGCGACGAGAGTCGACCTGATGATGCTCGAGAGAGCAGCGAAAAGGAGAAAAAAGGAAGAAAGTAGTAAGCGCAGGTAGGTGGGAGGAATGAGTGTCGCCTGTGTATATGTGCGTGGCCCTCGTCCGATTTTTTTGCAGTCTCTTGCTCTGTGCTATCTTTCAACACGTTTGTGCAAGGACAGGTCCCACTGTACTGCGCTCGCGCTCCACAAAGAAGAGCTGAAAAAAAAAAACAGGAAAAATTAATCGTGGTGTATGAATTATTCAAGATAGGGTTGGGTAGAGCTCCCGCGAGGAAAAATGCGTGTTGCAGTCTCCTCTCAAACCAGTCAGCGCCTCGCTGACAGCCGTAGTCCGCCTCTCTTTCACCTTTTGGGGGCAAAAACACCGTTTCGCTGCTCAACCCCCCCCGCTGTTGCTGAACAGGAAGGGAAAGAGACGAAGGGGACGCCGCCTGGAACGAGTGCCTCCACGTGTGTGTGTGTGTGTATGTGGACCGCGTGAGAGATCGAAGGGTGAGGGGAGAGAGGGAGTTGAGGTCGAAGAAGCACACAACAAAGGAAAACAAAGCGTCACGACTCGTATAGCAAACCATGATGGCCACAGAAAAATGCGGACACGCGAACAACTTCGCAGCGAAGATACGACCAGAGTCGGAACGCACTTGTATCTCTCAATGGCGCACAATTGCACGGGAAAGGCAGAAAACAAAAAGGCCATGTAAAGGCGAAGAGAGGTCCCCGCTGCTGTCGCCGCGTGACGAAGACGAAACACACGCGAGAATACGTCATGGCGTAAAGCCCTTCAACGTATACCCACTGCTTTTTTTCGTTAACACCCATTTTCTTTATTTCTTGTAACGACAATCAACTCATCCAAGATTCACAACTCCGTCAGCTCACTTCAGAGCATCCATCCAGTTCATCCCATGCCCACATCAGAGAGACACACGCCAATCAAGTTACAGCTTCAGAACCTTGGCCGGCACGCGCGTCTCCACCACCACCGTATCCGCCTGTGAAAAAAGTCCGAGCCACAGCTTGTAGGGCGGCACGTTGAACTCGCTCATGCGCACGGGGCAGCGGACTACCAGCTCCGCCCCCTCCACCGCCTTCGTGCACTCCACCGTGTGGCTCTCGCCATGCAGGTTCAGCGTGCCCTTCACCGTCGCCTCGGTGCTGGAGGCCACGTCATAGGTGATGAGGGGGTAACGCGGCACATTCAGCACGTAATTGCGTGTACGCCGGATCACTCGCTCCACCTCGAGAAGCTCAGTGGGACACGCTCGAAGCGAGACGGCAGGTACACCTCAGACTGCGGCATTAACGAGTCGGCGTCCACCTCCACCTGCTGCACCTGCCGCTCGCGGCGGTTCACCAAAAAAGAGAAGCGCTGCACGTTGAAGCGGAGTGGCCGACCAAGGTAGCAGCCGAGCAGTCCGGCTGGCTGGACGTAGACGTACATGTCAACGTCGCGCAGCTCGTTGCTGCTTGACATGCGCTTCTCGGACCAGCTCAGCATGGGTAATTGCCTCTCACGCCGTAAGTAATTAGAGGTCTTTGCTTGTGTTTAAAATTGGAGGGAAAAGACTGTAGTACGTCCGCATTTCAAAGAAATAGAGAGCAAAAGAGGAGGAGGTAAGAGGCGAGGACGAGAAATGCAAAACGCCGGCATCGATGCGCTGATGCTTGCAAATGACTTTGCATGCATAACTGCGAGCAGGAGCGCGCTTCGAAGACAGAGACGTCGCGAATGGCAAATGTGGCGTTTTCTTCTGTCCTGCTGTTGTTAAAGTCGCTTCTTGTACGTGCCTTCGCCCGACGGATGCTGACAGGAAGACCAAGAAAACCGGCAAAAGTAGTTCCCTATTTCCTGCAAGGCACACACACAGGCACGTAAGATGGCGCTGTGCTTGCAAGCTGTGCGACTCAGGGCTTCCCAAAGACACAATGCTATATCTCTTAACGTGAACGCACGCACATTTGACTCTCGCCTTCCACTGCTTGTCTTTTCAGCCTTATGTAGTGCTTTGTGTTTTTGTTATGAAACATGGTAGAACTGCGTGCATCCTGCACTCTTTACATCGGTGTTGCAGGATGTCGTAGTAGAGTGGGAAAGAATAACGAGGAAAACGGGGGTCTTTACATACCAGCAGCGAGTCTTTGAAAACAAAAGAACGCTGTGATGAAGGTGAAGAAGGGGGCGAAACGGTCATGCGTACAACAGCGCGCCTCTCACCGCACGCCGCAGCCCTCCTCAACTCTCTCTCTCTCTCTCTCTCTCTCTCTTTCTCTTTCTTTCTCTATAAATTTGTATCTCAGCTACGTGGGTGTGGGTGTCCGTACGGCGGCCAGCACGCGGCAACGACTATCCCTCTCGCTAATATAGATTTGCCGTCTAAGCAAGAGGGCAGTCGCACCACGGCATGCTCTACCATAAGTGACACACGCAGTCACAAACACCGAGGCATCAAGAAGAGGGAGAGAGAGCGAGAGAGTTCTATCGAAGGGAAGAAAGTCAAACACGGAAACAAAACCTGCGAAAAAAAAAACGAGAAAAATAAGTCCAACAAGCTCCTCTCATCTGAAAACAAGAAAAAGGGAAAACACTCACCAAGGAAAGCAGCAGAAAACAAAGAGAAGTGAGAATAAAATCGACACCCTACTCGTCGGTGGAGAGCAGCAGCGCTGTGCCGCGCTTCGTGTACGTCTCTGGCACCGCCTCGCCCGAGTCCAGGTCCACCGCCACAACGTACGACGGCCGCTCACGTGTGCCGGTGCGCACCGGGTACATGTACAACGGACACTCGTAGATGCTCGCCGGCTTCGGCTTCCCGGTGCGCAGCTTGGGCTTGAAGTGGATGACAGGCATCGCCACAATAAGCTCCATCGGCCGCGGCTCGCACAGCGTGTTGGCCTCGCCGCTCCACCCCGCCCCCTCCAGGAAGATGCCCCGCACGTAGGCGCCCTTCTTTGGGCGGTGCGCAATCGCGCGCTCCTCACTGGGCAGGATCGTGTACTCCCAGTCGTACTGGTCAATCGAGATCTGATCCCGCCGAGCCTGCTGCTGCTGCAACGACTTGAGGAAGCCGGTGGGGTAGGTGAAGCCCGAGAGCCAGAAGACTGTCGGCGTCCGCTGGCTCCACAGACGCATCTGGTCCACGCGGTCCACCAAGTCCACCGCCCAGCTCGCCAGCGGCTTCAGGCTCGGGTAGGCGCTCATCCACGGCGGCGGCACACGGCCCAGCAGCAGCGCGTTGAAGATCGTCTCCAGCTCCTCGGACATCACCACCTCACCCTTCACGGCACGCCGCAGCTCCGCCTTCTGCCGGTGGATCTTCTGCAGCAACACGTTGTAGCGCTGCACCTCCTGCAGGAGACACGTGTTGAGCGCGTTGTCGCGGTCGCCCTCGGTGGACTCGTAGATGGCGGCGTAGTCCAGCAGGTTCGGCGTGGCGGCCTTGCTGGGCTCCTCGATGGAAGCGAGAATCTCCAGGCAGCGCTCCTCCTGCGATGCGACCTGTGCCGTACCACCGCTACCACCACCACCACCACCACCGCCATCCCGCACGAGTGCGGTGTTGATGCTGATGAGCGACTCGAGCAGCGAGGTCGACTCCGCGATGCGGCTGGCGATGTCGGCGTTGGCGTGCTGCCCAAAGGCCTCTGGGGGGTCGGTGATGGGGAGCTGCGCGCAGTGGTTCTTGTAGGCCTGCAGCGTGTTGCAGTCCTCCGGGATGTAGTACTCCTCTGCCGCGGCGAGCGGGTAGCGCTCCTGGGCGATGGCAGCGGGGCACATGTACTGCGCCATGTAGGTGTTCAGCACGCGGCGGTCCCAGTCGTCAGTGACGCGGCCGCCGTACGACGCCTCCGCGATGAGGTAGCGGATCGTCACGAAGGGCACCTCCTCCACCGCGTCGGAGTGCATGTGATCGATGTACAGCTGGATGATGTTCTCCGACACCTCGAAGTCGGAGGAGGTGAAGTCGTAGAGAACGTTGTAGCCCAGCGTGCCGTACTTACGACGCTCCAGCAGCACACTGTGGAAGAAGCAAAGGCTGTACAGCAGGTTGCGGTAGATTAACGGGTGCTCCGCGCTGCGCATGGCGAGGTCGTCCTCGGAGAAGGTGTTGTACAGCCGCTGCATGTTCGCCTTGATGCCCTTCGGCGGCTCCGTTGTCATTTTGATGGCACGCTGCAGGACGCCGATCGGGAACTGCGGCGTCGGCACGGAGCTGAGCCAGAGGCGGAAGTCGCGGTGGGGGTTCTGCTCGCAAATCACGTCGATGATCTTCTCCAGCTCCACGAGCCACGACACCATCAAGTGGCAGTTGGCCAGGAAGACCCACCCGCCCGTCTGGCTGTACTCCTGCAGGGCCCGCTTCGCGTTGTCGCCCTGCCCCTGCCCCAGCGCGAGCACCTTCAGCTGCCGTCCCTCGCGCTGCGCCAGCACCTGCAGCTGGTTCGTCGGGTCCACACCGCTCGAGAGCACGAAGATGAGCGGTATGGTGTTGGTGCTCTCGTCGTAGGTGTCCTTGAGGTTGAACGCTGGCGGGTCGACAAACTGGCTGCCGAGCTTCTCTTCGATGAACTCGTAAACCATAAAGACGAGACGATCGGGCCGCAGGCAGCGGGTGAAGATCATGCGTTGCAGCGCGTTCTGCCCGCAGCGGGCCTCCCACTCCTCCGGCAGCGCCGCCTCCTCGGGCCGCTCCAGCAGATACCACCTCCTCCACTCCTCGGCGTGCTGCTCAAAGTGGGCCGCGATGCCGTGGAAGGCGCTGAGGCGGTCGAGCTCCAGCACGTGGTCCCACGCACGCTCTGACAGCCAGCCAGCCGCCGGGTTCGGCACGCGGCTCTGCTTGTCCACCACCTGCCCGCCGCGCATCATGAAGACGTACTCCTCGACGTTCACCTGCCCCTGCGCCTGGAGGATGCGCATTGTCATGTGGAAGGCAAAGAGAAGCTTGTGACGCTCGAAGAGGCCGCGGCAGGTGTTGGTGTAGACCGCCGCCGTGTGCCACTCGTTCAGCGTCTTGATGCGCTCCTCCATGCTGTGCGACACGATCTTCTCCGAGGAGCGGCGGATGCTCGTCTGGAAGAGCTGGATGTAGGAGTCGAGGGCAAACTGGTACATGCTGTCGATGGCGCCGAGGTCGGCCAGCACGAAGAACAGAATCGAGGCGCGACGGGCACACTCGCGGTACTCCTCGCGAGCCTCGCGGATCTTCACCGACGTGACCTCCGCCTCCTGCAGCTGCGTCTGGATGTTGGCCGCCGTCACCTTAGCCGTCTGCAGCGTCTCGATCAGACGCTGGTTCTCCAGCAGCGACACCTGCGAGGTGGAGAGCAGGTCCAGAATGTCCTCCTCGAGCTGCTTCATTTCTTTCTTTGCTGCCGCCGTGTGGAGGATCAGCTGCTCGTTCTCGTGCTCGAGCTCTGGCTTCTCCTTCTCGACGACAATCTTGAGCAGCTGCTCCTCTAACCCTTGCTCCTTCACCGCAAAGTTCAGCAGGCACACCTTCGTGCACGTCTCGGGGGTGTAGTGGGGGTTCGGCAGCCGCGTCGTGATGTAGAGCTTGAAGCCCTCCTTGAACTCCACGAAGTTGTCGCCCACCTTCACCAGCTTGCGGCTGCCCTTCGTGATAAAGGAGCGCGACATGACAGCGTCGAGCAGCGGGTCAATCTCCTCCAGCACGTCCTGCAGCAGCAGCGGGCAGCCAAACTGGATCGCGTACTCGACCGTCTTCTGGAAGTCCGGCTGCTTCGGGTCAATCACCTTCAGCCCGTTGTCCCGCTCCATCCGCTTCACCCACTTAATCGCCTGCTGCTGCGGGTCGATCATGAGGGGGTAGCGGGGACCGAAGACGACCATCGCACCGTTCTCCTTGCTGAACTCATCACCAGGGAGGCCGGCCTGCTGCCAGTCGCGCACCTCCGTCGGGTCGGCCAGAAAGTCAACAAAGTCGTAGTCGCGGTTCAGCGGCAGCTGCACCCGCTTCACCTCCTTCAGCCAGCTCTGCCAGAGCATCTGACGGTAGTCGGCCGTGAAGGCGCCGCAGTAGCACATAAAGGCGCAGGCGAGCAGCGTGTCACCGTTGATGTTCTCCAGCGCTGCTTCGAAGCGCGCAATCGACTGCGTCCACCGCCCTCGCTCGCCCTCCAGGCCGTCCACGATGATCTCCGCCTTGTTCAGCTTGTCCTGCGTCGCGCGTGCCTCGGCCATCAGTCGGTTCTTCTCTGCGATGTTTGCCTGCAGGTCGGCCTCGAGCTGCCGCACCTCGTCGACGATCTTCTGCAGCTTCTCCTCCTTCTGCCGCAACATTTCCTCCTGCGCCCGCACCTTCTGCTGCGCGTTTTCATTCTTCACAATCTTCGGGTGCACCTCCTTGTAGATGTTGCCGTACTTGTAGATCGCAATCACCCACTGGCAGAGACCACCAGCGGCCTTCGACACCGCACTCGCGGCAGCCGGCGTAAAGTCGTTGCGCTTCACGTACTTCTCCAGCGCGTTGAGCAGCTTCTGGTCCGTCATGTCGTGCGACTCGTGGTAGGTCTTGAGCATGTCGATGAACTTGGCCTCGCCGAGGGACTTCTTCGCCTCGTCCCAGTCGAGCTTGCGGTGCAGCGCCGTCTGCACGGCCTCCATCACCGTGCGGATCATCGCCGCGGGCGTCTTGTACGACTTCACCTCGTTGATGTCACTCTTGTCCAGCTTGTCCAGTGCGGCCTGCGCCTCTAGCAGCGTCGGCATCGCGCGGTCGAGATCGGTCTGCGCCTCGGCCTGGTCAGCCAAGGCGGCCCGCTTCGTCTGCTCGATCTTCACCTTCTCGGACGCGACGAGGGTCTGCTGCTCCTCGGCGATGTGCTGCCGCGCCTGGATGCTCTCCGTCGCCTTGCTCACCTCGATCGACTTCTCCTGCAGCCTGGCGTCCTGCACCTTGAGCTCCTCCCGCATGACGCTGACCGTCACCTTCGTCTCCTCCAGCTTCGACATGCCATTCGCCAGCTTGTCACGCTGCTCCACAATCGTGACCTTCTTGCTCTGCAGCATCGTGCGGAAGCCGCGGACGAGGTCGATGAAGGACGACGGCGTCACGTAGGTGTGGCGGTGGATTTGCTCCCGCATCTGCTCGGCCCGCTGGTTCGTCGTGTCGTGCAGGTAGACGAAGAGGTCGCTGATCGTCTCCAGCAGCGTGTCGGACTCGTTGTCGTCGCGGGAGTCGCGCAGGTGCCGCAACCCGACCTCCTTCAGCGCCTCGTTCGGCCACGCGTAGTACCAGTCGATGGACGTGCACGAGACGAGGGCGGGGAACTGCCGCAGCCGCACCCGGAAGAGCTTGTGGGCTGGCGACATGGCGATCACAAGGTGGAGGTGCTGGCGGGCCTGGCGGACAAAGAAGTTGTAAAGCTCGTCCGGGGTGTCGCGGCAGCCGTTGAGCAGGGCGAGCTTGTGCACGTCGTCGTTGATCTGCTGCACGTCGTCCTTGGCGAAGAGGTTCGGCACCTCGCCGGCGGAGAGCATGTTGTTGAGGTCCTCGAGGAAGGACGTCTCGACGAGCTGGGTGTCGGCGATGTAGAAAACCTTCTGCTGCCGCTTGACGCCGCAGGCCCGGTAGAGCGTGCGCAGGTCGTCGTGGAAGCGCTCCTGGTCGTACTTCTTGTGAATCTCAATCGTGAACATGGTGTAGCCGGCGAGGTAGGTGGCGAGGCGACTCAGCGAGTTGCGGCCGCTGCCGCCGAGTCCGACGAGCAGCGCGTTGCCCTGCGGCTGCCGCAGCACGCGGTGGATGCGGCACAGGTGCTCGAGGGCGTCTGCGAAGAAGACGATATTCATCGGCCGTGCCCCCGGCTCAGCGTTGTAGTTTATGAGGCCCTCCTCCACGATTTGCCGCAGCTGCTCCAGCGACGGCGCCAGCTTGTACTTGGCCATCTCGTCCTGCTCGCCGTCAAGAAAATCGACGAAGATCGGGTTCTCGTTTTCCGACACGGGCTGTCCCTTCGCGTCGCCGCCGCGGGCCTTGAGCATGCTCGCCCACTTCGTCTGGAAGGTGTTGTTCAGCCGGTCGTTCAGCAGCTGCCGGAACCACGTCTTGTCGGCCGGGTCGTTCATGCGGTCGGAGAAGACGCGCTGCGACTCGTGCACCCACAGCGCAACGAGCTGCTCCTTGCTGGTGATAGCCTCGAGGTAGCAGCCGTAGATGCCCTGGAAGACCTTACTGAGGTCGCGCAGGCTGAAGAGGTAGTGCGACTTGCTCGGGATCGGCAGGAGATCGGTGGACACCTTCGTGTAGACCTCGATGGTGGCGCGCACAATGGCATCGACGTGGCCCTTCAGATCCGCGTACGGGGCGAAGCGGTGGCCGAGAATGGAGGCGAAGATGTTCACCAGCACCGGCTCCGCTGGAAACGCAATGTTGAAGATGTTCAGCTTACTCAGCAGGCGCTCCGTGATGTCGGGGCGGCCGTACGTCATGCAGCAGAGTAGCTGCATATCGTTCACCATGCGCTTCGACCGGGTGGTGCGGTCATACCAGTAGCCGTTGTCCATCCACTGCCGCAGCAGCTCAAGCGGCGGCTGCGCGCCGAAGATCTCCTTCGCTGGCATGTTGAGGTCCTCGACGAGGCACACCATCCTGCGGCCACCCGGTGGGCTGCACACTTTCTTAGACGTGTGCTCCATGCGGCCCTCAATAATCTCCTGCACGTTGCGGGCTGTCGTCTGCGCTGAGAAGTGCAAGTGCGTCGCCACGAAGGCGTCCTGCGGCAGATCGTGCAGCACCTTGTGCGCGATGAGAGACTTGCCGGTACCGGTGGTGCCTACGAGGACGAGCTGCACGCGGCTGCGGACGAGCTGGGAGACCATGTAGGCGTAGCGCACCGTGTCGACGGTCGGCACAATCTGCTCGTAGTACGGCATCCCCTCCGGCGGGGCAAAGGGGCGTTGCACCTCGGGGTGCTCCGTCCAGCCGACCCACCGCAGCGTCGCCAGGTCAGGGAAGTACTCAAAGACCGTCTCGGTCGATGGAAAGGTGGAGTCCATCTCACGCACGAAGGCGTCCAGCTTGCGCCGCGAGTCGGCCGCCAGACTGCCGCCCACCGCCCACACCAGCGAGAAGGTCGCCATCATTTTCAGCTGGGCCAGATAGTTCTCTCCGGCCTGCGCGGCCTGGTAGCGCGTGCCGCCGGGCAGCACCGCCGCCGCCTCCGTGTTCGCCAGCGCGTCGAGCATCGTCGTGAAGGAGCGCACTGTGTTGAACTCGGTGGTGCGGATCAGGTCGGCGCACTCCGCCCGCTTGAAGTCCAGAGCGCGGGTGAGCGCGTTGTCGATGAAGGACTGCAGCTCCGCTAGCGTCGTGTCGGGCTTCGGGGCGTTCATGGCCACCTCGAAGATGCGCCGCGACTGCAGCCACGTCGCGATAAAGGGCCGCCACGTCAGATCCTCCACGCTGAAGTACACCATGCCGCAGCGCGACACGGTGGCGGGCGAGGCCTGCGAGAGGTCCTGCACCTCAAACAGCATCCGCACCGTCGGGTTCATGTTGATGCGCTCGCCAGAGTTGAGTGTCAGCATCTTGTTGTCGTCCAGCACGGTGTTCATGCTCTCAATCCAGAGCGTGTCAACGGGGCCGTCGAACACGAGCCACTTGTAGCTCGGGTCCGTCGCGTCACGGCAGATCTGCCGCATCAGGTCAGACAGGATGCCGTCCTTCCACTCACGCGTGGCTTGGTTGTAGCTGCCGTACAGCTCGTCCATCGTCACCGACTTGGGGTTCAGCAGCGACTCCTTCACCGTCTCATACGGGCCCTCCACCCCCGCCTCTTTCAGCCGCCGCAGGGCCCCGGCGAGGGTGCGCCACGTGACGGTCTTGCCAGACGCGGTGCGACCCACCACCATCACGCCGTGGCGCGTGTGGAGGGTGTCCCACAGGTGCAGGCACTTGGTGATGATGTGCTCGTTCACCTGCAGCTTCTCCGCCGCCAGCTCGTCGACCGTGGCGGCCCGCAGCTCCGCCAGCCCCTCGCCTTGCGGGGTTACGCCCGGGAACAAATCGCCCAGCATGCCAAGGAAGAGCGGCACGTCCTCCTTGACAAACTTGGGGAGGTTCATGTCCTTCATCGCCTTCAGGCACAGCTGCTGCTCCGTGCCCGGGAAGTTCTCGCGCTTCAGATTGCCGGCCTGCACGAGGACGGCCTTGATGTTGCGCAGCGAGAAGTCGTAGTGGTCCTGCTTCGACAGCTGCTTCTCCATCAGCTCGTACAGGATGGACACCTTCTTGGACAGCGACTCCGACTCCTCGAAGCCCTCGGAGAGGAGGGTGATCTCGCAAATCAGCGTGAAGTCAGGCACCATCATCGAGATGGGCCGCAGCAGCGCCTTGAGGTTGTCCGGCAGCTCCGAGCGGCCGGCGTAGCCGGGGTTCATGGTGACGAAGAGGCCGCAGTTCAGGTTGAGCGGGATCTCGGCCCCTTCGAACAGAAAGTGCTGCTTCGACTCCGACACCGCGTTGAGGATCGACAGAATCTGCTGCGCCACGACGGAGAGCACCTCCACCTCGATACGGTTGAACTCGTCGAAGCACGACCACGCACCGGTCTGCGCAATACCGCTCAGCATGCGGCCCACGGAGCGGTAGTCGAGGCCGTCGGAGCAGTTGAAGACCATCACGTACTTGCCAATCGCCTTGCCCAGATCCTTCACCGTCTCCGTCTTGCCCGTGCCAGCCGGGCCCTGCGGCAGACCACCACGGCACAGCTGCAGCGCCGTCGTCAGCGTCATGTAGGCGCGATCGGTCAGTCCGGTGACCACGAGACGGCCGCTGTTGCCCAGGTACTCGTAGTCGTAGCGCACCAGCGCACTTGCCTGGCGCACCACGCAGGCCGCTGACTCGCCCCCGTTCGCGCCGCCGGCCAGCGCGCCGTCGCCCTGCACGCTCTCCTCCATCGCGCCGGCAGCCCCCGCAGCCCCCGCAGCCGCAGCCGCAGCGGCCGACGGCGAGCCCGGTGCCTGCGGTGTGTCCTGGTAGAAGCGCAGCTGCCGCGACCACTCAAAGTCCTCCAGCTCATACACGCGGTGGGCGAGGAGGTGGCGCAGGATGTCGCGGGAGTGCACCTCGATGGTGACGAGGGAGACGAGCTTGTTGCGCTGCAGCCGGGACTGCGGCTCCCGCACCATCTGGCAGTACTTACGAATGAGGCTCTTCCACTTCTTGTAGACGCGGTAGAGGGGCGACGTCTTGCGGCGGGCGAGGCTCAGGCCGTTGTGGTGGAGGTCGCCGTACTCGATGATGGCCGCCTCGGTCTGGTGAGTCCAGTTCATGCACGCCGCCGTGATGAGCGCCTGGCCCTCGTGCTGGGTCACCCACTGCCGCAGCTTGTCGCGGCTGATGGGCCGGCGCGGGGTATAGACGTTCGTCTGCAAGTCGGCCAGCGTGGTGTTGAGGCAGGCCTGCACCGTCTCCCGCATCCGCACCTCCACCCGATGCAGCCACGTCTCAACAGGAATGCCGTCGATCTGCAGCGCCGGGGTGAAGGGCACCTCCTCGCCATCCGCCGCCGCCATCCCCTCCGCGTAGACGCGGCCGTTGCGGCTGGCGCGCAGCGCGAGACGGTACAGACCCTCAAAGCACTTGCGCAGGTGCGGCTGCACCTTTTCAGGCTCCTTGGCGTGGCCCAGGATCTCCAGCAGGTCGTCGTTCGACAGGAAGTAGAAGCGCGGGAAGCTGCGGCGGCGGTCCTCCAGGAAGCCCTCGAGGCTGCGCTGGATTAGCTCGAGGTCGCTGTTCATGCCGTTCAGCTGCTCCAGCAGACTGTCCCGCCGCGTGCTGCGGACGACGTTGGGATCGCTAATAAGGCGCGCCATGATGGCGAGCCACTGCGCATGGATCGAGTCAAACTTTTTCGACTCCGAGACGAGCTTGCGCTTGATGTCCTCGCTGCCGACGAAGATGCTCTCGAGGTACATCCACTTCGTCTGCACCCCCAGCAGGCCCTCGATCGTGTCCGTCACCTGCGAGAGCAGCTGCTCCCACTGAATCACACGCGGGCGGAAGCTGTCGACGAAGCGCGACATCTTCATGGAGCTCAGCATCGTCAGGTGCTCCGCCAGGGCCGTGTTGATGTCCTCGACGGCGGCGATCTTGTGATAGCCCTGGTAGGGCTCGATGACGAGCACCGTCTCCTCCCAGAAGAGGGCGATCTTCTCGAGGTCGGCCTCAATCTTCAGCTCCTCGCGGGCGGCGACGGCCATGTTGCCGATGAACTCCGCCTGCGACTCGACGTGCGCGTCCATCAGCCGCTGCAGGCAGAAGGAAGCCTCGTCGTCGAGGTCGAAGTCCGTGTCGAGCTGCACCTTCAGCTGCTCCCAGTGCCGCGGCCGAATCGCCGGCGTGCGGAGGTCGTCGATGATGGGCAGGATGCGCTTAATGAGCTCGATGTCGTCCTTCAGCTGCTGCCACACTTCCAGCTGCTCCACGTCCTTGCGCAGCTGCATCACCTCACGCCGCGTCGACTCGATGTCCTCCAGCATGCGCTCGCTGTTCAGCCGCATAAAGTAGGCGTGCTTCCACGAGTGGGTGTGCGTGCGCCAGTCCCGCACCAGCATCCACAGCCGGTTCAGCACGGCGAGCCGCGCCTCGGCCTTCACCAAGTCCTCCAGCGGGGGGTGCTCGAGGCCGAAGATGTCGATGCCCTGCTGCAGGCTCCGCTCCAGGTTGCGGAGAGACGCCGCCTTGCGCTGCAGTGCATCCAGCTGGGCAAATGCCTCTGCCGTCTGCAGACTCCACTGCGTCGGCGCGTCGTCGCGGACCTGCTGAGACAGGGTGAAGCTCTTCGAGGCGAGTGTCCGCAACTCCGCCTCCACCTCCACCCGGAACTGCTCCTTGTAGACGTCGAGCTGCTTGCGGATGTCGCGCAGCTGCACCGTGTAGGCTTCAAAGGCCTCGGGCAGCGCCTCGCACCGCGCCACGTCGCCTGGGTCAACACCACCGAAGTTGTACGCCTCGCTCGTGATGAGGGCAAACTTCTGCGCCAGCATGTCGAACTGCCCCTCCACGGAGGGCAGCGCGTCCATGGCGACCGTGCACTGACGAATCTGTTCCCCCAGCTGGTCCAGCGTCTTGGGCTCGCGTGCGAGGGTCTCGGTCGTGAAGCGGAAGGTCTCGTACGTGTTGTTCAGCTCCTGCTTCGCCTCGGTGTAGAGCAGGCCGTGGTAGTGCTGGATCACGAACTGGCACTGCGTGCGGAAGGTCTCCTTCATCTTGGTGAAGTCGAGCTGCAAGAAGAGGACGTCGGCGAACACCTCCTGCTTCTCCACGCCCTCGCGGCGCTGAGCTACGTGGTCCATGTTGATCCGGTAGTCCTCCAGCTTCCAGCCCTGCTTAATACGGCGGTCCTGCCGCTGCGTCGTCCAGAGGTTGTCGGTTGACGAAGACTGGTGCAGCTGCCAGGTCTGGTTCAGCTTGTCTCGCACCTTCTCCGCCACACTCGCGAAGGCGTCCTGGATGCGGCCCAGCGTGAGAATGGTGTCCTGGTCCCCTGTCATGTACTCGTAGTAGGAGCCGCGCAGCGACACCGACGCGTCACTGCGGGTGTGGGCGTAGTGGACGGCGGTGGTGTTGTGCTCGGTGAAGAACTCCTCTGTCTCGGCGAGGATGCGTTGCTGCATGGCATCCTCCAGGCGAGGCAGATCCCGCACGACGCCGATGATCGCCTTGCACACGTCGTTCACCTCCTGCGACAACTCCGCAACAGACGGAGCAGCGTGGATGACGGGCTTGTGGTCGGCCGCCACGCTGATCATCACACTGAGGCGGAACACCTTCTCGTCCAGGCGGTCCGCACTGCTCTCCTGCGGCAAGACGCGCTCGACTGTCAGCAGCGACCGCTTCACCATCGTCCGCAGCGCCTCCTCCAGCTTCAGCTCCACCCGCTCCACGTAGGCGTGCCACTCCGTCCGCACCGTCGCACTCGCGCCGTAGTCCTCGCGGAAGTACTGGAAGACGCTGTAGAGCCGCTGCACGACGAGCTTGTAAATGCGCCGCACCTTCTGGCTGACGGCGGTGCGGTAGGACTGCTGCTTCGCCGCGAAGGCCTCCGGCGTGTAGATGACCTTCTTCTCCACCAGCACCGCCAGCGTGTCGGCGATCAGGTTGCAGTGGTAGTCAATGAAGGTGCCGCAGAACTTGAAGTCGTCGACGATGGCCTGCACCTGGTCAGCCTGCACGCGGCACTCCCGCACAAAGTACTCGACAATGCCCTGCGAGTTCCACAGCAGCTTGTTCAGCCCGGGCAGGTACTTGGCGTCCATCGCCTCGATGCGAAGCGCGAAGAGGCGCAGCTCCTCCTTCGAGAGGGAGTGGACGGCGGCGTTGTGCAGGCGCACGGCAATCGAGACGTTCTCGCGGAAGAGGCGCAGGCGCTCCTCACGAGTGCAGATGTCCACCACCTCGGCCGGCACCGGCTCCCCCATCCGCTGCCAACACCGCGCCTCGGCAAAGAGCAGCAGCAAGCCCATCGGGAAGTTCACGTCGTACAGGGGCGGGTGCTCGACGTCGGTGCCGGTGCCGGGACGCTGCACGAGCAGAAAGTCGTCCAGCATCTCCGCCGGCTTCGCGGGGGTGGTCGACATCCACTCGCCGTACGCTTTGCGGACGTACTCGCGGAGGATGCGGTCGAGGCGGTCGTACTGCTGCAGCGCCTCATCCTTCTCGGGTGAGCTCGGCAGCGCGTAGCAGCGGCGCAGCGCCACCTGCTCGCTCGTCAAGAAGGCGAGCCGGAAGGAGGCCCACGCGGCCTGCCCAGCCAGCGGGGGGTGGCGGTAGAAGAGGGGCGGGGTGCGGCCGAAGAAGCGCTGCATGTCGGCCTGCACCGCCTTCAGGTGCTGCGCGAAGAGGCGGAAGACGCGATCGGTGTTGCGGTCGAGCTGCATGAGGAGCTCCTCGCTCTTGCTGATGAGGGTGAAGGCCTCGATCACCTCCGCCCCCATCGCGACAGAGGCGACGGCGTCGAAGGAGGCCGTGATGATCTGCCGCATCATCACACTTAAGTTGTCGACGTCAGCCTTGAGGGCACGGTAGTCGTCCACCCACTGCGTCGACTTCACGTCCAGCACGTTGTAGGTGAAGTGCTGCAACACCTCCATCTTGGCCTTGAAGGCACGCTGGATGTCCATGAGCTGCGACTCCAGCTCCGGGCCTTTGTTGCCGCGGAAGATAGGCAGCTTGCCTTCGAAGAGCTCCGCCGGTGGCCGGATGACGCCGTCGAGCTCCGGCACGTTGAGGGGCGTCCCAGCCAAGATCTGCTCGCGGCCGAAGCCCGACGTCTTGGTGCGGCGGCTGGTGTGCCGGTGAGCAGAGGCGTGGGTGTCGGACCGCGTCATGGAGGTCGACGGCACCGCCTCCCCGTCCGCGCCGCCGCTGAAGCCGAACTGCAGCTGGCTCAGGCAGATCTCCTTGAGGTTCTGGCAGCGGTGCCGCACGAAGCCGTCCATCTCGTTCAGGAACGACTCGTCAAACTCCACCTTCTCCCCGCGCTCGATGCGCAGGCGGCGTCGCGTGGCGGCCAGCATGCGGCGGCACTCCGTCAGCCACGCCTCGCCCGCCACCATGCTGTCCTCCAGCGCCTTCATGCTGTCCGTCACGTCGCCGGCGAAGATGGCCCGCACGTTGATCTTGCTGCTGCAGCGGCTGATGATCTCCGTCGAGACCATCCGCAGTAGCCGGATAATGCGATCCTTCTTGTAGTACTTGGAGAAGATGAGGATGAGCTGCACCCGCCGCAGCACCTCCTGCACGACGCGCGGAATCTCGCTCAGCTCAGCCCGCACCAGACGCTCGCAGGGCTCGTTAAGGGTTGAGAGGTAGCGCAGGTTGTCGTAGGCCTCCTCGGTGCCGCGCTCGATGTCGCTGCGGAGGCTGAGAAATGGCTCGAGGTAGTAGAGAGACTTGGCATCCTTCAGCACCTTCACGACGGCAGCCACCTCATCACGGTTCAGCTGCGTGCGGATGTTGCCGAGGTCGCGCGCGCGGGCCCGCCAGTACTGCAGCTCCTCCAGCGGGCCGGCGCTGTCCTCGTCCTCGGTGGTTGTGTCGCGCTCGCTGACGACCGTCTTGATCTGCCGCGTCCAGTGGATGACGGTGGCCTCGTAGCGCTGCACCAGCTCGTGGTCGGCGTGGGCCTGCGCGTTGCCCAAGGCAGCCAGGTCGCTCGGCACGTAGAGGACGGTGCGGCCCTTCAGCCCGTTGACGTCCTCGACCACCGTCGCCATGAAGCGGTGAAGGGCGGCGTGGACGTCCTTGTGGATGCTGGTGGGCCACTGGTTGTGCAGAAAGGTCGGCATGATGATCTGCTGGGCCGTCCGCAGGAAGCTGTCGAGCAGGTGGGTGCCGCGGAGCGTGCCCCACATCACAAAGCACTCCAGCGTCTCCCGCAGCAGCGGCTTGTCGGCCTCGAGGCGCACAAAGTACATGACGTCGCCGCACACTCCGGGCAGGCTGCCACGCAGCGCCAGCTCCGGCAGGCCAGCGATGATTTGCAGCTGCGGGGCCGGCGGGGCGTAACCGCCACCGTTGTGGTGGTGACCGCCGCCGTTGATGGTACTCGTGGAGTGGCTCGGGTCGGTGCCCCCGAACGCTTGAAAGGCCGCCGCGTCCGCCCCGCCGTGCGGCCCGTCGTCCTCGTCGGCGTCGCTGGCCGGGTGGCTGCGGTTAAGGCCCGTCGCGGTGGCACGGCGCGAGGCCGGCTGCACGGCGGTGTGGCTGCTCACTCCCCCGTTCGTAGGGGAGCGGGTGTTGCCGAGCGAGGCACGTGGACCAGCGGAGGTGTTGACGGTCTTGGACTTGGCCGGTGACACCGGGGGGTCGGCGTAGTAGGCGAAGAGGACCCGGTACCGCGCATCCTCGCCCATGAGCATCTCGTTGATGACGAAGTGGTGCTGGGCGGTGAGCTCGGCGTCTATGTTACATCGGAGGGTGTCCTGCAGGCGCGCCTCTACCCACTGCAGGCACTCCGCACTCGCCTCAGCAGACGCCATGGTGCGGGTATGCGGTGAGGGAGGGGAGTACAGAGAGAGGGGAAGATGGAGGACAAGAGAGATCGGAACTCTCGCACGCACCGCAATAGAAAGAAGAGAAAAATAATAATAAAGAGGTGAGGCGTACAACTGGAAACTAAAAAAAAAAGCACTCAAAGCACTCGTGCAGGAGATGCTTTGCTTCTAGGAGAAGTTGAAAGAAAAAAACAACCTTGTTCGACTTCTACTCACCAGTAAAAGCACAAAGACAATTAGTGGCTTCTCCGATCTGCCACGCACTTTGCTTTTTCTTCAGAGAAGAAAAAAAGGATCAGCACTGCTTCCACCTTTTCTCACGGCTCTCTGTCTCTCCTCTTGACTCCGGACGGACGGCAATACGCGCGGAGAAGGAAAAGAGACGTAGAGGAAGTGTAATTGGGATAGAGAGCAGAAGCCAAAAAAAAAAAACAGAAGAAACGGCGCAAGAGAGATCAACCGTGCGACACGACAAGAAGAGAAAGAGATAAAGAGTATGTTGTGCAGGTGAAGGCGATCCTTGTCTCCTTGAGGGCCTCACCCAACTCTTTTTTCCCTGTCTCTCGTGTTGTTCAGCGGCGGAATACCCTCTTCTAAGGGAGAGGAAGGTGTTGTGTGTTTTCTTTAGCGTAGTGTTTCGTGCTTCTGTTGCTTCCTTTGCGTCGACACACACACACACAAGCAAACGTCCTTCTTTTGACTGAAGGAAGGAGGCAGCAAACACAGCAGTGGTATGTCAGGCGGCATGTGCATTATGGAAAGCGACATGAGAAAAGGGAGAGAAGGGAGAGGAGGAATATTCTAGCTATTGTTTTTCCGCGGCTCAACGCGTGCATCAGCGCGAAAGAGAGTGGTGTAAATATATTAATTTTTTTTGTTCTTCATATCCTAGCAGACGACAAAAACCTCTGCGCTGGAGGTCGCATCGGGGAAATTATCACTGCTGCATGCAGAAGCAGACTGTCGTGCTCATTGCGGTATCAGATCTGCACAAGAAACGGAGAACGCAAGAGCGGCACCAAAAAAAATGACATCGCTTGCGCTTTCTGCTCTTTCACCTCCGCTTTTATTTATATATGATCTGAATTTGTTTTTCCTTTCCCCTTTCTGATAACGAGATCCTATCAAAGTGGAAAAAAAAAAAAGAGAAGACGTCAATTTTCCACAAAAAAAACTTTAAAAGAAAAAGAAATAAACATATTTTGATGTAGCGGCCGCCCTCTATCCTCGGTGCCTTCTCCGCTGCCGCTTGTCTGGAGAAGCCGATACCCACGGCTAGCCATTCCACAACCCTCGCAGAGCGACGACACGACTAGTACAACTGGCGATACCGTCTGTATGTCAGCACAAGAGGAGTAAGAAGTAGAAGAAACAATCAGCAAGGTGAGGGAGGAAGGACGGGAGTAGGGAAGAGAGACGGCAGCGTGAGCGCTCCTCTGTGATGGCAAAGGAAAAAAAAGGAAAAAAGTAAGAAACGCTGCTCGGACCTTCGCCGGCATCAACGCCAATAAAAAGAAACGTAAACTAAGGAAAGGAGAACGGAGAAGAGAGAGCTGAAAAAAGCCGGTCACATCGCACAGAGCAAGAAAGAGATCAGGACGGGTGACTACTGCCTTTCCATAAAACAAAAGAGGGAAGGAGAGCTGCTGAAGGCTATTAAAAAAAAAAAAGGAAAGCTAGGACGGCTGGGGAAAGCTGATGGTGACTTCTCGTTGCGGCTGTCGTCAATATCAAAGCAAAAGGCGATGCCTACTGAAAAACAAGATGGCCCCTTCTTCCTGCCATCAAACGCCTCTTCCTTCTGATACGTCTTTGTCCTGTCGACCGGAAGAAGCGAAAAGAGAAAAGCGTATTCTTTGATACAGAAAGAGTAAACAGAAAGAAGGTGTGCGTAGTGCGCTGAAACCCTCCGTTTCATAATGCACAAAGGAGAAACGCGGGAGAAGGGGAAGAACAGGAGAAGTTCGAGTGCTTGGTATTCGCCTTACGCAATACTAGAAGCACGATAAACTCACCACCGCTCCTCTATTGTGGCCAAATACAAGCATTGTTCTAATAATAATAATAATGAAGACTTGCGGCACATGAAGCAGCAGCTCCCTTTCGTATCTCCCCATGCGCTGCTTTACTTCCTCAACGTAGATTCTACCACTCCTCTGTAAACATGGGCCTTAGCGATCTTTTTATTGTTGTGGCGTGCCGCAGCCTCCTCCTTGAAGCGGCCAGCGAGGAAGCCCTTCTCGTCATGGTACGTCGCGTACACCAGGTCCACGTAGTCCTGGTTGCACGCGTGCAGCAGCGTCGACATCTCGTGCGTCTGCTCCGCCGGACGGTACGACCCGCCCAGGCGGTCCCACACCGTCGTGTACTGCCCGTAGTCGTAGTTGAACAGCTCGTGGTGGATCGTGTGGTGGCCCGTCGTGTTCACGAAGTGGCCACCAAAGTCCACCTGATCGTGGATCGAGATGGTCCAGAAGTTCACCATCACGAACAGTCCGATGAAGAGCAGGTGATGCAGCGGAAATACATAGACGAAGATGTAGTACGGCACGCCCTGACCGAAGCCGTCGACAGGGTTGAAGGCGTGCGACGAGAAGGGCGTCGTGAACTTGTAGGTGTGGTGCAGCTTGTGCACGTGCTTGTAGATGATCGGGTGGTGCAGGCCGCGGTGGAAGCAGTACACCATGAAGTCCGTGAAGGCGAAGAACAGCACTGGCGAGATGAAGAAGTACGCCCAGCCGTAGTCGGCGATGTTGTAGTACACCTTGCTGTACCCGCGGTGCGAGAAGACGGCGGCCGGCATCATCAGAGTCGCCATGAACGGGATCGAGCACGTCGCGATCCAGATCTCGTGTTTGACCTGTCGCCACAACTCGTTCGCATCCTCCGGGTCAATTGTTTTGGGGAAGAACTGCTTCTTTAGCCGGCGGAAGTAGATGTTGTAGGACAGGGCAGCGAAGGAGAGGTACATGGTGATGCCGCCCGTGGTGAGGATGAGCCAGAAGATGAACATCTGGTGCGACAGCCTGTCCTTGTCCACCGGCAGGACGGCGGTGTAGAGGCTGAATGCGAAGTCCATTGGCAGTTTGGGGCTTCGGTTAAGAGAGGTAAAGTGGTTATTTTGTTTGTTATTGTTTGTTACAGTATGGTGTTCGCCTCGTAGCAGAAATGCAATTTGTGTGGCCTCCTGATCAGATAGGTGCGGTGGTTGTGTTTGTGTGGGAGGAAGGAGCGCGGACGAAAAGGCTGGCGGTGGGCGGACGACAGCACTGTGGATATGACGGGACAAATGAAAAGAATCCTCCGTTGTTAATGTTCGATCAACTTTAAGTCGAACGCACAACCAGAGGAGATTTTTTTTAAAGGGACTTTGTTGTCTTGCGAGAGAAGCGCGTAGGGTTTCACGACGACAAGAGAAACAGATGTGAGGAAAGTTGAAAGAGATTGGGGTGAAATATGTGGGAAGAGAGGAAAAAGTGTCGCTCTGACCAGTGCTATGATTCCCTTCTTTTGCTGAGAGCTATTGGGAAAAAGCAATAGAAGTGCAAAGACGTAAACTGGCGACCACCATACACGTGCGCAAAGACGCCGCAGCTCTACTCAGTCAGTTGTCTATTCCTATGGACACGTGCAGCTGCACCGACGTGCCACTGAAACTGCATCGAGTGCACCGGGCATTGGTTGCAGCTCGACCGTTTGTTTTTTTTTTTTGGATCTCATTCTCAGTTGCATGTAGCCTACTGTCACAATGGGCTCTGAGCCACAGACCTAGCGACCACTCCAATTTATCAGCGAGTGTCTTCATTGCAAATCGCCGCTGCTCGCCATTGCGTTTTCTTCTTTATTGTTTTCTTTTTTTTTTTGCTGTTACGAGAGCCGCCGCAAGAACCTTTTGGCGACAATGGATACATGGGTCACGTGTAAAACAAGTCTGCAGGCTTTCTCTCTTATTTCCTGTAATGCCTCTTTCGTTGGTAACTTCTCAGCTGTACCTTCGTGGAGGAGGCGCAAAGGGAAAATAATAGTTGGTTGCTGCTGCGGTGGTGGTGCCTCTCCACTAGCATGCCACACGAGATCAGGACGCACACACACACGCACAACGCAAGATGGCGTGACAAACGCGTCGTCTCTTTCGCCTGCACTCACACACGCACCTGCGATGAAGGTTCAGGTAGATAAAAAAAAAGATTTAGACCGAAGCAGCACGCAAAAATAAATAGAGAGAAGAAGAAAGACGAGCAGCGCAGATGTGCGGTAGACAGGTAGCTAGATGGAGAGAAAAAAAGGAGTGTATGCGTGCAAACACAGAGAGGAGACCGCTCACGCTGCGGGAGGTTGCGCTCTTCTCTGTGAGAAAGCCTACGAGGCGCCATTTACACATACACACACATCATCACACTGCCATGAATCCGCACTCCAGCGCACTTGGTGTTACTGAGACGGGTGTAGGAAAAAAAAAGAAAAAGCTGCGGGGGTCAGCACACCACTAACTCAACTCGTCTTCCAAAAAAAAAGTAAGAAAAGAAAAGTGCCACCGGCTCTACGTGGCAGCTGGGCTCGTCGCGATCGAAAGACGGGTTGAGAAGCATCACTGCACCAGCGGCGACACAATAGGCAAAGCTTTCTCTCCGATCAGCTCCAAGGAAGATATTCCACTCTTCTATCTCCTCTCTCAGCAAAGGATAAAACAAAAACGACCATTACGTGTAAAACACTTTTTCTAGCCTCTACTTTACTTCTCCCTCTCGCACTCTGTACTTCTCGTTCTCTGAGTCACTGCGGTACGTGCAGGGGTAAAGCATGCAGCTAGAAAGATAGGTGTGTTTGTCGTCTGTCTACCCTCTCCGCCGCTCTTTTCATCATTGTTGTTGGCACATTTTCCTATATAGCGTGTCATTGCCGTCACTCAACAATGCAGCCACCGCTTCCTCCCCCTCCTTCATGGGACAAGGCGTAAAGGGCTGCTACAACTCTCATAATTAAACTTTTGGGGAGAACAATGGTTTTCCGTAGCCTACCAAGCAGGTAAAGTAGAAACACTGAAACAAGAAGAAGAAGAGAAAAAAAAAACGCAGGGACACTGTTGGACAGCGGGCATCACAGAGCAGAAGATATTGTGCGAGACGCGACAGCTCAAGACCGACGTAGTGACGCAAGGGGCTCAAGAGCACTCTGCGTGTCCGCTTCCCTTTATTATTTCTTTTTGGAGGGGGAGTAACGCCTTCCTGATATCCGCCTCTGCTGCTTTTAATATTTCGCAGACGCCCAGACACACCGCTGCAGACATCATCATCTCTTGGAAAAGTTTATAAAAGGGAAGCAAGTAAACAAAAAAAAAGGTTGAAAATGAGATCTTCCATAAGCAGCCCACACGGAGCAGAAAGAGAAATAAACTTCGGCGTCATTGGATCCGCTTCACTGCTGAATCGCGGCAGGTGAGGTGTATCCATTGCACACACCTACGCAGCTTTTTTGGTGTGGCGTGCCGCAGCCTCCTCCTTGAAGCGGCCAGCGAGGAAGCCCTTCTCGTCGTGGTACGTCGCGTACACCGGGTCCACGTAGTCCTGGTTGCACGCGTGCAGCAGCGTCGACATCTCGTGCGTCTGCTCCGCCGGACGGTACGACCCGCCCAGGCGGTCCCACACCGTCGTGTACTGCCCGTAGTCGTAGTTGAACAGCTCGTGGTGGATCGTGTGGTGGCCCGTCGTGTTCACAAAATGGCCACCGAAGTCCACCTGGTCGTGGATCGAGATGGTCCAGAAGTTCACGAAGACAAACAGGCACATAAAGAGAACATTGTGGAGAGGGAGGAGGTATACAAACATGTAGTACGGGACGCCCTGGCCAAAGCCGTCGACAGGGTTGAAGGCGTGCGACGAGAAGGGCGTCGTGAACTTGTAGGTGTGGTGCAGCTTGTGCACGTGCTTGTAGATGATCGGGTGGTGCAGGCCGCGGTGGAAGCAGTACACCATGAAGTCCGTGAAGGCAAAGAACAGCACCGGCGAGATGAAAAAGTACGCCCAGCCGTAGTCGGAAATGTTGTAGTACACTTTGCTGTACCCGCGGTGCGAGAAGACGGCGGCCGGCATCATCAGGGTTGCCATGAACGGGATCGAGCACGTCGCGATCCAGATCTCGTGCAGAGCCTGCTTGCGGAGCTCATCGTTGTTATCGGGATCGATGGTTTTGGGGAAGAATTGCTTCTTCAGCCGGCGGAAGTAGATGTTGTAGGACAGGGCAGCGAAGGAGAGGTACATGGTGATGCCGCCCGTGGTGAGGATCAGCCAGAAGATGAACATCTGGTGCGACAGCTTGTCCTTGTCCACCGGCAGGACGGCGGTGTAGAGGTTGAAGGCGAAGTCCATGGGGGGCAACGGAACACGGTGCTGGAATAAGTGACGGAGAAGAAGTTGAGCACCGATGGATTAGAAGGGTTTAGTCACTCTGGCGGGCGAGAAAAAGTGCAAGAAAAACAAAAGATGAAAGAAAACACACACACTTGCGCGGAGAAGAAGTGCGGGGGCGGCAGAAGTGCGGCGATTGAATAAACAAAAAGTCGAAGAGAAGCCGCTGAGAAAAGGGCAATAAAGAAAACAAGAAAAGGAGCTACGACCAAAAAGAAGAAAAGGAGGAGAGTAATGATCTCAACAAGGATAAGAACCTCTGTTAAGAAAGGCAGCGTGCGAAAGAATTTTATTAGGAAGGGTATGCGATTCAATGTAGTAAGTGGAGGAGAGAAAACGACACAGAGAGAGAGAGAGCGAGAACAAAATGTAGACGCGAGAAGAAGCGCGTTGCATCAGATGAACTCTGCTAGGAGTTTCGAAAAGAGGTCGCTGTACTGCCGTGGAGTGTCTTTGTAGCGCTCAACACGCCAAGAGGAACAAACACAAGATGAGAAATCGGAGGGGCTGCAACTGCCTTACTGTACTTGTGGTATTGCTGCGAGTCGACAAGTTCTACCTCATCGTTCCGCTCACAGGGTATCTCTCTCATCAATCAACGCAGGTCACGTGAGCTGGGATGGGGCACGAGACATCTTCGGCTCGCTCACAAGCACTGCGGCCGCCGTTATTAGCATCCACTTCCTATTCACTATGATTCCTTTTTTTTTTTCAAAAGAATAGTAGCATCGATTACACGGTTCCCATTCAAATTGTACCATGGCACGTTGACACGTGCTGAGTCGACCTCTACGCCGTACACAGACAAACAATCAAAAAGAAAAGCACTATCATGAATGGACCCAAACAGAGAGGACGAAGTCCACGGAGCACAACAAGGACAGGAAAGAAAAAGAGCTTAAGTGATTCACAACGAAGAGATTTTTAGAAAAAAAAATTGAACACGCGCGAGTATGTGCATTACGGGAAACACGCAAACAGGTGCATACGGACGAGGTGGAGAGCTTGGAATGAGAAAGAGAGAGTCAGATAAAGAGTTGGTGATGTAGCGTGGGTGAAGAGCACAAAAACAGGAATGGAACGCACACAGCAAAGTAAAAAAAAAAAGCGTGGGCGTTGAACAGCGGGGATCACCCGACAAACGCAGAAAGGTCAGTACAAGACGGCACCGCAACACGACATGAAGTCCATACACGCGCGAGAGGTTTAAAAAAAAAAAGACGGAGCTCCGTGTGAAGCAATAGCGGACGCAATGTGGGAGGCAAGATGACACTCTGCTGCTGTCAACACTGTTGCCTCTGCGGATCCGAACAACACTAAAAAAAAAGGGCCCTTTGTCTCCACTCCGCATGTTTCTTCTTTGCTACGTTCGCTGCTGTGAACGGTGAGATAAAATTGCTGTGCGTCTCCACCCTTCTGACCTCTCACTCTCTTCACCACTCACACATACACAAACAGACACTCACAAACACACGCTCGTAAGAAAGAGCAAACACCTCTTTTCCGAAACTTTTGCCTCCCTTCCGCATTACTCCAGAAAAAAACAACCAACCTACTGCAACGACGAAATGAGAGTTGAAGAAAAGAGAATGTGGCAGCTGCCTCCTTCACTCCTCACTTGCCGTCCGGCCCACTATGTGCGAGTATGACGAGAGAACGTGCAAGAACGGAGGAGAAAGAAAACAGAAAAACGACCGAACTCCTCCTGCCCCTCTGCTAAAAGTCCCTTTCGCTCTGCGTGGCGTGCGCCACGCTTCCAACCTCAATTAAAGAGAGCGGAGAAGAGGGAGAGAGGCAGAGCACAGCGAATACACACATTCAGAAGGACGGTAAAGCACAATGAGGAAAAAAACAAAATCAGGCAAACTAAGCAAAAAAGAAAGGGAATAAAACGCGCGATGCAAAATTAGTCACTCTGCCTTCTTTGCCACACACGTATGGTGCTTCCCGGACGGGCACCTACACTGAGAGAGAAGAACAGTTAACATCACAGTAGCTGCAAAGAAATTTAGGCAAACAAGCATGACGGGAGAGAGAACCAAACAAAATAGAAGATTCCGCCAGCAATGTTCATCAGTGTTAAGGAGAAGCGGCGTGAAATACGCGCCGTGTGGCTTCGCACAGACGCAGGAAAAAAAGAAGTGAAACGAAGAAAAACAGATCCCTCGCACATAGTAGCAGGGAGTACTTAATCGGTTGAGATCTGACCGAGAACAGCGTATAAGGGGGAAAAAACAATGAAAGGTAACTGAGGTTGAAGCTGAGACGATTCTCGAGTATTGCACATGATTGTCTCTTCTATTTCACCGTTCCATGAAAAAAAAAAGGTGGTTGTGTGTGGTGACGACTGCGGCCCTCCGTTTCGTCTCACCAGTTTGCCTTCACGTCGGACGAATGAACAGAGAAAATAAATATAGAGTCAAAAAAAAGGAAAAAGGTTAGAGGCGGCGTAACTCACAACGCTTCTGTTGCGTCGGTGAGGGGAGAAGCACACCCGAAACAAAGACACAAGAGACAAGATAGTACCGATGCGTAGAGTACGTTAAGTAGGTGAGCTCAGTCCCCAACACCGAGAGAAAAAAAAAAGAACAAGGAAAACAAAAAAAAAACAGTCCGTGATTAGAGTTCCTCACAGCGGCCTCTTCGATACATGCCCAGAAGCGTCTGAGCGTCCGGACAAAAAGGAAAGGAGAAACATCAAACGGCTGTCAGCCGATGCTTCCAATCTCGGCGACACAGTTCTTTCCCGTGGCGCTGAACGCGTGTGAGAGAGTGCAGAGTGGTGTGAGACACCACTTTCTCCCTTTCTCCGTCCCTCCCCTAAAGGCGGTGTATTAATTGTTTTTTGTTTTCCGGTTGGCTGGCCATTCGTGCCTTGGCCCACGCCTCCTCGCCGCAGCACATACGTGAGGAGGAGGCACCCGCACCCACACATATGCGCATGCATCAGACCCGCGCCATTCTTCATCACCCAACTTTCCCGTTTACAACGGCACCTCAAATTTCACCACTCTCGCCATGTCTCTCCGACTGTTGCTATCGTGAAGAGAGGTGATGAGACCAAGGACGACAACACCGCGCACCATCCTTCCTTTAAAAAAAAAGGAAGCCGGATATAATTCAGAGAGTGGCCAAGTGTTCGTTTGTGTATGTGTACCTGAATTCCTATCAAGCACACCTTCTCGTTCTCTACTATGCTAATACACAAAAAGAGAGAGTCGAGATTCGGGGCGCCGTGAATTTCCTTCCCTCTCTCTTCACACCACTTTAGCTCCTTCTTCATCCACTGCCCATTCAGGCAGCTGCAGATCAGGCAGCACTGCGCTGGGCAAAGGGGTCTACGCGCTGAGTAGGGCGGTGATGGCGCTCTAGCAGGCCAGCCACTCCCGGTTAGTCAACACGTATGAGCCACTCTTTCTTTTTCTTGTTTTTGCTGCTACAAGAGCATATGAGTTGTGTATGAGGTAAGAATAAAGTCTGCGCGGCAACCAATGCTGATGGCACGCACGTCTGCAGAGACCTGCGCCTTGAGCACAACGCAGAAAAAGGATTGCAGCTTTGGAAAGCATCCCTTGGCGATCGCCAAGGGGCATCTTTGCGCTTGGGGAAGGAGAGAACCACGCGCGTCGCACGCACTCTGTCGCCTACGCTATCACTTGCACGGATGATAAGCCATGAAATAAAAAAGAAGATCAAGAAACAAAAAAAAACACTATAGAAGTATTTCTTTTCAAGAAAAAGAGCAATTAAAAGAACAAGTACACACGCGGGAGTGAGAGGAGAAAACGAAGGTGCTGAACCACAATTAAACAACCCTTCCTAAGCCATTTTGTGGGGGCAGCGAACGGCAACAAAAAAAGGAAAAAAACAATTAAAGGAGGTAAAGAAGTCAATAAAGGTGTGTACACCATTACAAATATAGTTATTCATCCGCGACTCGACGCGCCGAAGCGGATGGTTAGAATAGAAATAAAGTAAAAATAATAACGCACACTCTTTGCATGTATGCTTATCTTTTATACCTACTCTTTTTTTTTTTTTGAGGGGTAGTTGTCTCTTCTTGAATTAGATGCGCGCGTGTGTGTGTCTGTGTTCGCCAGACAGCGATGAGATGCCCATATGGTGGCGCACCTCTCGCCCGTCCGCAGCGCACGTATTTTCTCCCCTCGCGCCAATGTACCCCCAACGAGGAAGCATCGGTTGAACGAGCATTTCCATCGGTGGAAAAACACTGAAGGCCATAAGAGAATGTGAGCCAAAATTAAAATAAAAAGCATAAGAAGGTGGGAAACAACACAGATATGAGGTGTAGTGGTCGTTTAAAACAGAAAAATAATAATAATAGTAGAAGGAGAGCGCCGACAAATACGCTTTGTTTCGCATCGCTGCAGCCACCCGCCCACCCAACATATTGCGGTGCTACGCCGAGAAAGGAAGGGGATGAATGAAATGGAGGGTGAAGAAAAAAGAAAAACATAAAAGGGAAACAAAAAAAGATTGAGAAAGCCAGAAAAAAAAATCTTTATTTTAACACAATTCTTTTCCTTGTTTTATGTTTTTTGTTTTTGTTTTTTTTATCTTTTAGAGTTCTCCACTAAGCGCTGGTGTAGGTCTCATGCCGAACCGTCATAAGCGGTACGTCTGCCGATCTCTTCACCTGTCTGACGTGTCGCTTAGTTTGCGCACTTGGAGGCTGCGCGACGACGCACGATGGTACAAAAGCACGAGGCTTTCACACACACACCTTCGTTCAACGTAGCGTCGCAGACGGTTTAGGTCTTGAGTTAGAGTGTCATCAGCACCACGCAGCAAGCATATACGACGGGCTGCAGCCAGCTGGGAATATCGGCCAGCATTTGATGAACGACGCGGAGGGAAAGAGAGAGAGAGAGGGAGCAAAGCACGCTGTGCCGCCACCGTCTTGTAGTCGCAGCACAGCGCCAAATCATGAACACGCAGCCTCTCGCAAACACTGCCGTCGCACTCACGCGCTTTTACTCAGTCGGTCAGCGTGGCATAAAAAATGAGCAGAAAGGAGAAGAGCGCCGCGAAGCTCAGCAGCGACCACGTGATCATCACCTCTGACGACCGCCTGTGCGCCACCGCCCGCCCCTCTGCCGCCTTCGCCGCCGCATTGCTTCCGCGCCGCTGCCGGAACCGCGCGGCCGTGCGCTGCATCGCACCCCACACGCCACGCCCTGCCACCGGCGGCGTCTGTGCGGCGCTGCGGGTCGACCCGCCTCGCTTTCCCTCGCCCGCGGGTGCGTCGTCGGAGCTCGTCTCCGCAGCGTTGCCGGCGTACCGCGAGTAGGCTTTGAGGGCCGGCTTGGGCAGCGGCATCTGCGGCCTGTACGCCTTGATGGCGCAGCTGTCACTTGGTGCAGTAGGGGGTTTGCTGGGGACGGCCTCGATGCGGCCCTTCTGCACGTTGAGCCGCAGCGACAAGGTCGGAGGGACTGGCACGGCGGAGAGCGGCGGCGATCCACCCGGTCGACTTCCCGCCAAGACGCCGCTGCCGCTCACCCCTGTCCCGCCGCGCAGGTCGCTGCCGCTGAGCCCGAAGCGCAGACTGCTCTCGTGGGAGGCGCCGGACAGCTCCATCACCAGCGGGCTCGTGTTGAAGGCGACGGGGGTGACGCCGCGACTCATCGTGTGCGCCGCAGCCTCCTCCCCGCCCACGCGGATGGAGCTCGTGAGAATGCTCGAGTCGCTGCGCGGCTCCTTGAAGCTGAAGTGGACCCGCTTCGGGCCGGTGGAGGGAGACTTGTTGCCGTTCTCGGCGGACGCAGCGAAGGAGCCGGAGCGATGGTGGCCACGCGCCACATCCCCGTCCTCCCCCGCGACGGAGTCTGCAGAAGGCGAGGTGGACGGCTCGCGTGCGGAGTCGCTGGGCCGGCGTCGTGGGGCCACAGGCGGGTGCGTCGGCGCGAGGCCGGGCTGCACAACGAGAAGGGGAGGGGCGCAGGCGCTGTCGGACGCCAACACTCCGGGCGAGAGGGACGAACGGTGGCGGCGCGCCACCCGCTCCTCGCGCGCCAAAGCTTCAGATGCCGTCGCGTTGCAGGCGGGCGCAGCACCGCTGCTACTGAGCGCTGCCTCGCCCGAGCCCGCCGGAGCGCGAGCGCTGCTGCTGCTGCTGCCGCCGGGGACGAGGAGAGGCCGGACGGTGCCCCCGCCTCCACCGACGCCGCCAGCCGCAGCCAGCATGCTCCCGCTGCCGCCGGCGGGGTTCACGATGAGGGTGACCGGGTTGCCCAAAAACTCACCGGAAAGCGATGCGCCGGCGGTGCCGTTGCTGCTCGCCACCGTCATCTGGGAGGCGAGGCTGCCCCGCCGCACGTCCTCCGGCAGAATCGTGGCCAACGCCCCCGTCGCAGCCGGCAGGCCACGGCGCACGCTTGGGTTGACGGCGGGTGGCTGGTCCTGGCTGGGGCTGGTGCTGCGTCCAATGCTGCCCTCCGCCTCCCACTGCTGCCGCAGCCGTGCCACCGCCAGAGTCGTCTGTGGTGGGGTGGAGAGGTAGCGGGAGGTGGGCGTCGCGGCGGCGGTGCTCGCGAGGGCAGCCGTACTCGGCGACGTCGTCTCCGACACCGTCGCTCGCCGGGAGAGGCGCGGCGGTGGTGCGGTGCTGAGGGCGGTGTCATCGCTGTAGACCGCACGAGTCACCGCCCCGGCATTCGCCAGGTTCTCGAGGGAGCCGTGGCGGCTGGGGATCTTAGACTGCATTCCACGCCCACCAGCTGTGCCACGCGGGGCGAGGGCAATTGGGATGCTGGGGCCACTGTTGATGTGGCGAGGTTGCGTGGCAACGGACGCCTCGTGCCAGTCGTTCACGGAGAGCCCGAGGGAGAGCGTGGACGAGCCGTTCGCGGGGCTGCAGTCAGAGAGCGAGTCGGTAGAGATGCGGGCGGGCCTCAGCGCCGCAAAAGTAGGCAGCTGCGTCTTTCGCGACGGAGTGCGCTGCTTGGAGAGCGTTGCGGTGCCCCCAAGCGGGTTCGATGCTGGGCGTCGATCCCGCACGCAATCACCCATTCCTTCGCAAACTTATTTTTTTTTCTTTGCTCGTGTTGGGTGCGAGAAGCAGTGGGCTTGTTCTTGCCCTTCTTGACTGCTGCAGCGTATATAGCTAACAATGACGAGTAGGAACGGAAAAGAAAAAAAAAACAGTGAGGAGGCGGTCAGAAGCGGCAAAGCCTGAGCGATTCTCAGTGTGCCACTTCAACACAAAAATAAAAGAAAGAGGGAGCGGAAAATAGGGGAGAAAGTGTTGCAACGAAGAGAAAAAGAAGATAAATTAATAGTAAAAAAAGGGGGAAAAAATATAAAGAGAGCGCTTCGAAGCCGGCGCAAAATCCAAAAGAGACCCACAAAAGGAAAGAAGGCAAAAAGCTTGGCAAAAGGTATAGAAAATAAAAACAAAACAAGAGAAGAGTAGCTAGAGAATAAAAATAGTTGAAGGCACTCAAAAACAAAACTCAGATGTCAATTTAAAGCGAGACGATGAACAAAAAAGAAAAGAGGGGAATAAAAAAGATGTAATGATGAACTCTCGACCTCAACTTTGCCTCTTCCACGGCGTTAAGAAAAGGTACGGCCGCCGGCAGTTTTTGCAGCGAAGACGAAAGACGAGAAAAGGCAACAAAGGAAGGAAAAGTAGAGCTGAAAGGAAAAGCGTTCAAGCAACAAAAGGAAACGCTTGAGTCAGTGGAAAGGAAAAAACGCGAAGAGGTGTAAGAGGAAAAACACTCACACCTCAGCTACGTCGCCTTTTTAGCTGCTCTCTCTCCGAGCTTCCGAACGCGGACGAAGTGCCTAGACTGTTAAGGACTACTACAAGTAGGTGCCTTGCGAGGGAATCAAAGCAGATGTGACAGGTGGGGAAAAAGTATGATCGTGCTACGGACCAATGGCTTCAGAGAAAAGAAAAAGACGGAGGGAGAAATAAAATAAAAAATTGACACTTCGTGCTCCTGTCGGCGTGTAAAAACGTCACTAATGTGCAACGCGTTCAACCACACCGGCAGTTTGCAAAGGACAAAAAAAAAAAAGAAGAAGAGAGGGTGGCTTCCTATCGCGCGCCACGGAGCTGGAAGTACTGATGCTGACAGGTGCCGTTTTCAATGACAAAAGGAGGGAATAACTAATTCTTTTTCTGTTTCTTTTTTTTTATGCGCTTCTGGTCCTCCTATTTAGTAAAAACTTCCTACTCGTTCCTCCTCTTTTTAATCCTTCTTTTTATTTACACACCCACACACACTTTTTCTCTCTCCTATCCTCCGTGAGCCTCTTGAATCCAGCGTATCGATAGACAATGAACGGGCGTGGCCGTGTTGGGTGGCTACAGGCCGACCTACGCGCTTCTCCGCTTGTGCTTTTGTCTGTGCGTAGAATGAAGCGCACTAGCACCGTCGCCTACAAAACACAAACAGGACCAAAAAGAGCACACAAGCCACGAGGTGCCGGTAGAGGGCAGCCACGTCACACGCACGTAAAAGTCTGCGGGGCGAGAAGGTCTTAACAAGGACACACGCGGCAGAAACAAAAGAGGGGAAACACACACACGACACAATTCCCCACAAATGATTCCAACGAAGGGTGAAAAGCAAGAAAATGATGAATAGCGGAGAGACGCAGCGAGCGCTACCAAGCTCAGACGAATGGTGAAGAGTGGTACAGTGGAGGAAAAAAGTATTGAACACACACACACACACACGTACTTTAGAAGTGTGGGCTGCAATGACAGCGAGAGAGGTGAGCGGGGACTGCAGAACACAACACCCCTTCCTCTGCCTGGTTTCTCAACTTTCTTTTTTTGTTTGTTTTGTTTTGACCAACTCCCTGTTGCTTTTCAATTTGACAGAAGAGCTGCAGTGGAAAGGAAAAAATACGGGGAGGGGAGAATAAAGAAAAGATAGAGAATTTTGGAAAAGAAATAAAAGATGTTTGCACACGGCAGCGGTGTTCACCGGTACCAGTGTGCGCGTGTATGTTTGTCCGTCCGGTGGTGGTGATGAGCCCAAGACACAGTGAAGGGGCACGCCACCTGCGACAACGGCCAAGCGCTGAGAAGAGAAAGGGGAAGAAGAAAGGAGGCGAAGGAGGGAATAAAAGAAAGATCAAGCAGGACAAACAAATTAATTTTTTTGTTTTAGAAAGTACTTAAAAGTGAAGACAGTGAAAGGATAAGAGACGAGGGAAATAGGTGTATCGACAAGAACAGCGAAAAAAACAAAAACAGTGCAATGAGTAATGACAGATGTATTCGTCAACTATGTATTAAAGACGCGCGAGCTGGGGCTCCTTGCGAGTTCTGTTGAAAGGCGAGAGCACAGCTGCGGCGTTTAATCAACGCTTAACCGTTGATTGCACCTGGTATGCAGGCAACACAGGTCGTATGTTGTTTTTAATTGTCATTGCAGCATGTAAGCAAGCGTAGAGAGGAAAGTGTTGAAATAAATAAAAAAGATAAGAAAGGCAGTGGAGAGAAAGAAAGGTGGGATAGAGAGAGAAGGAGAGCGGTGAAGGGACAGACTCCTCACACCCGGCGCACCAGGGCAGCGTCATCACTCATGACAATGGTAGTCGATTAGTTCGCCATTCACCACTGTCACGCGCACCGTGAAGCACGACTCGTACTGCAGCGACAGCACGAGGCGTGTGGGATTTGTTTATTGTGGCTTTGAGGGACTTGACCGCCACATGGCTCAGCAGATGCGTTCTACAACAGGCAGCTCCACCAACCACGCCAGAACCTCAACGTGATTACCAAGGTACACTTCCTGTGCGTCATTTTATAGAAAAAGAGAACGCAGACGTGTGCTGGCGTTTCTCCCAACCGACCCATTTCATTTTCCATCTGCGTTTCAGCATGTGTCCGCTTACCTCAGTGATGTGAAGAGAGAAAGAGAGAGAAGAAAAGACACACCGCGGGTCTTCGTGAACCTACAGCGGAGACGGACGAGAAACGGAGATCGACGGAAGGACGCGGTGCGCGCCTTCCCTGCAGCTCATCGCGTACACGGCGCTTAGGAAGCACTGGGCGAGTCGCCACAACGCATGACAGCCACCGTCGACCCGCCTCCGCCCTCGACGCACAGCAGCGACGGGTGCTGCAGACAGAACTTCGCCGCCATCACGCAGTCCCTCGCTGCGAAGGCGGAGCGCACCCGAGCCGCATGCAGGCGAAGCGCATCGAGTGCCTTGGAGGAGAAGTCGCTGCCAAGAGACGCCCATGTCAGGAAGTCTACAAACGGCACCACGTGGATGTCCGCCACCGTCAGCGAGCGCAGCGCAGCAACCACCTCCGCTGCTGGAACTTCTTTTGACCCGCCGAGCCCTGCCGAGATATCTTTCCGCGGCTCTTCCCCCGTCACGGCGCGTACGGCAGCCCCGCGGAAGAAGGCAAGGCAGTTCTCTGAAGCACCGCAGCGTCGCTGCACCTCCGCATTCGCCAGTGAGGAGTTCGGGGCGGCACTCAGCCACGCCTGCAGCTCCGGCGTGGGCATCTGCTGCAGCTGCTGGAGCATCGTTCCCAAACGACGGTGGTGCGTGCCCACCGCCACCGCAGTGTTCATCGTCCCCGCCAGCCCCGCGACGGTCACCCCGCGGTAAACGCATAAACTGCCTTTCTCCAGCGCCGTGGTGTGCCGCGCGAAGCGCATCAGCGCCGGCACCAGCACGCGGTGCACGTAGACCGTGTCGTTGATCCAGACCACGGGAGTCTGCCACGCCGGCAGCGCAGCGTCGCCGCCACTCCCGTCCGAGAAGCAGTAGGGTGAAGCGCGTGTGCCGAGGGGAACGTAAAGGTCGTCGTAAAGAAGCCCAGAGAAACACCCAAAGGCCTTCAGAAATTGCTCAGGGAACGTCCGCCACCCGCACACCGCTTCGATCTCGTCCACGCGCCACAACGCCGGGCAGCAGCCGCAGTCATCACGGCCGCCAGGAGCCACTCGGCGAGGAGCGCGGAAGAAGGGCAGCAGCACACGTTGGCGCGCCGCTGAGAGGCGGTCCTCGGCGAGCGGCAGCACCGCCCCGCCACCGCAGTGAAAAGGCCGGCGTGTGGGGGGATTCGACGGGCACTGCGCAGCGGGGGCACCGGCAGACGCCGATGAAATGGCCAGCTGCCCGTCAGGTGTGTAGAGAGCACACCACAGCGCATCGGCCAGCGGGGCATCGGCCACCGTCGGCCGCTTGCGGTGGTGCGACGAGGCATCGTCTGTGGGCCGCAGCGTCATTGTTGTGTCGCAGATGATCGGCATCGCCACTGCGATGGACGCAGCGGTGAGGCGCCACCCCCGCTGCCACGCACTGGCCTGGCTCGGCAAGAGAGCAGAGCGCTCCGCATCGAGACGGGCCTCGAGGGTGCTGGCGGAAGCCGCAGCACCGGCAGAGCCGCCGCCCTCCGCTCGAGGCAACGGCGACGATGTCAGCGGCAACGCCCCCGCACGGGCGGCAGCGGCGGCACCCCACTCTCGGAACGCGGCGCGCAGCTGTGCTCGGAGGACCTGCCCAGACACCGCTTCTCCCTCCTCTGCCTGCCCGTCGGACAAGTGTGCAGTGCTGGCTGACAGCGGTGGCGCCGCCGGCTGTGGCCGACGCACGTCCGTCTGCACCGTCCACGACGTCGCAGCAGCAGCGGGTGTTTCCGGCCCTTCCCGTGGCGCCGCCGCAGCGTGGAAGCGCTTGCCGGACACCGCAAGGAAGAGTGGCGACGCCGTAGACTCTGCCGGCCCCTCCGTCGCCCGCTCCTGTCGCCGCTGCGATGGGGTGGAGGAGAGCGGCACGACAGCACCGCCGACAGGGACGTGTGCGCTGCTTCGGTGCTCCGCTGCGAGCATGCGCGTCGTCGGCACCTCGGCCAGGTAGCTGACGTAGCAGCTGGGGTAGAGGACGCCAGCGTGCTGAGCAGCGCCGCAAAAGGTCCGCTCCCCGCCGCGAGAGGAGTGGAAGAAAAAAAGCGCGTAGCCGCAGGAACTGGGTCGCGATGGGCCGCTCTCTCCCTCCGTCCTCTGTGGAATATGTCTGCGATGGACTGCAAGGGCGGCGTCGTAGGCACGCTTCGCATCGAAGTGGTAGGTGTGGGCAAGGAACACCTCCTTCTCCAAGACGGCGCGGTAGGACGTCGACGCAGCCTGTCCTCGACGCAGCAGAAACTGCCCAGAAGCGTCGTCGTACACCACCCACGCCGAGAGGTCGACGGGGGAACGGCGTGGACACGACATGTTGCCATCGACAGCCGCAGCGGTGGTGCGTGTGGTGAGGCGCAGCAACTCGGTGGGCACGCCCAGCACGTAGTGCTCCGGCGTGGCGGCGTAGTCGACGCGGTAGTCGGTGGCCTCCGTCGCAACACATACGTAGAAGGCGTCCAGCTGCGCGTCAGCGGAGGAGAGAGCGCCACCCTTGACCGGCTCAGCAGAAGAGCCGTGCTGCACCGCGGAGCGAGCTGCAGACAGCCCCAGCGCTGCGGACGCGTTGCGTGTGTCGGGCAGCAGCAGCGCCGGCTCCTCCAGATGCCGCAGGTACTCAAGACGCGTCGCACCCGCCTCGTCAGCGGCGCCTGAAGGTATCTGCGACCGCCGCAGCAGCAACTGCCGCTCCTTCGTGGCCCGTCGATACAGCGCAAAGAGCGTGCTGAGCGAGGGGGAGAGACGTGGCTCCTGTAGGCGCAGCAGGTGAGAGAGGGGAGCACCATCCCCGTCATCCCCAGTGGACGTCGCGGAGGCAGACGGTGCGGTGACCGACACACTCGACTCACTTTCTGTGCGCTCACGTAGGCGCTGCATGGCAGCCGGCGGCACCCGCGATTGCACATTCGATGGCAACTCGTTGTAGTGGAAGAGACCCGATGAGCGGCCAATAGGGAGGCGCCGTAGCATGCGTTGCACCTGGTTCATTCCCACAAGATTTGCCACCGGTGAAAACAAGCGGCCCTGCTGTGCCTTCGGCGAGGCGGTCCGTGATGCCCTCGCACTGCTAGAGGCGGAAGCATTTGCGCCAACACGCTGCGTGGTGGTGGTGGTGGTGGTGGTGGCGGAGGTGCAGCGAACAGCGCCGCGGCGGCCGCACATGCGGAGGCGCCGCATAAGGGAAACAAAGATGCGGACTGAAGAGACAAGAGAAGGAAAAAAGAGGAGACAGTGAATGCGGTGCACGAAAGCTGAAAACTAGTGGAGCACGACAATGACGACGTTGCGATGCAAAGAGTTACCGCGCCATGTGTGTGTGTGTGTGTCTGTGTGTGGGTGAAGCAACTTGGCGAAGTTGTCGAGACCACTCACATCTTTGGCAACCACAGATAATTAAAAGAGCAAGGAGAGCAACAATCTCGCATAGTCTCAACGCAGCAAGAGTCAAGGCTCATGCATTACCTGTTTTAGTTTATGGCAGATCGTCCAACAAGAACGGAACTCTATCTAAATATTGTGCTCGAGGGAAAGCAGCTTCTCTATTCCGACCGAAAGAAAGGAAAAAAATGAAACAAGAGTCAGAGAAGAACACAAAGCAGTTTGCATCTAGTAAGCAGAAAGAGGAGGAGTTGTTATAAGAAAGCCGTTCTAGCTCGAGAAGGGAAAAAAGGCAGTTGCTAGCATAAACACAGAGAAAATGAAAGCGCTTTCTCTTTCCAAAGTCGCATGCGACTACACTGCATTTACCATATCGCTTCCACCCCTTCAAAAAAAGAAAGAAAAACAGACAGTTGTTTATCAAAAAGAGAGAAAGAAGAAGCATTTTGATGAAACTGCGCCGCGATGGAATACAACATTGTTGCGGTGAGCAGTGTCTATCTTTATTAATTTTTAATTTTTTTTGTCAAAAAACACAAACACACACGGGCCGGAAAGGACAAGGCTGCGGGGAAGGGAAAAACAGGAGAGTAGAGGGAGTCACATTCAGCATTGGCGACATGTCGCAACCACACTTTGCACCACACTGTGGGCGAAGGATAGGCAACTCTCCCCAACGCAATCAACCAGAGGGCAGCGGCGACACGGAGTAGGGACTCTTGGCGAGCCGCTCGCACACATCCCGCGCCGTCTGCGCGTCCCACCGCACCCCCACCACCTCCGTCTTGAGCAGCGCCGTCGCACTTATCCCCCTGCTGTCCGTTCGAACAGGCAGAGGATGAAACGGAAGAACTTCCTTGAGGAGCGGGCAGTAGACGAGATGGTGTGCGAAGCAGTAGAAGGCATCCATCAGGCGGCGGCGGTGAGCACTCAGCTCCCCCTCCTTGACTTTTTTCATCTTCGCAATTTTGGCAAAGAGGTCGTCTACGGAGGAAGCCTGTCGAACAAGCTGAAAGGCTCTCTTAATGCCGACGGAAGGGATGTTCGCAGCGTAGTCGCTGCCAGACATCACGCAGCTGAGCAGAAACGCCTCGTAGGTGAAGAGCCCATCCTCCGCGATCGCGGCATCGCCAAAGTCCAGCCGCCCCGGTGCTGCATCGACACCGTAAACTTCCCGCAGGATGCTCTCCCGCATCTCAGCTGCCCTCTTTTTCTCCGCGGCCTCACCCACATTTGCACCACTCTTCCTTCCCCCGCCCTCAGCAATCGCCCTGCACACTGCAGGTGCACACCTACGCGGCCGCACCACGTTGCACGCACCGCTCTTCCAGTTTGTCTCCTTGTAGTAGTCCTTGATGAGGCAGGGGCAGAAGTACACGATGAGGTCGCTGTCGACAGACAGCACCACGTCAATGTAGCCAATCCGGCAGAGGTAGGCCAGCTGCGCATCGGCTTCGCAGGGGGCTTGGATGCACTCCACCGTGCGCTGTCGCAGGCGCTGCGTAATGGCGCGTACCCACTCGTGGGGAATTCTGAACGTCTTACCATTGGCCTCGTCATGCTTCGACGCCCCGGCCGCTTTCGCGCGCTTCTCCAGTGTTTCCTTCTTCATCGGCGGCGGTGGCCCGTCAAAGACGCACACCGGCACCACGCCATGCTGTAGGAGCATGTCGAGTCGGCTGCAGACCAAGTCGGTGAAGACCTCCGCATCATCAACGGCTTTTCCGCCTTGGGCAGCCGAGAGACGCTTCGCGTTTGCGCGGCGTACCGCCAAGGGGGCAAGCATGCATTTGTGGAGCAAGACGAACATGTCGATGCCGATCTTCTGATCCCGAAAAGCGTCAAAATGACTCTCCTCCATCCTCCCGGCAAACTTCGGCCACAGCTTTGGAATGCCCATCGGCGCAGCTTCACAGCAGGAGAGAGAGAGAGAGAGCTTCTGCTGGTAGAACAAGAGGAGGAGAAGACAGAAAGGCGAGGAAGGAAAAAAAAAGTGTGGACGCCGTTTGCTGTACTGCTGAACCTTGCTGGACAGCGGAAGAAGGAAGTGCGGAGGGGAGTGAAATTGAAGGAGTGTAAGGCCACCGCTGATTCTATCGTCAAGCGTGTTGAGAAAGAGAGATAGAAAGAGAGAAGAATGAAGAGAAGAATGAAGAGAGAGGTGAAGCGTCTACGAAGAAGTTCGTATTCTCTGTGCAGAAGAAGAGAAGGAAAAGAGAGGAGACAGTGAATGCGGTGCACGAAAGCTGAAAACTAGTGGAGCACGACAATGACGACGTTGCGATGCAAAGAGTTACCGCGCCATGTGTGTGTGTGTGTGTCTGTGTGTGGGTGAAGCAGCTTGGCGAAGTTGTCGAGACCACTCACATCTTTGGCAACCACAGATAATTAAAAGAGCAAGGAGAGCAACAATCTCGCATAGTCTCAACGCAGCAAGAGTCAAGGCTCATGCATTACCTGTTTTACTTTATGGCAGATCGTTCAACAAGAACGGAACTCTATCTAAATATTGTGCTCGAGGGGAAAGCAGCTTCTCTATTCCGACCGAAAGAAAGGAAAAAAATGAAACAAGAGTCAGAGAAGAACACAAAGCAGTTTGCATCTAGTAAGCAGAAAGAGAAAGAGATATTAAAAGATAGCCATTTTAGCTCGAGAAGGGAAAAAAGGCAGTTGCTAGCATAAACACAGAAAAAAGGAAAGCGCTTTCTCTTTCCAAAGTCGCATGCGACTACACTGCATTTACCATATTGCTTCCACCCCTTTGACAGCGGTGCATATCCCCGATAAAACCCTCCGCTGTCGTTGTTTGCTTGTCTCTCTATATTATGGTGAATATGCTTTCCCTTTGTCCTTTTTCCTAAGCCCGTTGTGAGTGTGAGGGAGAGAGATGAAGAGAGGAGGAGAGGTTCAGGAGAAACGGAGGAAGAGTGGTGTGTCGGTCCATAGCGAGACAAACTCCGGAAATCCATGACGACGTTCTAAACTCATTCCGTGCAAGGTGCGGTCCAAACGTACCGTTTTTCTGCCTTGATTTGCTCGATTACTGACGACAATGGGAAACTAAATTCCCGACCCTCTAGCCTACCTAACGCTCCCGCCCTGCAGCGAGGAGGGTGGAGGGTGGGAAACTGACCAGAACTTACGGCGCCGACAGGCGCCAAGGAAATACCGACAAAGAAAAAGAAGAAAACAAAACAAATGATAATAAAAAAGGAAAGAAAAACAGACAGTGGTTTATCAAAAAGAGAAAAAGAAGAAGGATTTTGATGAAACTGCGCCGCGATGGAATACAACATTGTTGCGGTGAGCAGTGTCTATCTTTATTAATTTATTAGTTTTTTTTTTTGTCAAAAACACAAACACACACGGGCCGGAAAGGACAAGGCTGCGGGGAAGGGAAAAACAGGAGAGTAGAGGGAGTCACATTCAGCATTGGCGACATGTCGCAACCACAGTAGGTGAGTCTGTGACAGTGAATGATGACGCATCCAACTCGTCGTTAGTCTCTCTCCTTCTCTCCCCTCCTTTCTGCTTCCTTCGCCAGTTCCAATAAGAGCTCATCCGAGGTCTTAGGTTTTATTTAAAAAAAAAAAAACATTTTCTCCCTGTACGAAACCAATCTTGGTTGATTTTTTTCTTTATTATTCGTAAACAGTATACACCGAAGCATCTTGCTTCCATCAATTTTTTTTTTCTATGGTTTTATATTTTACTATATATGTTCTTCTATATTTTATTGGTTAGTAGAGTTGTAAGTATCCCGCCCTGCCTGCCCCTCTATCCAACCGGTTTGGAAGAACGAGGCAGGCAGAAAGCGGACCTTGCATTCTCGTTTGTTGAATGGAAAACTCATGTATACACAAAGCAAATAAGAGATGCTGCAAGATGTTCGGTAGGTTCGAAGAACAGGCCGGTAAGTTTCTATTAAGTTTATTCTTCTTCTTTATCCTCGTCTGTAACCGGAGAGAATGAGAGAGATTCAGTATAAAAGAACTCTCCAAAGCCTCATTCACAAATGTGATCCCGGCGTCTCCTCCTCTTGAACCAAATCTCTTCCCCTTATCTACCTCTACCTCTCTCTCTTATACGAACGGCGAAAGGAAAGGAATTATTCACCTCTTTGCACCACACTGTGGGCGAAGGATAGGCAACTCTCCCCAACGCAATCAACCAGAGGGCAGCGGCGACACGGAGTAGGGACTCTTGGCGAGCCGCTCGCACACATCCCGCGCCGTCTGCGCGTCCCACCGCACCCCCACCACCTCCGTCTTGAGCAGCGCCGTCGCACTTATCCCCCTGCTGTCCGTTAGAACAGGCAGAGGATGAAACGGAAGAACTTCCTTGCGGAGCGGGCAGTAGACGAGATGGTGTGCGAAGCAGTAGAAGGCATCCATCAGGCGGCGGCGGTGAGCACTCAGCTCCCCCTCCTTGACTTTTTTCATCTTCGCAATTTTGGCAAAGAGGTCGTCTACGGAGGAAGCCTGTCGAACAAGCTGAAAGGCTCTCTTAATACCGACGGAAGGGATGTTCGCAGCGTAGTCGCTGCCAGACATCACGCAGCTGAGCAGAAACGCCTCGTAGGTGAAGAGCCCATCCTCCGCGATCGCGGCATCGCCAAAGTCCAGCCGTCCCGGTGCTGCATCGACACCGTAAACTTCCCGCAGGATGCTCTCCCGCATCTCAGCTGCCCTCTTTTTCTCCGCGGCCTCACCCACATTTGCACCACTCTTCCTTCCCCCGCCCTCAGCAATCGCCCTGCACACTGCAGGTGCACACCTACGCGGCCGCACCACGTTGCACGCACCGCTCTTCCAGTTTGTCTCCTTGTAGTAGTCCTTGATGAGGCAGGGGCAGAAGTACACGATGAGGTCGCTGTCGACAGACAGCACCACGTCAATGTAGCCAATCCGGCAGAGGTAGGCCAGCTGCGCATCGGCTTCGCAGGGGGCTTGGATGCACTCCACCGTGCGCTGTCGCAGGCGCTGCGTGATGGCGCGTACCCACTCGTAGGGAATTCTGAACGTCTTACCATTGGCCTCGTCATGCTTCGACGCCCCGGCCGCTTTCGCGCGCTTCTCCAGTGTTTCCTTCTTCATCGGCGGCGGTGGCCCGTCAAAGACGCACACCGGCACCACGCCATGCTGTAGGAGCATGTCGAGTCGGCTGCAGACCAAGTCGGTGAAGACCTCCGCATCATCAACGGCTTTTCCGCCTTGGGCAGCCGAGAGACGCTTCGCGTTTGCGCGGCGTACCGCCAAGGGGGCAAGCATGCACTTGTGGAGCAAGACGAACATGTCGATGCCGATCTTCTGATCCCGAAAAGCGTCAAAATGACTCTCCTCCATCCTCCCGGCAAACTTCGGCCACAGCTTTGGAATGCCCATCGGCGCAGCTTTCCCGCAGGAGAGAGAGAGAGAGAGAGCTTCTGCTGGTAGAACAAGAGGAGGAGAAGACAGAAAGGCGAAGAAGAAAAAAAAAGTGTAGACGCCGTTCGCTGTACCGCTGAATTTTGCTGAACAGCAGAAGAAGGAAGTGCGGAGGGGAGTGAAATTGAAGGAGTGTAAGGCCACCGCTGATTCTATCGTCAAGCGTGTTGAGAAAGAGAGATAGAAAGAGAGAAGAATGAAGAGAAGAATGAAGAGAGAGGTGAAGCGTCTACGAAGAAGTTCGTATTCTCTGTGCAGAAGAAGAGAAGGAAAAGAGAGGAGACAGTGAATGCGGTGCACGAAAGCTGAAAACTTGCGGAGCACGACAATGACGACGTTGCGATGCAAAGAGTTACCGCGCCATGCGTGTGTGTGTGTGTCTGTGTGTGGGTGAAGCAGCTTGGCGAAGTTGTCGAGACCACTCACATCTTTGGCAACCACAGATAATTAAAAGAGCAAGGAAAGCAACAATCTCGCATAGTCTCAACGCAGCAAGAGTCAAGGCTCATGCATTACCTGTTTTACTTTATGGCAGATCGTTCAACAAGAACGGAACTCTATCTAAATATTGTGCTCGAGGGGAAAGCAGCTTCTCTATTCCGACCGAAAGAAAGGAGAAAAATGAAATAAGAGTCAGAGAAGAACACAAAGCACTTTGCATCTAGTAAGCAGAAAGAGGAGGAGTTGTTATAAGATAGCCGTTCTAGCTCGAGAAGGGAAAAAAGGCAGTTGCTAGCATAAACACAGAAAAAAGGAAAGCGCTTTCTCTTTCCAAAGTCGCATGCGACTACACTGCATTTACCATATTGCTTCCACCCCTTTGACAGCGGTGCATATCCCCGATAAAACCCTCCGCTGTCGTTGTTTGCTTGTCTCTCTATTTTATGGTGTAGGTGAGTCTGTGACAGTGAATGATGACGCATCCAACTCGTCGTTAGTCTCTCTCCTTCTCTCCCCTCCTTTCTCCTTCCTTCGCCAGTTCCAATAAGAGCTCATCCGAGGTCTTAGGTTTTATTTGAAAAAAAAAAAAAACATTTTCTCCCTGTACGAAACCAATCTTGGTTGATTTTTTTTCTTTATTATTCGTAAAAAGTATACACCGAAGCATCTTGCTTCCATCAATTTTTTTTCTATGTTTTTATATTTTACTATATATGTTCTTCTATATTTTATTGGTTAGTAGAGTTGTAAGTATCCCGCCCTGCCTGCCCCTCTATCCAACCGGTTTGGAAGAACGAGGCAGGCAGAAAGCGGACCTTGCATTCTCGTTTGTTGAATGGAAAACTCATGTATACACAAAGCAAATAAGAGATGCTGCAAGATGTTCGGTAGGTTCGAAGAACAGGCCGGTAAGTTTCTATTAAGTTTATTCTTCTTCTTTATCCTCGTCTGTAACCGGGAGAGAATGAGAGAGATTCAGTATAAAAGAACTCTCCAAAGCCTCATTCACAAATGTGATCCCGGCGTCTCCTCCTCTTGAACCAAATCTCTTCCCCTTATCTACCTCTACCTCTCTCTCTTATACGAACGGCGAAAGGAAAGGAATTATTCACCTCTTTGCACCACACTGTGGGCGAAGGATAGGCAACTCTCCCCAACGCAATCAACCAGAGGGCAGCGGCGACACGGAGTAGGGACTCTTGGCGAGCCGCTCGCACACATCCCGCGCCGTCTGCGCGTCCCACCGCACCCCCACCACCTCCGTCTTGAGCAGCGCCGTCGCACTTATCCCCCTGCTGTCCGTTAGAACAGGCAGAGGATGAAACGGACGAACTTCCTTGAGGAGCGGGCAGTAGACGAGATGGTGTGCGAAGCAGTAGAAGGCATCCATCAGGCGGCGGCGGTGAGCACTCAGCTCCCCCTCCTTGACTTTTTTCATCTTCGCAATTTTGGCAAAGAGGTCGTCTACGGAGGAAGCCTGTCGAACAAGCTGAAAGGCTCTCTTAATGCCGACGGACGGGATGTTCGCAGCGTAGTCGCTGCCAGACATCACGCAGCTGAGCAGAAACGCCTCGTAGGTGAAGAGCCCATCCTCCGCGATCGCGGCATCGCCAAAGTCCAGCCGTCCCGGTGCTGCATCGACACCGTAAACTTCCCGCAGGATGCTCTCCCGCATCTCAGCTGCCCTCTTTTTCTCCGCGGCCTCACCCACATTTGCACCACTCTTCCTTCCCCCGCCCTCAGCAATCGCCCTGCACACTGCAGGTGCACACCTACGCGGCCGCACCACGTTGCACGCATCACTCTTCCAGTCTGTCTCCTTGTAGTAGTCCTTGATGAGGCAGGGGCAGAAGTACACGATGAGGTCGCTGTCGACGGACAGCACGGCGTCAACGTAGCCAATCCGGCAGAGGTAGGCCAGCTGCGCATCGGCTTCGCAGGGGGCTTGGATGCACTCCACCGTGCGCTGTCGCAGGCGCTGCGTGATGGCGCGTACCCACTCGTGGGGAATTCTGAACGTCTTACCATTGGCCTCGTCATGCTTCGACGCCCCGGCCGCTTTCGCGCGCTTCTCCAGTGTTTCCTTCTTCATCGGCGGCGGTGGCCCGTCAAAGACGCACACCGGCACCACGCCATGCTGTAGGAGCATGTCGAGTCGGCTGCAGACCAAGTCGGCGAAGACCTCCGCATCATCAACGGCTTTTCCGCCTTGGGCAGCCGAGAGACGCTTCGCGTTTGCGCGGCGTACCGCCAAGGGGGCAAGCATGCATTTGTGGAGCAAGACGAACATGTCGATGCCGATCTTCTGATCCCGAAAAGCGTCAAAATGACTCTCCTCCATCCTCCCGGCAAACTTCGGCCACAGCTTTGGAATGCCCATCGGCGCAGCTTTCCCGCAGGAGAGAGAGAGAGAGAGAGCTTTTGCTGGTAGAACAAGAGGAGGAGAAGACAGAAAGGCGAAGAAGAAAAAAAAAGTGTAGACGCCGTTCGCTGTACCGCTGAATTTTGCTGAACAGCAGAAGAAGGAAGTGCGGAGGGGAGTGAAATTGAAGGAGTGTAAGGCCACCGCTGATTCTATCGTCAAGCGTGTTGAGAAAGAGAGATAGAAAAAGAGAAGAATGAAGAGAAGAATGAAGAGAGAGGTGAAGCGTCTACGAAGAAGTTCGTATTCTCTGTGCAGAAGAAGAGAAGGAAAAGAGAGGAGACAGTGAATGCGGTGCACGAAAGCTGAAAACTAGTGGAGCACGACAATGACGACGTTGCGATGCAAAGAGTTACCGCGCCATGTGTGTGTGTGTGTCTGTGTGTGGGTGAAGCAACTTGGCGAAGTTGTCGAGACCACTCACATCTTTGGCAACCACAGATAATTAAAAGAGCAAGGAGAGCAACAATCTCGCATAGTCTCAACGCAGCAAGAGTCAAGGCTCATGCATTACCTGTTTTAGTTTATGGCAGATCGTCCAACAAGAACGGAACTCTATCTAAATATTGTGCTCGAGGGGAAAGCAGCTTCTCTATTCCGACCGAAAGAAAGGAAAAAAATGAAACAAGAGTCAGAGAAGAACACAAAGCAGTTTGCATCTAGTGAGCAGAAAGAGGAGGAGTTGTTATAAGATAGCCGTTCTAGCTCGAGAAGGGAAAAAAGGCAGTTGCTAGCATAAACACAGAAAAAAGGAAAGCGCTTTCTCTTTCCAAAGTCGCATGCGACTACACTGCATTTACCATATTGCTTCCACCCCTTTGACAGCGGTGCATATCCCCGATAAAACCCTCCGCTGTCGTTGTTTGCTTGTCTCTCTATATTATGGTGAATATGCTTTCCCTTTGTCCTTTTTCCTAAGCCCGTTGTGAGTGTGAGGGAGAGAGATGAAGAGAGGAGGAGAGGTTCAGGAGAAACGGAGGAAGAGTGGTGTGTCGGTCCATAGCGAGACAAACTCCGGAAATCCATGACGACGTTCTAAACTCATTCCGTGCATGGTGCGGTCCAAACGTACCGTTTTTCTGCCTTGATTTGCTCGATTACTGACGACAATGGGAAACTAAATTCCCGACCCTCTAGCCTACCTAACGCTCCTGCCCTGCAGCGAGGAGGGTGGAGGGTGGGAAACTGACCAGAACTTACGGCGCCGACAGGCGCCAAGGAAATACCGACAAAGAAAAAGAAGAAAACAAAACAAATAATAATAAAAAAAGAAAGAAAAACAGACAGTTGTTTATCAAAAAGAGAGAAAGAAGAAGGATTTTGATGAAACTGCGCCGCGATGGAATACAACATTGTTGCGGTGAGCAGTGTCTATTTTTATTAATTTATTAGTTTTTTTTTTGTCAAAAACACAAACACACACGGGCCGGAAAGGACAAGGCTGCGGGGAAGGGAAAAACAGGAGAGTAGAGGGAGTCACATTCAGCATTGGCGACATGTCGCAACCACAGTAGGTGAGTCTGTGACAGTGAATGATGACGCATCCAACTCGTCGTTAGTCTCTCTCCTTCTCTCCCCTCCTTTCTGCTTCCTTCGCCAGTTCCAATAAGAGCTCATCCGAGGTCTTAGGTTTTATTTAAAAAAAAAAAAAACATTTTCTCCCTGTACGAAACCAATCTTGGTTGATTTTTTTCTTTATTATTCGTAAACAGTATACACCGAAGCATCTTGCTTCCATCAATTTTTTTTTTCTATGGTTTTATATTTTACTATATATGTTCTTCTATATTTTATTGGTTAGTAGAGTTGTAAGTATCCCGCCCTGCCTGCCCCTCTATCCAACCGGTTTGGAAGAACGAGGCAGGCAGAAAGCAAACCTTGCATTCTCGTTTGTTGAATGGAAAACTCATGTATACACAAAGCAAATAAGAGATGCTGCAAGATGTTCGGTAGGTTCGAAGAACAGGCCGGTAAGTTTCTATTAAGTTTATTCTTCTTCTTTATCCTCGTCTGTAACCGGAGAGAATGAGAGAGAATCAGTATAAAAGAACTCTCCAAAGCCTCATTCACAAATGTGATCCCGGCGTCTCCTCCTCTTGAACCAAATCTCTTCCCCTTATCTACCTCTACCTTTCTCTCTTATACGAACGGCGAAAGGAAAGGAATTATTCACCTCTTTGCACCACACTGGGGGCGAAGGATAGGCAACTCTCCCCAACGCAATCAACCAGAGGGCAGCGGCGACACGGAGTAGGGACTCTTGGCGAGCCGCTCCCACACATCCCGCGCCGTCTGCGCGTCCCACCGCACCCCCCACCACCTCCGTCTTGAGCAGCGCCGTCGCACTTCTCCCCCTGCTGTCCGTTAGAACAGGCAGAGGATGAAACGGAAGAACTTCCTTGAGGAGCGGGCAGTAGACGAGGTGGTGTGCGAAGCAGTAGAAGGCATCCATCAGGCGGCGGCGGTGAGCACTCAGCTCCCCCTCCTTGACTTTTTTCATCTTCGCAATTTTGGCAAAGAGGTCGTCTACGGAGGAGGCCTGTCGAACAAGCTGAAAGGCTCTCTTGATACCGACGGAAGGGATGTTCGCAGCGTAGTCGCTGCCAGACATCACGCAGCTGAGCAGAAATGCCTCGTAGGTGAAGAGCCCATCCTCCGCAATCGCGGCATCGCCAAAGTCCAGCCGTCCCGGTGCTGCATCGACACCGTAAACTTCCCGCAGGATGCTCTCCCGCATCTCAGCTGCCCTCTTTTTCTCCGCGGCCTCACCCACATTTGCACCACTCTTCCTTCCCCCGCCCTCAGCAATCGCCCTGCACACTGCAGGTGCACACCTACGCGGCCGCACCACGTTGCACGCACCGCTCTTCCAGTCTGTCTCCTTGTAGTAGTCCTTGATGAGGCAGGGGCAGAAGTACACGATGAGGTCGCTGTCGACAGACAGCACCACGTCAATGTAGCCAATCCGGCAGAGGTAGGCCAGCTGCGCATCGGCTTCGCAGGGGGCTTGGATGCACTCCACCGTGCGCTGTCGCAGGCGCTGCGTGATGGCGCGTACCCACTCGTGGGGAATTCTGAACGTCTTACCATTGGCCTCGTCATGCTTCGACGCCCCGGCCGCTTTCGCGCGCTTCTCCAGTGTTTCCTTCTTCATCGGCGGCGGTGGCCCGTCAAAGACGCACACCGGCACCACGCCATGCTGTAGAAGCATGTCGAGTCGGCTGCAGACCAAGTCGGCGAAGACCTCCGCATCATCAACGGCTTTTCCGCCTTGGGCAGCCGAGAGACGCTTCGCGTTTGCGCGGCGTAACGCCAAGGGGGCAAGCATGCACTTGTGGAGCAAGACGAACATGTCGATGCCGATCTTCTGATCCCGAAAAGCGTCAAAATGACTCTCCTCCATCCTCCCGGCAAACTTCGGCCACAGCTTTGGAATGCCCATCAGCGCAGCTTTCCCGCAGGAGAGAGAGAGAGAGAGCTTCTGCTGGTAGAACAAGAGGAGGAGAAGACAGAAAGGCGAAGAAGAAAAAAAAGTGTAGACGCCGTTCGCTGTACCGCTGAATGTTGCTGAACAGCAGAAGAAGGAAGTACGGAGGGGAGTGAAATTGAAGGAGTGTAAGGCCACCGCTGATTCTATCGTCAAGCGTGTTGAGAAAGAGAGATAGAAAGAGAGAAGAATGAAGAGAGAGGTGAAGCGTCTACGAAGGAGTTCGTATTCTCTGTGCAGAAGAAGAGAAGAAAAATTTTTATTAGTGTTACTTTCTGTCTCACGTAGTTAATCGAGTCAAGAGATGCATTGCATCCTACCTCCAGAGCCTGCAGAGAGAGAAAGAGAGGGGGAGCTGCGGAGAACAGCATTACCGCAACTGTGTGTAGTTAAAGGAGCATCAAAGAGCTAAGAAAAGGCACACAAGCCGTCCTTCTCACTCCATATCTTTGTTGGTGCGCTCACAGGACTTATAATCGTTTTTTTTTTTGTGTGTGTGTATGTTCAGCCGCAAGTATTAATTGGCTAATGCGTCGAGACGCCGAAGCGATTAAAAAAAAAAAAGTCGCTCTATCCAAGTGCTCCAACGACGTCCTCTCCTCGCTCTATTCACCTCGTACCGCGACACCTTCTCTTCCTCCTCTCACACTACCCACGCGGCGTTCATTTTCCCTCACTCATTCACCGAGAAGGGTGTGAGCAGACGGTACACCCGAAAGAGAAACGAGAGAAAGAGGACGAGACAAAGATAGCGGAATGCACCGGCGGCTCACTCAAAGACTACGCAGGCTGCTCTCATGCTTTCTTAAGCGTCATTTGGTCGAAAATGGCCAGTCGAGCCGCCGCCCGCTGCGACGCGAGGGAGGGCGAGGAGGACGCCACGGTCGCGTCAGCTGCGGAGTCCCGCGTTGGCTTCCCACCATCCACGGCGGTGGCGGTTGCCCCAGTGTTTAACGTACGGGATCGCAGCATCGTCGCGGGTGGGTTGCTGATCGCGGACGGGGCGGCGGCAGTGGAGCGCGGGGGGCGGAAGGCACGCGGGACGTAGCTGCCCGACGGGCTGCTCGGCATGCTGTCGATGCGGCGGCTCCCCTTCTCGTGTTCAGTACCCACCTCGTCTGCAGTAGACGCAGAAATTGGCGCTAGCGAGTTTGGGGAAGAAGCACTCGTTAGGGGGCCGTCGTCGCGGTTCCACTGCTGGCCAAGGAAGCACGACTCGAAGACGGAGTGGCTGCGATTGCATTGCCGGTAGCCGAAGGGACACGCACAGGTGGAAGGGGCAACGCCGTCCTCTGGCGACTCCCGCGCTGCGTGGGCCGCCTGCTCCCTACCAACCAGCAGAGTCGCGGCCGATGTACCAGTCGTGGAGAGAGAGCTTGTAGAGTCTGTCGTCATTGGAGTTGAAGGCATGGCAACAGCTGGGCTGAGAGCGGCGTCTGTCCGCACCGCGTTCTCCGCAGAGTCGTCTTTGCCCATCCCATCGCTCTCCTGAACACGTTGAAGAAAGCCATCGTGGGCGTCGTCCGACGCTCTGTCCGCTTCCGCCTCCTCGTCGCTCGCTGACCACCGCTCGCACACAGCGGTGCGGCCGCGGCACAGAAAGTAGCGCGAGCGCACCACGACCACCTCGCCGTCCTTCCGACTTGCGCCAACGAAGCCGTGTCCCTCCTCTCGCTTCTGCAGCGCGCCAACAAACCCGGCGTGCGGCGCCGCCCCCTCGTCCCTCTCCCGCTTCACGCCTTCCGCGTTGCGTGCTCCGCTCTGCACGGCCTGGTGGCCGCCCAGCTGCATCACCACTTTGCCCGACGAGAGCCCCTCGAAGCCGCCGTAGGCCTTCAGCGACGTCTGCCCCCGCCGTGTCCGCTGCAGGTAGCGGGTGAGGCAGGATTGGTAGGTCCCGCGGTAGAGCCGCAGCGTGCACGGGTCGCTCAGGCACCGCACGCACACATCCTGCGCCGTCTGCGCGTCCCACCTGACTCCCACCAAGTCCGTCTTGAGCGCCGCCGTGCTGCCCGCTCCGCTGCTGTCCGCTACGGTGGGTAGAGGGTGATAGGGTACAATTTCTTGCTGCAGCGGGCAGTACACGAGGTGGTGCGCAAAGCAGTAGAAGGACTCCAGCAGGCGGCGACGGTACGCCGCCAGCTCCTCCGCCGGAAAGCCGTACTCGCACTCCAGCGTGACGAAGACCTGCCGCAGTGAGCTGGCACGGGAAACAAGCTTGAAGGCTTTTTTGATGCCGATGTTGCGCAAATTCGCCACGTAGTCGCAGCCAGACATGATGCAGCCGAGCAGGAAAGACTCGTAGGTGAAGGATGCGGCGGTGGCCACGGCAGCGCCGCCCTTCGCGAGCTCCTCCGCCGACCCCTCAGAGGAGCCGCCAGAAGGAGATTGCGGGGAGCTCTGCAGCGGCTGGGCAGCGGCAGCCCGCAGACGCGTGTGCACCGCCTGCCCACCACCGCCGCCAACACCCCGTGTGCCGTTTGCGCCGCTGAAGGCTGCGGCAGTGGCGGCCATGGCGTGGAAGAACTGCGGCGCGCAGATGGGCGGCTGGAGCACCTCGCACTTGCCGGAGAAGGTGTCGAGCTTGGAGATGACGCAAGGGCAGTAGTACGCGATGAGGTCGGAGTCCTCCGAGGCGGCGGCGGCGACGTAGCCCACACGACACAGATGGGCAAGCTGCGCGTCGGCCTCGTAGGGGGCAACGATGCACTCCACGTTGCGCTCCTCCTTCAGCACCTGCAGGACGACGTGGGCGAGCTCCGTTGAGATGTCCACGGCCTTCTCCATCAGCTGCACCGCCTCCTCGTAGAGCCGCGACGTCTGTGGCAGCCGCACCCGCACCGGGCCGGTCGAGGAGCCGTCGCCTTCCCGCACCCACGCACTGTGGCGACGTCGCTCCTCACAGTAGAGGTGCTCGAGGCGCTGCATCGCCTCGGCGTAGGCCTCACTGCGCCGCCGCTGCCGCTCCTCGTCTGTGTTGCCCTTCATCGGCATCTCGGTCCCGTCAAAGACGCACACCGGTGTCACGCCAAAGCGCTGCAGCGCGGCCACCTTGTCCAGCACCAGCGCGATGAACTGGTCATCCAGCACGAGAACGTCGTCGACGCTCGGAAGGGGAAGGACGGGAACAGCAGCATTCATGGTGGTGCTGTAGGTAGAGCTGAGCTCCGGCGTCCCTCCAGTCATTGCCCCGTCGTCCCCGACCCCGGCGTACTTGCGATCAAGGTAGGCGATGACGGCGTCGTTGTTGATGCGCACCGCCCGGTGTAGACAGCGGTGCAGCCAGACGTACATGTCGACCGCCACACGCTGCCCACGGAACTGGGAGAGGTGGCCGTCATCGACGTACTCGCGGAGCGCCTGCCAAAGCCCTTTAATACCCATGACGTATTATTCAGGTAAATAAAAGGGGGAAGTAAGAGAGAAAAAAAATGAATCAAGGGCTCTGCACTCTGAAAAAAAAGGGGCTATCCGCGGCCTCTTGATCTCTAAAAAGGGTAGACCTGACGGTAAAGAGGCCCTGTTCTCTACCTCTTTCTCCTCGTCTCCGTACCCTCTCGAGCTGCCTTCCTGGGGTGGCTGCGGAAGATGGAAAGTTCGTCGCACCGGTGGCCAGCGAGGGGTGTGTGTGGAGAAGCAGGCACAGATCTTTTCGTGCGGCGCGCTTCTTCCGATCCAGTCCAGCAGCTTCCACTTTCTTCCCCTGCCGGTGTGCTGGAAGAAAGACCGCAGAAGCGAGAAAGAGAATGTTGAAAAAAGAGAGAGAGAGAAAGTCCCTCTTCTGCCTCTTCTTCTCAACCCTTTAGATGAGATGAAGACAGAGGGAGCGAAGGCAACGCGGAATCTGATAGCCCGATGGAGCAGGCGCTGCTTCAGTGCTTCTTACCTCTTTCTTTTTTTTTCAAGTAAGCTGAGTCCTGCAATAATAAAAACGCTGTGAAGAAGACGACCCTTGCGATGCTGCGGCGGCTGCGCGTTGAACACAAACACGCACGCCAAACCCACGACAACTCTCTATCTCTCGCTCTCAACAACTGTGGCGTTCTCTGGTGTGCTGCAGAGCACCTTGCGCGTTCTATGGTCTAAATTATAATTTGGAAGGTTTTTGTTGTCGTTGGAGAGCAGAGACACCAGCACCTTCTGTCGTACGTGCTGCCTCAGCGCCAGGAATGTAGAATTGCCGTTGGAGGCTTTATACTGAGCGATGTACGAAAACACCAAGCAAAAGAGGCGAGAAGGAAGAGAGGAGAAGCAGATTAAAAGCTCTGACGAGAAAATCGACGTGAAAAGGTTTCTCTCAATGACACCCCCCGCTACGCGCACCTCTTTCTATTTGCAGCATTCCACAGCGCCTCGTGCAGGGGAGAAGACACGCGGTACAAGCCTCGCGCGTCTGTACTTCAATCGGAAAATCGATGTAGAGTCTCAGTCGACGCCTTTGCCTCCACCGCTGCTCATCTCTGCTACTTTGTAAAGGGAGAAGAAGTGCAACTCAGTAATAATAAGCCCCGGCACCCTTGCCTCAATTGAGTTTCTCTTTTTTGTTTTTCTGAAGCGGCTAAGTACAAATCCAAACCAAGTGCACAAAGGAAAAAAAGGAAGAGGGAGAAAAAAAAAGAGAGTAGATGAGCCACGATGATCACACCGGCGCTCCGCATTGCACTCCCCGCAGGCATTTGCGTGAAATAAGGCGAGGAGGAGCGTGGACACGTCGGGAGTTGTAAGAAAGCACGTACAAAAACAAAAAGAAGGAGAAGCGGAAAAAACAAGGAAAGAGAGAGAAAGCAAAAAAAAAAACGAAGAAGGGTAACTGTAGTCATGCACCTTTGCCGCTCCGCCGCTATCATCTGTGAAAGCGCGCAGAGGGCGGCGCCACTGAATAACGAGAGCGACGGGAGTAGTGCACGCCCCTGCTCGTGACGGTGGGTTCACCAGACATGTCAGAAGAGGCCACGGAGTAGGACGAGGCGCTGCTTTGCTGACTGCGACGTGAGCTGTGACTGCGGCGGCCTCGATGACGACTCCGCTGCCGCTGCGCGCCACCCGCGATAGAACGCGTAGGAGAGACGAGGTAGTGATCGTGCTGGTGTCTTGATGCACTTCGCGCTGACGCCGCCGGCGGCCCACACGAGGCAGGCAAAGAGTGGGTAGGCGGCACGCACGACGGCTCCCACGACGGCCTCGATCGCGGCAACAGCGGCGTTGGGTGAGGCACATCGCCGCGCATGCGTGCCCGTGACGAGCAGTGGCGGTGGCGCGTAGGGGACGGCGATTCCCGCGAGCACCAGACAGACTCCTCCGCTGCCACGCGTCTCCCCTGCGCGTCGCCGCCCCGCACCGCTGCGGGAGACGAGGGACGGGGCGGAGACTGCCAGCGCGGTGGCGACAGAGCGGGAGAAGCAGATCGGGCACTACGCAGCGGCGACGGGCGGAGAGGCGACTCGGCTGGAGGCGTCTGCCGCCACACGTCATCCTCGGCGGTGCCGCGCCAACTGTGCGTCATCAGCGGAGGCGGGAAGGAGAGGTGGTGAGACGGTGGATGCAGCAGCTGCTGCGGCGGCGGTGCCACCACCGGTGGACAAGCATAGGGTGACGTCGGTGTGGGGCTGTAGTACGGGCAGCGACTGGGGTAGCCGTACTGGGGCAGGGGCAGCACGCCGTCCACTCCCATCACGGTGATTGCGGGGGTGGTCACCGCGCTCATCTCCACAACGCCCGTGTTGGCAGTTGGGGTGCCGGGCAGCTGCGCCGGGGGCCGGCTCGCACACCACTCACTCACCAGCTCCTCCGCCTTCTTGCGTGCCTGCCGCTCCACCCAGCGCCGGTGTGAGGGCAGAAAGCGCCAGAGCTTCAGAAAGAAGACGACGGCGAGGCCGAGCAGGATACCGGTGTACACTCGCGATGGCGGCACCATAACAAAGACAGGCACGCACACGGCAACCACCACGAGGGTGATGATGGTGTCCACAATCACATAGCGGTTGCATGAGAAGGAAAGGATCTCTACCCCGAAGAGTATCATCGCGGGCTTCTCTCACACGGTATTGCTGCCTTTTCAAAGAGAATCAGATGGAACGTGTGTGGGTGTGTTTCTTTGTAGGCAGGGGAGAGAGAACGAAGCGATGGAAAAAGGCAACGATGAGGTAATGAAGCAGAGCCTCGTACTGCCGTGTGTGAAGTGATAACGTCGAAGGGCAGTAATTTAAAAAACGGGCTCGTCCTTTGCAGGCACTTTTTTTTTGACTTTTTTTCTGTTGTGGTGTAGAAAAACAGGGGAAGAGAGAGAGAGTTCTGTTTACTTCTGGGAATATTATCTTGGAGCAGAGAGTTCGTTGGAGAGCGAGAAGAAAGGCGAGGTGGAAAAAGAAATTGGAGCTGAGAGCAGAGAAAGCAAGCGGTGTGAAAACAAAAAAAAACTCTGAAGGTGGCATGCACGTACGTCTGCAATACACACGTAGCTTCCTGAAGAGAGAGAAAAGATGAGCAACACACTGAGCTACACAACTACACACGCCATTAGCCCGAAAAGCCCGAAAAACAAAAAAAAAGGTGCACACAACATCGGATCCCTATGCGTGCGTGCGCGGAGGCGTCGACGCCTCTTCCACTTTAGCCGTCAGAGAGCGCACGGCATCTATCTCTCTCCTTCACTGCTTTTGCATGTAGCAGATTCTGAATGGGGGGAACAAACGAACAAGACAAACACCGAGGCAGAGAGGGCAGAATAAACTCGGAAGAAGAAAGGAAAAGGGAATGAAGGAAGAAAGCACGGCGTTTCAAAAAGAAGTGTCGTGAGCAAGAGCGAGGAGAGGCAGGACTTGCTGACACCCCCTTTCCGTGTTGTGCAGAAAAGGTACAAAAGATAAGAAGTAAATCGATGGCTGTTGAGAAACAGACTTAACAGAAGCGAGTAGTGAGGAATACGCTGGGGAGAAACGAATATTCTGGGAATGAAATGAATAAAAAAAAAAGAAAAAAGTAGTAAAGACAAATAATAAAATGCAGAAGAAAATCAAAGGCGTGTAAGCACGCGATGCCAGTCATTGCAGGGAGTGCGCTTCGCTCTTTCCCCACTCACCACCCATCCAGCGACGCTACGCGCGGCACCACTGCGAGTTTGTCTGTGCGAGGTGCGGTAGACGCGGCAATCGACAGACGCGACAGCGCGTGTGGCGCGGAGGAGGAGGAGGGCGACAGGGCGGCGCTCGCAGCTGAAGCCGCGCCGTGGTCGTGGCCGAATAGCGGGGATGGTGGCGGGCTGTTGGTGAGACTGGGCAGCACGTAGCCGTGGGTCTGACACGACGACGCAGGAGACAGCGAGGGGAACGGGGCGACGCCGGTGGCCACCTCGTCCGGCTCGATGGTACTCAGCGATGGCGTCGACACCTCCGAGGTGCCCGCCGTGCCCGGCGGCGGCGGCGATCGTCGCGAGACGTGTGAGAAGGGCTCATGCGAGCAGCACACCATCCCAGCCGCCGGGAGGGAGCTGCGGAGGGGGGAGGCAGAAGTGGAGAGCGCGAGAAACTGCGAGGAGGACTCCAGCGCGGCGGCAGAGATGCGGGGCGGTGGTGAGGCGGCACGCCGCAGCATCGGGGCCGCTGCCGTCACCATGCACGACTCCACCACGTCTCCTTCTCGCCCCAGCTTTGGAGGCTCAAGGCCGGGGAGAGAGGAGGGCATGTCGCTGGCGTCCTGAAGAAACTTGCGCCGCAACGGGGGGCCGGACGTCTCCCACCCGCAGCCGCTGTCGTCGCCGTCGGGGGTGCCCCAAGCCGGCAACACGTTGCCCCCGTCCCCGCCGTGCGCCACGGTGAGCAGCGACCACGAAGCCGCCGTCGTCGCGGTGGGTGGCGCCTTCGCCTCGCCGCGCACGCTGCCGACGCCTCTCGTCCGCATCAGGGCGTCTGCGCCGCGATGCGCGCGGCACCGGACACTCGCCCGCTCCCACGGCAGCCACCGCCACAGGCGCACCGCGAATGCAGCTGTCCAGGCAAGCAAGGTTGCCCCATAGGCCCGCGCCTCCGGCACGACAACGAGCAGCGGCACGCACACCGCCGTGACGACCAGCAAAACACCGCAGTTTATCACGGTGTAGCGGTGCCGCTTCACAAAGGACATGAGTGCCATCGGGTACGCAGCCTGGCAAGACGAAAAGAAAAAAAGATCTGGGTAGAGTAGGGGCGACACGAAGGTGAAGCAGCCCGATAAGGACAAAGACACAGAGAGGTGGTGCGCGCACTCTGACTGAAACGCTTCTCAAGAAAAGCAGCTTAACGTAGCACCCTTCAAGCGGTCAGAGAGAAGTCACTTTTCAAACGGGATGGTGTCCACGTCGTGTTTGCGGGTGTGCGTGCGTGCGGGTGCATGGAAGAAGCGTGAGGAGAGGGAGGTGAGAGAAGAAGGGCAGTGAGAGGGAGCAAGAAGAGGAGACACAAACTCAGAAAGCGAAAAACCCCGTGCTCAGCCCTGCGCTGATGCACGGAAGAAAAGCTGTACTTTAAGCCCTTCGCAGGCACCGAGGGCTTCTGAGAGACAAGACACGAAGCGCTGAAATGCAACCGCTCACCTCTGAACCTACGCCAATCCCAAACTTGCCTTAACACGGAGATAAGGGCTGTGAGTAGAAACCTAGAGTCCGGTGCTCCGCTTTCACAATTTGCACGCGCCACAATCGGTCCCTACGACCTCTCTGCATCGCCACAAGTTCCGTTTATTTCTTAGCTTCACACATCATTTAGAGCTTACGATGAATGTTACACGAGAAAAAAAAGAAATACGCACTACAGTCTATTAATTTCATTGACTGATCTTTTTTTTTTTTGTTTTTAAGGACGTAATGCTGTTGGCGCCTCACGCGCGCCATCGAATGACGGGAACACTGGAGCAGCCGCCCCACACCGCACAGCATCAACACAGGCTTTAAACGGCACAACGGCCGCACGCAAGAGCCGCACGGCGGGAAAAAAAAAAAAAGAGAACACAGCGAAGGGGCCTCATGCACGTTGGCGCTTCCGTGCCTGCGCGCGCCTCTTCTCCTCCTCCTCACGATGCTGCTTGTTGTCGCGCCAGAGGCCCTCGTCGTAGCGGCGCAGGGCTGCCTTGAACTGCGGCAGCGCCTCTGCCAACGTCGCCCCCTCCTCCGCCCCTTCTCCCGCGCTCGTCTGCCCACGGCTGCGCTGAGCTCCGGCGCGGGGAAGCGTCAAAAAGCGCCGCGGACCTCGCACCAACGCATCCGCCGCGTAGGCCGACACCTCCTCCACCGTCAGCGGGTGCGTCGCGGCGGTCGTCGTTGCGTGGCCTGTAGCAGCAGCCGCGACAACGCGGGCCGTGGTGTCAGCCAACTCCTCCGCGCGGCGTGCGGCTCGCTGCTCCGCTGCGTCCTCGACCAACGTCGCCGCAATGCGCGTCGCCTCACCGCCGAAGTCGAAGGCGAACTGCTCGGCGTCGGCGAGGAAGAGCGTTGTTTGGCGGCGCCGCTCCGACGCAGTGAAAGAGCTTCTCACTGTGGCGCTGTCGGTGGTGGATGTGGCGCTGTTGACCATATCCTCGACGGCCGATGACGTGGAGAGTTCGCTGCTCGCCACGGCGCCACTCTCCTCGGTGGAGGGAGAAGAAGAGCCGCGGTCGGCGGCGCCAGCGTGCGCGGGCTGCTTCGTACGTGCCATGTGGTGATCCGAAAGAACTGAACAGTCCTAGACTGGAAAAATAAAACGAAACACGCGCTGAAGTGGAAGGAGATGAGAGAGAGAGAGAGGAGCAAGGAAACACAAGAAAAGTGAAAGCAAATCCGACACCCGTAACTTCAACACACTGAAGTTCTATACCTCCGTAAATCTCAGCGGTAAGCATCAATGCCAGTCAAACGCACCAGCCGCTGCCGCGCACAAAAAGAAAGATTAGTGATACCGCTGATGACTTTGCGGATGCACGTAAAAGTGATTCACCCGCCGGCTCGCCACAGCGGCTCTCAACCCCCTTTTCTCTCCACCCTTGTGAAGATCTTTAGCTCCGCGACATGTGACACAACACGCAGTGCTCTCCTTGACGCACTCACTCGGTGCTGCGCACTATAGATTTCAAAAGCCTTTGTAACTTTGAAGGCAGCAATACAACTCTACAAGCACAGCGAGGAAAAAAACTTCACGGCGGCAAAGAAGAAAACCCAAGTTCTCCGTGTGTACGTGTGTGCACATCTCTCAACTACAATTCAGATGCCTTTCAGAAAACCGAGAAAAAAAAATAGGTGCTCTGGAGCCAATCGTGTGCGCACCGCCACGATACCCTGGAACCGAACACCCGTGTATGTATGTGAAAACAAGAAGCAACCAGAAAAAAGGTAAAGCAAAAAGAGGCGGAGCCGATAAGCCAATGCAACAGTAGAAAAAAAAAAAGAAGCAGACGTCGGCAGCCATTCGCGCCATTGCACACGCGTAGAGATCAGGTGAACCGGCACCAAAACACGAGCAACGTCATCGCTCTCCGCTGCTCTCTTTGCATCCTTGACTCGGATGCCCTCACGATGTCTTAGGCGGGCGATTCTTCGGCGCCTTGGTGCTCGTCACCGTCGCCACCGTCAGCTGCGCATTGTCAAGTAGATCGACCAAGAAGCGGCGCTCCTTGTAGTGCATGCGGTACGTGAAGCCCACGTCAAGGCAGAGGCGGCGGATATGCGGGTCGAGAAAGAGATCCGGTCGCTTCTTCATGATCTTATACAGCACCTTCTTGGCGTTCTCGCAGCTCACAGGGTTCGAGAGGGCAAACAGATTGTCCCAGACGCGGCGCGGCACATCCTTGCTGCCCGGCAGCGAAATCGCCTCGGCGTGGGCGTGTCGGGCAGCGGTGTTGTTCGGCGCCACCTTGCGGGCAATCGAGACCCACTTCGAGGGTTTCATGTGGGCAAAGGAGACGGCGTAGGGTACGCCATCGGCGCTGACGTACGCGTTCGGGTTCAGCAGAACGGAGTAGCCCTTCTTCATCAAGTCGTCGCCGCCGCGCCGGGAGCGGGCAAAGATGGCGCTGCCGAGCAGCCCCGTGCAGCGGACCGACATGGTGGAGGCGAAGCGGGAAAGAGCGATGAAGCGGCGCTGCAGCCCCGGCACCGACAGCATCAGCCCATAGCCCACCTCGGTCGAACCCACCTCCGCCACGCAGAGAAGGGCGTCCTTGAGAGACAAGATGTCGCCCACGCACTCGAGCGAGAAGGACTGCCCACACGGTTTGTAGCCGCGGGCCGCGGAGATGATCTTGGTGGACGGCGGGTTCAGGTAGCCCTTCCGCAGCAGCTCCAGCTCCCGCGCGCTCACCTGGTTGGACTGCTCCAACTCCCTGCTGCCGCCGGTGCTCCACACGCCCCTGCCTGCGGTGGTGCTCGCGACGTTTGCCGCGCCGTTTTGGTTCTGCGGGGCACCGGCCGCGTTGTTGTTCCCCGGCGACGTCCCCGAGACCCCGCGAAAGCCGTCGAAGCCGCGCACTGTGTTGACAGAGTTCGCCGTCCCCATGTACTCCCCTGCGAGGCTGTAGAGCGGCACGTTGCCTGCCGAGTTGGCCAGCGTGCCGTTGACCGGGACGGAGGCGCCGCCGCCACCGCCGCTGACGCCGTTCGTTGGCGGGGCCGCGCCGGTGCTGTAGTAGGCAGTGCTGTTGCCCGGGTGGGCGGACTGCTGCTGCGCCTGCCGCTGCTGCTGCCGCTGTTGGCGCATGTACCGCGCCGCGTCGGCCGCCACGTGGAAGTCGTCGTCGCTGCTCTCGTCCGACGACGTGTCCTCCTCGTCGCTGAGGGTGTCGTCGTAGACGATGTCGGGTGGGAGGGGCTGCTCCAGCAGGCGCTGCACCGACCGCGTCCACAGCCGACTGTGCTTGAACATGGCGCAGCCCTCCGTCGACTTGCACAGGACGGAGGCAAAGTGGACGGGGAAGAAATTCACCCCCATCGCGGCAGACGAGGTGAGGAGGGGGAGGTACGCCGTCCCACCATTGTTCAGCCGGCCATACATGCCAGCGGGGGTGTCCGAGTAGGAGCGGGTATGCCGCCGCGACGGGTCACTCGTGGGCGACATGGACACATTGCTCCCGCCGCCGACGCGCGCACTCGGCGCCGGGGCAGTGGGGGCGTTCATGTTGGCGCTCTGCAGCCGCTCGAGCATCACAACATACTGCATCGACTCCGTCGCCTCCCAGCGGTGCAGCTCCGTCTCCACCCACCCGTAGCACTGCAGGAAGCGGAAGCCCGCGGGCCGGCTGGCGACGCGGTAGAGCAGAACGTCGAGGCGGAGCTGCTTGGCGTGGCTCAGAATGACATTACTCTCCATCAGCACGGTGGGGAAGCACTCAATAAGGTAGTCGAGGCCCTCGTCGGAGCAGAGGCAGATGCTGAGCAGCAGCTTAAAGGCGCTCTCAATGACGCTGAAGAAGGTGTCGTGCAGGGCCTGCAGCAGCGTCTCGATGCCCCACTTCATCGACGTCGAGAGGTCGCGCCACACCGCCTTCTTCAGCTGCTGCGCGGCGCACAGGCGGATCGTGTTGCTCGGGTTCGCCAGCGCGGCGCGGAACGTGTGGCGGATGTCCTCGCACACGCCGTAGTTAGGCACAGCGCCGAGCATCAGGTACTGCAGGAGCTGGTAGCACACGTCATGCAGCGTGTCCTCCTCTGTCGGACTCTCAAGGCGCGGGCCCTGCAGCTTTGAGAACATGCTGTCCACCGAGCTGAAGATGCCGTAGTCGCGCATCAGCAGCAGTCCATTGGCGTGTGCGGTGAGGCGGCCCGTCATCCGCAGCAGCGACTGCCCAATGCGTGTGTTCACCACAGCACGGCGCAAGATGACTGGCTTGCCGACGCGCACCTCCTTCAGCATGCTGGCCACCGCCGACACGAAGCCGCTCCGCTCCAGCAGCGCGGCTCCCTCGCGTGTTTCGAGCAGCAGGTCCACCAGCTCCACCCCGAGCACGCAGATCTGCGGCGCAACGCCGTCGCTGGGGAGGTTGCTGAAGGTGCAGCATATCTGCGGTGTGCTGAGGCTGCGGGAGGGGGTGTAGAAGAGGACAAGAGACTCGAGCAGCTCGCGGGCGGCGCGAACGCGGTGCTGCAGGTGCAGCGGCCCCTGCACAAGGGCAATGAGGAGATCGAAGTTCCACGTCTGGCAGCTCTTCTGCCGGTCCACCTTGGCCTCGCGCAGCATCGTTGTGAAGGTAGGGTCGTCAACGTCCAGCGTGCCCGGGGTGTTGAGGGCGGTGGCGGGCATCTGCGTGTTGTTCGCCGGCACCATCGTCTCCACCGTCCCGCTCGAATCTGCCCCGCCGATCTTCTTGTAGCTGCGGAAGAGCTGCGAGGTCAGCCCGCCAACGAAGAGACTTCCCTCGTTCGCCAGCCGCCCCACCGCACGGTTAAAGGCCTCGTGCAGCTTGAAGACGATCACCTGCGGCAACACCGTGTCCATGAGCACAAAGACGTCCTGCAGCAGGCTGGACGCTGCTCCGGTGACGACGCGGTTCTTGTTCACCGTCTGCATCAGCTCCGTGAGAGCGTAGGGCAGGCCGTGGTAGTTGAGCGTCATGAGCACACGCCCGAGCAGCGGGTCCAGCACGTGGTAGCCGAGAGCCTTGGTGGTCGGGATGAAGTCGTCCTGGATCGCCATCTCGCCGTTCGAGTCGGTCAAGAGGAAGTCGCACAGCATGCTGTTGTTGCCCATCACCTGGGTGTCGTTCTGCATCGCGTCGTTCTCGGCCTCCGCCTCCTCCGCCTCCTTCGCGGCTTTCCGGATGCGGTCCTCCTCGAAGCCCTTCCACGACTCCATCGGCACGATGCCGCGGTGTGGCGCCAGACGACTCAGCAGCTTGTTGAAGAGCGTGATGATGACCATCTTGGTGTCGAGCGAGCCGGGCAGGTGCAGCACGTCGATGAGGGAGCGCAGCCCCGTCACCTCGGAGCTCACCCAGAGGTTGCCCACCCAGGTCGACAGCACCGTCACCAGCAGCTCCTTTGCGTTGTTCTGCGTCGCCAGCAGGCTCGGCCCGCTCTTCTCCGTGGTGGCCAGGAAGGGGGCGAAGAGCGTTCGCAGGTCGGTGATTTTGATGTACTGCCGCGTGTTCGGCGCGTCGAAGAGGTCGAGCATGGCGTAGACGACCTTCTGGCCCTCTTCCGGTGTCAGCCCGCCGGTGGCGCTCACGCAGGCGTTCAGCAGCACGTTGTGCAGCCCCACGGCGGTCGCCTGGTCGGGTCGGTTCTGCAGCAGCAGCAGCGCAATGCGCACCGCGTTGCTGCGCCGCTTCGGCGACGCCGTGGCAACCGAGTCGGGGTGTTCGATGAGAGACTGCAGGCGGTAGAACCACCCGAAGGGCACACGCGGGAAAGCCTTCGCGTCGGTCATGTGCAACTGCAGCACACGCTCCATCACGAGCAGCAGCGCGTCGACCTCAGCATTCAGTCCGCGGTCACCGCAGAAAGCGACCCACCGCACCGCCTCCCCGTCGGCGAGGAAGGTCTGGATAAAGCGGGTGCTGCCGGCGCACACATACACCATCCGCATCCCCAGCAGCCGCAGCAGCCGGCTCACCGACGCCACCGCGGCGCTCGCCAGCGTCGCCAGCGTTTCCGGCTCTGGCAGCTCGAAAGTGACCTCGTTGCGCATGTACCACTTCTCGCACAGCGCGCAGAAGTCGCTGACACGCTCGGCGCACGTGTTGAGCTGGACAAGCGTGCCGCTGCCGGTCACGCTGCGAATGCCGCTCCCGACGGCGGGCACGCTGACGGCGTTGACGCTGAGGGAGAGACGCACCGCGTCCGGGCTTGCCTCGCGCGCTTTGGCGCCGGCAAGCGGTCCTGAGTTCTCCTCGATGTTACCCGTTGAGGCAGGCCCGCCGGCGGAGTTCGCTGCAGTGGCTTCCGCTGCGGCGGGTAGCGCCTGGCTGCTCTCAAGGATGTCTGCGATAGTTGCTCTCACCACGCGACTGAAGTAGGCCTGAGCGGAGGTCAGGTACTCCTGCCAGGCTGCGCGCAGATGTTCCTGCGCATCCTTCGTCGCTGACAGCACGTCGGCGTTTCCCTCCTCCTCTGCTGGTGGCACCAGCTCCTTCTCCAGAACCACGTTGTACCGCGTTCTCGCCTTGTTGAAGTCCTTGAGATCAATGGAGTACTGCTGGAGAAGCTCCAGCGCCTCTTTGGGCATATCAGCGGTGGCCATTGGGAAGGAAGAAGGTCAACGTCTCTAACAAACAGTAAAAGTAGGAGTGGCTATTGTGCGACGGGTTTTTTTTTGTTCTTGTTGTTGTCGTTGTGTTTGTTGCTTCGCTCGCTCTCGGCGTCGGTGCCGAGTGAGGCTGGGTCGATAGTGACTACAGCCTTGTTGTGAGTAAATGCGGGCAGCACGTCAGCTGCCTTGTCCGGCAAACGGTACGCTCGCGTGTGGAGAGGCGTACGTGTACGTGTGGGTGCTGTGCGTCTCGGTGCACAGCTGCTCTTCCACACGTTAGGTAAATTCAGTATTAGCGACACCAGTGACGTGTGTTTCAAACTCCTGATCGGTAGTCCCATAATGAAATGGGGGGAGAGAAATGGAGAGAAAGAAGAGAAAGAAGAGCGTGACGGAGGCGGTTGTGTGGATGGGAGAGTCAGAGAGCAGAGACGCGGTATCACAAAGAAAGACAAAAAAAAAGAAGGAGCAAGTAACACGGGATGACATTAATGTGGGGAAACGTTGCTTTACCACTCATCGATTAATGTAGGTAACGGTAGTGCCGCCCATTTCCCTTTGTTCAAAGGCTCATGAGAGCAAATGTCAAAGAAGCGGAATGTTGAGTCCGGGTCGCAATGGCAGATGCCTTCCTCCGTGCCAGCTGCGACACTCACGTGAAAAGCAGGTGATTTATTGCATGTTTCTCTTTTCCAAATGCAGATGCCAAAGGCCATAAGAGGCTATAAAAGAAATTGGGTGCAAATAAAGACTTTACATCGACCACCCCTCACGCGCTGCCGACATCTCGTCCTCCCTTTGCTTTGCCTTTTGCGTCCCTCCTCGCACCCACACCGTCACGCGAGGCGCTGCGACCGCCGGCTGTCGTGGTGGTGGTGGTGGTACCGCCAGCGACGGCCGCGCCTCCCACGAGAAGTCTGGTGCTCCCCGCCTGCAGATGCGTACCGCCCACGGTGAGGTCGGGCCCAGGCGAGGAGGATGACGCGGTGGCGCCACCGGCTGAAGTGGAAGTGCGCGGGACGCGTGGCCCGGCCAGTGCGCCGCCGCGGGAGAGACGCCCTTTGCTCGTGCTCGGCGCTCTCTGCCCTCCGCCAACAGAGGAGTGACTCGACGCCGCCCGACTTGCATTGCTCACCCCGCAAGACGAGGCCGGCAGCAGCTGCGCGGGTGAGGCGCCGGTGCCCGTCGCGAGGAGGCTCGGAGCGGCTGGCGCGGCGTTGCTGTCCCCGAGACGCCCCTTCCGCAGCGTCCCTGTCAGCGTCTTGCTGTTGTTGGTCGCGGTGCGCGGGAAGCCGGCTGGGGCAGAGGCGACAGAAGAGGTCGTGCTCTGCTCCAGCGCGTCGGTGCTGCGCATGGTGGAGGCGAAGGAGGCGTTCAAGGATGAGGTGAGGGAGCGGGCAAAGACAGAGGCGCGGTGGTGCTCGATGACCTCGCGGCGGTGCGCCAGGTGCCGCGTCGCGCTGTCCCATGACGTGTGGGGCCGCGTCAGGTACTCGAGGTACGCCTCAACGTTGGCGTCGTCCAAATCGGACGCGAACTTCACACCGCCGCGGCTCTCGGTGGCAGTGCGAGCCGATGCAGAGGACGACCCAGACGTCGGTCGACCTGCGGGTTGGTCAGAGGGTGCATGCTCGCGGCCAAGGCGACGTGAGGGCGGCGGCGCGGGGGTTAAGGGAAGGGCCCCCGATGAAACACCGGTGGCGGGCGTCTCATTCGGCATTGTTGCAACCGTGGCAGCAGCATGAACATCAGCCTCGCCCGCCCCACTCGTGCGCTTCTTGATGCGCAGCGGCTTCATTTACCTCAGGCGGCGCGTCACAGAAAAGAAACGAGACGCTGAAGGGAAGCCGCGTCTCAAGCCGATCTTTTTCTCGTCTTCAGCAAAGCGCGAGAAGCATCCGAGCGAAGCCTCTCCGTTGCCTATGCAGCTTGCCGCCCACAAGCACTAAGTAGAGGTGATACTTGCTTTGCGCTCGTTTCTTTTTTTATTTGCCTTTTTATGTAAAAGATATGCAGCTGCGCAAAAGGCGCTTCAAAAAAAAAAAAAGGAAGAGCAGCCCGGCAAGCAGAGAGAGCGCCACCTGTGGCAGGGGAGCTCGGTCCCAAAGACACCAAGTCCACGTTATTGCTTTGTTTGTTTGTTTTTTGTTTTCTTGTCGGGGAGCTTTTCCCGTATGTAATGTGCAGAGAAAACCCAGCGTCAAAAGATTGACGTGGGAGATGAAGGCAGGGAAGGAGGTAAGACATGTGAAGTCCAAAACATTCGCAGAGAGGACGTTAATACACGCGTCCTACGGAGAAATTCAAGATTAAAGTTTATAAGGTACACCTTCAACTCTCTCTCTCTCTCTTTTCCCGTTGCCGAACAGCAGGGAATATGTCAAACGCTGCAAAGGCCTTCGCAGCAGTTGCCACATGTGATGCCTCCCCACCGAGTGCAAGGCATCGCCTCTCAAAGGCTGCGCGACACAGGCGGCTCTGCCTTCCCTTCTGCAACCTCAATCCCTGTACATTCTGCGTGCTTCCGTAAGACATCATTTTGAAGTCACCTCTAGAATCGTCGCTGACGCACAACCTCAGCAGCAGAGACAAGCAAACAAAAACAAAAGGTGGCCTTAAAGAAAAAGAACAGGCCCGATACAGTTGTAAAGAAAAAGGTGTCCTCCTCCGCCCTAAAGCCGCGTGTCCCTTTCTAGTCCTTCGCCTCCGCGCGCGCCGTGGCCGGACACATGGGCGTTGTACTCGAGTCGCAACAGCTCCTCCTCCATCGAAGTCTCCGGCATGCCGGCGGCAGATTGCGGCGCAGGTGACAACAGAGCATGAGAATGACGCGAAGCGAGTGGCGGAGAAAGAAGAGGGGAGGTCGAAGCATGCGGACCGCCGTATGTGTCGCGTACGTAGCTGGTCTGAGTCGCCGCTGCGGGACTAGGAGCAGAAGCCCACGATGTAGGGCTCGCATTGTGCCCCGTGATGGCTGTGGTTGCCCTGAGAGAGAGCCGCACCACGGCGCCAGCCAGGACGGATTTGTCGCGCCGAAGGAGCGGCAGGGTGAAGGCGTGTGCCTCGTTCGGGTGCTGCACGGCCCGCGTCCACTCGCACACCGCCATCGCCCACACACACGGCTCGGCTGCCGCAGTTGCCGCCGGAGCCATCGCATCGGCGTCGAGGAAGAAGAGCACCAGCGGTTCCCGCACGACGGCGGTGAGCTGCGTGACGGACTGCACCGGCAGTGCCGACCCAAACGCCCCCGCAGCGCCGCTGTGCGTCTCCGCCGTGTAGACCCACGTGTAGCGTGCTGTCGGCGGCGCAGCCAGCCACGTCTCGCTGTGCAACGCGGGCACCTGAAAGTAGCACGAAAGACGCGGCACCGGCGGTGGCAGATCTGCCGGCAGCTCCACCCGGTCCACATCGACCCACAGGCAGGTGATGGGACCTGGCGCGGCGGCCTCGAAATTCCCAGAAGAGGGGGGTGGCTGCTGTGTTAGGAGCGACCGGTCGACGTGCATGAAGGAGGCGGTGCCGTGACGGTGCGTCGAGGAGTCCGGCAGGGTGGCGGCCCGCAAGTCGTAGCCGGCTGCCCCGCCCCTCACCTCCTCGCCCTCCTGGTCCGACAGGAAAGACGGTGGCCGCGCTGACCACGGAGAGACGGCGTCACTGCGCAACGGCTGCGACGGCGGTGGAGACGGGGCGGGCAGGTGCACAACCAAGGCCCCGCTGCGCTCCGCCATGGAAGCGCGCTGCTGCACATAGAAAGAGGAGCTCGACGACGTGGCATCTTCGGCGTCCGGGACCGGCACGAGCTGCATCTGGCTTGTGTGGTGCGGTGACAGAGCTGCTCCGTAGGGCTGCAGCGGTGACGTAGCCGTGCGACGCCCACTCTTGGACTCCACACCTACCCCAACATGGCTGCTCTCACTCGGCCGCCCGTCGGCCTGCGCGGAGGTGTTCGCTGTCGCCCGGATCCAGTCCAGCAGCCGGAAGTCGTCGCTGTCGTGCGATGCCGCCGCGTCGTCAGCGTCATTCGGCGTCGCCGCGGCCTCCTGTAGCAAACGCAGAAACTCACTCGAGTACGGCCGGCGTGCGACGAGTTGGAACTCCAGCGAGGCGATGTGGCGCTTCTCCGGTGTGCAGAGGCGCACGTGACCGCGCATCGTTGGCCTGGCCGACTCGCGGCACGCGTCCGACGTCACAATCTCCACCAGGCTTACCTGCCCCTCCGCGATGGTCTCGTACATGTTCTCTGCCATGCGCAGGCTTGGGTGGGTGCTGCTGCTGCTTCTTGTCCCAGCACTCCCCCCAGTGCTGCCACGGCCACCACGTCGGTCTTCGTTAACCGGCGCGGTCTCCCTCGCACGTGTCGTGGTTTCGTCAGCAGCAGCAGCGGCGGCGGCGGCGGCAATTTCGCCTTCGCTGCGCACGCGATGCAGCTGCACGAGGAGCTGACGGGTATGCAGATAATACAGGAGGAGGGCATCCATGGAGACACAGAAGGAGGCGGTGACGTCGAAGAAGCCGTTGAGTCCACGCACGGTTGGCGTGGTGATCGTCTCGTGCACGAGAAAGTCCACGGAGCAGAACACGTGCGAGAAGAGGTCCGGCACGTCAACGCCCTCCGGCACCGCCGCCGCCACCAGTTGGCCTAAAAACAGCTCGAAGATGTTCTCGTTGTCGCCAACCTGGTCGATAGGCGCGTTTGCCGCCACGTGGTAGCCGCGGAGAGAGGTGACCTGCTCCTCCAGGAACGCCACGCGGTCGAGCTGCTTCGCAAGGAGCTGGTGACCGGTCTTCTCGCGACGCTGCAGAGACGCCTCCGCGGCGGCCACGCGTTCCCGCTCCTTTTTCTGCTGCCCCGTGAGACTCGACAACCGGTCCTGCAGGAGATCGTTGGTCAGTCGCAGCTGGTGCATCTCTGATAGCAGCGTCGCGTTCACCTCGTGCAGCTCCTGCAGCTGCGCCGTCGCCGTCGTCGGGTCTGCCGGAAAGTCGTCCCAGAGATCCGCCGACATTGCCACGTCGTCCTCCGCGGCCGCAGTCCCCTCGTGACCCGGTATTTCTGCCGCCTCGTCTCTACTGCTCTGCCCCGGCGCAGCAGCAGTGCCGGTCTCACCGCCTGGTGCGACGGCGGCGGCGGCATCGGCACGACGCTTTTGGCGCAAAGCTGCCGCGCGCTGTCGTCGCCGTTCGTCGAAGAGAAACATACCTTTCCAGTCCCTGCGATCGAAAACGTTATGGATGTCCTCCAGCGAGAGGTCTCTCGTGTCGGCGAGGTGGGTGGGCCACACCAACTCCAGCTTCGCGGTGAGAAGGGCAGCCTCCTCCTTCAGGGCCCGCAGCTGCAGGCTGGTGGTGTCGCGCTGCTCCTTCGCCGTCTCGCACTCCGCACGGCACTGCAAGTGCTGCTGGGTGCGTTCGGCGATGTCCTTGTACAGCAGCTGCGACACCTGTTCCCAGTGCTGCGCAGCGGCCTTCCAGTCTGCCACGTCGGTGCGCACCTCGTCCCTGGCGTGCCGCAGCGCGTTCTCCGTGACGTGCACAAACTCGGACATGAGAGCGACGTGCTCGCGCTCCATCGTGGTGCGCTCCGCTTGCACCCGCCGCAGCTGTTCCTGCAAGTCGGCGATGCGCGTGCCACTCAGCGAGGCCACCTGCGCCTCGCGAGTTATCGTGATGAGACGCTTCCGCTCCTCCACGAGCTGCACGTTGAGGCTCTTCAGCTCCACCAGCATATTCTCGTTCACGTTCCTCTGCGCAGAGAGGGCGGACTCGGCCAGCGCCAGCTTCGACCGCAGCTGCATCACCTCCCCTGCGCGGTCCCGCGTCTCGGTCAGCAAGCTACGGACGTCCTTCTGCAACAGCTCGTTGCTGTCGGCGCCAACCACAAGGCGACTGCGCAGCTCGGCAATTTGACTCTCCATGGAAAAGCGTATCTTTTCCTCCTCCGCGACACGGTCGCGCAACGTCCGCTCCATGTCGGTGATGGTGTGGCTCGCGTTGGTGTACTTCTGCGAGGCCAAATCACGCTCCCGCACGAGCTGGTGCATCTGCTGGCTCACGTTCTCTAAACGTGTCTGCAACGCTGTGTGCTGAGCGCGGCTGCTTGCGAGATCCTGCTGCAGGGTCTGCAAGGTCGTCGACGACTCATTCAGCTTCCGCCGCAGCTCTTCGTTGGCGTGGTAGAGCGCGCTGGCGACGACGTAATTTTGCATGCTGCTCTGCCCATCTGTCCCCCACACCATCGAGGGATCTGGAAGGGCCGCCGCGTCACCCCATGCACTCGCCTCGCCGACGGCGGCGGCGCGGGCGGCTTGCGGAAGTGCAGCAGAGGGGACAGGGATGTACTGCTGCGTGCGCGCCAAGCTGTCGTCCGGCGCGAAGCTCGAGGAGGACAGAGAAGGGGAAGGGTGCTGCGCAGGCAAGGAGCTGTGGCCTGCAGCATTCCAGGAACCTTCCCGCCCACCATCCGAGGCAAGCTCAGCACTGGTGACGTGATCAAAGGCAGCGCGGACTGGAGACGGAGAGTTCGGCGCGGCGTACGTCGGCTGATGCGGTGCCCCTGCACCTATCGGATTCGTTGCGCTGCCAAAAAAGGAACCGGCCTTGCTTCGGCGATGGATGTTGGCATCGATGTTGTACGAGCTAGTCAAAGCAAGGTTACTTGCTGCGTGTGGTGCCCCGTGCAACGAAGGCCGACGCGCAGACACGGAGGAAAGTGAAGGGCCAGTGGGTGGTGCATCCTCCTTTCGGCGAGCAACTTTCACGAGCTTAAGCGCTTGCTCCTGCTCGTTAAACTTCTTCTGGAGCAGGCGGTAACGCTCGTCTAGCGAGAAGTAAGAGTCCTGCCAGTCCTTACCAGGCGGTCGCGCGCTTCGCGCAGGCGGCTTGCCAGACATCTACCACGAGCTTAAATGCCTCCTGGTCCGCGTCCTTGACTCGCTGAAAAAGATGCAGGTACGAGTAAGAAAGCAAAGAGCCTTACAAGATCTATGAGCGAAGGGTCTTTCAGACGCCCTCTTTAAAGGGAAAAAAATCTAACTTTGAGAGAGAATGATGCAGGTTCTTACAAAGAAAAGAGAAGCGCCACCGACAAGGCAAGAAACACACTCTTGCCCACACAGTTGAGCGGCGTACCAGATCACGCCGCTGAATTTGGTAGCGCGGGTACTTACGTCGAAGAGACGTTTCAGAGACAAGGAAGGAAAAAGAGTATAGAGCAAACGGGTACGAGAATAGAAGCAAAGAAGAAGAGGAAGATAGTCATATCACAAGAGGAGAGACAATGCAGCGAGATGCCGCCAACGTAAAAGGTCCTCTCCCCGCAAAAACTAAAAAACAAAAGCTTGACAGCTTTCGCATGTGTAAATCTGCACCTCTTTGCAAACCTCTGAAGACTGTTTATGTTTTTCCTCTTTCCGCACATCGATACACCTAACAACTGGCGAAGGCAGTGCTTGCAGGATCTCACACTCGCAGAAATGAGCGCGGCGAAGTTGCAGAGAGCAAAGGCGTAATGACGCAACTCTCTCTAAGTCTCCCACCATCACCCTCAAGCGCCGTCTTCGCTTTCTTTTTTTGTTCTTTAAGCTTGTAGCCGCGTGGCTTTAGTAAGTGACGTAGTAGCTTTCTACTTTATGTGAGAAAAACAAGTGAAAGAAAGCAGGTCGCCGGCGTCAAGAAAAGCTCGGGCCTGCGTGGCGCTGCAACTTCCCATTTTCGTATCTGTGAAGAGTAAAACATGTATTGCCTTGTACAACCGGAGGACATATGACAAGGAGACTCGTGCGCAGAAGACGTAGCGAAGAACGCACCGCAGTCTAGAGCCCTTTGTTGTACTTGGCCTGCACCTCCTCTGACACCCTCTGTCGGTCCTTTCCTTTGCGCAGCATCTGCGCAAGGCGGCGCTTCGGGGGCAGTGGCTGCGGTGTCCCCGCCTGTGCCTCCTCCGCGCGTTCCCGTGACCGCTTTGACTGTGCCTTGGAGATGAGGTGGTCCCACTTGCGGTACTTGGTGTACTGCAGACGCCGCTCGTACTCCTTCTCGACTGCCTCGTGGCGCTGCTGCTGCTCCAGTTCCGCCTCGTCGACGATGTCCTTGAGCGAGGTGGGGAGTAGATGACGGTCAACGGACCATTTGGCCTGCGAGGTGCGGGAGGGCAGGAGACGCACCTTGGAGTCGCTCAGCTCTTGCAGGCGGCCGGTGCTCGGGTCCCCGAAACGCCCTGTTGACAAGTTGAACTCGTCCTCCTCGCCAAACATCGCCCACGGCGGCAGCTCGCCCGCTGCGTCCGCCTCCGCCTTCGCCTCCGCGCCGTCCTCGTTTGCAACGGTCGTGATGAGCGAGGTGTGCGCAGGCTCCTCCAGCCGAGCAGCCGACGCAGCCTCTCCGGCTGTCACACCCAGCACCTGCATGGGCTGCTTTTCCTCAACGGGCAATGACGTGAACGTCTTCGCAGAGGCCGCCAGCCCGGCCGCCTCCATGACGTGGCGCTCTCGCCGCAGCGCGTTCTCCACCTTGCGCTCCCGTCGAATCGCGTCCTGCCGCACGTGCTGCAGGTGTCGGTTGATCTCCTTGCTGTCCACCACCTGAAGGTTGTTGGTGCGCTGGGCAATGACGCGGAAGGCCTCAAAATTCTCCAGCGTCTGCCGCATCCCCTCCTCTTCCTTTTGGAGCCGCAGCGCCGGCGTTGGAGCAGCGACACCCCTCCCGTCAGCTCCTTGCTGCAGCGCGGTGGGGAGGTAGGTGAGGACGTGCCACTGTACAGCCTTTAGCAGAGACGCCGCCCCCTCACTGCGGCGCCACCGCAGCTGGAACTGGTAGGCGTAGCGCCGCAGCATCGACTCGGGCAGCTCATCGAGATCGTTCGTCTCGGCCCTCTGCCGCAGCAGGCGAAGCTCCGGCTCAGAAAGACGCACCCGCTCTAGTCGCTCCGCGTTGCGTGGCGCGGGCGGCTCGTGGCGGCGGCGCATCGGCTTGCGCAGAATTCCCCACGGAGCGTACAGCACCTCCGGTGCAAGAGCCTCCCGCTCCGCGCTGGTCAGCGTGCGGTCCGCCTCGGCGCTGGCGGACGTGCCCGACTGCGCAGCCTCCGCCGTCTCTGCAGGCGCTGACTCCGCCACGGCCTCGCCGCTGGAGGCGTTCAGCTGCCGCAGATCAGCCGCTAGAATCTGCTCCACGGAGCGGAAGTAGTGGTTGCGGCGGGCTAGCATGGCACGTATGGCGCCTCCACTCACCCTCTGCAGCACACGGTCAATGAGCTGCGTCTTGGTGCCGTGTCGCAGCTGACGCTGAGCGGCGAGGAAAATCCGGAGCTCCTCTTCATCAAACCGCTCCAGAGCGGCGCGAAGCTCCGCGGCCCCCTCGCCCTTTTCGACCCCCTGCGCATCACGGCGGTGCTCCCTCGCCATCTGTGCCGCACTCCATGCGTCCCTGGGGCTGCGTATGTGCACGGAGGGCACCGACTGTGTCGATGAGACGGCAGAGGCCTCGCGTCCCTCGTCGCCTTTCGCCTTCCCCGACGACCCTGCAGCACCAGCATCTGTCGAAACCGCAGATACGGTCGTCGTGGTCGTGGCGCCTGTCGAGGGCAAGACGCCACGCATGTACTCGTTGAACTTCGCAACGCAACGCCGATCCTCCTCGCGCTGCCGCGCACGCTCGGCCTCGGCCAACTCCTCGGGAAAGGCGTCGACCGCCTCCTCGATTTTGGTTTGGATTTGCTCGCGCAGCGCGGCACGCTGCTTGCTTGTCGCATCACGGAGAGCAACGTAAGTCTCGGGCAAAGGCTGCACATTCTGCTCAATCATGCGGGAGAAGAGCTTGTATGCCTGCCACTCCAAGCCTGCACGACCCATCGTCGCGATGAGCGATGTGTACATGAGCGCATCCGGTTCCACTCCACGTCGGTGCATCACGTTGAGCTGCAAGAGTGCATCCCGTGCCACAGCATAAGCCTCGCCTTGAGAAAGGTCCTCCGGTAGCTCTTGAAAAGGGCGTTCGTGGACGTAACGGCGGGCCACAGCAAAGGCGCCGTAGCAGGAGGCAGTGTCTGCGCTTGCCCCGACACGAAACGCGGCACCGCACCACCCAGTCACACGCCCCGCCAGATGCAGGGAGCGCGAACGAGAGACATGGCGCTGCAAAAGGTGTTCGGAAAACCCCATCAGGGAAAAAAAAAACAATCAGGCTAGCACAAAGAACAGAGGAGGACGAGAGAAAAAAAAGGTGCAAATGACAGCTTTGCGAATATTGCCACCTGCTGCAAAGACGTGCAGTACCTCACATGTGAGTGTGTGTGAGCAAGATGTGGGTTGAAGAGGCGATGAAGTTCGGAGAATGTATAAAGTACATGGAAAGGAGAAGACGCAGCGCGCAGTAATACCCTCCAATGCGGTCATATTTTTAAAAAGCACATAAGTGAGACATCGTCCAACGTCCACCCGTAGCGCATAGGAGGACGAAAAAAGGAAGCTGTCTGAGTCTGCTGAAGAGAGGAAGAACCTGGCTAGACGCAACAAGCGACTTTCCAGAAGTCCCATCCGTTTAGAGCTGACCTGAAAATCTGTTTGAGAAGGTCTGTAAACTTTTCAAAAGGAAAACACGCTATGGGACTTCTGGCCTCAGCGAGGAGAAGCTCTGTTTTTTTTTTTTTGCATGTTTGTGTGTGAAAATGAAGAACAAGTCGTTTGCCCAGTCTGAAAAGAAAAGACACGTGTGTTTTACGAGACACCTTACCTCCGGCATATGTGTGTGTAATGAGGATTCTAAAGCTCTAGATTTGTGTGAAACACATATTTCTTTCGGGGCGTAAACAGATGGCTAGAAAGGAGAAAAAAAAAGAGAAGCAGCAAAAAGCACCACCGCCGCCCACAACAACAAAGAAAAGGCGCCCGTCGAACGTTTTGCTTTCATCTGTCGCGCTCTACGTGCAGAGCATCTCGTGGCGGTACGAATTATAGTGTACCACAAACCGGAAAAAAAAAATAACGACAGGCGACAAGGAGACTAAAACGGGGCCCTGGCAGCACCCATCAGGCAGCTGCTACGCCTACCACCCAACGTACTGTTTTCCGTGGAAGGCCTCCAACCATCAGAGCGGCGAACAGCGCAAAAATAAAGATTGAAAAAAAAAAGTGGGCACATTAACCACACGCAAGAGCGAACAACATCACAGCCGTTGTGAGCAAAAAAGAAAGAGAGAAAACATGCAGCAGCTGTCTGCAAGACAACAACAGAAGCGCAAGAGCGAAACTCAGCCGATATCCTCTTCCCTTTTTTTAAACCGTGAAACATCGGGTACAGCACTCTAACGTGCCGAACACACCCAACAGCTGGAGGAACAAAAAAAGATCTGAACAACAGGAACCGACGAAAAAATAACCTTAGTCAGCCCAGTGGCACTACTCAAAGCGACATGGAGAGAATGACTGTGTGCCGGAGTGCTCTAGCACTCGACTCCCATCCTTCGTAACATTTATACAGAGTGAAGGCACTTGAAAGCCCCACGAAACTCTATGTCCTTCCCCTTTGCCACAAACAGCGCAAACACCCACCATAATTTCATACCATCACCTTTATTGCACGTGTCAAATCGCACGCAAGCAAACACATAATAGTACAGAACACCTTCGATTGCCTCGTTTCACCTGCTGCTCTTTAAATGCATTCTGTGTTCGTCGAGAACTTGCATAGAGGCCAGGGGGGAAAAAATAGGCAAAGAGCTGCAGAGAAACGCAAAACGCCAAATGGGCCGCGGGTGCTGCCTCCCTCCACTCCTCCCACTATGGCAAAAGTGCGATGCGGCAGCTATAACAGCCCCCGCAAGGGATCATTAATGTATTCCATCTTCTTACTCTTGTTTAGCCGGTTCCAGCGGATTAGTAAGAAGTCCATGCGCTCGCGTAGCCCCATGGTCCGCACAGAAGGGTGCGCCTTTAGGATCTCATACGCGAAGGACGCCACCGGCACCTCGGTCGTCAAATCGAGCTGCTGCATGCGCTCCGCCATTGACAGCACCTCCTGTTCCCGCTTTGCCGACATGTATGCCGGACGCGCAGAAGCGTACGCGTCCTCCTGCTTCTTTGCGGCGGAAGGCTGCGATGAGGTCAACGAGGCCGACTCAGCCAGCTCGGCCCTCTGCTTCACTTTTCTGCTAGCAGCGCTCACTACAGGCTTATCAGCCGTGCCTCTCCGCGACGCCGACGACGCGGCGCGACCGCTCGCCCGCGCACCTGCGGGAGTGCCACTTCTGGAGACCCGTCGAACAGGCTGCGAGGGACTTCTTCCTTGCGCCGCTCTCGCCACCGACCTGTGGCTCGCTGTCGCGGTAGCTGCCGCAGCTCTCGTCCCCGCACCAGCTTTTCGTCGCATGACACTACCCCCCAAGCACCTCCACGTAAAGCGCAGCATTAGGTGTGCAGCCGCCTTCCCTCGCAACCCTTTTCTCACGCTCCAGACAAGTCTCACTGCTCCGTGATGGCAAATTCTGGGCGAAATGATGGCGAATACCTGTCTGGTCCGTTTTTCTGTCAGACGTGAGCGCGAGTGTATGAAAGGAGTGGAAAATTGTGCGGTGTTGGCTTGACAGCTTCTATGAAAAAAAAAATGATTTGCAACACCCTTTTCCTCTTCGTGTGGAAGCATGGTGCGCCATTGCAGCAATGTAAGCATGTTACGAGTGGCAGGGAATCAGAGAAGGCATTTGGGGAAAAAAGGAGGAAGAAGAGAGAGTACAGCAGCTGTCTACGATCAAAGCGCCAAAGAGCCACAGCAGAAAGCCTGGCATTAACTCGCTTCTCTCGTTTTCGAAGTCATCGCGGTGGCATGATGAGCAGAGAACGCTGCCATAGTGCCGTGGCTTGTCAGCGTAAAGAAGAGCAAATGTAGCGCCGCGCTGTGCGATACTTGCCAACGTCAACTCACTTGCGTACTTGTCGCATAAAGCAGAGAACGAGAGACCTACCGAAAGAGACTAGAAAGAAAAACGTCAGTAAAATGGCGTCACCACACTGTAAATCGCAGATGTTCTAGACGCTCGTGTTGCGCGAGGCAGCGATGCAGCGAAGCCCCCTGACCGCTCAGCGAAGAAGACGACGCATGCATCCACGAGAGAGGAAAAAAAAAGGTAGTGACATCGCCGCCACCGTTGCTTTGCGCCAACCTCCGTGTCATTCCTCGCCAGAGTCTGAGATGCAGAAGGAGTCAGGCAGAGACGGTAGATCCTCCCCTGCAGGTGCGCTTGTCGGCACAACACTCGTCGCTGCGGCTGCGGCCGTTGCGGGCACCGCTTGCGGCGCAAAGAAACTAGGAAACGCTAATTGCGCGGGGAGCGCCTCGACTGCCGTATCGACACCAGCTGTGCTTTTCGAGGATAACGGTGCAGGCTGGGTGGACGCCACATGCGCCGTGGTAGACGGAGGGGCTGTCTCCGACGTATTCGTTGCCCAGGCATGCGCCGGTGCAGTGCTGCTGCTCATGTTGGACGGTGGGACAAGTGCCCGATTCTGCGAGATGGTCGGACACGGGAGCCACCGTGTGCGGACGGTACTCCCCATCAACGCCAACGATGCACCGGGACGCGGTTCCGACACAGGCGACCGAAAGCGAACCTGAGCCGTACCATTTGGCTTTCCTTGAAGTAAGCCGATGATCACGTGCGTCACTTGGCCATAGGAGGAAAAGAGGGCCCGAACGTCTGTATCGCTTGCTGACGACGGCACACCTGTCACCAGGAGAGTTGCAGAAAGCTGTGAAAGAGGAGGCATCGAATCCATCGCAGGCGTTGAAAGAACCTCTTTCTATTTCTATCAGCTGTAGCCCTCAGTCCACTAGAACCAATACAAAAAAGAAAAGACACAGTGCGCCAAAGCTGGGAAGCGCACGCGACAGGAGAGCCAGCACGCCTATTCTCTGCGGAACCAATATTTTTTTTATGCTCAGCTGGCAGACAAAATTGAGGCGACAGCTACGTGAAACCGAGTTGGGTTTTCGTGAGCTAACACTGTGAAGCTCGACTGAAAAGATAAAGGTGCCTTGGCTATCTGAGTTCTATAACAAGCAGGGAAAGTGCTGCGAGGTCGAGTACTGCGACGCAAAGGTGGAAAGAGACTCTTTTTTGTCAAAAAAAAGGGCGTAACAATACTGAAGACAAATTCATGGAACAGAGAGTAAGAGAGGGAGTATTGGGACCGGCGCTTGACGAGTGGAAGCACTAGTAGAAAGGGTATCATACATTCACACCCTTTCCATTCATCAGAATAGGCGGCTACGATGATAAGAGAAGCCACTATACCAGCGCAAGCGAAACGCGCGGTCGGCAGAAGATCAGCAAAGCACACACGACAGTAGAGTGCTCCACTGAGACACCGCAAAATATAGAGCGCTCCACTGGCAGGTTACCCTCCACGATACTTGCTACTCTAACATGTCCATCGCAACCACAAAGTGAGCTGGCTAGCAGTAGAAAAGATCTGCTGCTACAACGACGTTACTTCTCGCAAGGATACTCAGACACAGTGCAGTCAAAGCCCGTCACTGCACTTCGAGTCGTCGCCGCACAGTGCTGCCTACTCGTCGTGGATCATGCACACTTATGCACTTTGGTCTGGCCAACAACCCAGACTCGTCTGTCAATTTCGAGCCTTTTTACTTAACTAGAGGACCATCACCACCTAGTATTAGCACCTTTTTTAAAAGTAAAACAAAGTAACACACACACACCAACAACTAAAGGAACAACAACACCGAATGCACAGAAAGAGTAACACGAGCCACCAAATGTGATGTCGTCAGTTCCACCCAATCTGCTTGTTCTCTGCCTCTATGGTTTCCGAAGCGCTTCTGAGAACGCGAATAAAAAACAAGTCTCTCAGGGCAAGGTGTCCCGCAAAGAAGAAGATGGTTTGCTGAGACACCCCTGGAGTTCTACCCTAAGTGGAGGGTGTGAAGTGCCCTCTGGAAGACCAGCCTGGGAAGCTTCTGCGTGCGCGTCGTTTGCCGCGAACTCCGACCCAGGCGGCCTTGCCAACCTTTTCCAGTCACCTATCGTAAAACAAGACAAAATAGAGCGCGGCCCCACCGCCACCTCGTCAGCGGCGTCAGCACCAAATCGCCATTACATCAACATCAACAAAAAGAAGTGCAGAAGTCCCCGTTAACAAATAATAACAAAAACAGTCACCCTTCACTCTACCAGATACTGGAACAAAGGAAAAAAGAAAGAATATAGAGAGCTCTTGCGGTCAGGCGATCTATCGAGAACGCAACGACAAGCGCATAGGTGCGCACTACTGCTCCGGCGCGCCTTCGGGGTCCTCCTCCTGCTGCTGCGGCTTCGCGGCCGGCTTCTCGTCACGCAGCTTCGTCCCAGACAGGACGTCGTCCACGCGCAGAATCATCGAGGCGGCCTCGACAGCCGTCTTAAGCGCCTGGATCTTCACGGCAGCAGGCTCGATAATCTTGATCGTGCGCACATCCACAATCTCGCCCGTATGTCCGTCAATGCCCCAGTACCACCCCTCCGGGTTCGCATGGCGCGCACGCAGGTCGGTGACCACGCGAATCACGTTGGCGCCGCAGTTGCTGGTGAGGATGCGCGGCACCACCTCCAGCGCCATCGCCACCGCCTGGTACGCGGCCTGCTCCACACCACCGATGGTCTTTGCCTTTGCCATCAGCTTCGAAGAGACCGACATCTCGCACGACGCCGCGCCGTACACGATGCGGGGCTCCAGAATGATGTTGCGGGCAACGCACATGGCGTCGTGCAGGTTGCGCTCCATTTCGTTCAGTGTGTCCTTGCTGGCACCGCGGAGGAGAATGCTGCACGCCGAACCCGCCGGGCACCCGGTGATGAAGGTGAAGTACTCGTCACCGATCTTCTTGATCTCAAAGAGGCCGGCCTTGCCGATGTGCTCCTCCGTGAGCTCCTCGACACGGCTAACGATCGTGGCGCCGGTGGCGCGAGCCACGCGGTTGTTGTCCGTCTTGCGCAGGCGGCGGATGCACGTGATGCCGGCCTTGCACAGGAAGTGCGCGGCCAGGTCAGAGGCGCCCTTCTCGGTGATCACTACGTCAGGCTTGAAGGAGATGATGACGTTGCAGATGGTGCGAACGTAGTCCTCCTCCTGCTTCAGCAAGGCCTCCCAGTCGGTGTCCTTGGTCACCTCGACGTTGATCGTCGTCTCCGGCTTCTTGTACTCTAGCGGGCAGTCCAGCAGGAGGATCCGCGGGCTCTCGATGACGCGGCGCATCTTCGAGTGAATGTGATCCTTGTTGAACATGACGCCGTCCAGCACAATGCTGTCGGTGATCGACCCACCAGGGATCTTCTCAATCTTGGCATACCGCTTAATGTCGATGTCCTTCACCCCCGTCACCGAGTTCACCTGCACCACGCGCAGTGTGGCCTCGACAGCCATGCGGCACATCAGCTCCTCCTCGCGCGAGTTGAACTTCGTGCCCAGGCAGGCACGCACCACCTCCTCCAGCTGCTCCTTGTTCTCCGGGTCAATGGAGGTGGCGACCTTTTCCACCGCAGCCAGGGCATCGGTGAGTGCCTGCGTAAAGCCCTTCACGATCTTCAGGGGGTGGATTCCGCGCTCCAGCAGCGGCTGCGCGAGGCTCAGAATCTCGCCGGTGAGGATGATGACAGAGGTGGTGCCGTCGCCCACCTCCTCGTCCTGGGCACGGGCCAGCTCCAGCATGTGCTTCGCCGCCGGATGCACCACGTCGATCTCGCGCAGAATGCAGTTGCCGTCGTTCGTGAGCACCGTGCCGCCCATCGGGTCGATGATCATCTTCAGCATCGCACACGGACCCAGAGTGCTGCTGATCAAGCTAGCGACCGTTTTCGCGGCTTCGATGTTGTTCATCTGGGCCTTGCGGCCCGAATCCCGCGCCACGCGCTGGTTCACCACAATCACTTGCTGGCCGCTCATTTTTTTTTGTGCGTTCTAATGCGAGGCGGACGAAGTTCACGAGGTGCGGTTTTCACGAACCCGTTGAGATTAACTGAGCGCGACAAAGGAGAAGGTCGGCAAGAAAAAAAATGGGTACGAGGAAGTAGTGGACCCGATCAACTCTAGAGGCACTTGCACAGGAAACAGAAACGGAAACTGAAGAAGGTCAACTAGGTCGACAGAGAGCACGAAATTGAAAAGGAAAAATGAGGGTTCTATTGACACTAATAATTGCCCAGCACAAAGGGATTGCGATGCAAAGAGAGAGCGCGCAAAAAAAAAGGCGAAGAGGAGTGGGGAGGCAGGGCAAGTGTGAGACTCTTGTAGAGAGTGGTAACAACGGGCTTCATTGCAGCCACAAAGAGAAAGCGCTCACAAACGCAGAAGACAGCGCTAACATATTAAGTAAGCAATTTTTCAGTCTTCCCCTGCTCAGAGTTGCGCAGGTGTTTTCGAAGGTAGCTACATAAGAAACCTCACGAATAAAACGAGGAAGGAATACCGCTGACGTGGCAAAAGCTCTGCGCAAAAACAATATTTTTTTTTCTAGCAGCTTCGAGATGCAGCTTTTCTTGGGAATAGTAAAATGTTTTCTTCAGTGTCGGATGGCCGTTGTTGGATCGCCAAAGCGTAGCACCAAAAGTCGCAGACAACGCGCATGTGTGCGCGCTGACGTTTTCCCTGGGGAAAAGTCCGCAATGCGCGTCTGTATGCCTAGAGAGAAGTTATGTTGAGCACTTCGCAGAAAAACCTGCACATATATATATATATATATTGGAGTCGCCTTTCAAAAGAAAAAAAAAAAGCAGATAACCGTCGAAAGAAGCAGCAAAGAAAAACACGGCAAAAGCGGAGCTTATGAACCTTGTCTTTGCTGAGCATTAAAGGTTAACAGTTTTGCGACGAGAAAAGATAGCGGCAGGGATACCCAGCAGCTCATGTGCCGCGTTCGCCATCACACTGCCAACGCTTTCAACGTCGAGCTTGAGGTCCGCCACCGGGTCTGCCCGCGTCTTTCCCGCGTTGACGATTGCCACGGGAATATTGAGCCGCTTCGCCTCCAAAACGTAGCGGTAGGCACTATACACTTGCAGAGACGTCCCGAGACACAGCAAAGAGGACGCGTTCTCCTGGACAACCCTCATCGTGCTCTCAAGTGTTTTCTTTGGGACGTTCTCGCCAAACAGCACAACGTGCGGTTTAAAGAAGCCCCCGCAGTGCGGACACATGACAAGGCGCATCGCGTTTACAGCCTCCACTGGCGCGCTGTAATCACCGTCGGGCCGCACACGTGAGCTGTCGGCGCCGTACATGTCGTACAAATTTGGGTTTGCCTCCCTCAATTGCGTCTGCAAGCGCGCACGTGGCATCACAAAACCACACGACATGCAGATCACAGTGTGTATATTCCCGTGAATCTCCGTCAGCGGCGCGTCGCTTGTGGTGTACTTGTACGCGTGCGCCTCCTCCGAGTCCCCGACGCCACCGTAGGCTGCGAGGTGGTGCAGGCCGTCAACATTCTGAGTAAAAATGTGCGCCACTGTTCCAGCGTTTGTGAAAGCGTGTAGCGACATATGGGTCGCGTTGCAGGACGCTGCTGACATGGTGGAATAGCCGAGCAGGCTACGTGCCCAGTAACGCCGCTTTTCATTGTCGTCGTCTTTGAAATTCTGAAAGGTCAGCGGCTTGAAGTCGGCGCGGTGATAGCGGCCGTGCGGGCCGCGGTAGTCCGGTATCCCACTCTCTGTGCTACATCCGGCCCCGGTCAGCACGACACAACCCCGCTCAGGCTTTCCAATCCTGCTTTGCTTCAAAAAATGAGCGAGTGTCTGTGCAGGTCGCATCTTCGCCTTGTCTGGTGGTGAAGGGCAATAAAAGAGGTGCAATACAGTAAAAATCTGGAGAAAGGGGAAGGTGGGACGTAGAGAGTAAGTCCACGGTGCCGCGATGATAAAGAACGATGCAGCGGGTATAATGCGTACGTTTTATTGGCAGATGTGCAAAAGGGCGAAAAAAATGAGTGTATAATAGGAAACAATATGGCTTGCTGGCAGCGTTGCTCTTGGCACCTTTGTGTGGTGGCAGAGATGCAGCGCTCGGTGGGATCTTCAGAAAAGAACCTGGAGAAAGAGGAAGGTGGGACGTAGAGAGTAAGTCCACGGTGCCGCGATGATAAAGAACGATGCAGCGGGTATAATGCGTACGTTTTATTGGCAGATGTGCAAAAGGGGAAAAAAAAAATGAGTGTATAATAGGAAACAATATGGCTTGCTGGCAGCGTTGCTCTTGGCACCTTTGTGTGGTGGCAGAGATGCAGCGCACGGTGGGATCTTCAGAAAAGATTGTAAGGGTAAGTATCAGATGCAAGGAGAAGAAAAAAAGAACACTGTCGGCTCTGTTGCTGTGTAGCACAAATGAAGCAGGCGAAGCAGAAGAAACGGCTACAATTGACAGTTGAGATACCGCGGTGAGGAAACGCGAGAGAAGAGTCACTGCGAATAGATCAGCAAGCGCACACGACGAAAGAGACGCATGCATGCATTCACGTAGGCAGCGAATGCAAACCCAGCGTGATCACCGATAGAAAGAGAAGAAGAGAGGTAGAGAACGGGAGAAGGGTTTACGATGATTCACGCACCAGTCAAGTCTATTCCACCACATACTTGCCAGTCAAGAAGCTAATTATACTGCGAAACAGTACGACCAGATTTGCCTAGGACAAGAGAGCCCACGCCCAGTGCAGCGCTCTGACAATGCAGTGATGATCGCAGACACTTTTTGACGCAAGACCCATCTGTCAAGCGTCACTTCCCTCGACAATACACACACGCTTTCGTGCATTTCCTTTCTGCTGTCTTTGTGTTCCGCTACTCTCTTTTTCCTTTGCATTATGCTCTGTGACAACAAGAGGGTAGGAAAGGAAAAAAACCAAGGCAAAGCCGCAATTTCCCCGCCCGCACAATTGTCGAGCGACACCTCGAACACCGCAATGTGTTTCAGTCGCTGGAAAGCTCTACGTGCACCCACACGCACTGCATCGTGCAGAAAGCAGTAAACAAATATGGAAAAGTCGCCTTCGACCAGTGAAGCAATCGCACACTTGAGACTCACTTCCTAGGGTCATCGTCCCAATCGAACGGAAGCGGGCTGCGATTACTGCGATCGATTTTGCGATCCTTGGTGTCCTTGTTCTCAAATGTGAAGTTGTGCGCGGGAAAGCCGTGGGTCTGCCCCGCGAAAAGCCCACCCATCCAGCGCATCGCACTCTCCTTTACCGTGTCCTCGGTAAGTGAGCTACTGTTTTTCAGCAGGTAGGAGGACTGCTTGGTTCGCGTGGCGACCCAGAGCTTGGTGTGACGCGAGTGGCCATGCTCTTGCACGTCGTCAATCGCCACCGCCTCGGAGTAGCTCAGCAAGGCGTGCGGATGCTGCTCAATGGTGCTAGAGATCAGCTTCTCCTCCCACGGCAGCCGAGAGAAAGCGACAAGCCGGCCGTCGTCCCGCAACAGCAAGAGGGCGTTTTGCAAAGCCTCACTCAACTCGTAGCGCTCGTTGTTCACGATGCAGCGCAGCGACGTCACGAACTTCCATGACATGGGAGCCTTGCGGCGGCTGTCTTGCGCCATCCAGCCCTCCTCCGGCAGGTCGTTTCCAGCCTCCTCCACAACCTCCAGAACGCGGCGCGATGCCGCGAAAGGCCGCCCTTTCCGCACCGCACGAGCTAGCTTCATCGACTGCTCAGGGGTCAAGAGCTCGTACGACGCCAGGGCGGCGGACAACGCGTTTTGGGGCACCGTATTGAGGTATTCCAGCGCGCCAAGACCGTGGTTGGGCCCGTAGCGCATGTCGAGACTGTGGTCGCTCTCGTCGTCCAGCAGAAACCCGCGCTCCGGGTTCTCCAGCTGTGTGAGAGACGGGCCGGGGTCGATGATGACGGCGTCGAAGGCCCGCTCACCAAACATCCCTTTGGCCTCTGACATGGGTCGAGCATAAAAGCGGAAGCGGTGCGATCCAAACTCCTCCACTATCTCGCGCGCGCTGGCGGTGGTGTCGAGGTCGCAGTCCATTGCAACGACGCGCGTGTACGGCTTCCCGTTCTCGAGCACCACGCCCGTATGAAAACCAGTGCCGAAGGTGCAGTCCAGAACATCATACGAGACGAGACGCTTTTGCTTCGTCACAGTCACCAGCTCTCCAGCCGGCGACGGCGACGAAACCACCGCGTCGCTCAATGACGGCACGATAGCATCAGCATCAGCGCGTGTGCGGATTGATGAGGAAAACCCCGGCGCGTTTGTTGACAAGTTAGGGGCCGCGGAGTCGACGGGAGGCAGTCTCGTCACCTTCCGTTGCAGCCTGCTTTTTCGCACTTTCGGGATCGACCTCGAGAGCGGTTGAGCACTTAACGCTTTTTGTTGCTTCTTTGTACTTGGAAAACCGTCCTCGATGGCGCGCTTGGCCATGTACTCCGCAAGATTCTTCGCATCGAGCCACCTCAAACCCCCACAGACACCTTGGAGAAGCTGTTTCGACATCAGCGGAGGGTGCTCTACACGATTCATTGCAGCCCAACGCCTGGGAGCAACAATTTTCTTCATTGGTTTGTCACCCCTCTGCTAACAGAATGTCCTTTGAGAAGCAAGAGCAGCGGGTTTTTTTTTTTTAGGACTGCCGCAGTGTCGGCCGCGGAATGTGGACGCAGTCCAATCAATTGCACTCGCAGCCCTCCTATCGCCCTTGCAACGCGATGACTTCGAATTTTCCGGGCTACTTCGCATACCAAAGGGGCAATGAAACACGGACAAGAAAGAGGAGATGAAGTTGCGCATGCGCAGTTGCATGTGAGAGAGTGGAAGACAGACCTAACGTGACGCTCAACACTCATCGCTGGAATTCCTTGACATATCGGAAGAGACTGCGGGCATGCGGTGCAATGGATCCGCAGTCAGACGGCACCACTAGTGTCGCTCTGCGGTCGCAAAAGGCAGAAAGCAACACTCAAAAATAATTTACTCCATTCCACTGAATGAAGTAAATGGCTCAGAGAGAAATAACCCTAACGATGCATGCGAGTTGGCGTCGCTACTAACTGGATCCTCCTTTTCTGTGTGTTTTCAGTGCTTTTTTTTTTCTTTTTTTTTTTTTCGCATGGCGCGATGAGTGCTAAATCAACTAACAGTGGCATAGAAGAAAACCAGCAACATTTTAATGTAAAAAAACTTAGTGCTGGTACTCAGTCCTCTGTGTAGCACTCTTGAACTAAAAAAAAAAGCAAGTTTTTCGCAGCTGTTTGTTTTCTGCTCGGAAGGCAGCTGATGCGCTCGCTGAGACTTAAGACACATGTATAGCGTTTTTTCGCACCTTTTTTGTGTTTTTGCCATTCAGTACCTTCGTTATGAAAACAATAATTTTTTTCCTTAAATGTTTGCTGCACGCTGAACATTTAAAAAAAAAATGTCTTTTAAGAAAAGCAAGCCTTCGATTTTTTTCCTTAAAGACGGCTGGGGAAGAACGAAAGAGAGGGCTACCGCACGTTTCGCCGGGCGACTGAAAGCAAAGTCGCTCTTTCAAAAAATACCAGAAAAAACGGGTTTCTTTTTTTGTGCAACTGAGTTTATTCTGCCAGTCTGCGTCCATTTAGAGTTTCTTTAAGTACTTAATCACTGTTTTTTTTTTCTCATGTACGTGTTTGAAAGGAATAAAAATGAAGAAAAATAGGATTTTTTCTGTTAAGGATTAAAAGGTTCTCCACTGCTCGTACACTCAAGCTGCCCGCCGCGTATACTGCATGTAGCGCTAGTGGTAAGATTATCTTTTTTCCAGCTTCGAGCCCGGCGCAACTTCTTTCTTTTTTTTTTTAGAGAAAACCGGTCCGGCGCTTTATTAAAACAAAAGAAAAGCAATATTTCTTTAAAAAGGAAATAAAAAAAATTAATAAATGCAAAAATGGGGGAAAGAAGATACTCTGCCATGCAGAACCGAAAGGGAGCAATACAGAAAGGCCTCTTACATGCTTAACGGAGCGTACCATCCTCTCACCCAAAATACTTGTGCTCCTTCTTCTTGCCTCATATCTGCAGCTGCGACGTCGCTACGCCTTGCTCATCGTCACGTACTACCGGCGGTGACGGTACAGACACACGGCGCTTGTGATGAAGGCAGCAGCCAGCACGCCCACGCACAGCGAGCCCAGCGCGACGGCCGCAACCGCCGCAGCGCTCAACCCAGAAGACGGCAACAGCGTCGTCTCGGCATCGTAGCCGCCGGCGGCGATGCGTGCCACTGAATGCAGTGTGGCGGCGGTCACACTTGTCGTGGCCGCACCGCACGACGCCGACGCACACACGCACTGCAGCGAGACGCTGTTCAGTACGTACCCCGACCCGCACGCGTATGCCGGGCAACGGGTGCGGTAAAACTGGCAAGTAGACGACAGCACCTGGTACGCGCCTCCCAGCTGGATTCCGCCAGCCGGGCAGTCCATCAGCGCCAGGTACTTTGCGTCAAGGTAGCAGAGCCCCTTTGACGTCGGCGACGGAGCGCTCCACTGCACAAAGCGAGCGAAGTCCGCGATCGGGCACGTGTTGCCCGGCGCGTCGTACGCCACCTGCCACGCGTTCATGCACTGCAGCTGCCAGTCCGCCTCCCACGCAAATGCGAAGCCCGTGTCGGGCGACTGCCCAGGGTGGCCACGCAGCACGCGCACGTAGAAGGTCTTGTCCGTCTCGTTCTCCAGCAGCTCCAGCACCATGGTCTGCGCAAAGGGTACCAGAAGTCCGTAGGTTGACGTGTCCTGTAGCGAGGCTGCGATGCGACCGAGCGTCGTGTCGTGAGCGCTGTAGTGGAAGAGCTTGTAGGTTGTGGTGTTTGTCAGCACCGCGTTGACGGCGGTGTCAATGTTTGCCAAAAATTGCTGCAGAATAGGCTGGGCGACACTGCCCTGCTGGAGGCCGCGCACGTCGCTGTGGTTGTAGCGGTACTGGTTTGTGTAAAGAGCACGCACAGATTCGCCAAGAGCTTTCTTGTTCGCCTTCAGCAGCGGGTACTTGTCGATTTCACCAATTGCCTTTTTTGCGGCAGCAATGTCGTGGAGCCTGCGGGCACAGTCGGAGCGAGTCTCGAAGTTGCTGCAGTACCCCTCGCTGTACACCTCCTTCCCGATCTCGGTAAGTGTGCTGAAGTCGGGGAAGTTCTTGTCCGTGGTGGGGTCGCACACGCCGCGAAGACTGGCCTTATCCAGTTCGTTGAAGAAGTAAATCTGAGGGGAGTACTTCGTGTACAGCAGGTAGTCTTCCTTTTGAGGCACTGTGTGGATAGCGGGGTACACAGACGACGAGTTGGGGAAGAAGCCGAGCAGAAACAACCCGGCGCTCTGCAACGTGCGCAGAACGTCGGTGGATCGGGTGTACACAACGTCCAGGTCGTAGCTTGGCGACGGAAACATCGGCTCCGACACCACAGTCGCGTCCTCGTTGTACCGGCTTCGGAAGAAGCTGCCAGTGTTCTTCATCATCTCCACGCCGGCCCAGGTCAGGTACCCGCACGGAGACTCGCTGCAGATCAGCGACATGTTGTATTTTGGATCCGAGGAGCGCGCACCGTGGCGGTGAAGCAGCTGCACCATGACCAGCTTGAGGTCTGGCGCCGCCATCACAGCTCTTGGAAAGCACAGCAGCACCGCCGTCACCACCACAACGTGCAGGAGCTTCATGGCTGCAAATGCGAGAAAACAAAAAGAGATAGGGGAATGATAAGCAAAAGCGCTGGTTGGCGTTCGTTAGTAATTGTCTTTGCAAAACACAAGAGAAGCCGTGGTGCTTGTAAATCGTAGCAGGTAATGTATAAAGCTCCGATGAGATAGGGAAACAGGAACAAGAGGACAGTGAGCAGGCGCGCTTGTGAAAGCTGAAGCACCTCGGACAGCGCAGGCGGCGGAAAGACTATTGAGACTCTACATAATAAGTTAATTCGAGATAGCGGGTGCAGAGACAAAAGGTGTCTCACTCTCTCCCTCTCTCTCTTCGTTTTGACTTTCGCGACGGGCTTTCCGATCGCTCGTCTCTATGGGAACAAAACAGAGCAACAAAACGAAACAGAGTGCGCCGTTGTAGTCTCTCAAACGACAAGGTGTGCATCATAGTTGAACCTGCTGAAAACCTGTTCCCACACCGTTTTGGTAAAGAGTTTCTTTGCTGTTTTTCTGTACAGTTTCCTTGTGTACATGCGCAATGACAGTGAAAACTAACGCTTTCCTTCGCTCTTTTTTTTCATCTGGTGTCACAAAAACAAGAAGACCCGTGGCAGAAACAACACACTCAGCCTGAGCTAGAGTACGTACATAAAGCTGTACCGACCATCACCAAAAGACATCCGGCAGCAGTACGAGGCCGCAGAGGACCCTCGCGCAGAACAACAACACTCATCAGAACGGTGAACACGAAGGCTAGAGAATTCACGACAATGGAACCTACAGAAACATCTACCTCGCGCAGAGAGTAGAAGAAAACAACGGACCCACTCAAGTTTACAATCTGCGTCAACAGGTACTTCGGTCGGCGAAGAAGAAACGCAAGGTCATCCTTGGTGGAGCCGCTACTTGTTAAACCCCGGCTGTAGTGCTTTAGAAGAGGATTTGTTACACCCCAAAGAAGCGCAGCAATGAGCATCAGAAGGAACATTGTGCTCGTAAGGAAACTCAACCTCCGACCGCTGATGCACGACACCTTATTTTCAGTTTTGGTGCTTCAATAAAACACCCCCATGTAGGCAGCTACGCAATGGTAAGAAAAGATAATAAGTGACGGTAGGAAACGGTAGAAAGAGAGAGTGAGAGAAAAACGTAGATAGTTCTTTTTGTCCAGCGGGTAGCCTTGTGAATCATAGCAGGGTGACAGGCTAGAGTCCAGCGCCACTCCCGCCTTTCTGCTTCTGCAAGTGGCAGGACTGCGCTTTTTTTTAAGCAGTTGAATGCGCTATTGACTTTCGCTTCGCACTTCTGAAGAAGAAAAAAAAAAAGCATCATCCAGCGCAACATGCCTCAGTAGTTCCTTCTTCCTTTTAGTGCAACAGCAGCTCTACGCGTCGCTTTCTGTAGATATGTTATTCCTCCAAACGCATGGTTTTTTTTTTGTCAGATCGCCATGTGATTACAACTATCAAAAAGACAGCTACGCTTCTAACGCTTCGCAAACTTCCTCTTGTTCTTCTTCCCATCCACGTAGCCGGGAAACTGCCCAGGCTCCCGACGACGATCCACGGACAACAGACCCGACTTCTTGAGCGAAATGCGAGTGAGCGGGAGTAGCTTGGCGATGGCGTTCGCCACAGACATGCGGCACGCAAACGCCGCAATCTCGTTCGCGACAGAAGGCATTGCTTTGCCTTCCGAAACAATGTTCACGTCGAAATCGCGGTAGTCCAGTTTGGCCTCGTCAAACGGCATGAGCACCATTTCCATCAGCCACGACTTGTCGTCGAAGGCGACCGAGAGAGGCTTCCCCATCATAGTAACGGATCCGTTACGGTCACGGTTTTCGCGAATCAGCGCAGTAAAAATATACTTCTCTCCATCTGCACGACCATGGCCAACCGCAATACCGGTTTCTGAGTCAACCTCTGCTGGGTCGATTCGCACGCCGATCTGGTGACGCGTGTCTTCTCCTGCGACTTTCCGTGAAAAGTCCTGCAGCACGGTATGAAAGTGGCTGTAGCTGTCGGCGCTGTCAGCTTCGAGAGCAGCTTTGCCCATGAGGTTGTAATTTTCAAACATCACCCGCACGTCTTCCCGGTTGAACTTGCGACGACTGAACTCGAACAGGGCATGCTCGGTTTTGAACGCCTTTGTCTCCGTCATGCGGCCCATCCACTCTAGGAAGTTTGTGTAGTGGCCCGGAGCGTTGTCCAGTCCGACGGCGTCCGCCGTAATGGTGCGGCTGAGTTGCCGCGACGGCGAGTCGGATGGCTTGCTCAGCGACTCGAGCACCTTGTTGACTAGCGCCTGCGCCTCGTGCTTGCGAAGGTCCGGCAGCAACGCAGACACAATCTCACCCAGCTGCTCCTCATCGAGTCCGTCGACAGAGGCGTAGTAGTCCTCCACAGACTTGAAGTGCATCCCACCGCTGACACGCATCCACGCCTCCTTGAGAGACTGCGCTGTCAAGTCGTTGCGAAGCTCGTCACGCAGCGACGACAGGGTGTTGTGGCCGGCGGGAACGTATTCGCCGGGATACATGGGATACTCACGAAAATGAAACAAGTTGCCGTGCGTGGACTGGTTGTTCGAGACAACGGCGTTGTCACCGACCTCCAGTGGCATAATGCGCTCACGAAGGGCCTCTTCCTCCCTCGACAGCTCCATATCCTGCGTGCGGCGTACGTGTGCGCTCACCCAGGCGAGCTTCTCTCCGTCGCTCTGCGGTACCCCCTCGTGGCCACTCAGGCCATTCACCAGCCGAAAGAGCCGGGCGTGCCGAGCCGTTTTGGGACTCAGAAGCCGCTTCATCGCAAGGTCAGCTGCTAGCTGAAAAACTATAGATATGTTATGCCCGCGTGTCAGCGAGAAAAGAAGTAGGTTGTAAGGGTAGGTTGAGGTCAAGTTGCAAGTGAGGAGACCTTTATGTTCGAGACGGAAACCAAGTCCCAGAAAGCGGCCGTAGTTAGGCGCGCAAAGAACCGCAGCATCGCTAGCACTTTTTAGTAAAGTTTCCAGAGGTCCTGTTCGTTGTTCTTTTTTCCTATGGAAGGTGAAAGAGGTGTCTGTACCTCCCGGCGCGCAACGTGACTCAAAATTGTCAGCTTCACCACATTGTCCAGACAACACGCACAAAAAAAAATGCAACCCAAAAACACTTTTACCTCTTTCTCGAAAGCTAAATAAATTGTCTAAAAATCTAGTGACCCAGCTTGGATACACAAATCAACAAAATGTCCCATACTGGAAAAAAAAAGCTACAAAAATTTTATAGAGCACAAAAAAAGAAACTTTCTTTTAGTGTGTGAAAGGTTGCAATAAAACAAAAGAAACCTACAGTTCTTGAAGCTCCTCCAGCACTTTCAACATTTCCGCCTCCTTATCATGCAACGCCTTCCGCAAAGCTGCAATTTCGTGGTGACACGCGCGAAGCTTTTGTGCCATTTCCTTCATGCGGCTTTCCTTGTGCACGATCTCTCGTCTCGTCATGTCGCTGAGGGGATCAACATGTTTCGCTGGAGCTGCATCCTCCGGCTGCTTCACATCCTCGCCGGTCTCCGACGACGAGCTGTCGAACGTATTTTTTCTTTGAAGAACGGGCTTCGGGGCTCTATCAACGTGCGCTTTTACAGCGGTCGTCTTCTCGGCCTCCTCCTTTTTCGCTGGCTGTGGTGCAACTTCTTTTTGTGTGCTTTCGCTCAATCGAGGAGCGCTGCCTTCAAACAATGGCGCCAAGCTGCACTCCTTCGGCGCGGCGTCTTCTCCGCCGAAAAAACGCTGCGACGTCAGAGCCGGTTGCTTTGCAAACGTTGGAGGGAAGACATCGCTCTGGAACTCCTGTCCAGCCTGCTTCCGCGGCAAGACGATGTCAATGGTGAGAAGGCTATTGTACGTCAACTGATAAAGACGGTCTACCTCACACCTTTTGACGTCCAACACACTTCGGCAGCATGCACAAGCCTTTGACCGGATCAGCGGTGCCCACCTCGAAGCTAAAAGTCAGACCTTCCTCCATAAGCTCATAGCACTTGATGTTACTTTCACCTTTGCTCCCGAAAAACAGAAGATTTGTGTCTTCGTCGTAAAGAGGCATGAACGCAGCACTGGACTGATCCAGAACAGTGACGTTGTACGCGGCTGTCATGTTTCTGGTATCCCAAAGCTTCATCTGCCGCTGCTGGCTATCATTCCAGCCAAAGGTAATAACGGTGTTTTGGCGTTTACACCACACACAGCGCTGCGCTCGGCCGCCTGAATGGCTTTCAACGGATGACACCACAGACCCGTCGTGCGAGTCCACAATGCTCAGCTTCTTATCGCGTGAAGTGACGCACAACAAAGAGCCGTCCAGGTTCCACTCCAGTCCAGTCGCGTATTCCGGAAGGCTTTGAATGGCGGTGACGGCGGTGCTCTTCTCCACATCCCAGATGTTAATCACGCGATCAAGAGCGGCGGACGCCAGAACGCCCTTGGCACTCGGATGGAACGTGATCAGCCCGCATTTCTTGTTGTGAGCCTTCAGCTCTACCGACGGAGTGGACACATTCGCGTCTAACCCGGCAGATGGGATACTCCACCCGAAAATTGTGCCGTCCTCGCTCGCGGGTAAAGAGTTTCTGAGAATCAAACGGTCGAACTTGGCGTCGATAATGGGTCCCTCTTGTCCCAGCACAATGGGAGGATTGGGGGCAACCTTGCCCACTGCGTCATGAACAAAAACGGCGCAGCCACCAAATGTCTGCCACGGGACAGCCACAAATGTATCGTTACACGCGATTGTGTTACTCCCGTCCCACATCGCGGTCGTTGAAGTCACATTGAGAAACTGCCGCTGTGGCTTCGCCACGTGCCCTGTGGAATGGCGGAAACGAGAAACCGACATAGCTATATACAGAACACGAAACTGGAGGCTGTGGGGAAAAAAGAAAAGACCGAGCTTTAAATGGAATATTTGACAGAGCATCGAGTCACTAATTTGAGCTGTGTAGGCGCAACATGACACGCGGGTTTGGAAACTCAATACACGAGAGAGCCTAGCCTCTTTAGAAATTCTAGATGCCTTTTTTGTGAAAATGTTGAGCGCTTCTTTGACAGCACGCAAGTCTTAACTGGGCAGAAGGAAGCTGAGTCCACTATCTCTGCGTGCGACACCACTCCCGATGCATTATTTCTTATTATTTTGGTCTTGATGTAAAGCATATCAGCTATAAAGGCAAACAAAACACGTTTTTAACCTCCTGGGTTATTCTTTTTCTGAATATAGTTGGAATCTTGCAGCATCTTGTCCGCGTACTCCTTCCGCCCATTTACGTCGTTGTGGTACTTCTGCCACACACGGGATTTCAGCAGCTCGTTTGGATCCTCCGTCGGCCACCGAAACAGAGCCACCGCGAAGTCGGAGCTAAATATCGACATGACAAAAACCGCTAGACAAGCCGGCTCCGACCTTTTGAAAAAAGATGTGGCTTTCATACTTGTAATTGAGCCGCATCTCACGGTACTTCTTCTTCAAGTACCACTGCCGGAACTCTTTGTTCCGCATGTCCCACAAAACGTGGTACCACTTCACCTCTGGTTGATACTCGTAGCGGTTCACCATTTTCAATTCTGTTGTGGCAGTGTCCAGGGATGCGAAGAGGAGAAGAATGACAGGAGAAGAAATGAAAGATTAGTGCAAGGACAAAGTAGCATAGCAGAAGAAAGAAGGTGACGAAGATCAGGAAGATACAAGGAACGTCATGAGGCTTCAGCCCCGCGCCACACTCTCAATGATGGGGAAGAGAAACACCGGTAAGGGAACACAGTCCGCAATTTGTCAGCGGCAGAAAGGTGCTCAACTTAGCTCGTGTGATGACGAATTCTCTCAACTTACGAGTAAACCGCCTTTCAGCTCAAGCTACTCTTTTTAAGAACAAAGAACACGCAGTACTGCCAATAATTGTTGAATGCGCTTCCTGGCTGATGAAAAAAGCAGCAAACCCTCGGCCCAACCCTGCGGCTCCTCAAGCTGGCTCGCGAACGTCCTCGGGGTTGCAATAGTTGGTCCAGCAATTTCCGGCACAGACGGCTTGACGAAACAGAAGAACTCAGACAACTCTTCACCATCAAAGCCTAAACTACCGACTGCCGCTACCAACCACGCCCCCCCCCCCCCCTCCTTTCTTTTTTTGAGGGCCGCTGGTAAGGCATAACGCAGAGCAGTTTCCCATTGCAATCCGAATCGACAACTTGCCCAAGACGATTTGCTTCACCTCCGCGCACATTCCACGCAGCGCATTTGTCACGCAGGACAATTTGGAACGCTTTTCTCCCCTGCCTTTTCCGCTAGCAATTGGTTTGGACGCAAACGCAAATTCACCCGCTTGAGAACTTCGAGCCTCCCCAGGCACCGCACCCGCCAAGAGTAGCGGTGCTAATGCAGGAGGAAAACCTTTGGGGCAAACCACAAAGAGCGACCCTATGTGCGCTAACAGCTGCACTGCACCGACACGTATCCGTATCGACGGTAGTAGCCGCACTTTCCCCTGACGTGACGCTTTTTAATGGCTGTTTTGTGCTGAACTGAAATAGTCGCTCTATCCCAGACAGCAATCAGTGCTGAAATACCTTCCCGGTGTAATTTGCAGAGGAGTGTGAGCCGATACCGCAAACTGACACCGAGAAGTAGACGTATCAACTCGGTTAGTTTACTCTTATTTCTATTTTACTTCCAAACCACCGCGCCAGCTCACAAGTTAGAAAGAGAAGAGCAGAAAGCGACCGCAAGAAAGATGTTTATTCACCCGCTTCCAGAGTAAGTCTTCAATTCTTTGATGTGCTCTTTTCTATTGTATAAAAAACGTCCAATTAGTGCATCTACATCCTTCTAGATAAACTTGCCGCTTGACTGACAACAGTAAAAACAGGCCCCGATCATCTAGCATTCCAGAGCTACATTCTTACGGCGCCAACTCCCTATATGCACTGCGGACGTCGAGAACTAGATTCGACTGCATATGCACGACCTGACAAGTCCACCAAACACCTTTCCGATATAATAGAGGAAAAGTAAAAACTCGAGGCGGTCGAAAAAAGGCAGGATCCTGCAAAGCTCTTGAGGAATCGCAGCGCTTCTGCTATGGCACAGTGGAACCTGTGCAGCCGATTTCGTATTGACGCTAACGTAAGCGCGGCTCTTCTCTGGAATCACGTCTCTCAATTTCAAAAACGCCACAATAAAAACCCGCGCATCTGCTGAGTCAAAAATTGAGGCAGACTGAGACCATTTGACGCCGAGAAGCGTCGTCGACACCTTCTCGCTCTAAGGGTAAAGAGCTTCCCATTTTTTAAACGTTATATCGCCGAAAGATGTTGGACAGCGGTTGACATCAAAGCCGCAGCCGTATGCGTCGTCGTGCAATTCCCTTAGCGCCGCCTAACCATCGTACAACCCTTCGCTCTGTGCAGAAAACTAAAGGGGCAACACCTCACCGGCGCGCCTCATCCGACTCATGCCGAGACAGGCGTCTTTGAGCGATTACCAGCGATGGCGTATCGGCGAAGAAGCTGCAAAGAGCATGTTCGCGCCAACAAAAAAACTTAGAAGCGTGGTTGCTGTCAATGAATGCGTTTTCAGCAGGGGATAAGCGTGTGGGATGGTGGCCTCCTTTTCGCCGAAAGTCGCTCGGGCAATTTACGCGCGTCGAAGTTATTCCAGAGAGAGCCTTTAATACGTGTCTTTTTTTGGTTTTCTGCATATTATAAAACCACACAAATGCGGAGACGCACAGGTAAGCTCAGTTCGACTTCACGCACGCCAGACCTCCACGTTAAACAGAAGCCACGCTGCGCATGAAGCCTAAACCAAGTAAAGAGCCCTTCCGAAGCGCACGCATCTGCTAGATGCGGTCGAAGGAGTTGTTTAAAACAAATAAGTGGCGGTTTGTTGTTTAGGCGCTTACTTTAAAGAGAGACGCCCCAGGCCACCTACCGCTTTGTACCGCTTGCTGGCACTGCCCTATGACGGCGTTGGCAGGAAGAAAGATGAAGCGCCGACTATTTCCGCCCACTTTCTCTCTCACGACTGCAAAAGGCATGCACACGGCCGTGAGCGAGACATCTTCGGCAGCCTCTGTGGTGTATAACACGAGAAGTTGCTGGGCCCTATGCGTTTCGTACTTACAGGAAGGAACAGTTGTAAGAGCAGCGAGTTGATTTTTGAACACCACAAAGGTTTCTCAAAGGCACCAGGAAGCGGCAGAAAAGCGCCTCAGAACGCGGGCATAATCTAGCCAGTCCACGGCTTTTAATTTGCAACGGAGGCACGCGCTCTTCCGATACGGAAGAAAACCGTGGCAGGCCACGGTACAATACCAGCAGGCATTAGTGCTTCGTAGACTTTTACAATAGCTCTAAAGAACTCGCGACGCCGAAGCCATGGCATCCCTATCATTCGTAACATGTTGAGCAAAACAACCAGCTTCGGCACATTTAACAGGTACTGCAGTGTAGCAAAGGAGAAAAGCCGTGGGTTGCTGGCATGGTGTGCTGGAAAACGGACAAAATGGGGACGATGCTCGTCTTTTCACTTTCTGTTGCTCCTGCGCGTTGGCTGCGGGACCATGCCCCAAACATCGCCCCAAGACTTTGCGCGCAAGTAGTTTCTGCGTAGCCGCTATCCCGACCTAAGAAGCCACCACCAACAACAAAAGTTTTGACCTAGGTTAATAGGCAAAAGCGACGCTCCAATCTTATCTAGAAAGCCATCTTTTGTGAACACCCGCTGCTCTGGCTGCACGAAGTTGTGTCGCGACGAATTAGAGCGGGTGTGAGAGCCGAAATGACATTCTTTTACAACACATGCACCGGCAACTTTCCCATGCACGGCAAAATGTCCCACTAGCCGATTTGCCGACTTCTAAAACGAAAAGAGACCAACACCTTTGTGAGCCTCAGGTGCGTTTTCCAACGCGAAAAAACTTATTTTTGACAGGTTGCGACTGGCGGCGCTGCTGCGTTGCTACTGCGTCTCGCTGCACGCAAGCGATGAGCCAGGGAGCGGATTTTAGCAGGCACAAGCGTTTCGGAAGACTTCTTACTTGACTAGCATTTTCCAGCACTGTAGCTTCCAACACGTCCAATACGCTGATGAAAAGCGCAGCGGAAATGCACCGACATGGGACGAAAAGAGCAGGGCGACGCAGCGGCTTGGAATGATTTAGGCGTTAGAGTGACGCTTCCAAGCGCGCTGTGTCCACAGTCCTCTGCAAAAGGCTTCGGTAAAGTGAGCCGTGCAGGCCCGCAGCAACTCAATCGAGGGCACCCGCCACCGGCAGCCTGTTGAGGGTCTCGAAAGCGCAGCGGCAACATTAAGGGTCGGTGCTGGCTCTGTATCGCGGAACATTGATAGCACGTCTAGACTCCTTATTGGTAGGTCTCCATGTACCCGGATGGTTGTGGCTGCGCTGTGCAATTTAAGCGGTTTGGCGCTTTTTTGATGTTTCAGAAAGGATTCCACAGATCGGTGCCGCTTAAATTGAATGCCAGCCATCATTTTACGTCCACAGACTTGATTGACAAGCCCCTCAGTGAAAACCAACGGGGAAGCTGAGATTGTCTGGGTGGATGTTTTTGATCCAGATTGCCTTTTATGCGGTGAAGAGCTCCAACCTACTCTCGAACGCAGCTGGTCTCACTAAGACCGCAAGACATTTCTGGGGTGTGCAACAAAGTTTCCGCAGGAGTAAAAGGCGATGGGGCAAAATGCAGGATAACCCGATCTGGGGCTGGCGACTCTTCTGCCACGAAAAGAGAATCCGTCCTATCTACAAGTCCCGACTCTTTCACCATACCACGCTGCTTGGCTTCTCTTTGTTTGGGCGCCGGCCTTTGCCGCTAAACTCATTTTTTTAAAGGACGTCCCTGTGCGCCACCGAAGATCTTTAGCTTGCCACACCTGAGGGGCTCAATATCACCAGAAGCACAGAATTTAAAGACCCTCACGACCAAGCCACGCTGCTCAAGGTCCATCTGTTTTCCGCGGTTCCAGCTAGTTTCGCCAGTAAACTTGTGAAAGGCGAGTAGATTCTTGTTGGAGCCACCCTTCCCACCAACAAAATAATGCACTGGAAAACGCATTAGGAAAGCTGCTTCCTCGGCTGATCCGTGCATCGGCAGAATCGTCCGCAAATTTCTCCTGAGGAAGTTGCCTGCAAAAAAGCCGCACGCGAGAGTAGCGCAGTACCAATTAGAAACACCATGTCGCCTTTTTTTTCATGCTACGCGGGCTAGTCTGCCGCACAGAATATCTTCTTCTGATTGGCGAACGTCACGGTAACACGCTTTTCACCCGCTCGAGCTGAGCTGTGGAAGCGAGCAAGTCGCTGTCGGTAGAGTCCAATTCTGATTCCGGCGTTGTATCTGATTTGCCGTCGGATGCAGAGCCTTTTGGTGGAAGTTGCCAAATTTTTTGGATGTGTGCGGCGGACGCCGGTAACAACGTTCATTTTTTGCACCCATAAGCTGGGGAGGGAGGTATGAAGCGGTTGTTTTAGTTAAAAGAAACTCAGTAGGTAGCGAGAGCAAATAGATTTTTTTCCTCAGTCACAAAGGTGCTTCGCAAGACAGGCTGGTGTGCGGCAGCGGCGCGGATCGTCAGAATTACTGAAAGCAGCTTGCGATTGGCTTTCGCCGACTTCAGCGAGTCTTGCGTCGTTGCTAAAAGCTCGCGAAGATGTGCTGCGTTCTGTTTACCCTCCCTTTCCCTATTGGCTAGCTGGTACCGCAGCTGCTTGTGCACCTCAACAGCCGCGCCAACGCATGCAGAGAGGCGTCATTCCATAGAGTCCGTGAAGTCAAAGACAATGTCCGACATGTAATTGGTGGCGCTGTCCTATCGATTGTTGCCGCTCTTACTTATTAAGGAAAAGACCCTTTCATGGATTATACTGGCCCTCTATCTATATTAATTTGGCACTGAGGCAACGAACTCGGTCTCTCTTTGAGTGAAATAGACGGCTTCTCTGGTGACGGCTACATCGCCAAAACAGCCGGTGCCTCTTTCCGGAAAGCCACTGTGATCGCATGTGTGACGCTCATCCGTTGTGTCTGTGCGGTGGTCAACTCCTTAGCAGCCTCGAAACTATCTGGGAAGTTCCCGGCGGCGTGAGCTGATTTGTTTTACAGCGCGTTGACCCTTTCATTTGCAGCATTCTCTGCGTTTAACGACTTACGGCTCGAGCAATTTACCCGCTGCCAGTTACATTTTCTACATTAACGGCTTCGATGCGGGTCTCGCAGTTGCTTTAAAGTTTCTTGCAGCGTAAACCTTCATAGATTAAAGTTTAAAGCCAAACTGCCTTTCACTTTGCCCTATGTTCACAGCTACGCATGACATACCTGTTGGAAAAAGAACAATTTTGTTTTCCGAGGGATCTTTTTGCGCCCCGCAGTCAGCTGGGTGAAAGCAGCTGCGTTTTAATTTTTCCGCGGTCTTCCGAAGGCGCCGCATCAGTGACGTCGGTCTCCAAGTGCGGAGTTTCCGCTGTTAGCAGCACATCTTAGCCCGCCCTTTTGGCCGTGCATTATTAAGCAATGGACGGGTAGCTTAAAGCTTGGTGTGTCTTCTACCAAACAGCACAGACTACGGCATCCTGTACAGCAGCTAGCAATAATAAGCGTCGCTGTTTCGGCCTCCCAGGTGCTCCCTTGAAACAGCAAAGAAAACGAGAAAGATGTTCATTTCTCACAAAAATGCACAAATCAAACCCACACGCGCCTACATCAAAAACTAAAGAGAAACAATCAAGCACAATGTACTAGTCTTTGCTTCCATCCTCCATAAATCTACGAAGAAAGCTGTTCCAGAGAGCAAAGCAAAGTACCCGCCCCACTGGACAGAAAGACTTACAGAGCCCCAACGCGATATAGCAGCGACCCCACCTGCTGATCCCAAACGTCGCGAGCCCACAACGACTCATCACACGGAATCGCAGAAGGAGAGTATCAACGGAAGGATTAAGAGTGGCAACCAGCTGACGCCGAGCGACCCGCGGTCTTGGTCCCGCATCCAAGCTATTCATGCTGCGCGGCCCTCAGCGACGCCTGTTCTTTTTATTGATGAGCATCCCCTCACTCGAAAAGCCCATGCTGCCACACTGACTAACGTGTACAAAACCAAATCCACCCGACATCCGCTTGCTCCGCTTCGCGTTCCGCCCCGCCCCAGCACCCAGCCTTTCGAACGCTTTTCACTTGCAGAACTAGAGATGGCACTACGAGAAGTGCACTGTGGCTCCGCCCCTGGCCCTGACGACATTCACTGCGACTGCATCCGCGCTCTTCCTGACGCGGGCAGAAAATTTCTGTTGAACATCTACAATCACAGTTTCATGAGTAGTCACGTCCCAGGTCCTTGGAAGAAAGGAATCATCATTCCCTTACTGAAGCCGAAGAAGCCCGCCACAGATCCCACCCCCCTCCGTCTTGTCACTCCCATCAGCAGCTTGTGTAGGTTGCTGCAGCGCATGATATCTCGCCGTCTACGGGATCATCTAGAATCACGACCACAACCGCAGCAGGCAGGCTTTCGCCCGCACCGGTCCACCACTGACCCCCTCGATCTCCTCCTTCACAAAGTTGTGCAGAGGCCCAAAGGCACAAAGATGGCAGCCGTTTTTGTAGACAATGCACGTGCCTTCGACTCTGTCGACGATGGCATCATCATCAGGGCCCTCAAGAAATTCGACGTAGATCCCTGTCTGACGCGGTAGATTATGGACTTCTTAGACGACCGAACAGCGCGAGTCCGCGTCAACAACACTTTTTCTGACCCGGTAGCCTTCACCTGTGGTGTTCCGCAAGGTTCAGTCCTTGGCCCTCTGCTCTTCATCATTGTTATGGACTCCCTTAGCGTGCAACTAAACCAAATTAAAGGCCTTGAACACGTCTTCTTTGCGGACGACCTTACCCTCTTGTGCTCTCTACCGGGCAACGAGCAGATTCAAAAGACGCCGCAGTCTGCAGTAGACACCGTTGCTCGCTGGACGGAAGTACACTTCATGGAATTGAGTGCCCCGAAGACGAAGTACACGCTCTTTGGTGCTCGACACCACAATCAGCTGTCGCTACGCATAGGCGCAACCCGATAAGAGGTAGATCGATACCCACGACTTTTGGGTGTGGATTTTCAGCCGCTTAGAGGCGTTGAAGGACACGCGAAGGCAACAATTAGTGCCGCGAAGAAGCGATTGGCGAAGCTGAAGGCAGTGTCCGGAGAACTCTGGGGACCATCGAAAGACGTCCTCTGACCCTTTTATTTGGCCCTCATTAAATCAAAACTCCTCTACACCGCGACGTCCTGGTGGGACAACGCCAGCGATTCGTGCAAAGCATCCTTGGAGCGCACGCATGCACTTGGCGCCGCGATGGTGACCGGAATCCCAAAATACGCTGACGCAAATGACCTATTGAAAGAAGCTGATCTGTTGCCGCTAGACGCCACAGTACTGCTCCGCCGATTACGACTGCACTTGACAGCAGTCACCGGTGGTGGTTTTAAGAGGCAATTAGCGAAGGAAGTTTACGACGACGAGCATTCACTACACACCTACATCCGCCGCGTACAAGGTGGATACACTGCTATTGACTCCTTTGAGCAGCCTCTCACGTTTCAATCTCTCCTGAAAAGCCGTCGGGTGTATTTCCACACGTCGCTTCCAGGAAACTTACGTGCTGAATCCCCAATTGCAGAGAAGCTGGCTGCATGCGAAGCTCATCTATGCCGGTTCCGAAGGGTGCCGCTGGCACTCTACACCGACGGCGCCGTTGAGCTTGATGACCGTTGCGGAGCAGCTGCCATGCTTTACTACAAAGATCGGCTCGTCTCAACAGTCACTGACTTCTGTGGCGGATATGCGTGCAGCTACCGTGCTGAATGCATAGCGATGGGAGTAGGGCTGAAGCGGCTCCTCCAGTACGTCACCTAGCACCAAATTTTCCGCACCACATGTGTTATCGTCACCGATTCTTATTCGCTCCTCATGGCGCTCAAAACAGGACCTACAACCGTTGACGAAGGTGTTCTGCGCCGCATTTGGACCACCATCCTAGAGCTGATCAACCACAAAGTTCGATTATCTTTTCAGTTTGTCTTCGGACATTGTGGAATTCGGAGAAACGAAGCAGTTGATAAAATGGCCAAGGCTGCCATGAAGCCAACTCCGACAGATCGCGCCTGGATCACGGACCTCGTCACGACGATCAGACGACTTCACAACATACTGCAGAACCGTATACGCAACCCCTCTACACTCCGGCAATTTCTACTGGACAGCAATGTGGTCACCTCCAAGAACGGTGATGTGGTTCTCACACGGCAGCAAGAGACAGCATTGGCGCAATTTCGCAGTGGCACCTCACGATATTTTGGCTTTTTACATAGGCGTGTGAACAACATAGACAACGAAGAATGCAGATGGTGTGTTGCACATCGAATGAGGGAAATGGGGCTACCGCCCCCGCTTCTCGCACCGCCTCCGGAGCCACCGCCTTCTGCTTATTTTGCAATGCACCCGTCGGATCCAGCGCTATGCCCAGTATGTTACCAAGCCTTCCCAGGCCGTGAGCAGCTGAAGAAGCACATTGTAAGAGCATACAAAATCACCGATGCTACAGAGCTGAGCACGATGGTTTCGCTTGCCCTTCATGCATCCCCTCCAAGAGGTTTCTACCGGTGCCCGCTGTGCCCCTTCTTCACCCGCAGCTGTGACTTTTTCACCAAGCGCCATATGTTTCTGCATGGGCCGCTCCCTCTTGACACCCGCACACCTGTCGAGAAAGTCCGCATTGTGGAGAAGCTAGAGTGCCCGGTCTGCAAAAGATTGATCGCGGCTACGCACATGAAGCGACACGTGGAAGCGGAGCACAACAGACCTATGGATCGCAAAAGCGTCGGTGGTGCAGTCACGACACCTCCAGCAGCAGCAAGTACCAATGCTCGTCCTACCACCGGACCGCGCGTTCAGGTCTGTCCGTCGTGCAACCACTGCCTCTCTACCATCCCGGGTACTCTCTATCATGTCAGGCAAAAACATCCGGAACTGACAAGTCTAAAGGTCATAGACGATAGAGGAAAGGAAAAGGTGGTCCCCGTACATCCTAGATTACATGTTTGTCTCGATTGCGGTGCAGCGTATATCATACCTGACGGCCCCAGACGGCATCGAGAGAATAAGCATGGCGAACTACATCCTGCGACTCTCCACACCTCCTCGAGGTTGGAGTGTGAAGAGACACCATCGCACTTAATGGTGTGTAAAGGCCTAGCCGAACTCCGGAAGAAACATGAAATCGACCCCGGGTATGAAGTCGAAGCAGGTGCAGATGTGAAATTGGCAAACTTCGTAATTGACATGATACGTTCTGCCCCTTACCATTAGGGGGAGAGCTGAAGCACGGCAGCCGTCCCCATGGCGGAACTCAACGCCCAGAGCGAAGGAGCCTCGGATCCCCCCATCGCATCGACTCGGGGCAGTGAAGCTCAAGAAGAAGTGCCTGGCCATAGGCGTCGCAGAGGCGAGGCTGACGAAGCACCGCTTTCCCGTTTGCGCATGGTCCGCTTACAAAGAGGATTTCTGGAGAAGCACATGAGGAATAAGTCGTGTTGGAAAGGTCGAGCGGGTGGTGACGAATTTTGAGAACGCTTTCACGCCTTTCACCTTTATGTGAAAAGCGGTGGTGTTGTTCTCGACAGTGGCGGAAAATCAGAAGGGGGAGGGGGGGGGAGATGAAGGCTGAAGGTATGAAAAAATAGTCCGCAAGACAGCCGTTAAGTTTGCAGAAGTCGCTGCTTTGCGATGAAGGTTATCACTGCCCTCTGCGCCGCTGCATTGTGACGAGTGTCAAAGAAAAGAGAGTCGGCGTTGTCTAGATGTTTTCAGTATAGCTACGCTGTCATTTAACGTATGTGAATGGGCTTAATAACATCTTGTGCAACTGCAGTCTTCTGGCGTGGTTGCCTCGTTCAAGAAAGCAGCTTGAAGTGCTAACAGATTATTATCTTTATCGTCACATTTTTGCAACCCCTATCCTTCTTCTCATTTCTCATTCTCTGCTTTTGCGAATTTTTTTTGCTCTTGGTGTCCAAAGTGTTTGGGACCAATGATCTTGATGGGAGGACAGCATCTCTCAGAGGAAGCAGCTGCGCTGCAAGAAATAATAAATGTCTTAATCAGAGAGGCGCTGCAGAAAGCTTTGGCTAGGCGACAAGAGGAAACGTTGCTTCTTTTAACGGCCGCGCACGAGAAATGCATTCGTTGTAAACTTGTCGCAGAATTTTCGCTCACTGATGATGTTGCAGAGCTCCTTAAAACTAGCGGCGAGGAGGATCTTGTGGAGGAGGACTGCGTCAAGCGATACACTCTTTTTTTAGAAAAGAAAGCCACAAAATTTTGTGAAGTTGCGCATCAGCTCAAAGCTGTTGTGGATCTACTACCAGGCGAAGAATCTGGCAGCAAGCGAGGGGCTACGGCGGAAAATGGTATCGGCGGCGGCTGTTCACCATACAAAAAACCCTACGATGGGGGCCTCCTGGAGCTGCGCCACCTCTGGCAGTTGACGGAGCTTCTCGACAGGCGAAGTGCACCAGCGGTGGTGATGTCGTGCATTCAAGAATTAAGTGACGAAGACGAGCAAGTCTTCGCGGAGGATCGGCAGCTAGACTTCGGAGAAATCCGCGTTAGCGAAGCCCTTGCAGAGCAAAAAAAGCTTCTTTCTGACTCCAAGGCTCGTGTTAAAGCTGCTGAGGATATGCATGCTGCGCTAAAAGCTGAATGTAAGCGCGCGTGCGAATCGGAGATTGTCGTGCTCAAAGAATCTTCTTTCAGTGAGGACGACGTGTCAATCAATGGTGCTCAGTGTGCACTGGACGCTCTACAAGCTGCCACGCAGGGCTGGATACGCCAAAGGAAAGAGCTGGAGAACACCAGGAGCGTACTGCAAGAGAAATTGAGTGAGGTTATCCGCCACACTGAGGCGTGTAAGCAATCTAGAACGAGTTTCCTTTCAAATATGAAGGAAATGGAACAGTCAACAGCCCAGCTGAAAAAAACCTATGCTGAATTGTCTTTGCAGCTAAAGCGTCGTGAGCGTCAGTGTCTTGACCAGGAGCAAGTGCTAGCTGATCGTGAGGCAAATTATGCCGCTCTGAGAAATCAAGTGGAACATTTAACTGATTTAAAAGGAACTGGCGCTGCAGAGTTGAACGGGGCCGAATACGAGCGCCGGCAATTATGCACTGATGTTGAGGAGTTGCGAGGGCAGGTTGTTTCTTTACAACGTAACAGTGACCAGACAACAATGACATTAGAAGCCGCCCTTGTGGTTGAGAAACGAATGCAAGAGGAAGTTCAATACCTCGCAGGTCTGATTCCAGACCAGCGAAGCGTGAATGTTATTTTGACAACGGCGGCCGATGAAAGTAGGCAGACAGAAGCCTCATCGTCAATGTCTGAGTATTTGCATTTTTTCCAGAAAGCGAGGAATCTGCGTCGAAAAACGTCAATGGCTGATTGACAATTTTCCTCTTTTTAAAACTTGTGCGCGTGCACTTTTCGCCGCGCTTTCCCTTTACAAAAAAGTCTCTGCTTTTTTTTTTCTCAAATTTCCTCTCGCGCGGTAAAAGGGAATATCTGATTGGAATTGTCGCGATAAGATCGCTCCAAAGCAAAAAAAAAGAAAAACAGATGCATAATACACAAGAATTTTTCAGTACACGTTCCTGGAGTGAAAAAAATATATATGACGACGACACGCCAACGCATGTTCTGCTGCTTGTCGAATAGCGATTTGCCAAACTTCAAATTTCCGAGTTTTCCGCGTGTGCTTCTTGATATTCCCGCTTTTCAGTTTGACAATCACTACGCTGTAATCATTTGCAAATCGATGATTTACTCTTCACCTGCCTCTTTTTTTCCTGCTCCTACCCTTCATTTTTTTTTCAAAACAAAGTAAGCACCCGACACAGTCTTGTGCATGAACAAACTCCCAGCCCTGAGCAACAATCGATCCGCAGACCTGGCACTCGAAGCTTTAAGTGCAATGGATGCGTCGAAGGCAGAGCGCCGGACTGAGGCCGATATTTCTCAGGATTCTTCTTCGGGCAAAGGTTCCCCATCCCGGAACGTTTTGGCTTCCGCCAGCGATCGCAGTTCATCAAGAGCTGTGCCAAAAGTTTCTCTGGGCCCCATTTTACATGATCGGTATGGCAAAGCACATGAAGTGCATGCCGCAAGTCGATCGGACTCACCTAACGATGCGCAGCTATTGCGGAGAGAAATGGAAACGCAGGAGAAAATAATTGTTGCGCTTCAGCGAGATAACGAGGCACTTTTGAAAGAAAAGAAAGAAACGGTTGCGCTCTACAAAGATCTCGAGACCAAGTACGAACATCTTGAAGCAAAGCACAGTCTGCTACTCAGCGCACAGCAGGACCTCGGAGCACGGTCGAATTTACGCGTTTCCAACGACGCAGCGAAACTGGCAGACTTGCAAGCCCGTGTTACCGATCTTCAAAATGCTTTAAAGGCTGAGAAAGCCAAACGGCTTCCAGGTAGCTTCCCGACACCCGGCCCTAGGCAAGCGGCGGACGAAAGTACTCTTAGCAGAGCTTCCCCCCACTTGTCTGACAAAGCTGCTGATTATTCCCTAGACGAAGCATCGGCACGAGCAGTCGTCACGGAGTTGGGCGATCACACCGCTAGGTTGCGTGAGTATGAGCGGATGCACGAGGTTCACAAGTCTACAATCGACGCGCTGCATAGTGAGGTTGAAAGGCTGGAGCAAGATAAAAAGCGGCTAGAGGAACGCCAGCGTCTATACGTGCGCCAGGTAGACGAGCTCCAGCATCGAACGCATGAGCTGGAGGACACAGTTATGCGGAAGAAGGAGAGTATTGGCGAACTGCTCCGGACCTGTCAAGACAGCGCCGCGCACACTCTGCAACTAAAAAAGCAAACCGCGCGAATTCATTCGTTGGAGGCAGCTTTGGCTGAGAAAGACGAGTTTACGCAGCAGGCGATGGACCGGCTGCGGGGTGAGTCAAAGGAAGTATGCGAGCGCTACCAAAAAACAATTGCAGCACTCCAGAGTCGTCCTGTTCAGCCTCAGGACAGCCTTGATTTGCAGCGGCGGATCAACGCTTTAGAAAAAGAGAATTGTGAACTGCGCCGCGCGGTCGAGACCAGCAAAGCCACTCCGCTTCGAAGCGGAAACGCTACTTCTCCAGCAGAGGATTCCAAGCCGATGGAGGAGCTCGTCGCGGCGGCCGACAGCGACGGCGGTATAAGTGGTGCTGGTGTTTCGCCTTCACCGAACGCTGATGTGTTACGTCTGGAGGCAATGCTGAGCAATGCAGCTGCGGAGTCGGTCAAGCAGAAACAGATATCTTCTGATCTTCAAGCGGAGCTTGCCGGCGTGCGTGCGGACTGGGATGTACGCGTGCGAGAGCTGAAGCGTGGCTTTGCATCGCAGTTGCAGCTGATGCGTGCAAGACACAACGAGGAGCTTGAGCGCCTAGAAGCAAACCACCAGTCAGAACTGCTCACAATGTCCCATCGGAGGCGAGAGGATGAGCGGGAGGGCTTTTCCGAGAAGCTCATCCGCATCGTGGAGAAAAGGGGTCTGGATGCCTCCCTCGTTGCGGTCTGTGAGCGGCTGAATTACTTAGAAAAACGTTCCCTTCACAAAGAGGAGGAAATGGCATACGAGCTATCCGAAGTGCGGCGAATCGCTGAGATGGAGAAGCGTGTTTTAAAAGAGCAAACTCTTTTGCTGCTTGAGCAGAAAAACACGCAGATAAAGGCTTTCCGCTTGCAGCTCGACGAATTGCTTTCCTCTATAGCCGTGTTACAGGCTACTTCGTAAGTCCCCTGCTTTCATATAGATCTGGACTCCTGCTTTATGGTTTTGTTCGTAGATTGTGGATGTGTTCAATGTCCACTACCAATACACTTTAGAAATAATTTAAAAAAGAGACATGCATTTTTCTTTTCTGGATGCAGGATGCTTGTCAGTTGACGATTGGTGCAGCTCTTCTTGCGGGAAAAGCGGTGAAAGACACAGCGTACGGTCTTATAAGACGGGTACACATGTGGGTATTGAGCGGCGCCGTTACGAACCACTCTCGTTGTTGTTGTTAACGACAAGATATGTGTGGCAGAAGATTTTTGTGGACGAGTGGTAAAGTGGCTCGCCTGCGCAACGCAATGCAATGTGGCGTGACGCTGTTCCATTGTTCTCTCATATCTTGACCCGATACATTTTTTCCCATCATTATTACTTTTATACTTTTTTTCGCTAGGTTGGCAACAATTTTTCTTTCTGCTCTCGTATTTGCCTTTTGGTCCATACTTTCAGATGCGCGTTCTTTTCCTTGTCGCACTCCTCCTCGTCTCCTGGATTCTCATCGGTGCCGAGGGGAGGCTGGAGTCGACCAACGCCTTTGATGCCTACATCCGTCAGTTTGGCAAGCGCTACAATGCCGTCGAGTACGCGAAGCGCCTGAAGGTCTTTGAAAGCCGCGTCCGCAATATCGAATTATTTAACCGTGGTGAAAAGCGTCTGTATCGGCAGGGAGTGAATGAAATGACAGACTGGACGGATGATGAGATTGCTGCCCTCAACGGCGCTCGCCCGCTGATGCTGAAAGGCTCTCGCCCGTTCTTGTCGCGCAGTGTCTACAACCGCTCCTCCCACACGCTACCCCACCGTGTCGACTACCGCACAAGTGTCCCGCCAGTGCTGACGGCGATCAAGAATCAGGGCCACTGTGGGAGTTGCTGGGCGCACTCCGCGGTGGAGGCGATGGAGTCCCACTGGGCCATTGCAACGGGGAACTTGCACGTGCTCAGCCAGCAGCAGGTGACGGCGTGCACCGAGAACCCGCGCCACTGCGGTGGGCGTGGTGGGTGCGAAGGCGCCATCGAGTCTCTGGCGTTTGATTACGTTGCCAAGGCGGGCGGCCTTCAAGAGGAGTGGGCGTACCCCTACACCGCCTTTTATGGCAAAACCGGCGCCTGCGAGGATATGAGCGCCAGCAGAATCGCGAAGGTGGCGTCGCTCGTTGAGCTTCCTGCGAATGATCAGGAGGCGCTGATGGACGCCGTTGCGTTTGAGGGGCCCATTGCGGTGAGTGTGGACGCGTCGCGCTGGTCAAGCTACACCGGAGGCATCTTCGACGGCTGTGACTACTCCGAAAACATCACGCAGAACCACGCTGTGCAACTTGTCGGGTACGGACATGATTACGACTCCGGCAAGGACTACTGGATTATTCGCAATTCATGGGGACCGCGGTGGGGCGAGGGCGGCTACATGCGTCTCCTTCGCGAGAAGACTCCACAGTGCGGCTGGTCGGTTGACGCTCATATGGGTGCTGCCTGCGACGGCGATCCAGATCAGGAGTGGGTGTGCGGGATGTGCGGTGTTTTGTCCGGGTCCACGTTCCCTGTCATGGATACGGCGTAGCCCTATTTTTCCTAGATTTGAGTAGTGCTTCACCAACTTTCTCCATTTTTTAGTTTCTCTACTGTATATAGCAACTAGCGCACTGACTTCCCGATCAACTTGTCTCTGTACGCTCTTGTCTCTCAAACGCCTGTATCGCTCTCTACAACAACAAAAAAAATCCCCACAAATAATCACTTCAACAACATCGACTGCAAGAGGGAACTGTTTTTATCATAGAGGTAGCGTTGGACCTGACAACTGCTGTTGGTCTTTGTTTCTGTTTTCTCTACGAATGCTGCACACTAAGTGAACTACCCGAAAGCAACAATAACAATAACAAAAAATCTGGCCAAGGACTTGCGCCTTTCGCTACGCGCAACTGCCCGGCGCATTCCTAGAGGTCAAGCACAGTCATTGACGGTCACCGATGGCCTTTGATACGGAGTGCTGACAAACCCTCGAGCTTTTCTCATCCAGTGATGGATGAACGTTGCTTGCCCACGGCTTCTCTCTTTAAAGCTGTATCCTCCTTGTTTACTATCCGTGGGACCCCTTTTTTTACACGTGCTTTGGTGCGTGTATTTGCGGGGCGAAAGGGCTGCTTTTAAAAAAGCTTGCTCTTTGTGGCAAACTTTTTTTTCTAAATTCAAGGACGAGCGTTGCGGATATTCGAGAGTGTTTATTTCTGACTTTTTAAAAGAGCTTGGTAGGTGTTCTGTGCGCGCGCGTCGCGACTGCTTTTGTGTTGGCTGCCGGCTCGCTTTCAATGAAAGTAAAAAGCTCCATTTATATCAGGCAGAAACCGATCTCTCTTTTCTTCTTGTCTCCTCTCTTTCTCTTCTTGTTGATTGCGTGTTCGATGAATCGTTGGCACTCACATTGTTGCTCATTTGTGTTTGCCTCGCAAATTCTAGCTGGCTAGATCTGCGTAGACGTGCAGCGAAATGAAGCAGATTAATGTAGAAACGGCGACGAGAGAGCAGCTCGTTAGTTTTATTCGGCGCATGCACCCACAGTTGCAGCGAGAGCAGGAGCGAGTCAAAGAGCTTGAGTCTCAAATCAGCGGATTTCGAGAGTTCATTCACGAAAAGAATGCCGAGATACGCGTGCTGCGGCAGCAGAGCGACCGCCTTACCGAGAAGTCTGCGAGTGACGAGGAAACTATCGGAGCACTCATAAAGCAAATGGAGGAGATGCGCCTGGAGCAGGTGCCTTCGCCTCCCGCGATTACGGCTGCGAGTTCATCTGGTCCTAGCGCACCGCGTAGTAAAACAGGGGAGCAGGGTGCGGGAAAGGGGCACCCTCCTGGCGAAGGGGCCGGAGGCGAGCGATCACCTGAGGCACTACGTCCCGTAGATGCGCCAGGCAACGGCGATTTCAGTCGCCGCCCCTCCCGCACACCACCCGCGCACAAAGAGAGTTTGGAGAGTACCGTGGCGTCACTGAAGGCACAGAACGCCACTGCTGCCTCCGCAATCGCCAACAAAGCGGACGAGATTGCCAGGCTCGAATCCAAGGTACGTGAGCTAATGGAGGTAAACGCATTTTACTCCGCCATCGTTGCTCAACATGACCAGGAGGAAAAGGCGCGTATGGGGCAGAAGCTTGTGCGGGGCAGCGAGCAATCAGAGAAGGACGTTGCAGAGCTGCGTCAGGAGTTGGAGCGGCTGCAGCTTAACATCTCCGACTTGGATGTGCAGGAGGAGAAGCTGCAGCGAATCATCCGAGCCACCGAGGCGGAAAAGAGCGCGCTGAGGCAAGAAAACGAGTTGCTAAAGAGAGCCTCTGTGCAACTGGAGGCCGAGATGGAGGAGATGACGCGCGAGTACACACGCGCGCGACGCTCACTCGCTGCAACTGTGTCTCGGCACACCAGCATCGCCGGAGTCCGGCTCATGTACGCGGACGACGAGCCATTGCACTCCCGCGCAGGGTCCGCACCCCAAGAAGGCCCTACGCGCGACGGCTCGTTGCGTGGCGCCATTTCGGCTCCTGACGGTCTCGCCCCACTGATGGAGCGGCGCCTTGCGTCGGTGTCGAGCAGCGCGGCACCTCGGGTTTCGCCGCTCTCCTATGAAGGGCGACAGGGTGCGCTGGCGGCCGGCCGGACCTCTTCCGCGTCCGTGGCGACCTCTAGTTCCGCGTCGCGTTCTATGTTCAACTTCCGCTCCTTGCGGCCGATACGCGTGCGCAACCCCGACGCCCACGAGAAGGATTTGTTGGACCGCATCCGTCTCTACGAGCAGCAGCTTGCGCAGGTGGAGCTTTTCGAAGCTGACCGGCAGCGCAGCTTCGACGAAATGGAGCACAACCGCGCTGAGATGTTTGCCGCGATGAATGCGCAACTGGAAAAGCAGCGAAAGGAGATCCATCGCCTGCGAAAGCTGCATGAGGAGGCATCGCTGGATTCCTCTCTCACGGCGCGACCCTCGCACAATCACTCGGTGGCGTCCGTGGTGAACAGGGAGGAGGAAGAGGGGCGAGCAAACATGCGGCACCATGGCTCTCATTCTCCGGAGGATCGATGTCTTACCGCCGTTCCCACCAGCACGCAGTCGCTCCTCAACGTTGAGTCGCTGAACGCCATCGACGACGCCGAGGGGTCGTTCAGCGAGCGCGACACTGTCACGACGCGGAGTGGCCATCAGCGGCGCGGCACCGCCTCGTCCGCACCCCCAGGAGCTCCAGGGTGGCAGGAGGAGCTTAGAAGGCGTGAGAGGGAGGGACGCGTCGCCTTGTGGTGGGAGGCGGTGGAGGGCTCTCTTGAGTTGTTCTCCTTGTACCACGCTGTCGCGGTGCAGCAGTTTACGGAGGAACTGGCTGCCTGTCATGCGAAGCTGCTTGGTGAGCGAGAGGAACTCACGTTAGACTTGGAAACCTTGCAGCGCCGCAACGAGGAGCTGGAGTCGCAAGTAGAGTGCCTGGAGTCGGTGCTTCAAGCCCGCGCGGAGGAGGCCGAGGCGGACGGGAAGGTGGCGGCGAGCGCAGAAGTGGCCGATCTGGGCAGCGCGGCGGCCGACGATAGCACCGCTGCTTTTCTGGAGGACAAGGCGCTGTGTGCTGCGCATCTGGCGTTGGACGCATACGGAGTGGTCTTGAGCCACTACGCAGAACTCCTTCGCTGGAGAGGAGGCGGCGATTTATATGAGACGAGAGTTGACACTGGCGACGACGGCCTAGAGGGCGAGGTTGCGAGCGACCTCGCGGAGTTGCGGGCGGTGCTAGACTCCCTGTCGCACCCCAGAAGCGAGGCGCTGCATTGTTGTGAAGCACCCCCTCTCTCATCGCCCCTCTTCCACGTTGAGGCGGATGTGCTTCACACACCGCCTGCCTCTGGTCACACTGCGGTGGTTGCGGATGAGTTTGAGCCCAGTCGCTGCGATGACAGTGCCTTGTGCTCTTCCCCGTCTTCATCTTCAGCACTTTCGTCTTTGCAGGACGGACCGGCGGTTATCACAGCCGAGGAGGGGGAGTGCGGCACGCCTGTCGCGCCGTCATCGTCATCAACGAGCTCGGAGACAGGGAAAGAGAGGATGGCAACTTCACCCGACCTGTCTGCGGGCGACGCTGCGGGTGCGGCAACATCGTTGAGAGGTTCGCAGAGCGGGTGCCTTGACCCCGAAGCGCTCCGCAGCGGCGAGTGCGAGTCTGTGCCGTCGTCCGGCGACTCGGCAACAACGACGGAGTACGAGCGGCTGGATGGGCCGGAGGATGGTACGTTCGCGCAGGTGTCGGCTGATGAGGCGGACGGAACGCCGACGTCGCGCTTCGCCGACTGCGTGGAGAAAGATGATGGAACCGGTTTTTCCTCCGCCAGCCCCGAGGCGGAGGAGGAGGATACGGCAGCGCGCAGTGACGCGCTTTTCGCAGAGCGGTCGACGCCGGAAGGTACGGCACGAGAGGAGTCTTGCGGTGAGACGAGCCGCGCCTCGTTGACGCATCCACCAGAGTCGTCCTTGCTGCACGGGGAGACGCAGCATCTCGCAGAGTCCACCGCGGAGCCACAGGGAGCATCAAGGGCAGCGCTTGATCAAGACGCCGTCGAACTGTGTGACAGTGCTGACAGCGACTTGACGAACGCAGAGTCGCAGCTGGATGTCACAGCAGCCGAGGAAGCAGAGTTACTCGCACAGCTGCAAGAAGAAATGGCGAAAGCGGAGACAAGCGCGCCGGCTGACACAGGCGAAGCGGGCGAGCCGCACGCCGCATCGGCAAACACACCTTCCTCCTCTGCAGGGAGTGACGACGACGCGGCGGAAGCGATGACGCCAGCGGAATCACCCATTTTTAAGAACAGGGGCGGTAGTGAGGGCCAGCCCGCTGTTGGGGCAGTGTCAGGCGCATCGTCTACCACAACGAAAAGTGGAGAAACAGAAGACATGGGTGTCACCGCTGTCGATAACGGCGCAGTTGACAGAAACAGCGCGTGTTCGTCTGCAAGCGGCTCTGAAGATACCCACGCCTTTAGCAACGAAGAGGCTACCGGAAGGCACGAGGATTCTTTGCATTCGGGAGAGGATGAAGAACTGCTAGAAAGTGCACCAGTGCAACAACTCGCGCGCCTTTCCCCGAGCGCGTCGACGACGTCACTCTCGCCTAACAGGTCGGCGGAAGTCAACCCACAGAGAGCGGAGGGTGTCGCCGCTCGCATGACAGACGGTTTCGCGGTGGCGACGTCGTTTCCACCTCCTGGTGTCAGTGCGAGTATGATTCCTCCTGCGTCGCTCGACGAGCTATTCGGTGGCCATCCCGGTCCAGTATCCCATTCGTCTTTGCCAGAGGACGCCGCACAAAATGTTGTGGCGGTTCCAGTGGTGTCCTCAATCGTCGTCCAGCAGCCCTCGCCGCCTCTTCACTCGCAGAAGCCCACTGGCCCGCCGTCACCGCTCAATAGCTACCACGCAGTGATTCCGACCCTTTCTCCCAATAGCATGTTTGCCACGCCTCCGCGTCAGGCGGCGTTCCGCTCGTACATCACTCCGTCTCTCTATCCCGCAAGTGCTTTGCCGATGCAGTCAGATCGAAAAGAAGCACACTCGCGCGCTTCTTCGTCCTCGTCGAATGACGAATTCGAGGCCGGCTTCGACCCCTTTGCGTAAGAGCTACTGCGGCCTTTATCGTCTCAGAGCAAACGCGACAGCTCCGAAGCCGCCGCACTTGTCGTCGCCGCCCACAATCGCTGGTGGCAGGGCTGCTCCGCCCTGAGGCTTTTTTCTGTCGTCTGGGAGGTTGCAAATCACTCACAAGCTTCCTCCCCCAAAAAAAAGCTAGCAGATCGTCGTTTCAGCACGCGACAACTACTTTTCTCTTTTCTTGCTTTCCGGCTCGCCTTTATCTAGCACTTTTTGCTTATGTTTTTCTATTGCTCAAGTTTTTTTTTTTTCGTCGAGATTTGTCTCGAGATGGTACGTTGCCACCCATGGTGGTCGGCTTGTTGTTTTACAGTGGTCCGCTACCGTTTTTTCTCTCTACTTTATTTTCTTGTACGTTTGTTGCTGCTATCATCGCTGCTGAGCGAACCATTAGGAGTGATACTCTTCTTCTCGCTCATGCACAGCAAGCCTATCGTTGCAATCCATGCGCCTTACTGTCTAAACTGTGCTGTGTTTCAAGTGTTGTCTTTGAATACTTCATTCTTTGTTTCGCCTTACGGGACGTGTGGGAAAGGAAAGAGAGTGGGTGAACGGCAAGTGCTATCTTTGAAAGTAGTTACGCTTGCAAGCACCGGTGCTTTTTTTTTGCGGTGGTCAGTGCTTGATGGAATGTACCCCGCGTCGCAAGAAAAGAAAAGCAAAAATACTGGAGGATTGCTGCGATGACCGCTGCGTGCAGCCACGTCGTTCTCTGACAAAAAAGCCGACACACGAAAAGAAGAGCACAACGACACATTTTTTTCCCTTTTCCATTCTTCCCCCTTTTCTTTTTGCGGTTTTTGTTGCGCTTCCCACATGCAAAATTCTACTCGCACTTCTTCCATCTCTTTCAGCTCTCTCCCTATCTCTCTTTCTCGCGCTTTTTCGGTTTTCTTCTTGTCGTTCTCTGTGCCTCTTGTTTTAGCCTTTCAGGGCGGCAAAACCTTGTCTCGCTCTTTTCGTTTGTGAAACACACCCTTTTTAAAGGAACTTCAGGCTCAATTTTGTCTTGATGCGATCAAATTGAAGGTGACCTTTTTTTTCTGGTGTCACCATACGGGGCTGCCTAGCTAGTACACGTCGACTATGACGCTGCGGCCCGCTGCGCTAAGTGGTCGGAAGGAGCTGCTTTCGTGGCTAAACAATCTCTGCAACTCGACCTACCCCACAGTGGAGTCGTTGCGCGATGGAGCAGCCTACTGCACGGTTGTCGAGGCTGCGATCAGCCGCATCGCACAGAACTGCGCAGCAACCCACTCGCCAGAGGCACCGATAGCGACAAGCCGCGCCGAACACGCGCGGTCCATCCTTGGCAAAGTCGAGTGGTCCGCCACGGCGTTTGTGTGCGAGAGCAGCGAACCTTCTCTCGATCCGATCTCCGTCCGTAAGACATGCGCGCACAACATGCAGCTGCTTCAAGACATGTTGCATGATTGTGTTCCAGCGGAGCATCGATACACGGTAGAAGCTGCTCGGTTAGCCTCAGGAAAGCTGCAGGACCATGTGCTGCTGCTCCGCTGGCTGAACTTGTTCATGTCCAAGGTCTTAGCGCACTACTCTCGCAAAGCACTTGAGCGAAAGGGAGAGGTTCTAGCGGGGGTTGTGGCGGGTGTCAAGCTGAATCGAACGGCGCTCCTACGAAGTCATCAAGTTGGCGCGCCGGGGAAGCGAGGGAGTGGGTTTACTGCTCCGGTGTGTGAGGCTGGAATGGGGCCGGCGCCGCCACAGACCCCGCAACTTGTAAACACTCCGAAGACGGACGTGGCAGGGAGTTCTCCTAACAATAACTCGCCGCCAACACCGCCCCCTTCAACACGGCGCGAGCGGCGAACGGGCGAGCAGTCGGAAACGCCTCGTCTTTCGGCCTCCGGCACTCCACCTGCGACTGCCGCAGTCAGCGAGGCGCGTTCCACTTTTGGCGAAAAAGCAGCGCACTCGCACTACACTCGTGGCACCATCGCCATTCCAGCGCACCTACGCGACACACTCGTTTCCTTGCGCAACGAGGTAGAGAGTGTGGAAGGCATTGTTCTTTACGTTCAAGAGCAGCACAACTTCTACCTCACACGACCGGCCAACGACAAGTGGAGCTACTCGCCGAGCGCGGCAGCTCAAAACGTAGAAAACGCGTCGCAGTACAGACTGGACGCCCGTGATACGCTCTCTCTAGAGGAGCTAGGGAGGGTGTTGGAGGAGCGCGACGCGTTGGCGCAGCAGTACGCCGCGCTCGACGCAATCGTGTCTCGCGCATTGCAGAGAGCACAAGTGGAGGGAAGACTTGCTCCCCCTTTCCTTCGCGACATTGCAGACCTGCTGCATCCTGAATAGACAACGACAAGTGCCACGCTATAAGACTAGTATCATGTAGAAGACGCACTTCGCGCACACCTCAGCCTGTGTCTTGAGTAGAGCGTGTGTACTTTGAGGGAGGCCGGCTTATGCACCTGTGCGTAAGTCTCTGCTAAGAATCCAGTAACTCTTTGTCGCAGAGGGCTTTTTTAGATTTATCTCATAGAACTCATCTGCTTGAACTTTTGTGGGATGCATCTCCATGCGTGAGTTGTCAAGTGCGGACCATAGACCAAACCACTCTTTAAAAATACCTCTTTTCTAATATTTTTTTTTTGTGAGCAACACAATTAGAAGTGCTTGATCTTGTCATGGAAGTGCTAAATGAACGAACGAAAAAGTGCGAAGGACAGAGCAAGCGGTCGGTATACCCTCTTACGTAAGCAATTAAAAGCTGCGCGCGCAGTACTCGTATTGCCGCGTTCTGGTTGTGTTGTATTCACGCTTTGCATGGCTTCCCGATATGTTCTGCGGAGCTCTTTAGTGTTTTCCACTTCTTCTATCTTTCTCGCCTTGTTTTACTTTGCTCTTCACACTCGTTCCCACCCTAGCCAACGACAATAGACAGCGGTAGAGCTATCTAATACTCGTTTCAAATACCTCTGCTTCCCCAGACAAGCAACGCACCTGCTGAACTACAACCCATTCCCTACCCGATAACCTCGACAAGCAATTTAGCAGAGGTACAATCAGTCAACATTTTCTTTCCCTTTCTTTTTTTTTTTCACTGTTTATATGTGAGGTGCCGGAGAGGCTAAAACGTAAACCTTGCACAGCCTGCGGCACATTGCTCCCCTCTCATCTTATCTTCGGCTTCGAATCCTTTATTCTATTTTTTCTTTTGTTGAACCAAAGCCTGGTAATTCGTGTTCGATCTTATCTCCCTTAAGACCTAAAAAGAGCCTTAAAAAAAACCTTTCTCTCTTTTCTCTTTCCTCTTTTCTTCTTTTTTTTCGAACGCTAATTTCTGAATTCCCATAAACGGGAAAAACGAGTGTTACCGTCCGCTGTGAGGTAGTGACTTGATTGTACATCGTCCAGCTTCTCTTCTCTTCACCTTTACTTCTCCGTGTTGTGTGACTTTTTCTTTTCCTTTTATTGACAGACAAACACGCGAAAGAGGTCTTAACATCAAGATAGCACTCGCCAGCTGCTGCTGTGCTACAAAAAGCTAAATACAGAGTGCAGTCTTGTGTGCGGCGACAAAAGTGTCGCAACCTTCTATTCCCTGGGGACCATCTCACTCTGATTCCTCTGTCTCGTAGATGAAGATCAACTATGGTGAGGAGCCACATCGCGGCCAACGCAAGCGACATTTTTCCTTGCTGCGTCTGGTTCTTGTTTTCACCGCCCTGTTCTTGGGAATACTCGCCATTCTAGCTTTAGTTGGTGCATGGCCGCTACAGTGGCATCAAAGCACCGTTCGCTTGAACAAATCAATAGCCCAGGACACTTGTGACCAGTATGAACTACGTGATGAAAAGAACAGCGGGTTCAAAGAAGCGCCGGTGGACAGCACGGTGCTGATGCTGTACACGCCGACGAGCCGGGTGTCGAGCTTCTGCTACAGCGACGACGACGGGAAGGGGAACACGACGGTGGAGCGGGAGCTCCTGCGCGTTGCTGCGGCGTACGTGTCGTCGCCGCACGCGAAGCCGTCGAGCCCGTACCACGACTTCTTCAGCGCGCACGACGCGACGCTGTGGACAGTGGACCGCGCGGCCCGCGTTGCTGCGCCGATGCGGCTGGACGTTGTGTACACGTACGTGAACCCGAGCGCGCCGTCGTTCGAGCGCCACCTGAAGATGCGCAATGTGCCGTTCGAGCAGCGGCGCTACCGCGACTGGGAGGAGCTGCGGTACTCGCTGCGTGCGCTGCGTGCGTTCATGCTGGACAACGCTGCACTGGCGCAGCACCACCGCCGCCACGCCGCGGACGTGCGGCGCCTTGGCGAGCTGGGCTACCGCGTGGACGCGAGCGGCGTGGAGGAGGGCAGCGTTGTGCCGCTTGTGCGCCGGGTGTACCTTGTGGTGTCGGACGTGGACCAGGTGCCTGCGTGGCTGGACGTGGAGAGGTTCCCGCAGCTGCGCGTGGTGACGCACCGCGACATGTTCACGGCGGAGGAGGCGGAGTGGGTGCTGCCGACGATGAACTCGAACGTGATCGAGTCCGGGATGCACCGCATTCCTGGTATCTCTCGCTTTTTTTTCTATTTCACCAACGATATGTTTGTTGGCCGAAAGGTGTCCCTCTTCGATCTGTTCCGTCCGTTGTCACCGATGCGCCAGCGCCTTCATCTGTACGACCTGGCTGTGCAAAGGAGTGGCGACTTGGGTGCGTGGGTTGCGGAGAGCCTCCAGAATGTTGATCGCGCGGTCCTGCTCCTGGAGCCAGTCGTGCACAGCGACACCCAGAAAATCAAGGCAGCAGAGCGTGAGCAGACGATAGTGGCAAAAGCAGCGATGCAAAGCGCTGACAGCGAGAATCTACACAGCTGCTTTTTCAAGGGCATTCGGGACGCTTTCGAGGCTAACGCAACCAGCGACGAAAGGGTTCAGAAAACTGCGGCGCTTCCTGCTTACGCTACGACATCGGTTTTCGCTTTACGAGATCCGCACGAAGGCGTTGCGCGTGGGAGTGGGGTCGGAAGTGCGTACTTTCACTACATTGCGAGCCTGCGCCTAAACGGGGTGCAGCCGCCTTTTGGATACGCCCATGTCCCCCAGCTTATTGACCGCGAGGTCTTTCGGCGGCTGACAGATGTGGAGCTGTTCGACCTCACCAACGCCACTCGAGCGGCATACGAGCGCGAGATGTCGCCCTATGGGGGAATCAACCTGTACGCAGTGTTTGCTGTCGCGATGGCGCGTGGGGCAGAGCGTCATGTGTGGAACACGGTGTGGCACAGCGCTCCCCGCAGCGCTTTCAGCGATGTCCGCGAGGAGCTGCAGGCGTGGTGGTGGCAGCACGTTGCGAAGAACAGCCGCAGTGTTGGGGAGAAGCTTGTCGGCCGCCTGACGCGACGCATGGAGCTTTCGATGTTTGGCGCGTTGTACGGCGACACGTGGGGTGCCCAGCTGCAGCGTCCCGATCTTGCCCTGGAGATGGGGTACTGGTGGGTGCGCCGCACGGTGAGCCCTGCACAGCCGACGCGGAAGCTGTCGTCGTTGAAGTCGCTGTATGCGATACCGGATGTTGCATCTGGCGACACGTGCAGCTCGGTGTCGTCGAAGTGGTGTGCACGGAGCGACGACCACTACTACAGCCTCCTCCACGACATCTTCCACCACACGAGGCGCGACGACACGTTTCTGTTCGAGATGGTGGACAGTGAATTGAAGACGATGCTTGTCGCTGCACGACTGAAGTACGAGTGGGTTGACCGTCCGTTGTTCATGGCCTTCAATGATAATTTCCCCCCCATAACGGATGAGTTACAAGCGAAGGCTGTGTTTCTGCTATTGATGGAGGTCCTTGTCGACAACGCGGGAGCTGCACCATGGGAGAAGTAAAGATTTAATTACAGTCTACCTTTTCTCACGTTTTTTTTCTTCGCTGCTTGGCCTTTTGGCGGCAGAAAATAATAGAGAGAATGTTTTTTTTTAAATTGTTCTTGGATCTCACTAAAAAAAGAATAGGAATGGCGCAAAACGTGCCTTCAGAAAACAAGGACTTTATTTTTCTTGGGCTTGAGGTAGATTGTTTTTTTTTTTTTGGTGAAGCTCGTGATAAGTCAGTTAGCGGTGCGTGACATGACATCCCGATTGGAGGATCACGTGCCGCAGACTGGTATATTCTGTTTTCAAGTGTCATTTAGCTCTTTTTACTTTTTTTTTCCAATAAATCTCTCTTGAGTTTTTGATTTTTAGCTAGTTTTCCCCCTTCTCTCACCCTTTTCTCTCCTTTGTGTCTCATTTTGTCTCATTCTTTTCTCTCTTTTCTTCTTCTGACGTAGCTTGGGTGCATTTATTTTTTTACCTGGACAGTTTTTCGTATCGCCTGTTAAGTTTACCTTTTTTTGTTACTTTTTTGTCCCCCCCTTTTTTTTTTGAGTGTCGAGGTTAAGGCTGGACGCTTTGACAGTGTTTGCCCTCTTTGTGTCCCCCGTGACGTTGCCTTGACGTTTTGATTCATTCCGTTCGGTGTAAAAAAAAAATTGAGGCTGCTCTAGTCTCCTTTCTTTACTCTGTTTGCGAAGTCCTTGCATCGCTTTTATGTGTGCTGTCACCATGAGGAACTCGCATGGAGGCGGCATGGGTGGTTTTACAGAGCTGTTGTTTTTGTTGTTGATTGGCTTACTCTTCAAAAGACGAGACACAGTAACGCTGTTGGACACACAACATCTATTGCTGCTGTTTTAACGAAAATTCGTGATAAAAAAAAAGAGACTCGAACGTTGCGTACACACCATCTTTTTTAAGTGACGAGATCTCACAGCTGATATGCGTTATGCCTAGCACAGCGTGTAGCTGGTGTCTGTTTGGTTTCTTGTCGCTTTTGAAAGCCTGTAACGGCGACCACAAATAGGGCTCTTTTTTTTTTTGGTGATAATTACTTTGCTCCCTCGGCTGTTTTTTTTTTGTTATATATTTGTGTCGTCGTCTAATTTATCTACTTTCCTCCCCAATCCAAAACAGCACGTTTTACTTCTCTTTATTGTCTTTCTTGTTTTTCTTGTCTTTTTTTTCTTTTTTTTTCTACTCAAGCGTTGAGAGACTGCGAGTGCGATGTACAGCATCCACATAAATTTGCGTTTCACTCCAACTGTGTGCTGATCATTAAATTGTCCAGTTTCTTCCACGCTTGGGTTACTTCTTTTTCGTTTTTGTGTGTTTTGAGTGCTCTGAAAAAAAAAAAGAAAAGAATTTGTGACTTCAAGATAAAAAAAATGTTTAAGAGCCATCGGGTTTCTTTTCACCATTAATGAAAAATTGTTACCCTTGGGCACTAAAACCAATGCGAGTTGCAGGCGATGCGAGCCACGCACAAACCAAAAAAAAAAAATATTAGCAAAGAGCAAACAGCAGGTACTTTTCATACTCCTGCACGCATTCCCAACCCGCCAAAAAAGTGTCTTTTCGTAATGAAAGGCCCCGGAAAAGACTTGCGGGACAGCAGGCGGCGGCATGAGTCGTTCAAGAGGTGGGCTTCCGTGGTCGAACAAATACGGCAACAATTTCCTCTTTACTTGCAGGAGCACACTGCCTCCAAATGGTGCGGAAGATTGAAGGCTGCTGCTGCTCACTTCATCACCACTCTTTCTCTCTCTCTACCTCGTCTTCCTCATCGCTACTCTGAAGCAAGTTTGATTCCTCACAGCGCTTGATTGCTGCGGACGCTCAAATAAAGACTTTTTTTTTTTTGCAGTCTTCCTAACACTTTGTTTGCCTTGCCTACCAGAGCGACTCCTTCATCCTGAAAGAGCCTCAATATCTTTTCTTTTCTGTACTTTTCTCACTCTTTGTAAGGCCCCACTGTCCATTGATTCCCCTACTCCCCCGTGGTCACTATTTAACGAAGCTTTATTCCAGCGTTATCGAGCAGCACCATTCGTAAGCTGTCGTCGCCGGAATACACCGGTTTCCGCCGTGTGAGCTGTGGACTAGAGAGTGAGAATTTTTGACTCTTTTTTGACTATTAACGAGGCTATTTTAGCGAGGTTGCTTAACCTCTTTTTCTTTCAAATTTACATCTGTGCATTCTGTACTGCCTACCTTTTTTTTTTGTTGCTTTTCATTTTATGCCTCGGCCGTAATTACATTTTTATTGCTTTTTTCTGTCAGATAAATTATATTGCGTTAATCAAGTTTTTTTTTTTCAGCTGCATCATCTCAATTTGATTGAGAGCGCCGAAATCACAGCTTTCCGTCTCTTTTTTTTTTGTTTGGGCATTAATTTCTTTTCCTACTAAGAAGTGTTTTCCACAAAAGCTGATCCGCGACTGTTTTGCAATTAAGGGACTCTACCGCCGTGCAGCCTTTAAAAAGGAGATAACCTGCAAAACGCCGGATTCACATTGCTACCCCAGTGATCGACCTCTAGCAAGGAAACAGGAATACAGCTTTTTTTTTTTTTTTGCCAGTCCGTGAATACAGAGAGGTGAGCGCGACCTGTAGCGATAGGACGCATTTCCCAGAAACTCGACAGCGCAGAAAGGGCAGCATTACGCTTTACTCGATTCGCGAGTGAGTTGCAGCCATGAGCGTCACATCACCAAGCAGCCCGCTCACGACGGGACAAAAATCCTTCAGCTACTATGACCGTCGTCAACGACCGCGAAAGCTCGAATACAAATTCTTCTGTATCGGGCTTTTGTGTTTCTGCCTTCTGTTCACTGTTTTGCTCCACCTGCCGCGGGCACTTTTCCACTATTACAAAGCCCTGGAACCCGTTTCCGAGTCCGTCTGTGCGTCGCACATAGCGAGTGGAAAAGCTCACAGTGGCTTCAAAGAAGCGCCGGTGGACAGCACGGTGCTGATGCTGTACACGCCGACGAGCCGTGTGTCGAGCTTCTGCTACAGCGACGACTACGGGAAGGGGAACACGACGGTGGAGCGGGAGTTCCTGCGCGTTGCTGCGGCGTACGTGTCGTCGCCGCACGCGAAGCCGTCGAGCCCGTACCACGACTTCTTCAGCGCGCACGACGCGACGCTGTGGACGGTGGACCGCGCGGCCCGCGTTGCTGCGCCGATGCGGCTGGACGTTGTGTACACGTACGTGAACCCGAGCGCGCCGTCGTTCGAGCGCCACCTGAAGATGCGCAATGTGCCGTTCGAGCAGCGGCGCTACCGCGACTGGGAGGAGCTGCGGTACTCGCTGCGTGCGCTGCGCGCGTTCATGCTGGACAACGCTGCACTGGCGCAGCACCACCGCCGCCACGCCGCGGACGTGCGGCGCCTTGGCGAGCTGGGCTACCGCGTGGACGCGAGCGGTGTGGAGGAGGGCAGCGTTGTGCCGCTTGTGCGCCGGGTGTACCTTGTGGTGTCGGACGTGGACCAGGTGCCTGCGTGGCTGGACGTGGAGAGGTTCCCGCAGCTGCGCGTGGTGACGCACCGCGACATGTTCACGGCGGAGGAGGCGGAGTGGGTGCTGCCGACTCTCAACTCGAATGTGATCGAGTCGGGGCTCCATCGAATTCCTGGTATCTCTCGCTTTTTTTTCTACACGGCGAACGACATGTTTGTTGGCCGAAAGGTGTCCCTCTTTGATCTGTTTCGTCCGTTGTCACCGATGCGCCAGCGCCTTCACCTGTACGACCTGGCTGTGCAAGGGAGTGGTGACTTGGGTGCGTGGGTTGCCGAGAGCCTTCAGAATGTTGATCGCGCGGTTCTTCTCCTGGAGCCAGTCGTGCACAGCGATACGGAAGTTATGAAGTGGATGGAGGGAGACTTGACGGAGGCCGAGACCGCAGCCACGTCTCGCGCGCAGCGGGAGCTCGGAAGCTGTCTGCTCCAACGAGTAGCTGCGGTGTTTCCAGCAGGTCCGCAGCAAAAAGAGTGGACGAAAGACTCCACACTGCTGCCGTCGTGGTCTACCAAGCAGGCTTTTGCTCTCCACGATCTGCACTACGGTGTGACACCTCGAGGCCTCGGTGTTGGAAGTGCATACTACTACTACCTAACTTCGACTCACTTAGATGGCGTGGAGCTTCCGTTCGGTTATGCGCACATTCCGCAGCTCATCGATCGAGAGGTGTATCGCCGACTTAACGAGGTGGAGCTCTTCGACCTCACCAACGCCACTCGAGCGGCATACGAGCGCGAGATGTACCCGTACTCCCCCGTTGACGAGTACGCCGTGTTTGCTGTTGCGATGGCGCGTGGGGCAGAGCGTCATGTGTGGAACACGGTGTGGCACAGCACTCCCCGCAGCGCTTTCAGCGATGTCCGCGAGGAGCTGCAGGCGTGGTGGTGGCAGCACGTTGCGAAGAACAGCCGCAGTGTTGAGGAGAAGCTTGTCGGCCGCCTGACGCGACGCATGGAGCTTTCGATGTTTGGCGCGTTGTACGGCGACACGTGGGGTGCCCAGCTGCAGCGTCCCGATCTTGCCCTGGAGATGGGGTACTGGTGGGTGCGCCGCACGGTGAGCCCTGCACAGCCGACGCGGAAGCTGTCGTCGTTGAAGTCGCTGTATGCGATACCGGATGTTGCGTCTGGCGACACGTGCAGCTCGGTGTCGTCGAAGTGGTGTGCGCGGAGCGACGACCACTACTACAGCCTCCTCCACGACATCTTCCACCACACGAAGCGCGACGGCACTTTTCTGTTCGAGATGGTGGACAGCGAGGTGAAGACAATGCTTGTCGCTGCACGACTGAAGTACGAGTGGGTTGACCGCCCGCTGTTTATGGGGTTCAACGACAACTTTCCTACTTCAGCCGATTTCGAAGAGACGAAGGCAGTCTTTGATACGCTACTGAGGATTGTGTCGCAGAGCTGTCCGGCCGCACCGTGGGAGCGGATTGGTACGAATCGCATCTAGTCAAAGTACCCAAGTACTGTGTGTCGGAATGCGTCTGGCGAGCAGCAGCTACCTTCGCTATCTTTACCCCACGCTCATTTCAGGCAGGTGTATTCAGGTACCACTCACAAAAAACAAGTAAGTTATCGCTGCGGCGTTTGTGATCTTTGACGCGCGGCGTGGCGTAAAATAAATATTTTATTTTTCTCGATGATGATGCGTGTAAAAATCGGAAAAAAAAAAGAAGAGCAGTGGTAATAAAAAAAAGGATTTGAAGTGTGCCAGTATTTTCTCTTTCATGTGTCGCTGATTGGTGCAGCGCTGTGTTCGTGAGTTCGCAGTGCTCGTAAACTGTGCGGAGCATGAGCCTCTTCTTGATATTCGCCGAGGTTCTTTTATTTTATTTTATGCGCCATTGAGCTTTCTTTTTCATTTTTTCTTTGCTCACAGTCAGATGTCGTGCAGTTGTGTCTGCAACCTTTTTTTTTTTTTTGCGACGCTGCGTGCTGCGTAAGGTTGTTGAAGTCAGGGTGGCGGTCAGAACGCACGGGGTTATATTTCTTGTGCCCGCTAATTAAAAGTGCATTTTTTGAAAAAACCCTGCGCTAGCTCCTAAAGGTCCACAAATACTTTCTCTTCGCTGTCCTTTTCAGCGTCTTTTTTTTTTTGCTGCATGGTTGCGCTTCTACCATCAGAGACAACTTTGTTTTAAATGCCACTTAATATTTGCTCTTTTTTTTTGTCTTGTTGTGATTGTGTTGTACAAAAAAAAAATAATTGCAATAAAACAAAAAAAATTGATAAGCTTCATTTCTTTAGGTCTCCTGAAAGCTAGCGTTACCTGTCATTCACGACATACGCTCTGAAGCATCTGAAGTTTTTTTTTTTTTAAATTTTACTGGTTTCCTTGTATTAAAGCTTCCACATGTGCGTCCGGGGTGCGAAGCTTACTTGTTGGGGCGTTGTAAATTGCATGCGATGCAGATTATTGGTGCATAAAGCACCGAGACCAACATGTGCGAGAAAATTCTCCCGCGACTCTACAACAGCTCCCCTGCATCCGAGTGCAAGCGGATGAGAATTTTCTCCTTTTTTTTTTTGTTGGGTAAGCAGGTGCCTACTGTGTTTCTCTCTTTTGTCCTTTTTTTTTGGTTCTTTTCACCTGTTCTCCTCTTTCACCCGTTCTCCTCTTTCTCGTCACTGGCACAAGTTTTTTTTTATCCACTCTTAGTGCTTCTCTTTGTTGCTGTTAACTATTGTTCTTCTAAGTGGAGTGTCTTTTCTTTTTTCTCATTACTTGCAGCAGGCCGTGGAGCGGCCAAATTATTAGATGGCATTTTTTTTTGGTGCTTTGAGTACTTTCCGACATACTTATGCAGTTTTTTTTTTAAATTACGAGCTATTGTGCTGTCCTCCCCTCCTTTTTTTCAGCCCGCAACTCCAAACTTTTTGAGGTGAGGAAAGGGATGCTAAATTTATGGAGCTTTGGAAACCGGTCGTACACGTGCGGATCGTGCAGACACTGCTGCAGTCTCCACAAGTGTGCAGGATTGCAAAGGGACCGGTTTATTTTTTCTCCTTAACACAAGAAGCCTTCAGCGGGTCCCACCTCCTTCTCTACTCTTCGACGCGACACTGAACGTTTTAGTGCATGCCGCTCACCTTTTTCTCTGATTTTTTTTTTGCTTCATAATCTTCTATAATTGCCTCTTGCTATTTTTCTCTTAACCCCGTACCTTCAACGTCAAAAAATGATGTCTATCTGAGAAGACCCATGCACGGTAAAAATTCAATTACTTTGCCTCACACTGTCCGCTGCGCAAATTTGATCTCGAGTGCCTTCTTCGCTGCTCCTTGGAAAAGTAAAATGGCGTCTCTCAGACCTCGTCGCTGCTGATACGCACACAACTTTGTGTTGCGTCTCTGGCGGTGAGGTGGTGGGTTAATCAGTGCATCACGCTCGACACAACATGTTTTTTTTTTCTTCGACTGACGGAAAAACAACAGCAACAAAGTACACTGGCACTCTTTGCAAGGCTCGCGCAGTCGTGGCAATCATCTCCGTGTCTTCTTGTATCCCGCCCTCACTCTTCCTCTTTCTGACTTTCATCTTTCGTCCTTGCCGGCGGCCTCGAGGTTATGCCGTAGTCTGCTCGTTTGTGTGCGCGTGTGTATGCAGCTTCACAAAAGAAAAGCTCACCACAGGCACACAACGTCACAAGCAAAAGAGATCCATCTTCGTACTCGCCCTGTGCAATTATTTTATTTCTGGGCAAGTGACCATACAGCCTTTAGCAGGTGTAGCCTCTTCTCCGCTGAACGCCGTAACTCGTCTGCCTTTCACCCTCGCTTCGCACATCGACAATAAGCCGACTGCGCTGGCAGAGAGCTCACTGAACCAAGGCGCGGAGGGACAAACGGAACCCTTTACATCTTCTTTACTAAAACACGTGTGAATTACTCTTTTTCCTTTCATACTAAACAATACTACTACTATTCCATTTTCAAAGCCTCGCTGTCTTTTCTTTTTTTTCTTTTTTTACTCGCCGACGTGCTGAAAATGGTTTCCTCGTCCCGCTCATCTCTGTGCTCGGACCCGCCAGTGAAGGAGCCACCACACAACATACGACAGGTGAGGCGTTCTTTTCTACTAGTTCTTTTATTTGTGCTGCTTGGCTGTGTGCTCATCTACAACACGGTCCTCACCCAGCCTCCTACGGCAATCAGCGAAAACAAGGTAGAGTCCCATGGCCTCACGGAGGAAGCCTGTGGAGTACACAAATCTACCGCCACCAACGTCGATGACTTTACGACACTGCCGGTGGACAGCACGGTGCTGATGCTGTACACGCCGACGAGCCGTGTGTCGAGCTTCTGCTACAGCGACGACGACGGGAAGGGGAACACGACGGTGGAGCGGGAGTTCCTGCGTGTTGCTGCGGCGTACGTGTCGTCGCCGCACGCGAAGCCGTCGAGCCCGTACCACGACTTCTTCAGCGCGCACGACGCGACGCTGTGGACGGTGGACCGCGCGGCCCGCGTTGCTGCGCCGATGCGGCTGGACGTTGTGTACACGTACGTGAACCCGAGCGCGCCGTCGTTCGAGCGCCACCTGAAGATGCGCAATGTGCCGTTCGAGCAGCGGCGCTACCGCGACTGGGAGGAGCTGCGGTACTCGCTGCGTGCGCTGCGCGCGTTCATGCTGGACAACGCTGCACTGGCGCAGCACCACCGCCGCCACGCCGCGGACGTGCGGCGCCTTGGCGAGCTGGGCTACCGCGTGGACGCGAGCGGCGTGGAGGAAGGCAGCGTTGTGCCGCTTGTGCGCCGGGTGTACCTTGTGGTGTCGGACGTGGACCAGGTGCCTGCGTGGCTGGACGTGGAGAGGTTCCCGCAGCTGCGCGTGGTGACGCACCGCGACATGTTCACGGCGGAGGAGGCGGAGTGGGTGCTGCCGACGATGAACTCGAACGTGATCGAGTCCGGGATGCACCGCATTCCTGGTATCTCTCGTTTCTTTCTGTACTTCAACAACGACATGCTGGTAGGACGGAGAATGTCCTTCTTTGATCTCTTCCGTCCGCTCTCCCCACCACGCCAGCTGCTGGAGATGGCTGATCTCGTGCGCAACACAGCAACAAGCGCAGCTGCTGTTTATGCGCGTGAGGCGGCGGCCGAGCGGACACCACTTCTTTTTGAGAGTGTCTTCAACAGTGACGGCTACGTGGGCTCGCCGAGGCGGTCTTTAGTGGCCGCTGTCGGAGCTGCGCTGGTCCCGCGCTCTGTGTGTCGGCAAGTAGCCGACCGGGGCAGCGGCACATCACGACTTACTGCAATGCTGCGAACTCTTTGCGAGCCGACGCAGCTTCCTGCTCCTAGTGACAATGGCAGAAATGCTCTGAACCACTTCGCGCGCTACCGTGTGCAGAATGAGCTGCCTGGTGTGGTGCCGTCCATGGAGTACGCACACATGCCACGCGTCGTGGATCGCGAGGTGTCCCGTGTCATGTTGGAGGATAGGCTCGATGGGTTTGGGGACGTCGTGGCGGAGATGCGTCGGGCGTACCTGCGCAATATGAGTATGTTTTCGCCGGCGCACATTTACGAGTTCTTCTCGTTGGCGATGCGGCGATCACGCGTGGGGGCATTGTGGTGTCAGACAGACGCTCACTGCGCTGCTACGGTGTCAGGAATGTATCCGCGCGTCGCGCGGAGGTGGCGACGTGCCCGGTCCACCTTCTGTCCAGGCCACCCGGGGGAGGGAACGAGTCAAGAAGTGCGTTTGCAGCATGCCGAGCTTCTGCAACATTGGAGAAGCTATGAGGCTGCATGGCTGAACGTTTCTGATAGGGCGGCTACGAAGGAACGCGCTGACATCGCAGAAGGCACGACAAATTGCACGCGCGATGAGGAGAACTGCAGCTTGTGTCGCGTGTCGAAGGACGCGAGGCATCTGCAATCCCTGTCTCTTTACACCGCATCGCTTCCGGTTAAGATGCTGCTTTCCCACAGTACCGCTCGCTCGCCCGCGTCGACAAGCCTTGAGCTGCCAACGGGGTGCCGGGCTCAGGGCGTCGCAGATCCGTCGCGCGTGCAGTCCCTGGTGCTCGACGTTCACCATCACGTGTCAACGCACGACAACACCTTTCGCTTCTTCATCGTCGAAGACTTACAGCGACTGGCCATTGTTCTCTCCAAGGTGGAGTTGATGGTTGGCAGCGACGCCGACGCAGCCGCGCACTCCAGCAACGCCTCGCTGCCGCACCCAGGTTTCCACACATCGCACCTGCCTCTCTTCATTACCGTCAACGACGATCTGGCCAGCAGCGTCCTAGAGAAGCAGGCGCGTCCGAGCGAGCTGACTGGGTGGGACGAGTCCTTGCTCACCAAGACGCTTTTTCGCCGCCTGCTGTGGCTTAGCTCGTACATGGCGCCACAAGCACCGTGGGAGCGAAACGAGCTGCACGAGAGACTGGAGGTGTGACGGTCACTGCTAACATTTGTCATTTTTCATTTTACTGGCTGAAAGGCCCAATCCTTTTTTTTTCTGAGTCATGTAGAATCGCGTCTCAACGCCGCCAGCTACGGTGATTTTTTAAAGTCGCTTTTTGAGAGCTTGTCCTCTTTTTCTCTTTCTTAACTACAAGAAGGGACTTTCCGCTGATGTACTGTAAACTGCAAGGGATTTGATAGTGACGCGAACCTTTTCAAATCAGAATGTTTCTTTGTGCTCTGTGAAGTAGCCTGTTTGTCAATAAGCTATTCTTTTTTTTATAATATCGCTTCAGACACGGGAAAAGACACTCACGTATGCTTTCTCTTCCTTCTTCATTACATCGACGACTTAACGACTCTTTGCATTGTGGCGATTCTCATCGCCTGCAAGAAAAAAAAATCCAGCAAGTCATAAAAAAACGACTGCGGTTTTTAGGAGACGCGATGCATCGGTATGTACACGTGTCGCGCGCACACAGTAAAGAAAGCTGGAACGGGGAAAAGCATGAGACGTCTGTTATATGCGTTGCTTTGGCAAGAAGGTGTCGTGAAGTCGTCTTACTGTAGTCGGCGGAGAAGACGCATCGGCGAGTTTGCTGTTCGCAGGAACTGCAACTGTGTGAGGTGAAGTCCCTAGAAGGTTTCGAAAGAAACGGACGATGAAGGGTACTGCTTTCCCTGCGTCAGGCGGAGTAGCGCCCTTTATATAGTGCAGTCTCGCTACCAATGCGCTCCTTCCACTTCCTGTTCTGATGCGCTCTTTTTCTCTTCTTTCCTTCTTAAACAAACGCCTCGCAATCGCCTCCACACAGCGGAATTAATCACTGGAAAAAACAAATATTTATATTCAAATTGAGTAGTAAAGGCGTTTGACAACCATTGGCGATCAAAATTTGCTTCTTTTCTTCTTTTTTCTTCTCTCTTATTCTTGTTTTTCTGCAAAGGACGGTCGGACAGCTGCGCTGCACCTCCCTTTCCTTCCGTCTCTGTTAATAAATAGTGTTTATACTTCATACCTACTTTTGAGCACAACAAAGGTGAGGAGGTTTTGTTTTGTTTTGTTTATATAGTTTTCTTCTTTTCTCTTGTTTCTCAGGCTCCTGCTGTTGTTGTTGTTGCTATTCTATTTTACACACTTGTTTCGCTGCTACCTATTGCAGACCTTTGCAGTTGTTTCTTTTCTTTACTTTTAGCTGCAGGCTGACATCCCATTTATCCAAAATGGGTCCAATGGTTCGCCCGATTAGTGGCGTACGTCAGAAAGGTGTGTCGAACCTACTGGGTACACCCACCTCTGTCTGTGGACTCTTCTTTGCCTTTATAATCTCGTCTCTGGTGTCATGGTGTCTACTCATTTGCTCGTGGCAGCTGCTCGCGCTGCGTTCGCGGCTCGTTCGCGGGTACTCGCTGACGCACCTGCGGTGGGTCGAGGCGGCCTCCGCCGGCATCGCCGCGCTGGGCCATTTCGTGCTGCTCTACTTCGCAGCCCATTGGCGCCTGCCGATGCCGTGGCCGCCGAAGTGTTGTATGTTGCGCCGCCGGCGCGGTACCACCAGGGCGGTGTGCTCGCAGGCGCCGTGCAGCAACAGCGACACATCCGGTGAGGACGGCCGCGCGGCGTCGGGGTTTGCTGAGGACCTGGAGGTGCGCTTTCGCGACGGTGCAGCACGGGCCTCCGCAGCCAGCGTAGCCGTGTCTGTTGGCGTCCCCGGCGGTCTGCAGCACCGCTCTACCTCTCGCCCACCAATGTCATCGAGCGGTGATGCGAAGTGCGGCGCCGGCGGCGTCCCTTTCGGTATTGGGGAGGCAAGCGGAGGCAGCGGCTCAAATTTCCGAGAGGGCTGCGTTTCCATGCGTAAAGTGCAGGACTATCTCACACGCTACTGCTCCCTCGTCGTTGCTGTTATCGCGTGTGCGATCTGTTTGGTGCACATTGGCATCCACGTGACAATCCCACCCCGCCACGCCAGTCGCAGGAGATCATCTCGGCCTCATTCGTGTGATCTCTGACACGGTTCTGCTTGTTATTTACGAGGTCTTCATCGCACTGCGACTGGCGAAGCTCGCGACGCAGACAAGCCACGGTGGCAGCAGCGGTAGCAACAGCAACAGCGCCTCCCGTCTGCTCTTCGTCCAGGTGACACTGAAGGTCAGCGGGGCCCTCTTCGCCCTCGCTGTTTTCTGCATCTCCACGCGGATCGTCTGGCTCTTTCTCACCGTGAACACCTTGGAGCATTTGAAACTCGGCGTCACGGACTCCTTTGACTTCTGCAGCCTGGAGGGCATGCACACCGATCCGACGCTGTCAAGGTCGTTGGTGTGGCCAGCCCTCCTGCATCGCCGAACCTTCAACTTCTGGACCGGGAGTGAAAAGTGCTCCCACGCAAGTGGGCTGCCATCTATCTCCTACCTCGATGCGGAGGAGCACCTGCTGCTCGTGTCGCCGCTCTGCGTGGATGGCGAACGTCCCCACGTGTACCTGCACCGACCCGAAAACAACGAGTTTAACGGGAACGCCAACGTGGAGCTGCCGGAGACGGAGCGGGGAAATCTCGAGTATCACCGGCAGCTGGAGGCGCTCTACGGCACCAAAGCACTGGCTTTTGAGCACGGAGTCGTCGTGCATCGCGATCCCGTCACCTCGCTGATCCTCTCCGTCGAGGTGGACCCCCAAACACTGGCAGCGCACGCCCGCAAGCCCCGCACGCCGCAAGAACGCGCAGCCCGCCGCGAGTGGCCCAGTGAGGGGCACGCCGTCCTCTCGGTGCCACTCGGGCTGTCGGCGGCGTATACGGTGCACTGTGAGGCGCTGGAGCACGAGGAGTACCACCTCTACCCCCTGAACGACGCGATGCTCGACGCGTACAGCGCTGGCACCGGCGGCGTCCGCGAGGCGCAATGCGTGGCAGAGTGGAAGCGAGCCGGCCGCAGCGAGGCCCCGCAGCCGCACGCCACGCCTGAGGAGCCGGCCGGCAACGTCTTCATTATGCTGTTCGACGCGGTCAGTCGACAGGAGATGCAGCGCTCGCTGCCGAAGCTGAGCCGCGCCATCGCCGACTTCGCGATGAGCAACACAACCGGGCACCTTGTGCTAGAGGCGCAGGGGGCCATGACGCTGGGTGTCAACACCGCGGCAAACTTGGTGCCGTTTCTCTCCGGCATCACCGCCAACGCGGTCGGCCTCCCCGGCGAGGTGAAGTTCACCGACGTCTCCTTCATGAACAGCTCCGTCTTTGTCCTTGCCAAGGAGAAGTATGGCGACACCATCAACACAGCCTTCACCTCGGCCTTCTGCCACGACCTCTTTGAGTACTTAATGGGCCACACCGTCCCGAGCAGCGGCGCGGGTGGGCGGATCTTGGGCGTGGATCGCTACATGTACCAGCCCTTCTGCCACCTCGACTACTCCGGCGTGCACAGCAACTTCAAGGGGCCGTACAGCATCGTGCGCCGCTGCATGGCCGGCGAGGCGGTGTGGGACCACATGGTGAACTACACAGAGGCCACGCTGGCGAGGCAGCTGGAGGACGGGCGGCGGGCATTGAATGCCACGACAGACACCCCCACCCGCCGCGGCGACTGTCACGCCACGCTGCCGGAAGGCGGCTTCGGCAAGAACTTTTTCCATGTGATGTACATGACGGAGGGCCACGAGGGCACGCACGGCGTCATCCCGCTTGTGGATGACAGCCTCACCCGCTTCTTCCACGACCTCCGCTACAAGCTGCGCTTCTTCGACAACCCGCTAAACACATTCATTCTCCTCGCAGACCACGGCAACCACATGGGCCACTACTACGAGTACTCCCGCGCCGGTCAATTCGAGCGCGGCACCCCGCCTACGGTGATGCTTGTGCATCCAGATGTGCTGAACCGTGTTGACCGCAACAAGGGCCGAGATCCTTTCACCTCCGTCCAGAACCTCCTCCAGCGCACCAAACGGGTGTCGACGCCGCTCGATGTCTACCTCACCTTGGGCGACCTTCTCAACGTGAAGGTGGATGTATACTACAAGTACAAATCTCCCAGCACGTTCCACGCAGCCTCGCTGTTTGACCTACGCGACGATGCGTCGTCGGCGCCGGCTCGCAACTGCTCTCAATTCTCCTCTGACGTGGAGCACTACGCCTGCCCGCTAGACTTCTGCCGTACCGCGTGAAAAATATGACACGGCTTTTTTTATCTTTAGCTCAACTCGCGCCGAACCAGCAGAGGCACTAGCGCGCTTTGCTGAATCCCACGACATCCTTTTTTTTTTCCTTCATCCCTTTAATTTCCTCCTTTTCTCATTTTTTTTGCTTGGTGTACGTTGTTCCTTTAACACTACTCTTGCCTCTGCGCGTGACTTAAGGCGCCTGAAAGAAACGGGGATAATAGAGAAGAAAAAAAAAGAAGAAGAACGCATTATTGGTTCAACTCCGTGCGAGTCCTAGTTCTGGTCCTGAATGCCAACGTCTTTTACGGTGTTTTGGTAGCGCCATGAATCTCCCGTGTTGCAGGAGAGAGAGAGAGAGAGCCACTGCTTTTTCCTCCTTGATTAAAGTGCACCTGCGCTGTACAGGTTCTTTTCCCTTCTTGCCTGCGAAGCTCTGCTTAGTAGAGTCTTGCCGAGTAAAGAGTTGAAATTGCGCACGGCCTTCGTCATGTTTTCTACAACTATGCAAGTGGGATGAGCTGAAATCATTGATTCCTCCTGCGCCGCCTCTACAACTCCAAAGAGCTCATGCTACTGCTGAGTAGAAACACGCGCCACAGCTCTGAGCTTCCCTTCTCCTGCAGCGCTCCTAATTTCATCATTTCCTTCATCTTCCTCATCAAACTTATCGTTCTCATATGTCTTTGAAAGAAGAACATGGCCACTTCCGACACATGTCACTCGAGAGTGCCGAAGTGGACTCTTTTTGCAGGCTGTCGCAGAGAATGATTTATTAAGTTTTGCAGACGCCAAGCAAATCGCTCTGTTTGCCGGCGTCCCTACACGAAGTTGGCAGGCGGCTGCGTTGCAGCCTCCTAAACTAATGAAGCTGAATTTTCGTTTTCACGACGCATACTAGTCTACCATATGCTTCTCGGACACATTGCACGGTCTGCTCACACCGCTTCGACTATTTCTTCTTTTAGTTGGATGCGAGCTCTCTCTCTCTCTTTCTTATCTTTTCCCCGTAGTGGTGAATGACAGCATGAGAAGCAAATAAAAAGTATTTTCTTTTGCACTCTTAATGAAGATAGTGAGTCGCGCCACAAGACACTATCAGATTCTGCGGAAAAAAAACGACAACAAGGAAAGGAGAGAAGGTAAAAAATTTTTTTATTAAGACGCACGCTTTAAACTCGGTTCTCTTCCCCTCTTTTTTTTAGGTCCGCACGTGCACATTGGCGCTTATGTTTTAAATTACCAGTTGCAGGATCGTCACCTTCTCTTGCTACAACGAATTCTTTTTTCTCCGCTTCTCAATTTGCTCTCTGCCGGTCACCCAAAGGAGAAGTTTCTAGATGTACGAAGGCAGGTGTCTAGAGGAGCGCGTACAGCCTCGTTGCCCGTATCGAACGATGCAATAAACGACGTCGCTTCATCTTTGATCTCTGCCTCTTGTCTTTTGCTTTTCGGGCTACTTTTATTCTCTTCTTGTCACGGAGGGGTTTGCCGTGGACCGAAGTAACTCTACTTCTCCACCTTGTGAACCAGGCGCTCATAGTTTTTGTCGGTGCCACCGCACCTTTAACGTGAGTCTTATCTGTTCTGCTTTTTTCGTTCTCACAAAACGTAAACACTCTTCATTTCAAAATGTAAAAAAAAAAGAACCGGCCCCATTCGTCGCTTCAGTGACAGCGTCAACCCTTTCAACTTTCCTGAGAGCCTGAGCGGTTACTTTTTCTGGACAGCTTATATATGAATGATAGGCAAAACAGACTTCTTTTTGGAGTATAGCCGTCGTCTACTTCTACTTCCCTTCTCCTTCACCTGTGACGGTCTCTCGACATCCGCCTCTTGTCCTTTGCTGCTTCGAATCCCGCCCACCCCAGCCGGCACCGCCTCGCTGCGGGGGCGTGCTTTGAAGCCTTCCACTTTGTTATCTGAGTGACCTTAGAAGTAGAACACACCAGACAGAAAAAGATGCAAAAAGAGCTCAGTGGAAAAAGTAGTTGATGAAGGGATCTTATGCAGCAGAGACCGCACTTGATTGGAGTACTAAATGTTTACCTTCATCCTTTCCTCTTTCCTTTTCTTCTACCTCTCTTCTCCACTATCAAACGCCGAAAATCGCTGAAAACGTCCCTTCCTGCTCCATGTCTGCTTGCCTCTACTTTCTTTGCTTTCTTTGCGCGCCTCCCTGAAAAAAATAAAAGGAAAAGACAATTGCCTGATAACAATGAGCCTGTTCAGCCTCTTCACCTCTGTCAAGCGTACGCGGCTGCGCATGCGAGCACAGATGCGGCTTCTCCTTGCGGGCGTGTGGAAAAGACGTATAGCTTTTTTGCCTTTTCTTCTTCTCATCGGCCTGTGCCTCGTACTCCACGTTACATTCATTTTGTGGGAGGCTTCATCCCTCATCACCGCGGAGAACTCTCTCTTTTCTCCTCAAACACTTCGCGAAAAATTTCAGCTTATCACCACGTCACCCGCACCGGACTGGACTGTCCCAGACTTCGCTTCCCCGACGCGGTCTCTCTTCTCACCTGGTCCGCCGTCAACGCATCAACGCCCGCCGGATCCTACGACGGGCACCGCTGCCGCAGAGGGTGTGCCGCGGCCCGCTGCTGTGAGGGTGCGGCGTGTGGAGCCCTTCTCGCTGGACGAGGCGGACGCGGAGGCTGCGGCGAGTGCGCTGGGCGGGGAGGGGGCGGACGACCCGCTGCCGCCGCCGGTGCTGCGCGCGGTGCGTGGGGAGGCGCACGCGGTGCAGCGGGAGATGCTGCCGTACGTGGCGGACATGCTGGACCACGCGCTGCACAGCTACTTCACGCACGCCTTCCCGCACGACGACCTGCTGCCGCTGACGGGCGGCCACGGCGACAGCTTCAGCGGCGCGGGGATCACGCTGCTGGACTCGCTGGACGTGCTGGCGCTTGCGGGGCGGCCGCGGACGTTCCGGCGCGCTGCGCGGTGGGTGGAGGCGCACCTGGCGGTTGCGACGCGCGACGTGGCTGCGTCTGCCTTCGAGGTGAACATCCGCGCGGTGGGCGGGCTGCTTGCGGCGCACTACGTGTACGAGGAGGGCGTGGTGGGCGTTGTGCGCGGCGAGCACGACTACGGCGGGGGGCTGCTGCGGATGGCGCGCGACGTGGGCGACCGCCTGCTGCGCGCCTTCGACTCGCCGACGGGTGTGCCGTTCGGGATGGTGAACCTGCTGCGCGGCACGGCGGACGTGTCGCGGCGGACGTCGACGAACGCGGACGCGGGGACGTACCTGCTGGAGTTCGCGGCGCTGAGCGTGCTGTCGGGGAACGCGACGTACGGCGGTGCTGCGCGCCGCGCTGCGCAGATCCTGCACGACATGCGCGAGCCGGCGACGCAGATGATGAACATGTTCGTGGATGTTGTGGGCGGGCACTGGACGGAGTCGCGGCAGACGAGCATTGGCGCGTGCGTGGACAGCACGATCGAGTACGCGGTGAAGCACCACGTGCTGAGTGGGGAGGTGCAGGAGTGGCGCGAGTACGAGGCGGACCGGCGCGCGGCGTCTGCGTGGCTGCGGCAGGGCGGGTTCTACTACGGGCTGTGGCAGTCGAACACGCTGAGGCTGGACGCTGTGTCGCAGGGGCTGTCGGCGTTCTACCCGGGCGCCGTGCTGCTTGGCGGGCACCAGCGCGAGGCTGCGGAGGGTGCGTGGGCGGTGCACGGGCTTGCGAAGCGCGTGGGGACGCTTGCGGAGGAGTCTGCGCTGCACAGCGGCCGCGCGCACGTGCCGCGGTACCAGCTGCGACCGGAGCACGCGGAGTCGGTGTACCACCTGTACCGCGCGACGCGCGACCCTGTGTACCTTGCGATGGGCCGGGAGCTTGCGGTGGGGCTGCAGCTGCGCACGCGTGTGCCGCACGGGTTCGCGGTGCTGTCGGAGAACAGCGGTGTGTACGGGCGGGCCGGGCTGGTGGACTACATGGAGTCGTTCGTGATTGCGGAGACGCTGAAGTACCTGTACCTGCTGTTCGATGAGGCGAGCGCGGTGCACGGGACACGGGTGGGGCGGGTGGGGTTTGTGTTCACGACGGAGGCGCACGTTGTGCCGAACACGTGGGAGCAGTGGGGGCTGGACGCTGCGTCTGTGCGGACGGGGCTGCGCGGCGCGCCTGTGCGGCCGGCGTACACGGCGTACATGTTCAACACGTCGGCGTCGCGGCTTGTGGCGGGCGAGGCGCCGGTGCTTGCGGCGGAGGCGGAGCTTGTGGCGGAGGCTGTGGCGGTGCGTGAGCGGTGGCTGTTCCGCGCGGGGCTGCGGGAGCCGGACGCGCAGCTGGCGGCGAACTGGACGCCTGCGCAGCTGCACGCGTACAAGCTGCTTGCGTGGGAGAGCGGCGGCGAGCTGGAGCAGCGGCGGCAGCGCGCGGTGTACCGGGGGCGGCTGTCGCGCTGGACGGAGCCGGTGGGTGCTGCGCGGCGGCGCCACGTGCTGGGGCTGCTGTGCGCGGTGCAGCGGCGGCTGCGGCGTGTGCGTGGCGGCGGTGGTGCGCGGGGGCTGCGGTTGCGGGAGCTGCGTGCGATGTGTGCGGCGAGCGGGCCGGAGCTGCGGACGCCGCTGCACACGCCGCCGTCGCCGCCGTTCGCGGGGTGGGGCGGAGGTGAACCCTGTGCACCGGCGCTACAGCGATGCGGTGACTGGCGGCGCCTACGAGTACGTGTGCGACGTGGCGCACCTGCGTGGTGTGCGGCGGCTGAGCCGTGCGGTGTACCAGCCCGCTGTACCTGTGAGCGAGTACTGAGAGGGAGGGAAAGGCACCGCGTCTGCGAGGGAACTGTGTCTGGTAGACGAGTTCGTGTTTAACGGCTAGTCAGTGGAGGCGTCGCTACTGTCGTGTTTTATTTTTCTTTGACAGAGGTCGTCGTTGTACAGGAATGAGATGAGACAAGCGGACGCCGGCGTCTTGTAGTGTCTTTTTTCTCTCTCGTACGGAATCCTTCGGGACAAAACGTTTTTTTTTTTTTCTGCTTCTTAAATCATTGATTAGTTTCTTGCATTTTTTTCTTTTACTTTTACGACATACTGCTTTTAATTGCAGGTAGACTTTTTGCGTAGAGCCGAGAACGAATCGTATTGCGAAAAGTGGTAGACAGGGGAGGGGCTGCTGTTTTGGAAGTGTGGTGAGTTGGATGGCAGCTTCTGCGTGGTGCTGTGGGCTCTTGAGACTCGGAAAAGCTTGTGTTTTTTTCTTTCTTTCGCCGGTTCGCCAACCTCCGCACGTCTTGTCTACTTCACAGTTGTGTACAGCTGCAACGTGGCTGATGAATTACGCAAAATTTGTCGTAGTAAAAGAATCTGCGGATTAGGGTGCAAGCAGCGGTCCTCCGCAAGATCGATGTGTAGTGTGTATTTTTGTTTTCGTTCTGTCGATCACCCATCTTTTTCTCCCTCTTTCCCCTTTTGCCTTTGTCATACATAATTTGCTCTACGAATGTTGATGCTCCATCTGCAACTCATATGACCCAATGGTCTTCCGCTGAAGGCGAAGCAAGACGACGGCGCCTCTCATAGTTTTTTTTGTTTGACAGGTATTTGAAAATAGGCGTCGCTGTGGCGGGTTGTTGGTGGTGTTTGCAGCTGTTGTGTGGCACCAAACGTATCGGCTGGTGTAGTCGTCGTTCACGTAGCTTAGTGGTGTGACTCACAAAATACTTGAAAGCTTCAGTGCACACACACACAAAAAAAGGCTTAAGAGCATTAGCGAGGCGCTGGTGTGAGCCTGTATCTTTGTGTGTATGTGTGTGGCAAGTTTTCATCATTACGCTTTCTAGACAACTTTCGAGGCATTTCAGATTTGCAGTCGATTCCAGTACGGCAGCTGTCACGTGCCATCCCCTTCTTTTTCCCGTTGAACACCTCCCTGCTCACTTCCTCTCTCGGGTGCGAAGACACGGGTGTGGCTGCGGACATGTTGTCTCCCTCTCGTTTTCTCGCAGCTCGTGTTCCATCTTCAGTAGGAGTCGTTGCCCATGACAGCTGTGGAGACGCTGCTGCGCGAGGCAGAGGCGGGCTTGCTCCAGAGCTTGCAGAATTCTCTGAAAAGCATCGCGGCGGTGTACAGTCAGAGCTGCCCTGTTGACCTCGTCTTTAGCGCAGACTCTGAGAGAAAGCTTTGTCTTTCGCTGAATTCGGCCGACCTGCAAGGCGTGGTGGAGGCCTGCGAGGCGAACGTGTCGAGGCTGCAGCAGCTCACGTCCCAGCTTCAAAAGGAGTCCGAGACGGTCGTTGCTCTCTCCACCCCGACAGGCTCGAATGCGGCGTGCTGCGTACCTCTTCGCCTTCACCAGCTGGAGAACGAGGTTTGTGAGTTGGAGATGGCTCACGCTGCGCGGGTGGAGCGGGACGCAGCAGACGCCTCTCAGCGCCAGCGTGAGCTCGCCGATGCCCAGCAGCGCTTCGACGCGGTCGGCACCGCCTACGCCGCTGTGCAAGAGGCTGTGATGACTGCTGCGAGAGAGTGCGCGCAGGTCGTTCGTCACTTACACCCGCCGCGGAGTGCTGTCTCGGGGAATGCAAGGGAAACGCCACCGCTGTCTTCGGCAGTGCTGACGGCTCGCTGTGCTGCCCTGACGCAGCAGCTCTGGGATGCCTATCATTCCCATACAGGCATGCCGGCGGCGGAGCTGTGTGCGGCTGCCGTCGAGGGTGAGCGACGCTCACAAGGTGGGTGCTTTCGCTCTCTGCCTCTTTCAAAAGACCAACGCAACGCTGTCAGCCTACACGCCACGGTGAACAACCTGCAGCACCGCGCAGAGAAGCTGCTGGACGAGGAGTTGCGAAGGTTGGATGACTTTGAAAGACAGACAGCAAGGGAGCGAGCACAGCGTTGCACGCCTGAGAAACTCGTTCACGATAGCTTGTCCACGGCGAATGGCGGCTCTTCTCCGCACACGGCTTTTGCATCGCGTGAGGATCCCAACCCTTTCCCCGCCAACGCTAATCCGTCACTAAAGCATTCCGGGCAGAAACCTTTTTCTCCAGCACGTACTCGAGCGCGACCGCGAGGCCGAGTGGCGGTCACCGTGAGGCTACGGTGCTAAATGCGGGAAAAGGTACATCAATACATGAGCGGTCACGAGCGGATGCGATCAGCATCCAAAGAGAAAAGTGCACAAACTGTCCGCTTTCATCAGCGCCGGAGTCCTCTCTTGACTTTTCAAAAGGGATTGGTATTTGCGGACACCCTCAGACAGCTGCCGCCGTTGCGAGTGGCTCTCTGAATTTCACAGCGTCGCAAGCGTTGCCGACCGTGCGAGCGCGTCTCGACGCCCTTCATCACAGGCTCGGGCAGAGCGTGAGTTTGTGCTGCAACATGGTCCCCACAGGGCACAGCTGCGGCTCTCGCCACACTGAAGTGGCATCGGCGCAGGCTGACCAGCCGAGGCGTGAATCTTTCCCACAAGGCGCAGCCACTCCTACAGTGAAGCACAGCGGCAGCTCACTAGCGCCGTCGCTGTCGTCATGCGGCGATGACGGCGTCGAAGTCTGCAGAGATGCCTACCTGGAGTTCGAGGACGCGTCGACGGCAGAGGTGCAGTGCACTACGGACGGCGACGGTGCAAGTCACTTTGGCCTCCGCGGAGGGTCACCGCAGCACGCTCTTGATGTGGGACGCGTGGAGCTGGACCAGGTGTGTGCTGCGGAGAGTGCGCGGCGTGTCAACAGTCGGAGGCAGCTGCGCCGCATTCCCTCTCTCGATACCTCAGCGCGCAATGTGGATTCGTTATCGCTGCGGCACATGCGCCACCAAATCAAAGCCTCTCTCGAACATCTGCTGACAAGGACAGAGCGCTCGCCGTGTGCTGCGGATATGGGTCCTGCTCAACCCACACTCGGCATGTTGTAACTCCACTTGTTTTCCTTTTTTATTTTCGCCCCAATGATCGCTTTGGGCCGTCTAAGTGAGGCGGAAAAAACAACAAACTAAACTACAAGTGTCTGTTTACTTGAGTGGGTGCGGCCAATTATCTCCGACATGCGGAGGCTGCTCAACAGGAGAGAGGGGAAGGGACGACTACACGTTTGTGTGTAAGCAAAGAACATCGTCCTCTTCGCACCTCTCTCTCTCTCGATTAAACGAAGTACAAAACAAAGCATAATTTATATGAGCATACGCATAGGAAGAGAAACAGCATCTTCTTCGCCACGCGACGGAGCCACACAGCTGAGCCGCAACGCTGCTCTCTCACCCGCGGTGCCGCAGTGCGTAAACGAGACTGTGTGTATGTGTGTGGGTTTGACGGTAGTGAGGCTTCAAATGTGCGCTTCTCGTTGTGTGTATAATTATTTTTGACAAAAAACTGCTCCAGTGTACTCGGCAAAGGCTGTCGTGCCATCACGCAAAACGGGTGGTTAGAGGAACAGCTAGATGCTGCTTCCCAACTTGCTGAAATGCATTTTTAATTATCTGGTCTTGGTGCCCATCGCCGGTGACACAAGTTTCGGCACCTATTTTGATTACTGCCGCTCTTCTCTCTCCCTCACGCTACACTACTTTTAGCCATGCAATAATTTCTACGTTCTTCTTTTCTCCTTCTGCCCTCTCAACACCTGCATCGACGGCAGATTCAACAAATCGTTATGTTCACGAACAACCCATTTTTTCTTGCTTTTTCTTCTCTTTTGTAGCTGTTGTGTGTGTGTGTGTGTGTGTGTGTGTTTGTGAACAAAGCGCAACTCCCTCCTTGCCGTCTCTAATGCGTATGAAAGACTGCACCCCACGGTTTCTTTGAGTGTGTGCGTGCCAGAAAAGTTGTCTATAATTCGAACGTGCTCGTTATCCTACGAAAGGCAACTTCGGATCACCACTTTACTTTTTGCCTTTCTCCACAACAACTTCCACCGACAAGGACGCAGGTACCTCAGCTACACCAACCGGGTATATCTCTCCCTTGTGTTGTGCAAAACAACCAACCATGTCTGCTCAGCTTTCTGTTGAACGAGTGGGTGGCTGGAGCCACCACTGGCACCGCCACCTCCACCTTTCAGTTTTGCAAGGCCACCGCAGAGCTTTCTTGCTCTTGGTGGAACTTGCTCTTGCCGTGCTGTTATTCGAGCACGCAAGTCTTTTTCTTTTAAAAGAGAGGGACGTCTTTCTTCACGCACGCGACTCCAAGGCGGCGAAGGACGCTGCGGCAGTTGCTGCGTGGCATTGCCTGAGAATCGCAAGCGTAAGCGCCGAGCCGCTCATGTGCACGGAAACCCCTTTCGTGGATAACGACGTACAGACACACGCCACCGCTGCCGCAGAAGGTGTGCCGCGGCCCGCTGCTGTGCGGGTGCGGCGTGTGGTGCCCTTCTCGCTGGACGAGGCGGACGCGGAGGCTGCGGCGGGTGCGCTGGGCGGGGAGGGGGCGGACGACCCGCTGCCGCCGCCGGTGCTGCGCGCGGTGCGTGGGGAGGCGCACGCGGTGCAGCGGGAGATGCTGCCGTACGTGGCGGACATGCTGGACCACGCGCTGCACAGCTACTTCACGCACGCCTTCCCGCACGACGACCTGCTGCCGCTGACGGGCGGCCACGGCGACAGCTTCAGCGGCGCGGGGATCACGCTGCTGGACTCGCTGGACGTGCTGGCGCTTGCGGGGCGGCCGCGGACGTTCCGGCGCGCTGCGCGGTGGGTGGAGGCGCACCTGGCGGTTGCGACGCGCGACGTGGCTGCGTCTGCCTTCGAGGTGAACATCCGCGCGGTGGGCGGGCTGCTTGCGGCGCACTACGTGTACGAGGAGGGCGTGGTGGGCGTTGTGCGCGGCGAGCACGACTACGGCGGGGGGCTGCTGCGGATGGCGCGCGACGTGGGCGACCGCCTGCTGCGCGCCTTCGACTCGCCGACGGGTGTGCCGTTCGGGATGGTGAACCTGCTGCGCGGCACGGCGGACGTGTCGCGGCGGACGTCGACGAACGCGGACGCGGGGACGTACCTGCTGGAGTTCGCGGTGCTGAGCGTGCTGTCGGGGAACGCGACGTACGGCGGTGCTGCGCGCCGCGCTGCGCAGATCCTGCACGACATGCGCGAGCCGGCGACGCAGATGATGAACATGTTCGTGGATGTTGTGGGCGGGCACTGGACGGAGTCGCGGCAGACGAGCATTGGCGCGTGCGTGGACAGCACGATCGAGTACGCGGTGAAGCACCACGTGCTGAGTGGGGAGGTGCAGGAGTGGCGCGAGTACGAGGCGGACCGGCGCGCGGCGTCTGCGTGGCTGCGGCAGGGCGGGTTCTACTACGGGCTGTGGCAGTCGAACACGCTGAGGCTGGACGCTGTGTCGCAGGGGCTGTCGGCGTTCTACCCGGGCGCCGTGCTGCTTGGCGGGCACCAGCGCGAGGCTGCGGAGGGTGCGTGGGCGGTGCACGGGCTTGCGAAGCGCGTGGGGACGCTTGCGGAGGAGTCTGCGCTGCACAGCGGCCGCGCGCACGTGCCGCGGTACCAGCTGCGACCGGAGCACGCGGAGTCGGTGTACCACCTGTACCGCGCGACGCGCGACCCTGTGTACCTTGCGATGGGCCGGGAGCTTGCGGTGGGGCTGCAGCTGCGCACGCGTGTGCCGCGCGGGTTCGCGGTGCTGTCGGAGAACAGCGGTGTGTACGGGCGGACCGGGCTGGTGGACTACATGGAGTCGTTCGTGATTGCGGAGACGCTGAAGTACCTGTACCTGCTGTTCGACGAGGCGAGCGCGGTGCACGGGACGCGGGTGGGGCGGGTGGGGTTTGTGTTCACGACGGAGGCGCACGTTGTGCCGAACACGTGGGAGCAGTGGGGGCTGGACGCTGCGTCTGTGCGGACGGGGCTGCGCGGCGCGCCTGTGCGGCCGGCGTACACGGCGTACATGTTCAACACGTCGGCGTCGCGGCTTGTGGCGGGCGAGGCGCCGGTGCTTGCGGCGGAGGCGGAGCTTGTGGCGGAGGCTGTGGCGGTGCGTGAGCGGTGGCTGTTCCGCGCGGGGCTGCGGGAGCCGGACGCGCAGCTGGCGGCGAACTGGACGCCTGCGCAGCTGCACGCGTACAAGCTGCTTGCGTGGGAGAGCGGCGGCGAGCTGGAGCAGCGGCGGCAGCGCGCGGTGTACCGGGGGCGGCTGTCGCGCTGGACGGAGCCGGTGGGTGCTGCGCGGCGGCGCCACGTGCTGGGGCTGCTGTGTGCGGTGCAGCGGCGGCTGCGGCGTGTGCGTGGCGGCGGTGGTGCGCGGGGGGCTGCGGTTGCGGGAGCTGCGTGCGATGTGTGCGGCGAGCGGGCCGGAGCTGCGGACGCCGCTGCACACGCCGCCGTCGCCGCCGTTCGCGGGTGGGGCGGAGGTGAACCCTGTGCACCGGCGCTACAGCGATGCGGTGACTGGCGGCGCCTACGAGTACGTGTGCGACGTGGCGCACCTGCGTGGTGTGCGGCGGCTGAGCCGTGCGGTGTACCAGCCCGCTGTTCCTGTGAGCGAGTACTGAGAGGGAGGGAAGGGCTCCGCGTCTACGAGGGAGATGTGTCCGATCGACGAGTTCGTGTTGACCGGCTAGTCAATGGAGGCAACGCTGTTCGTCGATATGCAAACTGTGTGGGCTGGTGCGCGCTGTAAAAAGAAAAGAAAATGGTTGTTTATCTGCTTGGCTCTGTATGTTTTTCATATCAGCTGAAAAATGGCATTGTGTTTGTTCAAGAAAAAGCTGCGTTCATTCCAAGGTGGATGACATAGCGCATCTGCAATGAATAATTCCCGGTTGGGCTTTTTTGAGTTTTATGTTGTACGGCTTGCGTGTGCAGGACGAGGAGGGAGTGAGGGGCAGCTCACATTTTTTTTTCGGGCTACTGATGGCTTCTTCTAATGTGTGACGGTTCATCTACTGATTTTCCACGCTTTTAAACTCTTGCTTTTGCATCGTACGCCGACCAGGGAACACTGGGCTGGGTCGCCTTTTTTCAAGGGCTCGTTTCATCAAGTTTTTTTTTTCCCTTTTCGTTTCGGTTTTGCTCACAGCGTTATATATTTTTTCCTCTCTCACTTGCGTCGTCTCATCTAAAACTGTGACAGATCATCGCGAGAGAGATACGCCTGTCACCACCTCGACACGCGCCGCACAAAAAAGGGGAACCGTATTTAAAGCTGTCATTCGCTGCGTTCGTTCGTCGGCAATTGTTTAAAAATTTAAAGCGCACAGACTTCACAGTGTCAACACACGGCCAGCACGCACGTGCCTCTTTTAAAGCCGTTCAAACTCTCTTTTTTGTTGCACAGCGAGCAAATTTAAAGGTACCCGAGAGTTTTAAGAAAATCGCATCTAGAAAACAAATTACATTTTGTTGTGTCGCTTTTATCGAAGGGGTGTGAGCTACGGTGATTGAAGCCAACGTGGCGTGCGTAAAGAATTGTTTTGCACCCTTTAAAGGTTTATCAAAGAAAAAGGTAAATAGGTAGAGCCAATTGCATCGGCAAATGTTATCGCAGAGCACACCGGGGCCCTTTGTGGGTGAAATTCCCGACAAGGATACGCTGCACGATGTCATGCGGTACATCCCGTTCAATCGGCGGACGCTGACGGCGCTGCGCTGCGTCTCGCGGCCCTTCCGCAGCGCTGTTCAGAGCCCGCAGAGCCCGTGGGCACCGCACAAGGAGATGATGCTGTCGCGGTACGGGCAGTGCATTCTCTTTAACGCCCAGGAAGACCAGGAGGGGCGGAGCGCCTTCTCTCTCTCCTCCATCTCGTCCATCGGCCGAAAGTTCCGAACACACAGCGCGAAGCTGCTGGGCCGGTACCACACGCTGGTGGCAAATGGCTTGTCTCGGCTCGCCTTGCACCACGCACAGGTGGAGAGCGCTTTTTTTGAACCCCTCGGCGCTCTGACAAACCTCAAGGAGCTGGAACTCGTTTCGTGCCGTAGTCTGACCTCCGTGACGGAAGCCAGTCGCATCAAGAGTCTCGAGTCGCTAATGGTGATGTTTTGCCCACTGGAGCCCGATGGCGTGTCGGGGTTGCAGCTGCCGCGGCTCACCAAGCTGACCCTGCGCTCCTGCTGTAAGCTGTCAAACCTTAACGCCATTCACGCCGAGACGGCGCAGTCGCTGGTCAACATCCACATCGAGAACTGCAGCGTGTACGATGACACCTCATCCGTCTTCTTCTCCCAGCTTGGCGAGCACCTGCACTCGCTCAACCTCACCTCGACCTACGTCGACACCGCGCTCTCTGAAATCCCGAAGCCGGCGCTCGAGTCGCTGGTGGAGATGCTGCTTTGCGGCACTCCCGTGCACTCAGAGACGCTCACCGCCATGAAGGACGCTCTTGCGCTGAAGCTCGAGTACCTGTCGCTGGACAACTGCCTGGAGCTGCGTGACCTCGGCTTCCTTGGCAGCCTCACCGCCCTCCGCTTCCTCGACATTACGCGTGTGGAGAGTCTGCGCGACATCGATAGCGTGGCGCAGTGCAGCCAGCTGGAGATGTTCCGCTGTGCCCAGACGGACCTCAGCTCCATCTCCTTCCTCAAGGACCTGAAGCGCCTACGCGTCTTGGATGCGGCCAACACGTCGCTGAGCGACTACACCCTGATCCATCTCGAGGAGTCGCCAGAGCTGGACACGGTGGTGCTGACGAGCTGTGTGTACATCACGAGCATCAACGCCTTTCATCAGTGCCCGAAGATCCGCCGCATTCTGTGTGGTCGCAGCGCCGTATCGAACGATGGAGTGGAGCTGCTGACGGAGTGCACCACCCTGGAGGAGCTTGACCTGAAGCTGACGAATGTGACCGATGTGAACTGTCTCGCGGAGTGCCCGGCGCTGAAGGTGGTGAACGTGTGCGGGTCTGTGATGCTGCAGGAGGGCGTGCAGCAGCTGCTGGACAGCCCTGGTGTGGAGGTCATCTGCGATTCTTTCGATGACGGCGACTACGCGGATTGCTGAGAAGGGTGACGAGACGGACGCGTCGTTGTGAAGACTCATGCGGTTCATCTTGTCCTTCTTTGAAATTTTCTTTACTCTGTGCAAGTCTTACTCATCTGTGTTTTTTTCTCGAATTAGATCGACTGCTCTTACATTGCTCCGCGTCTTTTATTTCCGGCTTGTACTATTCCTTGGCTCACTGTGGACTTTGCAGTGAGTGACATAAATATGTGTTTTTTTTTCGCTCCTCTTTCTTTCTTTTTCTCTTTCTCTTTTTTCCATTTTGTGTTTCCACGTGCTTGTTTGGTCTCCTATCGACCTCTCCTTCTTTTCATCAGCGGCGACACCCCTTCCACATTTCTGCACAGCTTTTTTTTTCTTTTCTCTCTACTTGCCAAGGCGTTTCGTGCTTCATCGTGTACCTGTTCTCTTTGTCTTCTTACCGATACATATATTGCGTTGGACTTTTTTTTTCATCTGGTTTTAGTGGGAGCGATACCGCTGCCGTGTTTGGGGTCTTGCATGGTCTGTGTGTGCGTAGGCACAACAGCAAAGACGAGACACTTAAAGAGATTCCCAAATGTGCGACGGCGATCCAATTTTTCGAAAGAAGTATTTTTCTTTTCTTTCGTGATTTCGCTGTTCTTGTGTGCGTCGTCAATGACGAAATGTATTACCTTTTGGAGGAGGAGTAGCTCTGGTCCTTCGCTCAGTGCTTTGACGGACTTGATGAACGCCGAATGCCCCCTCTTCCTGTTCTCAAAGTCACGACGATTTGATATTTGATGGTGCCGGTGCGACGCGACTATGCAGACTGTAAAGTAAGCTGCAGAGACCACTACGCCTCTTCAACCAAGTCAAGCCTCCTTATCTTCCTTCACTGCTACTGGCCAATAACATACTCATTTGTATTACCTACAAAGGAGACTACGAGAGGACGACACACACACAAAAAAGGGCGTGGCAGAAGCAGCTTGCCTCACCAATGGATCCTCCTCCATCGCCTTCGTCTTCCGCCACACCCTCTTCCCCGTCGCCGTTGCCTACGACAACTACTCACCGAAAGGAGGAAATTGCAGCACCGTCAAGCGAGAATGTGCATTGGGCGTCGCTCATCAAGGCGCAGCATCGACACCTGCACAGCGCCGTAGCCACCGCCACGACTGCGTGCACGCCTGGTGCCGCAGCTGCATCGCACCCCGCTCTCTCTTCCTCTCCCCCCTCGCATACGGCCTACGAGGCGGACATGCAGGCGTGGCGGACCGCCGTGTGTGGTGAAGACGCAGCGCAGCGGCTGTCTGACTACGCAGTGGCCATGCACCACCTCGCCACGCGGTACTGGGACCCGGTGTGTGATGCGACGAACACAGTGACGGGCAACACCACCGAAGACGCTGCCGAAGGTCTTCGGCCTTCCTCGTGTGTGGGAGAGAAGCGAGCGCGAGAGGAGGCGATGCCGCGGCACTACAGTGACCGCCTGCAGTGCTGCCTCGACTACACCGCTGCCTACTTCCTCGGTGACGTGACGGCGACGCAGCCCCACACCGAGGCAGCGGAGAGCACCGATGTTGTTTGCAGTGCCTCCTCAGAGGAGAGACTCTCCTCTCGTCCCCCGCTTGTCGTTCCCGTGAACGACGTGATCTTGGGACAGCTTCCCGGTGTTATGGCCCGCGTCGTGAAGCCCTTGCGGCGCTTCTTCTTTGATCAGAATGGACGCATGGCCACCGGCGTCGAGGTCAGCGAGCTCATCCAGACTTGCACACCGGCTGCTGCAGCCTCTTCTTTGAAATTTGCTGTGGACTCTTGTGCAGATGAGAAGAAGGAAAAAGAGGAGCACAGGGACGTGACAGCTGTGCAGCGTCTGACGACTACCCACCCAGCCGCACAGCTCACTGTGGAGGAGTCGACGTGGCGGCGTGGTGCGCATACGGCGTGGGCGGCAGCCCTGCGCTACACTCGAATAGGCGGCGAGCTGGCCACTGCCACGCCTCCTCTGTGGGTCTTGGACATAGGCTCGTGCTACGGCCCCTTCAAGGGGAAGTCTCTCGTGCGTCCCCCGCCGTTGCCGGCCGTCCCGCTCTGCGTCACTGCGATCGACTTGGCCCCCTACACGGCGGGTGAGCCGGTGACGTGGGAGGGCACGCCGGCGCCGCGTGTGTGGCAGGGGGACTGGCTTCACATGGATTTTTTCTCCCCTGAGGAGACGGTGGTGGCTGTTAAGGCCGGTGCTGCGGTGAAGTGTGCGGAGGAGGGGCGGGTGTGGTATTGCCCACCTGCCCGGGCAGCCCAAGACGCGTCCCATGGAGGTAGCGCTGCGTCCCTCATCAAGGAAAGGAGCACCAACGGAGTTTCACATCCCCCACCCCTCTCGGTTGCAGCGGTGCAGCTAGAGAGCTACGACGCCGTCTACTTCTGCCTGCTACTCTCCTACATCCCTACCCCGCGCCTCCGCTTTCTCGCCTGCCTGCACGCCTGCCTCGCTCTAAAAGAGGGCGGGCTGCTCGTCATTGTGAGCACGCGGACACAGGGCTCGCGGCGTCGGAATTGGGTGCAGGAGTGGGTGGCCTGCCTCGCCACCATCGGCTTCCACCGCGTGCAGCAGAGCACCCAGGAGAAGATCGTGGGCATGGCCTTCGCGAAAGCCTCCCCGTCGGAGGCGGTGCGGGCGAGCTGGCGAACGGCGGAGGGCCGAGCGGCGTGGGTGCGGTCCATGATGGCGACGGCGGCAGCGGAGAGCGGTCTTCGTATAACCGCAGATGACACGCACGAGAGGGCGGAGATATAGCGGGGAGAGGAGAGGAGAGGGGCTGCCCGTTTCGGTTCCTCCATTCCGTCTTTTGCTTCGTCTTTTTGCTCGATGGCTGAGACACTGCGGACGCAAATCGTTGGCACACACACGCACACACACACATCGACGCCAAAAATACCTTTTTTTTACTTTCGTATTGGCTGTTGTTTGTTGTTGATTGCTCTCTAAACGGCGTGCTCGCATTTCACGTGGCACGTTCGGCAGAACAAAGAAAATATACCCTGAAGAGTGTTGCGGGCAACAAAAAGTTTACCTGAATATAAGTGGCCGTCTTGTGCATCTCTGCAGTGCATTGCGTGAGCTCCGTCTTCTTCCTCTGTGCGTCTCTTCTTCCGACATCAGCGGTTGGTGACCTTGTGCAGTGGAGTTGTCCACCCCCTTCGCGCACGCACTTGGCAGAGTTATTTGACCATCGCGACGTGTCTCTCTGGCCAACTTGGTCTCTCTTCTCTATCTCTCTCTCGCTACTTCATCTGCTCTTTGCTTCTTCTTCAATGGCAATCCCATCGCCCGTCCGCGTACACACACATGATCATACTATTATTTTTATTTGCTGCTACGCTACTGTCGCACAGAGTGAACAGAAAACAGGGACTCGTGGCCTCGCGGTTGAGCCGAATTTTTCTATATCGAAGGGGCTCTACTTCCTGGTAGAGCGCGACATCAGCCTCCCCACGCCTTCCTCTCCTCTCGCTCTTCTTTTCATTTTTATTTGTTGTCGTCTCACCCCATTGGCGTGTGACTGACATGCATTTGTGTTCGAAAGATTTGCTATTCCCTCGCACGTCCCGTGAATATTTCTCACTGCGTGCCGCTAAGCGCCATCAGCTCACCAAGCACTCGCAGCCAGAACCGCCAAACACCGTCAAACTCACTCTCACACACACACACAAAAAGTTCTAAAGGAGAGGCGACCATCTGCAGCCGAGTCTGCGGTGAAATTCTTATTTATTTTCTTCTTCTGCTTTTCTTTTCTTTCTGATTGCGTTGCCTATCGCGATTTTGTTTTTACCTTCTTGCTGTTCCCTCTTTTATTTTTCTTGCCATCCCCCCTTTTTTTTTCTTTTCTTGCTCTCGGCTTTTATAATTGTTGTCTTTTATTTGTATTTCGGTGCTTAATTCCGTCGTTCTCGTTCTCTCTTCTCTCCATTCTTTTTTCTCCTTTCTTAACGCACTATAGACGCTTATCAGTCTGCACGCACTCCTCCTTTACTAATCCGTCATTCATTTTTTTTTCTTTCCTTTTACAGTTTAAAAGAATACCTTTTCTTTGTTCTCAAAATCCCCATCGAGCAGCGCTCGACTCTTTCACACAAACACCCACGCATTTTCTTTCTTCACCTTCGTTTTGACATTTTTACTGATTCTGGGAGGCTAGCTGTGCTCCGGTCTTTTGATTTTCGAATTTATAATTTCTCCTCTCTCTCCTTCCCGCCTCGGAAATCACTCTGACAGCGCCGCGACGAGTGCTTTACTGGAAAAGAAGCAAGCGAAGCGAGCGAAAGATTAGTGTGGGTGCTGCACGGGACGCACACGGCGAGCTTTCGGGCAAAGAGGTTGTGAGACCCACCTTCACTTAAAATAAAGGAAAAGGTGGCGCAAAGCAAAAAAACGGCAACATTTTTTTTTTATCTAGTGGTATCGACGACAGCGAAGATAAAATAAAAATTTTAAATAAGTATTCGGTCACCGACGGCTCGCGACTACCTTTTTTTTCTAGCTGGTCGTCGACGTGCGGCGCACGGCATGCTCGTCATAAGTAGAGGAGGAGCATATTGTGTTTTTTTTTCTTTTGCGTTCTGAGTACGGCATTCAAATTTTTTTTTCCCCTCTCCAACGCACGCGGCTGGTAGGACGAGCACGTTAAATTAAAGCAGCCCCTTGTGTGTGTGTGTGTGTGTGTGTGTGTTCCTCCCAGCAAAAAAGAGATTCTTGACGGCAAGACGACCGCTCAACTTTTTGAAATTCCCTCAACCATCTTTGCTTTGTTTTATTTTTCCTTTTTTTTTCTGTTCGTGATATCTCTCTTGGCTAATTCGACTTTCCGTGTTCTGTCTATTTTGGTTTCCGCTCTTATATATATATATTAATCTATTTATCTGTTTCCTGGGTTGCGTGAGTGAGAGGGCAACAAGGGCAGCCTTTTTTCTTCTTCTCGGCTATCTTCTTTGCCTACTTCTTTTGCTCCTACAGCAAGTCACACACGAAGAGGCACACATTTTACCCACGGGAGAAGTAATTTGCAAAGCATAGAGAGGACAACCACAACAAATAAGACGAACGACAGGTACATTTGCCGGTGTTGATCAAGGCAAGATAAGTTACTTAAACTGGTTCACTTTCTTTTCATTTTTTTTTTCTTATATAGAGCGTTCTGCAGAAGCTAGCAAAAAATACTCCCAAATTTTTTTTTTGATATAAGCAGAGTAAAAGAGAAGAGAAAGGTGAGAAGGAAATAAAATAAAAGAGCTAAACACTGTCTTTTTCCTCGATAAAATAGCGGTTGCGCTTGAATGTTAGACGTGCCCAAGGTAGGCGATGGCGAGGTCATCATCTTCAACGAGGAAGGGCGCTGCCTTTCGGTGGATGCCGGCGCCGTAGCCTGCTGCACGTCCGTGGAACACCTGATGGAGGTGGTGGGACGCGCGAGCCTTTCTCACGGCGAGCGGTGCTACCGCCTCCTGCAGCTCCTGCCAGGCTACGCGCATGAACACGTGCGGCGTGTCGACGCGGTGGTTGCCCAGCCGCATTCAGCACAGGAAGGCAGAGGGAGTCTAGCGGGGATGGGGGCATGTGTGCCGGCGTCGCTCTTTCCTACCTCCGCTTCTGCCCATCACGTGGATGTGATGCTCGACAACTGCGAAGCGCGCAACTTCTCCATGAGTGAGAAGCCACCGTCCATGGTGCGTCGGCGAGTGGCACCCGCTGGTGGTGGTGCTGCTGCCTCTCTGCGTCCTCTGCCGGGACAACAACCCAAGGCGTGGGCCTGTTCTCCGCTGGCCACGCTGCCCCTCCCTGCGCTAAAGCCGCTCGATCAGTGGCCACTGCACCTCGATGCAGCGACAGCCGCGGTCGCCAGCGATGGCTCCTTAAGCCACACCTTATCCTATCACAGCTCGCCCCTCAGCACTTGCGCGGGTGGGAGCAACGCATCGACCGCATCACCGACGTCCTTCGGCTCTCCGCTGTCACCGCTGCGGAGCGGGGGCCAACGCCGAGGCACAGCGGAGGTGCCGCCCTCGAGTAGCGCGAGCCTCCTTAACAGCCCTTCACTTTTAAAGAGAGTCGGTGGTGGTGCTGCTGGCGGAGCGGCGTCTGTGGCCGCCGTGCCCCCCACCGATCTGCTGCCTGCTGGCGCGGTGGTCCTCGTGGCGCTCTTCGCCCGCTCTTCACTGGGCGGCAGAGCGGCGGAGGCCATCTCGATTGGACCGGAGGCCTCCCTCAGCTCCCCCGACTCCCGCCCCGCCCCGCTGCGTCGACCGCTGTCGTGTCAATCCATCGTCTCCCCTACTGGGAAGCAAGCGGCGATGGACTTGCTGCTGCAGTCGAACTCATCAGCGCAGTACGGGCTGAGCTCCGGCCGGAACACCGGCGTCTCGGGCAACAGCTTTGCCTCGCTCGCTACTCCGCTGACGTACACCGCGTCGACGCCGACGGCTGTGCGGGGCGCCTCGCACGGCTACTGGAGCTTTGCGGGTAGTGGCGGTGTTGTGGGCACGACAGGAGCCACGGCAGGTGCAACAGCTGGAGCGTGGGTGATGCCGAACCTCAGTGACAGCTTCGCCCCCTCCATAGCAGCCTTCAGTGCGGCAGGCGACAACGCGAACGCTGTCGTCGGCCTCGTAAACAACTCATTTATCAGTGCCGCACCGCTGTCCGAGGCGCCACACTGCAGCACACGGGTGTGCGTCGCGGCGTCGTCGGCGGAGGCCTTCCCGGCACGACTGGGGGCACTGCAGAGTGTGAGGTGCGGCTACGGCGACACCCGCTTTTCCCGTGGTGCGGCAGTCGCGGACGGTGGGGCGGGTGAGGGAGACCGCGCCGGCGGTGCGCCGAACATGGCCCGCAACGGACTGTCGAACACGTCCTTCACGAACACGAGCATTATCCGACCAGCAGTGGCGCCAGCGCGCGACGCCGGCGGTGCATTGACGATGACAAGCAGCGGCGGTGGCTATCTCTGCAGCAGCGGCAACAACAGCTTCGCCAGTCCTTTCGGTGCGGTTGGCACGATGCAGCCGGTGCCAAGCTTCACGCATCCTCTGGCATCGCCTAACTTGCAGTCCCAACACCTGTCGCACCCGGTGCAGCACCAGCACCAGCATCAGCACCAGCGGTTTTCTCCCTTGGCAAAGGCTGCGGCTGCGGCTGCGGCCGGCCGCGTGGTAGCGCACCACCCCGCCAGCTACAGCCCCAACATGCAGCATCACTCCCTCTCTAGTGCAGCCGGTCTCTCCGCCTCCCCACCGTCGGCCCACCCGCTGCCGGCGGCCCACCCGGCGTGGCGCAACGCGGTGCCGCCGCTGCCGAAGGCCACCGTCTCCTTCGCCATCGCGCTGCACATTGGCCGCAACAAGGAAGTCATCCGCTGCCTGCTACGCCACTACATGAGCAACGAGGTGGAGCTCGTTCTCAAGGCACTGAAGCGTGGCCACCCCTTTCTGCGCAGTGCTGCCGCACACGAATACATTCTCGGCGGTAGCGAACTAACCGACCCGGAGGAGAGCGCCGACGAGGCCGATCACGCCTCGCACCGCCCCGGCACGAGCTCGGAGGAGGGGGAGGCGCTGGCGCTGGGCAACACCCCGCTGCGCAGCTCGTCCGGCTTTTACACGCGCCGCAGTGGCGCCAACTTCACCTCGTCGACGAGTTTCGATCTCGACCCACGCCACCGCCGCACCTTGACCCCTGCGCAGGCGTCAAGAAAGGTTCTCCTCTACCGCCAATACTTCGCCTACGTGGACTGCTGTGTGGCGCAGGGCGGCGCTGCGCTGGAGGCGGTGGTGGCGGATGTGGCCCGGGCCGCACGCGAGGTACCGTTGACGAGCACCTCGCCTGTCAGTCCGCCCACCAGTGCCCTCTCCAGCGTGCGTGCCCGGCTGTGCATGAGCGGCGCCGTCTTTGGGCCGGCCGACGAGGACGAGGCGTGCCCGCCGTGTGCGGGGAAGAGCACTCTGGCCCCCTCACGCCATCGTGTGGCAGCCCGGAGCGTGGCAGCCTTCCGTTCCCGGTGGCCGGCGCACGCAGCTGCAGCGACACGTTCTCCTACGCGACGTCGGGCATCTACAGCCTTGGCCGCACGCTCCGCCCGCAGAGCAGCACCTTCGAGGATAACATAAAGCGGGACTGCCTGCTGCCGACCCACGCCGCCACCGCGTCCGCCGCCGTGGAATTGGGCTGCGAGGAGGCGTACGGCTGGCTGAAGCTCACTCCGCAGACAGCCGAGGTGACGGCGATGCTCGCTCGCCCGTTGTCCTACATGGACCGCGCGCGTGCGGCGCAGCTGCAGCGGCTGCGCCAGCATCTCGTACGCACCGCCCCCCGTACGGCGGCGGAGGTGCGGGCCTCGCAGCTGCACCTGCTGCTCCGCGGCGCGTGCGACGACGAGGCGGCTGCGATGGAGGGCCTGCTCTACCTTGTGTCGCTGGCGAAGTCGAGGGCGGGTGAGGGCGGCAGCGCAGCGCACACGTCGGCCTCACACGCCGAGTCGAAAGTGCCGGCATCGCCGTCGCCGCTGGTGCAGCGGCCGGCGCTGGCGAAAGCCTTTGCCGCTATCCAGCAGCGCAACGAGGAGGTGGGGTGGTTCACCGGGATCGAGAAGGCCGTCACGGAGCGCCGCATTAAGCCGGCGAAGCTGATGGAGGTGGTGGAGCAGCTGGAGCAGGACCCCAACGCCGTGATGGAGCTGTGGTACAACGCTGAGGAGGCGACGCGCGAGACGCTGCGACTGACCTCGCAGTACCTGACGCGGCGCGCGCATGGCGCTTAACCAGGCACGTCAGGAGAGATTTTATCTGCACCGCGAACAAGCTTGTGGTGTATCTGTGTGTGCGTCTTTGCATGGCTCTGCGAGGGCCTTTCTCTTGAGTCGGTGATGTGCCGCCTTTTTTTTTAATATTAAAGGTCACATGTGTATCAACAAGCTGTCTTGTCCTTTTTCTCCCTTTTCATTTGTACCATCTGCTGATGACCACTCTTGCTTTCCATTCACCTCTCTTTTTATGTAATACTTTACGCCAACACTTTTTCTTTGTTTCTGACATTATCTTACTTCTTTTGCTGGTTTTTTTTTTCTGGCGCTCGTGCTTTTCAGTTTGCTCTTGCATGCTTCATCCTCTTCTTCCCTTTCCATTATCTTGCGTTAAGTGCTTCATGGTTGTCGTTCTCGCTCTCTCCTTCTCTCTCTGTCGTTTGCTATCGATTGTCACTCTCACTGAGACGCGTGTGTTCTTCAGCACTTATACCCGGCTAGCTTTCCTCTTTCTTCTTCTGCTTTTTCACGATTGCATCTGGCGCTGCCGCCGTTAACAACAGATTCTACTAGTTGCTGGAAATGTAAAAAAAAAACAAAAACAGAGAAAAGCAATGTCGACGGATTTCTTTTTGCCCCTTTTGTTTCTTACCACCGCACGTCATGATTCGATGTGCTGCGGCAATAAGTGGGATATTATGGATTTTAGGGGTTGTGCGCCGATGTCTGACACCGTGCGCGCTACGCGCGTGGATTGGGCAGGAAACGCAATTCGCTTGAATACGACAAATTTGAAGGTGTTCGCAGAGGTTTCTTGGCAGTCTTTCACAGCCCCATCAAGCTATCCACAACGCCTTCGATTTCCTTTCATCAGCTCGTCTCTCATCTGCCTGGTCATCATTATCGGCATCTTCTTTTATTCACCCCCTCATATTCTCGCTCCAACAACCGAATAACAGCAACAACAAAAAAAAAAACAATATCACGGTGCCATTTTTCCAGCTAGTCCGCGCTTTTTATCTGCCTCCATGTCCGAGGTGCACATCTTCGATTTTGATGGCACCCTCTTCTACTCCCCCGCCCCCACCCACTCCGCCGTAGAGGCGCTGCTGTCCACGCAGAGCACGACAGCAGCGAATGGCGACCAATCCGACGCTGCACAGACGAGTGCGGAGCAGCAGGACCAGCAGCGCACGGAGGCGGCGAACAAGCTGTACGGCCATCTGTTAAACCCGGTCGATGCAGGTGGCTACGGGTGGTTCCAGAGCCTCCACACCATGTCCCCTCCTGCAGTTCCCGCGGTGCCTGATCCGGCCGTGTGGTTCGTCGCCCCCATCTTAGCCCACATGCGGGCTTTGGTGAGGCGTCGAGCGGAGCAGCTGCGCAACCCAAAGACACCACAGAGGGACGTGCCTCTGCTGTACGTGCTCACAGGCCGCGATGCGAAGTACTATGACCGTATCTGGACACTGCTGCAGCAGGTGGGGCTCGACAAGGAGGTCGAGGACGTCATCTTGAAGCCACACGAGACAGCCGGGACCGTACACTACAAGCTGAACAACTTCTTCAAGATTATCCAGTATCACCACCCATCCCGTGTGTTCTACTACGAGGACAGGGTGGAGCAGGGCGGCCGTCTGCTGGAGGGGATTCGAGTGCTGGAGGAGGTGCTTTACCACACGCAGTACGACGCCACGACAGCGGCAGATCGGGTCGGCGTGGTCACCTTCGACGTCAACGCCGTGCCGTCGCACAGCAGCGCGCTTGAAGCCCCACAGCCGGAGGTGAGTTTTCAGTTTGCGGCGTCTGCGCAGCGCTGCTGCACCGACGAACGTCTTGGTAGGCTCGCAGCCACCCTGCGGGCCAGCCCGGACGCGCTGCTGCGCGACGCCTGCTACCCCCTCGACCGCATCGCTGCCTTTTACCACGACCCTGTGGACGTTGAAGGGACGAAGGCGCAGCGGGCAGCCAACCAGGCGGAGCGGCAGGCGCAGCGATGGGTCGAGGGCACGATTGAGTTCTGGAACTCGAAGAGTGATGCGTCGCGGGTACGTGGCCGCGGTGGTCGTGGTGGTGCCGGTCGTGGAGGTGGCGCGCCGACACGCAAGGCATCGCCGACGACCTTCGACGCCCGCGTGCTGCACGAATCTATCCGCTTCAGCGTCGCACCGTCCTTTACATTTCTCATGGTGCTCGTCCCGGCAGCGCTGTGTGACCGCTCGAACTCGATGCTGAGTGCGGACCAGTTTGCGGCGCTGGTGGAGCGCCTCAAGGTGGAAAGAGAGGAACGCACGCAGCCGCAGCAGTAACCCATCGACGCCTGTTTGAAAGCGAGTAGTTGCGTCGAAGGCCTCTGCTTCGTGGTATCTTTTCCTGCTGTCGTGCGTGGACAACGTGCTGGTGCAGATATTGGTGCGAACTCACGCCTGTTACTGCGTGGTTAAATGTGACGAGCTTCGCGTTGCTTCGCCAAAGGGCACGGGTTTTACATGGCGGCACTTTATCGCCCGCAGCAAGACGAACAACGCACAAGAGAACACAATAAGAAAAGAATTTATGTCACATTTGGTGCTTGATCTGGTACAAAGTACGGCGCTGATATAGGAGGTGAAAAAAGGCTCAATTTGTGATAGCGGGTTCTGCGAGGCGTGCTGGCGCACTAAAGCACCAAAAAAAAAAGAAAAGAAAAAGAAAAAACAAAACAGACGCACAGAGGTGCGAGGTGATTCTTCTGCGCATTTTCTCTTCTGCCACCGGGCAATCGTCATCGCACTCTCTCCTTCACTCTACACGCCACCTTCTTCTGTCCCGCGTTCTCAAATTTCTTTGAACAGCGCGCCAACACGCTTATCGTTATTCTTTTTTCTTCTTTTCTTCTCTCTGCTCGGCTTCGCAGCGACCACCGCCCATCTTCACCTCCATCGCACTCATTGCACTCTCCCACGTGGAGAGAACAGGAAACACGCACAGCGAACAGTACAAAAAACGTCTCAATGCGGGCGACGAGGGTGCCGTCGAGTATTGCCGTTACGGCGGGCGGTGTGCACTACGTAGTCGCCACCGTCAACGCCTGCGCCAGCTGCCAGCGCTACCAGCGGCAGCAAATACACAAGACAGCGAACACGACGAGGTCGCCCGCACCGCTGCCGCCCTTCCGCTTCACTTCTTTGCTTCCCGAGGACTGGTCGGCGCTGCTGCGCATGTGCCGGCGCCTCACACACCCGTCCGCCTGCTTCAACTTCTCCTCACCTGGCGACACCGCAGGACCGAGCCACACACAGCAGAGCGCTGCCTCCTCTCTTGACCAACCAAGCTGCTCCGTGGTTGCTGCAGAGGATGCGGCGATGCAGAACCATGCCTACCTGCACATTGTGCAGCGCGTCGCGGGCGACTTCACACCAAACAACATGATCTACCATCGCCTACAACAGTTTCATCTCGTCACGAACGCAGAGGCCAGCGACGCGCAAAACAGCAGAAACAATGCTATCGCCTCCTCCTCTTCTTCTCCTTCACCGATGCGCGACTTCACAAATCTTGTTGTCGCTCTTCAGCAGCAGGCGCCTCAGTCACCGCAAGAGGTCACTGCTGATCTGCGCAGCGCCGAGGACACTGCACTGGCAGCCTGCAGCGCAGCAGAGAAACGCCTACTCGATCCCTTGGCGTCCAACTTGGAGGCAGTGGCGAAGTCAGCTGAAAACGCGGTGCAGCTGAAAACCTACACATCATTGTCACCAGCAGCGGCGGCAGAGTCGGCTGCCTCCACGCCCTCGCCGGCGCAGCACACCTTCACCTTCTTCCCTTACCCCGTCTTGGCAGCGGTGAGCATCCCCTACTGCTCCCCACACTTCTGTGTGCTGGTCAATCTGAAGCCCATCGTGCCGCATCATCTCATGGTGGTGCCCATCCGCTGCGTCGGCACGATGCACGGCCTGACAGAGGAGGAGGTGGAGGACTGGGGGCGGGTGATGCGATGCACGATCGACGTCCTCGAAGACCTTCGCCAGCAGCGGCAACAGCCGCAGCGCGCAGAGGCGTCGTCTGTGGGCAACTACAGCATAGCCGTTCAGCAGGGCGTGCTGGCTGGGCAGACAGTGGCGCACCTCCACGTACACGTCATTCCGTTTGACCCGCGTGGGAAGCTGGCGGGGGAGCCGGAGACGGACGAGGAGGAGCAGCGGCGCCGCCCACCACGGACGCCGTCGGAGATGCAGGCAGAGACGGACATGCTGCGACCGCTGTTTGCCAGGCACGCCGCTGCGGCGGTGATGGCATAAATAACGGAGAGCTTCGCGTTGTATTGTACTTCCTCATCTCTTTCCCGTGAGCGATTTTGCTATGTTTTTTTTTTTTTCTGTTCTCTTTGTGCTCCGCACGCCTTTCTTGAGCGAATGAAAGTGGTAGCCAAGCCTTCGCCTCACTTGAAGTGAGAAAACAACAACAGACAAACAAACAGATGAGTTGAACTGACGTGGATGCTCTTTGCCTCCGCGAAGACAGCGATACAAAAAAAAAAAAAAAGAAGCACATCAACAGCGATCACAAGGGGCCACTGTCGGAAGTCACGACCGCTTCTGAGCACTTTCTCTCTGTGTTTGACGTGTGCGCACCGCCACGTGGCGAGTCCGGGGCTTCATAATACGTATCACCCTTCTTGCTGACAAAGCGCGGAAGGGTGAAGCTGTGCTTCAACTACTCTCCTTAATCTCTCCTGGTAACTCGTACGCCGCAACTGAACCAGTCAGCAGACGATGAGAGGACAACGCCAATCTTTCTTTTCCACGTCTCTCTGTCTAGCCCGTCAGGTCTGCGTTATGAAACTCCTCTCCACCCCTTAAAATTGCCAGGCCACAACAACACAAGTATCTTATCAGTTGATATCACCAATCCTTTTTTTTCTTTCCTTACTCTTTTTTTTTCTTTTGCATTTTTCTCACTCTGCGGGTGCTCACTGTGGTTGCCTTTTCACTTCAACATATCAACAACTGAAAGAATCCGTTATGCAGACCGCCGCCGTCGCACAGCTGAAGAAGGCCGTCCGCCGCGAGCAGCTGAAGCGTCTGCGCGCGTGGGCCAAGGCAGAACCCGAGCAGCTTCGCACCTCCTCACAGCTGCTGTGCGAGCACCTCTGCCGCTACATCCACTCCCGCCGCTCGCCGCACTCCCCACCTGGAGAGGCGACTTCTCCCCTCTTCGTTCTCGCCTACCTCCCCCTCTTCTACGAGGTGGACCTCGTCCCCCTGCTGCAGCGGCTCTGGCCTACGGCAGCAGCGCAGAAAATTCACGTGCTGGCGCCTGTTGTGCTGCCGTCTTCTACTGCGGCCCACGTACACGCGCAGGATGGAGCGGCGGTGTCGTCTCTCCATGCGCAGGCGAATGTGCCGAGCGACCCTCTCTCGAGTGCGATGGTGTTTGTGGAGGTGCTGGACGAGGCGGATCTGCGAGACGCCTTCGCGCCACAGGGTGACTTCAACATTCGTGAGTTTCCGCGTGCGGTGCTCGAGCCGTGGCTGCGGGGGCCTGAATTCACAACGCATGCGACCAGCGACGTACACACGCCAGCCGAGGTGGCCAGCGTGGAGGGGCGAGAGGGACGTGTGCGACACATGATTCTGTGCGACCGTTACGCACGTCTCTTTCCCGAGTCTCACGCCGCTGGCTATCGCCCCGCTGGGCTGCTGGAGTACGCTGACGACGCGCCGACGACCCCTTCGCGTGCTGACGGTCACGCCGCCGCGCCGCTGTCGAGCCTGGAGGACGTCTCTCTTCTCGTCCTCACACCGGGCGTCCTCTTCGATGCGCAGACGGGCCACCGACTGGGCAAGGGCCGCGGATACTACGACCGCTTTCTCAACTACCACGCACGGCACCATGCGCAGGACGCCGCTGCCGCAGCCGGCGTCACGGAAAAGAAGGAGGAAACTCGCGACGCGCGGTGGGAGGTGGTGGCGGCCGCCTTCGACTCCCAGGTGCTGCACAGCGCAGCAGCAGCGCAACACACGCCTGTGGAGGGCTTACGGCTACCGGAGGCGGTGCCGGTGGACGAGTGCGATCAGTTGGTGCATGCGGTTGTCACCCCATCCGGCGGCGTGGAGCGCGTGCGTGGCGCATCGGCTCGCGCGCAGAAAACATGAAAGATGGGGAAAGTCGCTGAGGAATAATAATAAAACAACAACTGAAAGCGCTTCTCTTTTCTTTTCTTTCCATTTCTTCTTTTCGACGCTCTCGAGTGCAGCTCTGTGTGCGTCAGCGCACAATGGGCTTGCGGCGGGGAGTGACACGAGACTTCCACCCCAACCCCCAACACAAAAAAGACAAGAAGAAGGCAGTAGCCACTGAAGCATGAGAGCAAGTTATCCAAGGAGAACGGAGAAGGAACACGCGACGTTACAAGAGAGGAGGAGATGCCTGACAGAGCGCTACCAGCAGACGCAATGCCTGCTCGCACTCCACCTAATACTTTCCTCTCCACCCCTCCAATCTTTATTCCCAGTGTCTCTTCTTTCCTCTGCTCTCTTCCCCCCTGTTTCTCGCTCACTTGATTTGTTTGTTTGCCTCAGCGCACTGCGCGACTCCTTCACGCCGCACACGCAGGAAAGAAAGGGTGTGACGGACGGCGCTGCTCATGTCCGACGCAGCGGTGGAGGCGGCCATCACGGCACGCCAGCTTTTTGCGCTGCTCCTTTACGCACAGTCTACCAACAACATGAACCGAAAGCGGTTCATGACGAGCCACACGCTGCCACGATGGGTTTAAGCACCAGCCACACTTTACGTGTTTTATCACCCGGTGGAGCGAATCCCCTTCAACCCAGTGCAACACCAGCACCGGCCTCGAGCTGCGCCGTAGCACCGCAGTCTCTTCACAGAGGCTCCGTGGAAGAAGAGGAGCGGACGAATGACATGACACCGCAGCCACAGCGGGCGAACAGCGAGACGACGGACAGGGCTGCTGCTCCTCCAGCCTCGCCTGTGAAGGAGAAGTTTCATCGAGGTGCACGATGGCTGCGGCTGCGGCTGCGTCGCCCGCCCTCTGAAGTGGATACTAGAGACGGCGTTACTTCTCACTACTCACAGCGAAGCCTGTCGCGGCGCAGGGTATCGTCCCCTGAACTCCGCAACATGGTGGAGAGCCGTGAGCGGCAGTGGCGGGCAGATGTCCACGCAGCGCTGCGGCGCCACAGTGCGCTGCTCGAGGGCTGCCTTGACACCCTGCTGAAGCTGCACGTGCAGGCTGCCGTGGCTGCAGCGCTCGTGCCGGTGTATGAGCCGCCGCCGCCGTTACCACCACGCAGCGGTAGGACGAGCAATGGCGAAGGCCTCGAGTCTACCGCGCGCAAGCCTTTGCCCCCTATCGTATCACAGGGAGGACAGCCGGTTAAAACTGCAGGTGACGGCGAAGGAAGGACGATGCCGCAGGGTGCGGAAGAACTTCACGCTGCCCAACATGAGTTCACCCCAGCCACAACGTCTTGCCACCTCTTTGACTGGGCGGCGGCACCGCTGCACGTGATGTCGGCGGGGTACGCAGCAACGGTGGCAACGGAACGTAAAGAGAGAAGTGGCTGCAATTCTCAACAAGGGTGTCGTGGTGACTCGAGTAATCAGCATCGGCGGCAGCATCTGTCAACGAGGATGAGTGAGAGCGAAGACTCCCCCTCACAGCGGGGCATTGACAGACGACAGAGGACGTTGGCGTTGCCGCTGCGATCAAGGAAAGAAAGCAAGTCGCGTGGTGCAGCGCCAACCCTGCGTGACCGGCTACAGCGCTGTGTTGTGCCAAGCTCTGTTACTACGGAGAGTCTTCTGCTGGTGCGTGAGGAGGTGGATGCGCTGCTGCGTGAGCTGCACCAACAGCAGATACCACGCCAGCGTTCCGTCGTACATGCTGAGCAGCATCCTCTGGGTGGAAAGACGGCTGCACCTTCAATTGAAGACGACGCCGTCTCTTTTTCTCATTGCACAGTGTGGGAGTCTCTCCCCCTTCGCCGTGCTGCCCACAACGCGGCTGCGCTCTCTGCGGTGCAGCAGCAACAACCGGAAGCCGAAGGGGAATGCGAGGTGCATCGGCGCCACTGCGAACCCGTCTCCGTCGAGTATTCAGCAAAGCACAACGTCGACGTCTGGACGGCATCTTGGGAGGTGGAGGGCTGCCTGGCGTCGTCACCGTCGCAGCTGCGAAACTGGTGACAGCATGAGCCCGCAAACCGATGAGGCTACCACAAGAGACGAATACAGAGACGACACGCACCAAGCGTCCGCGGATCCGCTCTGTGTTATGACAGATAGGGAGTGGAGTGTGCTGCACAACAGTATCACGGCAGCGCAGCAGCTGCAGCAACGGCTCAGCACACTGCGCAGGCAGAGAGCACCAGAGGGATCTGCGGATGCTGCCGTGGTGTCTGCCATCACTGCTTATAATCCGCCGGTGACAACGTCAGGTGTTGCGAGTGGACCAGAGCGCGTCGTCGTGGTTTACGCCGCGCCTCCTTGTCCGCTCGACGCTGTTCGCTGGACAAGCACAACCACGACTGCTGACGGCTGTGGTGATGCAGCGCTGCCTTCTTTACTTCTGCACCCATCGTTGGCCATATCCGTGGAGGTGGAGGCGTGCCATGCGGCGTGGCTGCGACGCGTGCTTCTGGGGGTCGCCATCAGCTCGACACCTGCTGGCAAGGCGAGCGCCTGTGAAGATCCACTCTACGCAGAGGCGTCGGAACGTCTACGTTTTGAGATCGTCGGCGCGCTTCATTCTCTCTCCACCCTTCCCGTGTAGAGACACCAGCTGTATTTGGACGAAGGCGTTTACCGCACGCACGCGATAAAGATGCGCAGCAGATTCCCTTCTTCCGCTAACAATTCGCAACCTGTTCAAGTGCCTGCTGCTGCTAGACAAAAAAAAAACACAACCAGGACACTACAACGCAAGAAATAAAGAGAGCAAGGCAGTTGCTGTATCGGCAACCGAGACATGTGCTATCTCTCCCTACCGCCATGCATGCATCGATGCATCCATGCTCTCTCTTGCCGACGTCTTTACATCGTCTCTACTGCATGTCGATGATACGACGCTCACGCTGCAACCAAAATGCCCAAACGCGGCGCTACTTTCAGAGCATTCTCAGAGTGCAAACCGGTGCCACGTCGCTTTTCTCTTCCCGTCCCTTCTTCTTTTTCCCCTTTGTGCTTTCCGCTTTCAGCAATTGAATAGCGGGCTCCTCTCTCTCCGCAGACTCACCCACACACGCACAAGCACACGCACACGCGCTCGAACATCGTCACACGCTTCCTTTCGTTTTCTCTCTCTCTTGCTTACTTCACAATGCCCCGCACTGGCGTCTACACCTCGCCGCAGGAGCGGCAGAACATCCGGCAGTCCTACTACGCCACCTCTGGCAAGGAGGCCGGCGTGGCGCACCTCTGGCACATGCAACAACTGGCTGACATCCGCTTCAGCCCAAACCACACAATTCAAGATGTCCCCGAGGTGGACTTCCGCAGCTCCGGCGGCCCCGCTGACGACTACCGCAGCCTCTTTGCTCAGCGCTTCGCCCAGCAGGTCCAGCATGATGAGGCACGCATTCACGAGGAGAACAAAAACATCTACCGCAACCTTGTTCTCGCCTCGGATGACGCGGCGCGTCGGGCACGCAACATGAACCTCGTGCCCACAGAGAACCAGGTCTCCCGCTTCGACAACATCCAGCAGCAGACGCTGCACCGCACGCAGGACCGTGAGCGCCGGCAGCGCGCCGTCGCTGAGGAAAACAGGCGGCTGCTGGATCACCTCGTGCGTGTACCGCCGCACGTGCGGCCGGCTAAGGAGCTGGATGCGTGGTACCACGACGTGCACAAGAAGCGAGTGGCGCAGCTGTCGCGCTTCAAGCCGGCAGAGCCGTACGCAGGGGCTGCCCTCCTCGAGAGTAGCCGCAGCCGCGGTGGTGCGGAGCGGAGGCGCACCGAGGAGGCTGCCGCGGCACCGCTCGTGCGAGGACAGCCGTACCCTTTTCCCACCGCGGTGGAGGCGGCACGAGCGGCGCCGTCGTCGCTGCAGCCAGCCGCCACCTTTTCCTCCGCTGACGGCACCGGGCTCGACTCCAGCCGTCGCCCACGCAAGCCCGACTGGCAGCCGCTCGCCGCGACGGACATTCCCCTGCTGCACTACACCGCCGATCAGCAGCTGCGGGCGAGTCAGCAGAATTATCCCCGCCGGTACAGCAGTGGAAACGACAGCGGTCGGCAGCAGCAGCAGCCGCAGCAGCAGCAGCGATGGGGTGGAGAGAGCCCGCCGCCGCCGCAGCCTGTGCGATCCCCGTCACCGGCTCAGCGGGAGCTCTTCCCTGCCGCGCCTGGTGCGTCCCCCGTCGCAGCCAACACACGCGGTGCGACTCTCCCGACGCAGAGCGCGAACGCCACTGCCATGAGCAGCAGCAGCGGTGGCGGTGGCCGGCGTGGACGACGTGTGACGGCGCAGGAGGAGGGCGGTGTTACGCAGCTGTGGCGGCGTGCCGTCGAGGTGCGACACGGCAGCGCCACACCGCAGCAGCACACGATGACCGTCTTGAAGGGAGAGAAGGCAACAGCTGCAGCAGCGCCGAGGTCACCGTCCATGCAGCAGCAGCAGATACCACCGCCTACGCGACCCATGCAGTCCCCACCTTCTTTATCCTCTGGCATGAGCAATAATAATGGTGCTAGCAGTGGCCGGCAGCGGCGTCTCTCAGACTCTGCTCCGATGCTGGCGAGCACCCGGCCGCCCTTGGCTGCTGCTGTGCAGACTGCAGCAGCACCACCGGCCCCTGTCGTCGACCGCCGCAGCCCTGAAGTGGTGTTTAGTGAGGAGTATGACGACGATGACGACGGCGACACCGCGGCTGCGGCGGCACTGCGGGAGTTGATGGCGGGATGGACTCGTCGCGGCGAGGCGAGCGGGGCCGCGTACCTGCCCATGTAGCACAACAGCTTGACGAGGGCGGCAGCTTCCACGTGGCATCTGCTTCAGCGTGAGCGCTCTTCTCATGCACCCGTATCTCCCAGAGTCTTCGCGGCAGGAATCGACCTGCTTTTTTTTTTGTTTCTCTACAACTCTTTATCCTTGCAGGCGTTACTTCGGAGCTCGTTCTCTTCTTTCTGTCAGCTGCAAAAAGATATACACACACAAATCGTTGATCTCGCTTCTTCTTTCCTCTGTCTTCTTCTCTCTCACCGGACTTCACCGCATACACCGTCCTTCCACTCCGCTGTACTTTCAGCCACCTTAATTTTCACTTTTCTTCACGTTTGGAATCCAATGTATCAAAACCTTTGCAGATGTGCAGCATCTCTTTTCTTTTTTTCAGGTATCTGTGCGCTCTCGCTGACTTTTATTTTTCTCCATAGAGAGTGCGGATAAAAAAGGAGGAGGAGAGGCATTGTGCCTTGCTGGCCGGAGACTTCCATTTCTCTCTCTTAAAGAATGACACTGACATCACAAAGAAATAGTTCTAAGAAAAGAAAAGGAAGTGAAAAGAGGTATTAGTTTATTTGGCACAACGGTGACATGTGGGCAGCACACGGTTGTCGTATGTGCGTAAATTACTGAACTTGCTAGACGGTCCAAGACGCATGGAAAGCGCCACCATTGCAGCCTTCTCCAGCTTGGCGTGATCAACTGTGATTGATCCGCGCTCTCCTCTATCACAGATGCGTTGATACTGCTAGTCGCTGCATCTTTCTTTGTGACCTCCCTTCACTCTCTCTCTCCTTCTCTCTCACTCTCTCTTCGAACACCACCCCTGTCGAAAAACACACACACACACACGAAGAACACCAAAAGGCTGCCTTTTCTTTTTTTTTTTCTTCGCGACTTGTCATATCCGCTCATCGAAGGCCGCTACTTCTCATACGCACTCCCCTCTCTCTCTCCTTCACTCACTACTCTTTCACTTCCCTCTCTATCCACTCCCTCTCCCTCATAATCATGGGCAACTGCCAGTCCGAGAAGGCCGCCAAGACGAAGGGCGAGCAGCAGCAGGAGCAGGCGCAGAAGGCGGCCCAGCAGCAGACGGAGGGCCAGGTCAGCAAGGCCGAGCACCAAGCGCTGGCCGATGCCAAGAAGGGCGCCGAGGACTCCAAGGCGGCCAACACGGCCCGCGAGCAGAACTCGAAGCTCGAGCACGAGACGGCGAAGGTGAAGGCGAAGGAGGCCGCCGCGAAGGACGAGCAGAAGGCTGTCGTCGAGCAGAAGGAGAACGCGGCGGCCAAGGCAGAAAACAAGGTTGCGACTGCGATGGCACCGCCGGCTGCGACGGCCGCAACGGCACCGCCCGCAGCCAGCACCACGCCGGCCACTGCTGCTGTCCCCACCACCGCCGCTCCACCCGCCATTTAAAAAACAAAAAAAGAAGAAGACATGCATGCACTTACACAGACACAGTCGTGGGGACGCGGAGAGGAAGTGAGAAAACACAGTCGGAGGCGGGGTGGATGGGTGAACAGCTCTGCGTGCAGTCTGCAGCAAGCCGGTGACAAAAAAAGCTTCGTGTACGCCGCGCCATTTTTTTCGCGAGCGTTTGTCCATCTGCCCTCCTTCTCACGGTGTTTTGCTGCCTCGCTTTCTTCCTCTGCCACCTCTTCCCTGCATCTCTGTCATGAGTATAATCGAAGTCTTTCTCCCTTTTATTACCATCTTTCTTCTTTTTTTTACCACATTAATATATACATATGTGTTTTTCCGGACAGCCAAAAAAAAAAAAAACAAGCAAGGCTTTGCTCACAAGCGTTGTTATGTAAGTTTACTGTTTATTTCTCCGTTTTTTTTTTCTACTTTCGTGAACAGAGAGCCCCATTTCCAGAAGATGAGCACACATACACACGCAGGCGCATTCTTCCGATGAGGGAACGCAACAACATTAACAAGAACAAACACAAAAGGAAAGGATACAGAGGCTGCAGCTCAGTCTGCGCTCTAGAAACAAAAGAACACAAGCGAGGAAGAGAAGATGACAGATGCAGCTTCTGCTGGTACGTCCTTTTCTAGTTTTTTTTTTTCATCTCTCTCTCTTCTTGTGCTCTCCTTTGCATCCTTTTCGCTTCTCTCGTTGTTTCACTTTTTGCAGCGTCTCTCAACGTCAGTTGTTGCCTGGTGTGCACGCAGTCCTTTGTGCTCTCCAGAATGTTGCTGATGCGGTGCCGCCGTCTACTCGCTTCTTTTTTTGTTTTTATTGTTTTTTCTTTGTTTTGTTCGCGTGTGATTTTAACTCCGCTCCAGTGGGGTGTGTGCGTGCAGACCTATACTCCTCCGCCACCCCTTTTTGGCTCAGACGCGTAACTGTTTTTATTTGCTTTACTTGAACTGTACTAGTTTCGTTTTTTACTTTCCCAGCAGTGCGTCAAGTGCAACTTTTTTTTTTTTCGAAAGAGGCAATGCCATCTCCTCCGCTGCCGTGATGCGGTCTCACCGCCACACATCTTTTTTTTTTTCTCTCTTCTTTGTTCAAGCTCTTGACGGTGTTCTGTTTCTTCTTAGCTGTTTACATTTTTGTGTCAGCGCAGAGGAACGGAACGAGTATGCGAGATGAAGAGATGAGGTGGTGGGCCTCAACACGATCAGCGGCAGCAGCCTGCGCGCATTCACTATGTACGGAACTTCCACCACCTTCAGAAAGAGAAAGGAGAAAGAGTGCTCCAGAATGAAAAGACATCACTTTTTTTTCCTTGAACGACGCACTTCAACAGGTGATGTGCGCGGCGGAGGAGCCGTGCAGAAATCAAAGACGTGTCTCGTCTCGCGGAAAAAAAAATACTAGGAACATCTCTTTGCTACGTTCCCTGCCGAGTAGCCTGTGCATTTGGAGGAATTGAATGAAGAAGAAAGCAGTTGTTGATTATGTTCCAACCGCTTCAAGACATATGAAAAAATAAACGCAGAAAACAAATCAAGCCGCTCACTCTTCTCTGTCTTCTGGGTTTTTTTTTTTTTCACTCCAATGCCAAAACCCACGCGACAGCTATAGTACCTTCCACTTCATCCTCCCTCTCCTTCTCTTTTTTCCGCCTCTCGTCTCCACACGCCGTCAACACGACTTGCTGTTCTTCCTCAACTCTGCAGACTTCCACCTTGTGCTATTTTTCTTCTCTCTCTCTCATTTACTCTTCTTTTTCTTTTCTGTTCGCTTTTCATTGCTCCCCCAATTTCGTTCTTTTCTCTTTTCTCCTCACTATTATTATTTTTTTTTTCTCTCTCTCTCCCTTCTTGTACCCGAACTAGTTCGCCTAGGATAGAGACACCAATCGCCTTATCGGGTTCCACATCGTCAGTCAGATTCACCGCGAGTACTACCGCTCTCTCTCTACCTCTCTTCCTCTTCTTATTGTATCGCTTGTTTTCTCTTCTAGGCACAGGCCCTCTCACCCCCTTCATCTTCATCACCGAGCATCACAATGGGAAACTGCTACTCCGAGCAGGAGGCGCGCGAGAAGGAGCGCAACCAGAAGCGCAAGGAGAAGCGGGAGGCCAAGAAGAACGGCAACGCCGCTGGTGGTGGTGAGGAGAAGAAGGACGACAAGGACGGCGCCGAGAAGGACGAGAAGAAGGAGTAACGAGCTCACGAAAGAAGAGAGAGAGAGAGAGAGAGAGAGAGCGCAAGAAAAGGTCAAACAGACCGCATCCGCAGCAGCACTCAGTAGACAACTGGAAAACAGGGGGAAACAAGCACTTCGGTGGGGACTGCGCGTGATGAGATACTTTGTGGGTTAGTTATGCTGACACGAAGAGTGAGAGAGAAGAAAAACCACAGTTGAGGCTTCTCCCTTCACGGTTGCTGAGAAGGAAGCTGGTCTGCACGGCTGTACTCGAAGCGTCGTGCACCTACGGCGCAGTGCGAGTACAACCGCATCATGCAGTTTCACAACCTGCCTTGGTGAGGTGGGTCGAACAGCCCGTCTTCTCCCTTTCACCTGGCCAGCAATTCTTCTCCTCTTTCCGGTGGTGGCCCTTCGCGTCGGTGCCGCTCTTCCTTCTCGCTTCATTAGGCGAGAGAGGGCGGGCTGTATCACCTCATCCCCAACACCAAAACGCACAGGCCTTCACATCCAAAGAAATTAGACAGGCGAACTGTTGTAGGACGGCCACTGAAGCGAGGTGCGGTGTGGCTTCACGCCTGCTTCTGCTGCGTGCTCTCTCGGCTATCTAGCTTAACACTCTCCCTCTCGCCCGCACTTGCTTCACCGCGGCAGTGACCGTCGTTTTTAGCCTCCTTCCATTTCTTTTTTCCATTGTGCCGATGCACCCGACGAAAAAAAACCACTTAATTTACACCACAGAAAAAAAAATAGCGCTTTTCTCTCTCTCTCTTTCTTTATTCTCCGCTTCTAGAAAGAAAATCTCTTATTCTCGTTTTCTCATTTTTTGCTTTTCCGTTTTTTGTTTTGCTTCCAATATTTTTATTGTTTGCGTATATTTTCATCGTCGAGAGTCCGCAGAGCATTGCCAGTTGCCTCTTGACGTGTGACGAGAAGGTGTATATGTGCATGTATTTGTATGTGTGTGTATGTGAGTGGGTGTACGGTAGTATTGCATCTTTTATTTGCTCAGTGGCTTTTCTTTTCTCCTAGATGTTGCGTGCGCAAATCCCGGAAGAGTTGTTCGCCGCTGTTTGTCATCTGTGTTTTTCTTTTTTCTCTTCTTTGTCTCTTCACCTTCACCTTCCGTCTTTCTCGCAAGCAGTGGCGCCGTAGCGTCCAAAGGGATATGCGCGAGTGCAGGGTGGCGTCACCGGAGAGTAAAAGAAAAAAAATTGACATCTTCTCTTCCTCAAATGCAAACACACACACACACGAATGCACACACACCAATGCACATACACCGAGTCGTCTTTCTTTCTTATTGATTCATCTCAGAATATTCAGAGACGTTTCGTATTGTCCAGAGTAAGACAATGTGCGGCGTCGCGAACAGTATTGAACAGAGGCACATTGATGAAACAAACAGAGAATATATATGAAGTTCACATGTCAAATTTGTCCCTTTTATGAGTGTCTCGATCGTGAAACCTGTGTCCTGAAGGTATATTTGGGGCGAGTCTGACGGTGCACAGCAAGCACCGTTGCTCTCTGCTCACGCAAACTACACTCTTTTTCTTTTTTTTTTGTGTGCGAGGTACCCCAAGGCTGATTTTCAGCTAAGATTATCTCCGCACGACAAAAAAAAAAAAGGAAAGAAATGGAAAAGTCACACGTGGCAGATTCTTACCCGGTGTCGCGGTGCATCAAGAGCAGCACACGTCGTTTTCATTGTTACCTACTCCCCGTTTTTCTTCTCCTGCGTTTTTCTTTTCTCACTTCGTTTGCTTTTTATTTTCCTTTCTATTTTGCCGTTGTGTCAACAACAAAAAAAATCGTATTATTCTATATAAGGCAAAAATACATATGAAAATACGGAGCTCAAATGCTCACGACGCAGTAGAACTATTTTCACCTCCTTCACTGAGCCTCGAGTGACAATCAATCTGAGCAGAAAGTAATAACTAAACAATGGCTTTTTTTTTCGGGGGTTTCTCTGTGGTGAGGCGATGACCGTTAAAAGCTGCGTGGACGGAAAAGGGATGCTCAGCTGACTTCTGCCCCTTTTTTCTTTTAGTTTTCTCTCTGCGGCCCACCTGAAACGCATATTTGCGACGTCGCCGTCTCACTGCACTCCTGTCCTTTTTCTTGTAGTGCGATCTGAAAAACAAAAAATGCACTCAACAGAGTGTATTTTATGGATGTGATCAACAGGAGCAAAAAACAAAAAAAAAGAATGTAAAGGTACAGTATGAATGGCTTAAGAAGGCTTCGAGGATCTCGAAGAGTGTTGCAGCAGCAACATGTAGGCGAGAGGTGCGCGACGAAAGCAATTGGGTTGGGTTGTTGCAGCCCTCTTTCCGCTCGATATCGCATGTCATGCGTTTCCTCATCTTTCTCTATTTATCATTGTGCTCTGTTTCTATTCTTTTTTTTTTCTACATGTGAGTGCTCCTTCCTCTTCTTTATCTTTTCCTGAATCTCCTCTCTTCTCCTCGCAATACCCGCACAGAAATTTTTTTCCCGGCTCTTCAACGACTCTCGCTAAGGCTTCACACTACTCACTCTCCGCGCGGCACTCTTGTTTTTCTTTATTTCTCTTTCCTCGATTTGTTGCCCCTCTCCCGCAAAGTTCTTCATCCCCATCGCTCCTACGCACACAGGTGTTGCCCTCTTATACATCGACACAACACACAACATTCATACACACACAAACACACACGCACACGCATCTCTTGTCATAATGGGTTCCATCTGCTCCACAACGAAGGCGGCCGCGAAGGAGGACTTCGAGAACGGCAAGACGGAGGCGCAGAAGGACTCCGACGCGCAGCGCGCCGAGTGGCAGAAGGCCGGCGAGGAGCAGACGAAGGAGATGAAGGAGAAGCTGCAGCAGCACCGCGACGAGTTCGAGAAGAACATGGACAACAAGCAGAAGGAGTGGAAGCAGGACGCAGAGAACAAGCAGAAGGAGTGGGAGGCGTCTGCGGAGAAGAAGAAGCAGGAACTGCAGCAGGACGCCGACGAGAAGCAGAAGGAGCTGCAGAAGGAAGCAGAAGGTAAGCAGAAGGAGTGGGAGCAGGATGTGAAGGACAAGATCGACCACGTCACCGCGTAGAGCTCAAGCTTTTTTCTCTCTCTCCTCTCTTCTCTCCCCTCTCTTCTCTCTCTTCTCTCCTTCTCTGCGTCGCAAGAGCCTCTGCCCCCACCGGCAGTCACGGGTTTAGCAACACACAGACACACACGCGCACCCAAGCTTCAGTTGTGCGCACCGAAGTTTAGATTATGTATTCCATATTTTTCTATTACTGTTCCTCTCTTTTTTTTTTTACTAATTTTCTTCTTCATGATGGGTAGAGAACAGCAGCCGAAACGTTCTCCGAGCTTTCCTTTTCTTGTTTCTTCATGTACAGGTGCTGTCTTACACGCCTCTGCGTTTCAACGAGAGGGGGAGGAGGAGAGAGAGAGCCCAAGAAGAAACGGCAAAAAAAGAAAGAAAGAAAAAGCTCTTTCTGTCGGCGCCGCAGATCTTATGTATTTGACATATCTCTGTGTGTGCCTTTCCCCCCCTTTTTTCTTTTTTTCGTTGTTTTCTTTCGCCGTTTCACGCCACAGATGCTGGAGGAGCTGTGCACAACGCACATCTGCCACATAAATGAAACCCGCTCTTTTGATGTACGCGCCGCCTTCTCTCTCAAGAGTGGCGAGAGGAATCTTTCGTGCCTGCACCCCGACATAAAAGCAGGGTCCACACGAATCCGCGCGTCGTCTTTCGTTCTCTCTGTGGTGTGTGCTTGCGTGTGTGTTTGCCTCTCCTACGCTCACATCTACCTCTTTACGCAGCTCCCTGTGCTTGTGTGTTTCCGTGGCTGGTCGGCAAGGGGTGTGTGTACGGCGACTATAATCTATATGTCTTTTTTTGTTTTCTCTTTGCTTTCATTTTTTCTTTCACCAAATAGCTTGAATTTGCGTATCGCACTTCGACCTGTTTCCCTTCTTTGCTCTTTTTTTCTCAGATTTCTCCGGGCTTCTCTCCCTGTCGGCCGTTGCAAAGGGCTGTCTGTTGGGCCCATGATCAGCGTCTTCCCCCTTTTTCTCTTTTTCGGTTTGTGTGTCTCCTGTGAGTGCGAGTACGTGTACGTATGTGTCTGTGTGTGTAGCAGCGCATGAAGGGCGATCGCTTTCTTTCTCTCGCTCTCTCTGTCGCCTATAAAAGGCAAGCTGACTCGCACACAGAGCATCGCACATGCGGTGCTGTCTTCTTCCTGTACTCTTGCGCGCCTGTGGCTCGAACTACTATGCTAATTTGTTTTTTGTTTTCTTTCTGACATCCATGCTTTGACGCAAGGAAACGAAGAAAAAAAAAGAAAACAGTAGCGCACAGGATAGAGAAGGAGGGCAGCATTGACGCCGCGGAGCATCAAAACAACGCTCAAACGCTGTATGAGAAGAATTTGTTCGCTGTAGATGACGACTCTAAAAAAGAACTATTTTCCTCTTTGTGTACTATTGTTATGTACCTACCACAATAGCTGTCGGTAAAACACAAAAAAAAAACAAAAGAAAAAAGAAGAGACTTACGAAATACGTGTTTGAGAGGACAAGTAGAGCGTAAAGTGCGTCCTCGCTCAGCATGTCTTTCCCGCGTAAGACTCTAGCATGTACACCGAATATCCATGCACAGGTACTTGACGTGATTGTGAATATGGCGGCATCCTGTGATTGCATGTTGGCCTCCTCAGCGGTGTGCGCTTCTCTTACATTACCTGCGTGAGTAAGACGCGTCACTCAGTGGGATGGCAGTGCATCACCGTGTCGACATTGCCTTTGCAGTTTTCCGAGAACAAAAACACAAAAAGCGCTGTACGAATTGGCTGCATGTGTGTGTTTGTGTATTGCCAAGGCAAGTCGTCACGAGCTCACAACGAGTCTTAATGTGCGCGTCAGGTGCAAGCGGTGTGTGCACGGTGGTTTTTGGCCACACCATGATCCTTTTCACTTTTCTCCCATCTGCCCTTAACCTTTTTTTTTTTCTTAAACGCTTCTTTTCGTCTACTTTATTTCTTTCCATTCCGCTGTGATACGGCCTCCGCTCACTCGACCGCTTCACAAACTGCGTGCTCTCTCTTTCTTCACAATACCCGCTACCTTCTTTTTCTTCTCTCTTCCTGTACACTGCAAAGTAGCCTGAAGATTCTTGATCTTGCGTGTGTGTGCGTGTGCATGTGCTTGTGTGCACTACATCCAATTTAGATCGTATTGTTCTTACTTTCGGAGTGGCCCCCCTTTTTTTTCCTCTTTCTCACTCTTTCTGTCTGTGTGTGTGTGTGTGCCCTTGTCTGTGTGGCTGCTCTTACTCACCTTCCTACCCCACTGAAGAAAAAAGAAAAGACGTACCAGCTCGTCGGACGGTCTTTTTATTTCTCTTCTTTTTGCGTATCCGTGTCTTTGTCGACACTGTGGCTTTCTCCTGTCGGTGGGTTCTGCACGTCCGTCTCCCGCTCTCTCGTTCACCCTGTGTATTTGTGTTCTCTTTGCAGCGGATCGCGTGTGGACCTCTCCCGTCTCTTGAAAGCACTAGAGAGGAGCAACGGAAAAAAAAAATCAGCTGGAGCAACGCTTTTATCTTTTTCTGTTTCTTGAATTCGGCGTCACCGCTTCTTGTTTGCGTTGGTAGCTGTCGTCGCCCATCTCGCTCTCTCTGTCACTACCATTTGTGTATTCCCTGTACGTAAGAAGGGGCGGAAGGTAGAAGCAGGTCACTACGTCCACTTCTCGTTTAATTCTTTTTTTTTTCATTTGCGGACAGCGTTCGAGGTTGAAAGTGCGCGATTCAACACTCTACTCTCCACCAAGTGAAAGAGAAAACGCGTGCAAATCGCCAAAAAAAAAGGAAAGAATAGTGAAAAAAGAAAAAAAAGAGAGTCTTCTTATTGAATTTGTGTTGCGGCACATCCGCATCATCCACTCTTCCTGTTTTTTTCATTATTTGTTTGCTGCAGGAAATTCGTGTAGCTGCTGTTTGCTGTTTTCTGCAGTGAAGGGACATACACTAATTTTTTTGTCACGGGAGGCTCTCTACAACCTTCTGTTTCTAGCTCGCATCGGTGGGGAAGCTAGGTGTGCTGGTGACTTGGCGAGAAGCTAGCAGGAGACGAAAGGAAGATATTGCCTGTCGTGAACTCTTTACAAGCTCTGCCCAGCGACTGCGGAAAAGTCGTTTGCCGGCTTTTTGTTTGTTGTCCCTTCTTATTGTTCTGCGGCTCCTCTCCAAGCCCCTCTCTTTCGAACACAATCCCCTTTTCCCCCTTTGAGTTCTCGTTCTTTTCCTTCCTTGTTTCGGAGATTTTTTTCTCTCTATTTAGGAAATCACGTGTATCGTAGCGTCAAGGAAAAGAAGAACAAAGCAGAGAAATAAAAAAGTAGGATTGCTTTTTAGGAGGTTTCTTTTCCTCTTTTTTTCTCGTTGGGTAGTTTCCTACTTGTTTTTAACGCATTATTTCTTAATTTTTTTATTTGATTAAGTTGACTATTATTCTTTTTTCTTTCTCCTCTGTGTTCGCGTGCCTCTAAGTTTCTCTGCAACTTCTACTTTAGAAGGCACTATTGCTCTTAGGCGCGGAACTCTCCTTCGCGTGAGTTTTTATTATTATTGGAGGCTTCTCCAGTTCGTAACACGGAATCAGACGGACACGCAGGACAATGGCCTCCAACAACCAGCCCAACACCTTCGCCGAGGCGCACGTCGGCCTGCACGCAAAGCTACTCAGCGCACTGCAGTCTCTCTCCGCGGCCGCCGCTTCTGGCACTGCGAGCGGCAGCAACGGCAACGCGAGTCACGGCAACATCGCCCCTACGCCGCTTCTCGTGCGCGTGCTGCGGCGCACCGCGGCGGACTTCGCCGACGTGATCGTGGATGGCCGCTGCGCGACGGGCAGCCGCCAGGTGGGCAGCGCGGCTGCTGTCTGGGTGCATCACAACGCCGCCGCCCGCAGCGCCGGCGGGACGTCCCCGCAGTCGAGTCCCGCCACGGTGCCTGCCACGTCCGCAGCCGGTGGGGGCTTGTCGACGTCGCCAACCAGCACGGCTGCGGCTGCGGCTGCCACGACCAGCCCCACCAGCATCACCCCGCTGTACCACACCGAGGCAGCGATCAACGAGTGTCGCAGCCTGCTGGCCCTCTACGCGATGCACTGCCTGCTGACGGCCTCGGACCTGTACAACAGCAGCGTCCACAACAGCAACCAGCGGGTGCACGCTGGCGCGGATGGGCGGGTGCGCCAGCTTCCCATGACGGCAAGCCAGTGGGCGCCCGAGGTGGCCATCATCGTGGCCGAGACGGAGGCTGCTGCTGAGGAGCTGGTGCGTGTATGCCGTGCCCTCGTCGAAGCGTGCAGCTGCGGGGTGCAGGTGTCCCTGGCGCTGGGCAGCAAGTCGCCCGCCTCTCTTATCGTGCGGCCGATGCCGGCAGGCGGGGCAGCAGCCTCCTCGACGGGCGGCAACAGTGGTGCTGCCAAGGGAGACGCCAACGCCGGAAAGAAGGAGGAGGAGCGGCGGAAGGGGACGGAGTGTCCGTGTGCGGCGTCCATCCTCGTCACCACGACCCACAGCTTCCTCAACTGGAATCTCACCACGCTGCTCAACACCGGCGTCGACGTCGCCATCGCTGAGGAGGAGAGCGAGGCGGAGGGGAGCAAGGACAAGGATGCGCCACCGCGTACCCGCCGCGTCTACCCACACGTGACAGCTGTGGTGGTGGAGGAGATTGCGCGAGCGGCGACGTCGGCCAACTCGGAGAAGGTGATTCAGCAGTGGCGGGACGTGCACAACGCTCTTGGCACTGCGATGCCGCGTCAGCACACCCGCTACTGCTCTGCTGCCCATCTCTTGCCACATTTCCTGTGGATCTGCCGCGGCCCGATCTCGCGTCTGCCGTCTTCGTTGCGCCAACTGCTGAGCCGCCGCAGCCGCCGCTACTACCAGCTGCAGCCATCGACCTACGTCAGCTCCGCCGCCGTCGCCCTGATGCCGCACCCGCAGGAGGGGCTCAGCACGCCGGCCGAGTCGCTGGGCATCCGCCTGGTGCTCTCGCAGAACGCGAATGACAAGGACGCGCAGCTGCGGCGCATCGTCACCGACCGCAGCGGGCTCTACCACCGCGTTCTCGTGCTCACCCACAACAAGGAGGTGCCGCAGCTCAACACGTTGATCGCCAGCTGGGGCGTCAGCAGAGATTACCCCAGCACGACTGTCGCGGCCAACTCCGCAGCGGCGACGCAGATGTCCATGTCGGCCTCGTCGCCGAACCTCGTGCACGCCACGCGTCGCATGGACTCTCTCGTAGCGCAGCAGCAGTGCCACGCATCCTACTTGGGCTGCTGCGATGCGGCAGAGAGGGTGGCGGCCACAGATGCCTCCGCATCGCAGCAGCCCAGCGACGACGCGCCGTCGCCCGTCGTGGTTTCCCTGGTTGCCTGGGACGCCTTCACGGCGCTGGATGTGATGGATGTTGATGTGATTGTGCAGTACTACCCGCCGCAGAAGTCGCTGACGGAGCAGGAGTGGGCCGAGTTCATTCAGCTGCTGCACACGACGGTGGATGGAGAGCGCGAGATCGAGCTGTCGCTGCGGCAGAACCGCAACAACAAGGAGGACAACATCCGTGCGAAGCTGAGCCAGCTCATGCAGTCCACCACCACGTTCAACACCACAAGCACCACGACTGCGACCACGAGCCCTACGGCTAGTACGGCGGAGGCACAAGATGGAACGGCGGCGAAGGGGGCTGCGTCTCCGTCGGCAAGCCCCTCTCCTGCCCGCGCATCCGCGAGCCGTCCCCTCCCCGTGCTGATCACGCTGATGGTTGCCGCAGACTTCACCCTCACCGCCTACTTCCTTCATCAGTATTTGTACAGCGGCGGCAGTGGGTCGCTGACTGCCGCCGCCACGGCCTCTTCCCTCGCCTCCATCACATCCCTTCCCGGTAAGCCGGGCGTGCAGGAGCCGATCGAGCACCCCACGCCGGTGTTGGACATCTCCCCGCGCCACCCGTACTTTATCCCGCTCGTGTGTGGACACGCCGGTGGTGCGGAGTGGCCCGAGGCGGCGCCTGGTGCTCCGCCACGGCCGCGCGAAGCGGTGCCGAGTGCGAAGGCGGGCGATGCACCGCTGCTGACACACTTTGCAACGGGTGAGGCGGTGAACATCCGCAACGTGCTCGTGGCGAAGCTCGCGAAGGAGCGCGGACGCGGTGATGGTGCTGCTGCTGCGGCGACGACCACAGCCGCCGGTGCGTCCTCGCCGGTGATGCTGCTGGCCCAAGGCAACGTGTCACTCGCCGGCAGCAGCCCTACAAGCGGCGGCGGCGGTGGTAATTCAGGTGCGGCGGCGGCGGGTGCCAGTGCGTCGGGCAGCGGCAATCTTGCGCGGACAGGGAAGAGCGGCGCCGCTACAGGCAGCGGTGGCAGCGCGAATGGCAACGGGGCTGCGGCAAATTCTAGCGGCACAGCGGGGCGGTTCGCCGGCAGCGGTGGTGGTGGTGGTAATCGGGATGGCGCAGGAGCCAACACGGCTGCGGCGGGTAGCAGCGGGGGTGGCGGCAACAAGTCGTCCGGCAACGCACAGCGATCGAGCAACAGTGGCGCGAGTGGCGGCGGTGGCGGCCGGGGCGGAAAAGGAGCGAACAGCTCGTCCACGGCATCGAGCGTAGCAGCCCCGGGCACCGCGGCATTAGGTGGCAGTGGTGGTGGTGGACAGACCGATACCAAGTCCTCCACCCCGTCGACGTCAACACCCTCGCCCAAGTCGGTGAACGAGGAGAAGGCGGGCGGCGGCGGCGGTGGTGGCGGTGGTGGCCGGCGCCGTGTGCGTAGCGGGCGGAACAGCAACGCGAACGCCGGCGGGTCGGGAGGCAAGAAGGCGTAGGAGCACTGCGTCCACCCCTGCTTTTGCGTTGTCCATCGCGCGAATACGAGCGTGGAAGCTGCTCTCTATTTTTTTCTTCGTTCCCGTGAAATGAGCACGAGGGCTCTTGGTGTGTGTGTGTGTGCGTGATGGGGATGGTGGAGGAGCGTTGAGTTGGCATGCACCAAGGCTGTGTCTCGCTTACCAATTGCTGTACTCACCAATTCTTTTTTTTTTTGTTTAATTTATGTGTCGCCGCTTGATGCGGTGCTTTGCGTGTCTTTTTCTCTCTCTGATTAGTCATAAATGTACGCCGTTGTGCTTGTCGAAGCACTGTTTTGTTATCATCTGCGTGTTCTTTATTTTTTTCTTCTATTTCCTCCTGCCTTTTTTTTTCCCCCCTTTCTTCTCTTCATAAGGGTGAAGGCAGCTTTGTGCCCTCTCCTCAGCTCCTCTCCCTCTTTTCTCTCCTCTCTCTTCCCCTCTCATGTTTTGCACTGTTCTCTCCTCTTTCAAGGCGGTGTTGGCATCTTCCGGTGATCTTCATATCATAGTGTGTGTTTTGTATTTTTACTTTCTTTTCGTTGTGGTTCGCTGCTTGAATCCCAGGCACCCAAACTACCGTAGCTTTTTGCATGTTTTTATTTTATTTTTAAATATGTGTTTTGTGGATGGTGCAAAGTACGAGGACAACGTTGACTTTACTTTTTAGTTTTTATTTTTCTTTATGTTGTGCGATCGTTATCCACCCGTGCTGAGGGTACTTTGAGAGAACAGAAGAGGGAAGAGAGAGAAAGAGAGAGGAGGTGAAAGAAGGAGAGAGAAGAAATCGAAATTTATTCTTTTCTGTCTTTTACTGGGTTTGTTTGAGTTTTCTGATGTTACACGGAGAACAAAGGACAACAAAAGAGAGAGTGAATACGAACGGTTGGGTCAGCTTTTCAGGGGCAGAACCGCATTGCCGATGCTTCTGGCTGCGAAGAGTCGCGGCGAAGGCGGTTGTGTTTGTGCTCGCTGACTTAAAGTAGGATATTGTCCCACTTGGTTGTTGCGATTCTCTCTTTTCTGTTTATGTTTATGTATGGAAGTGTTGCATGTGTGTACTTGAGTGTCTTTTTGTTTTTTTCCTTCCCTCTTTCTTTTGTGTTTGTGTGTTCTCTTTTTTCTTTTATTTTTTCTTTATTATTTTTGAGAGTGTGAAAGTTGACGCAGCCTCTGTGTAGGTGCATGAACGTCTGCTGCTGCTGGTGCTGCTGCTGCTGCTGGCGGAGACGCACGTTGTCTGAAGTTTCCTTCTTTTTTCTTTTTTCTCTTATCTTTGTCTGTTTGGTGATGACTTTTTACTGTTATTATTATTTAACTCTGCACACTGTTGTGCTGTGGTGTGTCAGGGGTGGAACTCCTAAGGGAGCTGTGGGTGAGAGGGAGGGTGTGCAGGACGGCGCGCTGCTGCTGTGTGGCGTGGCCAGCTAGTGAGGGAGGGTTGTGATGCATGTGTGGGCAATGTACGCCGCACCAAAGCCTCTAAAAAAGAATTTAGTCCAAAAAATAAAGGGACGCTTGAAAATGCGCTTGACAGCGTTGAGGGAGAGAAGAAACGCCGGCGGTAGATGTTCCGCACGCGAACACACTTTTGTCTAGCGGTGGCTAAGAGAGTTCTTCCATTCCCAGTTGCCGTGAAGTAGCAAGCAGTGAAGATAGTGAGGTAGGAAAATAAAAATGACGGAACAGCTTTTTAGTATTGCTGTGTTGTGCGAGCTGGAGATTACCATAGACAGTACACACGTACTACTCCCAAGCTTCACCCGTTGTCGGTGGTTGCGCGACGCGACGACTGGTAACGAAAGCGGCGTAAATGTCAAGCGAGCACCAACGCAGCCACTCTTCTCACAATGTTTGTACCACCTTTTTACCGTTCACACCCTTCTTTTCTCGCTTCTTCTACTTCTCCTTATGCTCTCTCTCTCTCCTTTTTCGTTTGACAGGAAAACAAACGGCCAAAAAAAAAACCAAAACAAAACACACACTAACACGACGTTGTCCATATCTAGTTATCTTAGTGGAGTCCGACGAGGTTAAATTCGTTTCGTCTTGCTCACGTCTTCCCTCTCTCTCTCTCTCTCTCTACTTACTCACCGCGCGTAGAGCTCACCTGTCTCTCCTAATGCCCAAGTCCGCCCCTTCCGACGAGAACTCGGTTCTCATTAAGAAGCTGAAGCACGCCTGCGCCACCTATGACACCGCCTCGAAGAAGTACCTCTCAGCCGTAAAGGAGCTGGACAGCGCTATGGAAAGTATCGCGATTGCCATTCGCGAGCTGGCCCAGGGAGAAGAGAACACGGCGCTGCGGGATAAGGCGGACCGCCTGTGCACCTCGGTGGACCGCCACATGGCTGGTCGCAGTGCGGGCAGTAACAGCGCACCGAGCAAGTCGCGGCGTGCCTCTGCGGCGGACCCCAACAATGCAAGTGCCATGGACGCTGAGAATTACACTTTTGTTACCTACATGAACGACTTCACGCGTGAGATTAGCGTGGCTATCGACGAGCTGAAGGAGTCCGTCAAGGTCGCGGAGAAGGCCAAGACAACACACGACGACATGACTTCCAAGTATAACAAGAAGCGCACGTCGGTCAGCGACCTGGAGACGAAGCTGGCGAAGAAGAACCAGGGCATCTCCAACAATCCGAAGTTTGCGCAGAAGGTGGCGGAGCGCGACGCCGCCAAGGCAAGCCTTGACGCGGAGACGGAGAAGTACAATACGGTGTATCAGGGGCTGCTGCAGAAGCGGAGCCAGACGCTGCAGCGTGTCGTGGGGGGCCTGAACAAGTACACTTCCAAGTACTATGAGTCACTCTCAAAAACCATTAGCTCTTAGAAGGGCAAGCGGAAAGAAAGCTCTCTGTTTCTGCTCTCTCTCACTATTTGTTTTTCTTTTTTTTGGAGCGGGAAAACGTCGCGGGAGTATGGGCGAGCAGTCGTTGTTATTGCGCAGTAGGTCTGAGAGAGAGAGAGAGAGGCGGGGGAAACGCAGGATTGTGCAAAGAGAAGCGTTTCGCTCTCGCATTCGCTGTCAATCTTGTGGTAAGGCTTTATCTCTCTCACTCTTTGAACGACTACGATACGACTTCAGCGGCGTGCTGTAGAGAGAATGGCGACGTGGCAGCTTGTCGACTCATTAATCTTCTTGTCTTGTTTTACTTTCCTGCTACCTGCTGCGTGTTTTTTTTTGTTTCTTCTCTCCCGTCATTGTCGTACGCACTTTTCTCATTTTGGCCTGCCAATTCTTATTTATTTTTTCCGCGTAGCGCTATCAGTGTGTCAGGGTGTCGTACAGCTGCTTAGAAAGGGCATTGCGGTGGGCTTCTGTGCTGCCTTTCTCTTTCGTCTTCCATTTTTGTCAACCTTTTGTGCAAAAGAAAAAAAGCGAGTTGCGGCCCATGGGCAGATTAGCTGCTTTGTGCTAAGATGACCACTTTTTTTCCTTTGGCTTGTGACCCGTTCCATCTGGCGCTACATCTGAGACGTCTCACAAGACGTTCAGCTGCGCTTCACCCATTTCTTCTCATTTTTCTTTTGTTGTTGTCTTTGTTTGTTGCCCTCTTATGCACGCTCCTCATCGATGTCTTGACTTTCGGAGGAAGACATGGCAAGACGTGGAGGTGGCTGCAGCAAAAACAAGGTGTTTTTCCGTGCCCACGTAGATCCAAGCGGTGCCTATAAACCACTCGAAAAGAAAAGGAAGTGAAATACACACAAAAAACATACAACAGCAAATGCGATTAGCGACACGTGGGAAACAAATCAGGAAATACTTCAACCACTTTATTTCCACACCTTTTTTTTCTAGATCTGATTTTCTTTTTTCACTAACATTGAAATACGTTTTTGCTGAAAGGCAAATGTCATTTTTTTTTACCTGTTCACTCCTTTCCCCGGCGTTTCTCTCCGTTATTTTCTTAGCAAGCTTCCTCGCCTCTCGAGGTGCCGAAGTCCCCTTTGCCTTTGCCTGCGCTTGCCCCTCTTTTCCTTTTATCAATTTTTCCCTGTACACGAGCTACACCTTCCGCTCCATCTTGTTTTTAACAAAAAAAAAGTTTACAACGCGTTGGAATTATTATTTTTTTCCCACCCCTTTCTTCTCTCTTTCTCTCTCTCATTTTTGTCTTCTCCTTATCACCACCGCAGAGGTGAGAGGCAGACGATGGTGGCGATTGCAACAATTTGCGTTGTTGCGTTGTGGACTCCTTGGTGTCGTCGCTGAGTGAATTACGCAGGACACCTTCCCAAGTAAAGAAAAGTAAACAAAACAAGACAATGAAGGTATGCATGCTGGAGCTCTATAGATCAACACACACACAAAAAAAGGAGAACTTGTGCACGTGTGAAGCTCGCCGAGTACTTAAGTTTTTCGTCGCACTAGATGACTCAGGTGCGCATTCCCCCCTTTCTTCTAACGGTACGAAAGGGTAGAGTGGCGTATGAGAAAAACAACGCATGGGCTAAAGAAGTGAGTATACTTCACGATGCCCATCTGCTGTCAACGTACACGTGTTCCGATAAGAAATTTACTGCGGAGGCGGTGCCATAAAACGCAGAAACAAATAGAAAACGATGGACCTTAAGTATTAACTTCACCGCTCTTCGCTTTCCTCATCTTCTTTCTCTTTTCTGCCTGTGGTGGCCTGAAATCACAACGTCAATGCCACTGTCCTTCTTGCCTTCCCCGTCGATGCGCTGTCCTTTCACACAGCCAGACCAGAGACGTGCACCGCGCGCCTTCGCTGTTGACATTAGCTACGGCGTGGCTTTTTTAAAAGCTGGAAAGGAAATAACGCCTATTGCAACTTCACAACACGTGCTTCAAAAAAAAAATAACACTTCAGATTAAAAAGATCACAACCGCTGTTATACGTTTCTTTCCTCTTTTTTTCACCGCTTCTCGGTTGATCGTCAATTGCTTGTGCTTGACACGGAGGCGTTTGCTGATCCCTTTCACGCCTCTGTTCTACTTGCGTGTGTCTCGGGGGAGGGGGACAATGTTCCGCAGCAACAAGAGTCCCTCGCCGGCAAGCGCCAATTACGATTTCGCCCTCCGCCACGAACGCGTGAAGCTGTTTGCCCGCGTTTTGAAGCAGTTTGACACCAATGTCACGCGCACCGTCCAGGCGATGCGCGAAGTGGCCGGCAGCTTCTCTGTCGTGGGGGAGAGCTACCACGAGGTGGCGCAGTGCGTCAACAACACAAACCCGTGCAGCGCGATGAACCGCCCTTACCACATTGCCCACGCCAACAGCAACCGTGTGGTGGAGAGCTACGGCGCTGATCTGCAAGGGGCCGCCTCTTTCTTTGCGAAGGAGATGACGAGCCTCCGAGAGGGGGAGCAGTACGTCGCCTTCAACAGCGGCGTGCACCAGACAGTGTTGCAGCGGTTGCACGAGGTCATCACACGTGCGAAAAAGACAGGTGAGCTCGGCGACGAAGTGGCCGCTGCGCTGCGCAAGTCCGTCGCGGCGAAGAAGATTGTGCAGAAGAAGGAGGCCAAGTACACACGTCTTGGCAAGCCACTGACGGCGAGTAAGCGCTACAGCAAGCAGCACGAGGAGATGCAGCGCCGATCGCAGAACTACGAGGCGAAGCTGCGTGCGTTCGACGCCGAGTACGAGGCTGTGATGCAGCGACAGCTCTACGTTGCGGGGCACACAATGGACGACTTCCTTGACGCCAACGCGGTGTATCTGGCACAGATGCTGAAGGTGCTGAGCTGCTTGGCGCCACACGGGGCAGATACGGTAGAGGGAATGGTGGCGGCCAGTCAGGCACTCAGCACGCGTCTTGGCGTGGCGCCGGAGGACCAGGTTGCATGCCGCCTCCGCCCGGCAAAGCTCGACGGCTCGCCTGACGCTTTTAGTCGCATCGTTACACCCGTGAAGGGCAGCCCAGGGAAGGCAAGCAACGCTTCGTCGCACAACTTCACCAGCTACTACCGCAACCGCAAGCACCGCGGTGCCTCTGCTGATCAGGCGCCACCCACTGCCCGCGCGTTGGATGGTGAGGAGAGCGATCAGGAGGGAGTTGCGGTGACGACGCACTCATGCTGGTCCACGCCAGGCAGCCCACAAGCGCAGGTCTTCTCCTCGCGCTCGCCGCAGCGGCCGCTTACCGGTGTGTCGGAGCCGGACCCATCACCGCCGCCCTGCCCCAACCCGATGGCGCGGCTGGCCGTGACGGCTGGGCGGGCGGGAGCAGCGAGGAGCACATCAACGGTGGCTGCTGGCCCGCCTTCTCCCGCTGCTGCTGCTGCTCCTTCTCGTGGCGCGAAGGCTGCTCAGCCCGTCGTGCCACGCTCTGGTGGGGGCGTGATCAACAAGACGTCGCAGCGGGTGGCGGCGGGTGGTGCGGGTGGCGGCGGTGGTACGCGGCCCGTGCTCAGCGCACCTGCCGCAGCAGCATCAGCAGCAGCCCCTGCGCGGCCGTCACGCACGGCCACCGCAACAACAGCAGTGGCTGCACCCGCCGCCGCTGCTTCAGCTGCTCCCGTCTCGGCACAGGAACGCAGCACCACGCAGAGCCCTGTGCGCGCTCCCTTTGGCCTCGGCACCACACCCGCCTTCCAGCCGCCCGTCGAGGCACGAGAAGATTTTCATGAAGCTGCGGACGTCCCTCCCACTGTCATGTCTGACGCACGAAGCCCTTCGGCCGTCAAGGCAGTGTCCGGCTCACCTCGTCAGCAACAGCGGCAGCAGCACCGCACCACTGCCGTCCGTGCACCGGCAGCGGTGGCCGTCGTGGACCGTGCCCGCTCAACCGAACCCTTTGACGACGACTACATGAAAGGTGTGGTGAGCTGCACAGCACGCGGCTCCCTTCAGCCGGTCAACCTTCTCGCCGAGATGGACGCGGCGGCGGAGGCGGCGAGCGCACCGCTCTCCCAGCGGCAGCGGCATGTGAACCCGCTGGTGCTTCAGCGCACCACGCTGCAGCAAGCAGAGCCACAGCTGCAGCCGCGGAAGGCAGCAGCACGTCGCTCCTCGGCTGAGCTCGTCACCTTCGCGCCACTGCACGGACGCCGCTCCGGCGGGGAGAGAAGCGACGCCCGCGGCTCGACGCAGCTCGTGGCCTCCGCGCCACCGCCCGACGACGCCACGCTTTCCTCCAGCACCGACTCACGTTTCCTTAATGACTCTGGTGCGTACGGCTTTCACGGTGGTGCCGCTCCTCCGCCACCACCGCCGCCGCAGCAACAACACCGTCAGGCGAGCGCCACCGCCATGAAGGTGACAATGCCAGCAGCCGGGATGAAGCCGGGTGATGCGTGGGAGACGGAGACGGAGACGGGTGGCGTGACGGGTCGCTCGCACGCGCTGTCGGCGAGTTACGCGTTGGACAGCCCCGCCTACGCGCCGCACCTACGCGGGATGGAGGCGACAACGTGGGAGGACAGCCGTGTGCGTCCATGCAGCCCTGCCTAAGAGGGCTCACTGTGCGTGTCACCTTCGCGGTATTCCTGTGCTTCGTATAGCGCTGAGTGGATGATCTTTTCTTCCATTTGCAAAAAAGCGCTGCATCTTTTTTCTTTCTTTTTCGTGTTTCGCCGTCTCTTCTGGCGGCTCGTGGTGACGCGTTTGAAGCGCGGTGTGATCGCACCTTCTTCTTTTTTTTTTTTTCTCATTTCCCCTTGTACATTCAACACGCAATCAAGCAGGCCCTATTGCTTATTTATTGTTCTCTAATGGGTTTGTTTAAGAGTACTTCTTTTCCTCCTTGGTTGCGATATGTTTTCAGAGTACTTTTCTTTCTTGGTTTTCTTCTTTCCTGTTTCAGAATCAGCAGAGTACGTCAATTTTTTTGTTTCTCTTTTACATTTGTACCTCTCCTCCATGTGTTGTGGGCTTCACCACTCTCACCTTGTACCCCTCCCTCTCTCCTCTCTCCTCCCTCCCTCTCACCAGAGATGTTTCGCTCTCAATGCTCGTCAGTGTTGTTGCGCAACTTTTTTTTTTTCTACTCAACGGTCTTTTTTTTTTTTACTTTCTATTTTTACCGCTGATGGTGTCGTTCCGCTCGTGACGGCATCCAGCGACTTGTACGTGATACAGCAGTGATGAACACAGAAAAAAAACCCCAAATGAACAGAACTGGACGCAACACAGAAAAAGAAAAAGAAAATACTGCGTTTGATGGTGCAGTGAACAGCCATGTCGACTCCTTGGGAGCCTGATAAGAGTGATCAAGAGGTGGAAAGAGGTGCGTGCTGGATGCGTGTGCACTTTTTATTCGAGACGTCGACGATGTGCTCTGCTTTTCTCGCTCCTTCTTACGGCGACCGAATAATGAAGCTTCTCACTGAGAATGCGCAGACGTGCGGGGAGTAGGAAACTTTTTTTTTATTATTGAAACGCCAGGTCTTTCACACGGCTCCCACTACTGTGATTTGGTCAAGGACTGATGACAGTCCACGTGTGGAGCCCCTCTTTTCCCTCTTCCAGGCTTTCTTTTTCCCTGGATTGTGAAGCAGCAGCTTTGCGCCGCTTTCTTCATCTTCTCTTTTCCTCATCCTCCTGTTGTCACTCCTTCTCTCTCACACTCACACATACACATGCGGGCACGCTAAACGACATCGCTGTCTTCTTCCGCTGCCCAAGCTTTGTCTCATTCCCCCGTGACGTTTCAAGCAAAAACATTTCTTTTTTCTTTCCTACCGCAGAGTATTCCACGTACCACTTCACCTCAGTTATCTTTTGTGTTTCTGTTCGTATCGAAAATAGGAAACAGCGAACATTTTTTTTCTCCCATTTTCTACCGTTTCGTGCGGAGCATCTCGCCTCACGGCTCACACCCGCCAAAAAGAAAAATCAACACCAACAACGTCTGTCTTTTCTTTCTTTCTTTCACCAGTTTTTCTGTGTCTCAAACCCACGTATATCAGCAAACATTTCTTCTGAGAAAAAAGCCAAAAGGGCATTTCTCCCACGCTTTTTAAGCCTTTAACGTTTGTTTCCCTCGCTCGTGTACTGCAGACTTCGTCTCTCTGCGCTTTCCACACACACACACCTTCTCATTCCCACAAGCACCCTTAATATCACATTCCTTCACCCTAACCCTACACGATTCGTTTGCAATCATGGGCAAGGCAGGCAGCAAGATTTCCAACATCACGCACTCGACGGCGAACACCAAAGACTTCAACCCCGAGTTCGACTACCGCACGGCAAACCTCAAGAAGCTGAAGGATGCCTACAAGAGCCTGAAGGACTCGCTGTCCAAGGCGATGGCGAACATGGAGGGCACCCCGCAGCGCATGAAGGAGGTCGGCGGCGGCTACTCGGCTGTGGCGGCGTGCCTCAACTATGGTGGTGGTGGCGGCAGCACGAGCCGCCGCAACAGCGCAGGCGACCCGAACGCCGTCTCCGCGAACGACGCATCATCGCCGAACGCCCCTGCGCGTCTGGACCGCGAGCTTGCCGATGAGTCCTTCCAGGCGTCGAAGAAGTTCTGCGAGGCGATGGAGACGCTCAGCACCGGCGTCTACCCCAAGTACCGCGGCACGCTGCAGGGCAAGGTGATGAACGAGGTGGACAACATGATCGCCCTCAACGCCCGCACAATTGCGCAGGGCAAGAAGACGGGCGACGCCATGTCCAAGTACATCACGGCGCGGAAGGCGGTGGTGACGAAGGAGAAGGCGGGGGCAAAGAAAGGGACGGACATGGCGCTTGACAAGACCTACGGCAAGCTCGTGGCCGACCGCGACACGAAGGAGAAGATCTACCAGACGGAGCTGGAGCACTTCGACGACCAGTACGAGACGATGATGGGCGAGGCACAGAAGTTTGCCGCCGAGTCGACTGAGATCTTCCTCGACTCCGTCGTCGGCTACTTCCGCGAGATGGTTGAGACAATCGACTACACCGAGACGCCGACGCGCAGCAAGACGCGTGGCCGCTCGCTGGGTAATGGCGACCTGCAGCACGATGAATCGCGGGAGCCGACGTACGCCGCGTCGAACAGCTCGCCTGAGGTGCCGGTGAAGACTGTGTAAGAAAAGAAAAAAAAAATACAGCAGGCAAACACACGCAGACGTGAAAAGAAGGAAGAAGAGGAGAGGGATACGATCTGTGCGTCTCCCTCTTTCCTTCTCAACGTTGCTTCGCGTACTTTGTAGCGCGGTTGAAAACTGAATTTTACAGTCGTAGGCGGCAAGCCGTCCGCGTACACCTCTCTCTCTCTCTCTCTCTTTTCGACGCCCTTCTCGTCACATAAGCCTAAACTGCACAAACAAACGAGCTGAAGGCGATATATGTTTACCGGAGGAAACGAAAGTAAACGAGATGGGTAAATAGTTGAGTCTGCCTCACAAAAAAAGGGAACTCCCAGATAGGTTAGCGTTGACTCTTTTTTTTTTTCCTGTTGCGGCGTGCTGGCATTTCTATGCCTCACTGCTCAGCATTGCAGAAGAAACAAAAGATTTTCTCCCGTGTTTTTCTTTTTTCGTTTTTCCCATTTTTCCTTTCCACTCGGTCTCGTCTCCGTAGCCGCTGTTTGTGTTGACGGGAGCCCTTCATTGTTGTTCTCTCCCATGTTGTGTCTCCCTCGCCACAACAGCGCAGATGCGAGAGACGCGTAGAGGGACGCCTTTGCCTCCCCAACTATTTTTTTTATTCCTTCTTTGTTGTTTTGGCTCGAGTAGATTGCTCTGTCACCTTTGCTTCTCTCCGATAGAGCGTCGAGTACAGCAACAACGACAAGGAAACGTACGCCGACGTCGAGGATGAAAAATCGGAGCAACGAGACACTCGAAAAGAAAAGGATAGCATTTGCTAATAGTCGTCGATTGACCTCATTCCTGGGTCTACTTCGTTTGATATCTGCTCAGTCGTTTCTCTCCCGCTTCTCTACTGTTTTTGTTTCTTTCATCGCGTACTTTTAATATGGGTCCTTTCTCCCTTTTCTCCTTTTATGTTCCCCCTCTCTCTCTCTTTGTTTACCCCTTTCCAAATTGGAGCTTCACGTCCTTTCACTATTTTTTTTTTCCTGTTGTTGTTGTATTATGTGAGAGTGTATGCGGGTATGAAGCCGCATGGGAGTGCGACGCGTCTCATATTTTTTTTCTTATCTTCTACTCATTTTTTTCTCTTCTTTTCCTTCCTGTGCCTCTGTGTGATGATCGGCCTGTTTGACCTCAGCAGGCTCTGTTGTAGTTGCGCGCTTTTTTGTTTTATTTGGTCCTTCTTCTTTCTCATTGAATTTCTCGCTCGCTTCGTGCTTGTCTTACTTAAAAATAAATATGTATGCATTTTTCCTTACGGTTTCTACCTGTGCCTGGAGACCTCGAAAAAAAAAAAACAAAAAGAGAGAGAGAAGAGCAGCCAGATACACACACAGATCAAAAGAAAATGAAAAACGAAGAAGGTAGAGGAAGGGAGAAAGAAACCTGCTCGGCCATGTTGGCGGCAGTGTGAGACTTGGTGGTGGAGGCGGGAGAAAGCAGAGGCGTGAAGTGGGAGGCGACAAATCTGGGGTGTAGGCGAGCAGGTGATGAGCGCTGCGATGACCAATATTGGAAACGAAGCAAGATGACCGTCTAGTCCGCCTTTTGCTTTCTCTTCCTCTCTTGTAGGCTGCTCGATGCGCGTTGGCCGCCATGCAACCAACCTTCTTTACTTCCTTTTTTTTTCCAATTTACGACGGCACCTTCTTTTCTGTTTTCTTTTCAGCTCTCCGTTTGTTCTTTCCTTCTCTCTTCGACTGGTTTGGCGACTTCGCGTTGCATCTCTCAATCTCTACAGTATATTTGCGTTTCTTTTTTGTTTTGCGGGACATGTGATGTGAGCTTACGTGTCGATACTCGTTTTTGGTTTCCACTCTTCCAAGTTTTGGTGTCTTCTCCTCTTCAGAGGAAGCACTTTGATTTCTTTCACCGGTGTCCATGTCTTTTTTATTACTATTCCTTTGTATCAGTGTTTTTCCCCCTTTTTTTTTGTGGTGTGGTGCGTCTGTCTGCGTGCATTGGTACGTGCTCTGCATGCGTGTCAAATAAAAGCCCACTCTGTTTTTGATTTTCTTTGCTTGCTCGAGCGGCGTGCTTTTCCCCACCGAGACATGCACACGCAAACAGCGAGAGAGACACACGCAGGGGGCACGCGCTTGGCGTCACGCAAGTGCGACCTTCGCGAATTCGCACGCCATTTTCTTGCGCCGTCGTACTACTCTCTTTTATTCTCTATTTCCTTGAAGGTGTGGGAGGCCGATGGGAACTTCTAGAGCCGAGAGTGGAATACGAATGAGCAAAAAAACAAAAGAATCACAAAGGAGAAGGTAAGATATTCTCAGAACAACAAGAGACAGCTGCAGGAGAGTGTTGATGATGGCACGGCTGAGTTTTGCCTATCCGCACGGGCATAAAAAAACAGAAAACAAAACGCAAAGTCATCTGTGGCCGCCGGCTGCTGCTGCGCCTCCTCTCTGTGTGGTATGTTTCTCGCTTATTATCGCAACAGAAAAAAAAAATTGAGGCATGGAGGCACCAGCCTTACTTATTCGATGTGCAACTACGTGGCGCTGAGGCCGGTAAAAAAAAAAAGACCTAGCTCTTCGTAGTGCTGTAACAGCCCCTCACAATGGTACGCACAACTTCGTACGTTGTTGCTCACCCCAGACAGCACCGCCGCCACCGTCGTCACAACGCTCTCTCTTGTCTTCTTTCCCCTCTCTTCACTTTTTACCTTCTTGTGATGGCGTGCACCACAACACTTTCAATTTCACGACGCGTGAACGTCTTCCACGTCAGCGGAGTTCTTTGCTGGCTCATTGCAGCGCACCGTCTTTCAATTACGGAACACTCGCAGCGGCCTCCTTCGCTATTGCGCTGCAGCCGGCTATTTTTTTTTTTTTTTTATAAGTCGCTTGACTTACAACACCAACAACGAGACGCAAAGGTCGTACCCATACCGCTAGAAAACAATTGACAAAAAAGATAAAATACAAAAGGTAACAAAAAACAAAAATGCTGAAGCTGTCGCGTGTCTCACGCAGCAGTCGCTACACCCCCATCGTGGGCTGTGCCTTTCTGGTGGAGACGCTCTACGGCTCGAAATACAGCGCCAACCTTGGTGCCTATAACATGCCCTACATTTACGTGAAAACCATTCTTCTCTGCGCCACCGGCCACGGCCTGGAGCTACGCGAGGGGCGATACATTCACGGCCTCATCGAGCTTCTGCTGCCGTCGAAGGTGTCGCAGGACAACCTCACCAAGCTGGAGCTGCTGCAGTTCGTCGACGCCATTCCAATGGACCGCTTCTTGGAGGGGCGGGAGGCGGACACAGAGGAGGAGGCAGAGGTGCAGGCAACGATGGCCATCATGTCGGGTAGCAGCTCCGCAGACCCACCACCAGCGCGGCAGCGGGCCTACGCCTATCATCAACACCCGCAGCGCAGCGGGTCTTCTCTGCACTCTCGCAGCGACAACACGAGTGGTGAGGAAGGCAAGGGAGAGAGCGCTTCTGCAGCGGCACAGCGCAGACGTCAGCAGGAGCTGGACGAGGAGGAGGAGGAAGATGTAGCTGCGGTGGAGTCGATCATGTCGTTTGTTTCCCCGGCCACCTTTCCTTCGTCAATGGCTCGCGTGCTCGTGTACGACGCCGTGTGCACCTGCGTCGCGGATGGCCTCTACAGCGCCAAGGAGAAGGAGCGTGTTGCTTTAGTCTCGAGTCACATCGGACTCTCCACCGCCGTGCGTGGCCAGATTGAAAAGTTGGCGCTGCAGGAGAAGGTGCTCTCGATACGGAAGCGGCGCTTGTTGCGGCTGCAGCAGCCACCCGTGACGCACGTTCCACAAGAAGAGGAGCGGCTGCGGCAGGTGGCGGAGATGCTGTCCCACACAGAGAGAGACAGGGACGACGATGATGATGATGATGATGGTCATGACGCTGGTGACGACGGCGCTCAGCAAAGGCGCAGAGCGACAAGTTCTTCTCTTCCACTTGGCGGGAGTGCGGCGCAGACGCTGATCAACGAGGCGACAGCGTCAGCGGCAGCTGCTCGGCACACGGTGGGGAGGTCGGCAGCCGGCAAGACTACGGCAGAGGCGGAGGAGGCGAGGCGCGTAGAGGCTGCCAAGACGCTGCTGCGACGCGCGCGGCGCCGACAGGAACAGCAGAAGTACTTTGCAGCTGGTGAGTAGAGCGAAGGAGAGGAAGACGAGGAGGGTGCTGCACCGCGCCGCAGCGTGTCCTGTGCCTTTCCCGTGCTGGATCACATTGACTCTCCGTGCCGCGTGTCGTCGCCTACCTAGTGGCATACTGCGCGTTTTTTTTTTTTCTATGCATTGGTGGGGCGGATACGCCACACGTGCGTTTGCCTCCGGACAGGTGTCGTCTCTGCTTTCTTTCTTCAGGCTCGCTATTTGCTGGTTGTTCTTTTTGCTTTGCTTTAAAAAACAAGAACAACAACGTGTAAATGCTTAAAAGCAAAGAGATCGGCACTGGCGCTTTACCAAATCAATAATCGCTTTAGTGCCTCTGTAATGTGTGACAAAGTCGCTGCGGGTGAACATCAATAACGTTGATAAGTGGCTGTTAAGTTCATCAGTGCATCGCCACAGTGAGAAGCAAACCTCACCTCTTCCTCTGCAGCCCGACACAAGCAGCGAGGCGGTGGCTGCGCACTTAAAATGTGGACGATTCACGACTACCGTCTGTGCGTCACTTCTTCTCTTGTTTTTCTCCTCAATTTTCTGTTGTCTGGCTTTTGACATGCACACAAACCTGCATTTTTGCCACCCGCCGACACGCACATCGTCTGCATTTCTTTTTCTTTGACATGTAAAACAATGCCTATTAATGCCACCAGCTCCTTCTCGCTGCTCCGTTTGCGCGAGTTGGCGGATTACAAGAGAGAAAGATAGATAGATCGGGTAGAGAATAGAAGATCGACGTAGCGCGAAGTGGAGTTCAGCTAGGTGGCTTCTCGAGTTTGGCCCCGCAGCTCTACGAACAAAAAATCTTTTCCCTCTTTTTTTTTATTTGTGCCCCTCTCGAGCTGCTCTCTACAATATTTCTTGTTCTACCCGTAAAGAACCATTGAATCTTCTGTGAAAGACAGCGATTGTGGGTGTGGAGCGTCCTCTCCTCGCATTTGCGCAATTAAGGTGTACATCAACGTAAAGAGGAGATCAACACTCAGTCCCTTGTTTTTTTTTTCTTATTCTTGACTCGCCGTAGAGTAACGGTGTCGCTTAAGCGTAAAGGAGGGAGAGGTGTGAGGTCACCCGGCAGCAGCAGAGTAGAAAATAGAAAAGAAATAACAACGCCTACTTGCAGCCGTGCGTTTTAATTGAACGCTTTTTGTTTTTGTTTTCTCTGTCTTCCCACCGCGCACCGATCATAAACACACAAACATCGTACATTTCCGCATAGATAGACATACCACTACTACAGCCGCGGCTTCTTTCTTTTTTTTTTTACAATTCAAGTATTACTTTCGGATACGGCAGCGAGGTTGAGGAGTTCGATTCACATTCGTTTCCTCCTCTCTCATTTCTTTTTGTTTTGCTTGCACGCAAGGTAGATACGACACACACGCACATCAGCAGAGCCATGGCTGTCGTACACAAGGGTACGGCCATTGCCATATGGGTCATCTGCGCCGTCCTCCTAGTCGTGGTGGTGTGCCTCGCCATCTACCTTTTTTGCCGCCGCCGCCGCCGTCGCGAGCTGCGCAAGCTGCGCTGTCAGCTCCTGCAACAGAATGAAAGCACCACAGAGGAGAACACCCATAACGTGAACAGAGCGGAGTGGGACGTGCAGGGGCGGTCGGCCGGCAACCCTGTTGCTCTGCGTGGCCACGCCGCTGGGACAGAGCAGCAGTTCACGCTTTACGCCGGTTTTCGTCGACGCACCACCGAAGAATTGGAAGCACTGCCTTCTCCCACCACACCCATCAGTTTTTCTGTGCCGCTCGTGGTGTATCTGCGGGTGCGGCAAGACCAAGCCTACATGGAAGCCTGCGACATCCTCATCACGGTGGATCGCCTGCGCGATTGCGTCCCAGCAGACCGCAGCGGGTGGCAGGTGCTGGGCAACGACGGCTACTACCACGAGGACTACCTGCTTTACACGTCGCCCCTCGAGTTCCGCGAGCCTGGTTTGTACGTGATCCGTGCCTTCACGGTGCACCCAACAAAGCAGATTGTGGGAGCGGTGCATCAGTTTACGTATGCAGTCACAGGCAGCGGTGGTGGTGTTGCTGGTGGGAATGGTGGCTACACCGGTAGTGCCGTAAACCACCAGGAGAGTGCCATTGACATCGACATCGCGCGACGACTAGCCGAGCGGCACTACACGACGGCGCCGTCAGGCGCAGCTGCGACCTACTACAACCCCTCCGCGCTGCTCAGCGAGCCCACTGCCTCGTCGTTCGGCGCCGCAGCTGTGCAGTCGTCCGGACTGCAATTCCACGGCCCACCCCTGCCGCCCGTCATCGTCCCGAGTGGCGGTGAGGTGACCACGTCCACCGATATCATCATCACCCCGCATGAGATGAGCACCACGCCTGACCAGCTGCGCTACAGCGTCGACGGCAGCTACCCGAACCTGCTGTACAACGGCCCCTTCACGCTGAGTCTGCCGCCACCAGCGTTGTTGCCATCGCAGCGGCGCAGCGCCGTCATCAAGGCAGTCGCGGTGCGCGGCACGGGTAGTGCACTGAGCGGTGGTGCCAGCAGCGATGGCTACCACTCTGGCCCTTCAGGCAGCGTCAGCGCCGTCACACGCGTCGTGGTGCAGGTGCGGCCCGCGGGGCTGTCCTTCTTTGACGCGCAGGTGCCCACGCCGTCGATGCGGCTACGCGCCAGCGACGCCACGCTCTACTTTGACGAGTCGCAGAACCCACCGCATGCTCAGACGGTGTACGAGCTGGTGTACGTGAACGAAGCTCGCCGCAAGGTGCGCTACAGCCGTCAGCGCGCAACACCCTACACCGGGCAGCCGATCACCATCCCAGAGAACGTCGCCACCATCCACGCATGGACGGTCATAAAGGAGAGTGCCGCCGTGTCAGCAGAGGCGGAGGAGAAGGTGCGCAGTGTGCCCACGATTTACGACTGCAGCCGCGCCGCCACGGAGCGCGGGAAGCTCAGCCGGCGTCGCATTGAACAGTACAACCTGCGTCCCGAGCAGCTGCTGCCGCCGCCGGTGATGTGCGTGGCGTGCGGGGAGGTGGAGCTGATGTTCGACGACCCGCCGGCGAACGGCCGCATCGCCTACACGCTGAACGACACGGAGCCGGCGCTCTGTGACGTCTACCCACCCGCCTGTGCTGTGCCGCTGCACGAGGAGCGGCGGAGAGAGGAGGGGGCCACACCGGCCGGGGCGAGTCCCATCGACGGCGATCACGGCGGTGCACACACGTTTCTCTACCAGCCCGGGAAGCGCATTCATGTGACGCAGCTGGAGACGAAGCAGGTGTACGTGACGGCGCGCATCTTTGTACCCATCTTCGAGGGCAGCGACGGCGCGCTGTACGGCAGCACCGGCGGACAAGGTGGAAGCTGTGCCGGCAGTGGAAAGCTGCTGGGCTACCGCTTTGGTGGAGTCTTTCACCGCGGCTTCTACTTTAACAACCCGGTGTGAGAGGTGCGCTTAATAGTTCTTCTTATTTTTTTTTGAGCTGCGTTGCGCTCTTCTATTCTTTTTGCTTGCTCTCTTCCTGGCTTCAAGATCTTTCATGTTTTATCATTATTCTCCCTTCCTCTCGACCTAGATGCTTGAGGTTGTGTTTTTCCGGCCCTTGCGATGTTTTGCAGTCACCTGAACTAATAGAGATGGTGAGTGCGCCTGCGACAATGATTTACCACTACGAACGGAAAAAGAAGGTAATACTCAAGATAGCTGGAGAAAAAAAAATTAACGAGAAGGCGTGAGCGCGCAGGATTGCGAGAACGCGTAGAGAACGGTGTGTTAGCAAAGTGAGAAAAGTTAAGCATTCTGATGAGGGAAGAAGTGAGGCACGGGTCTCCCTTCGCGTTTGTCGTTTTGCAATGAAAGTGCGCGTGTTGCGCTCGCGTGCTTTGATATCGATGGCGTAATAGAACGATAGTAGAGTTACAGCACTGCTGCGCAAGGGCTCTGTCTTTACTTTCATTCTCTTCTTTTAAGAGAGCCTAAAGCTGTCACACGTCACGCGCACTATGCATAATTGCCTTAACTTGACCTTACTAGCAGTTCTTCACCTCGTCTGCTTTCTCCAAATGCCTTTCTTCTACACGCACACACGCTCGACAACACTATTGAACATTGCTATGTCGCTGAATGCAGCCCAAGACAACAAAGAAGCAGAGCACAGACGTGTGAGACAGAGAGAGAAAGAGGGAAAAGCGGCTTCTAGGTCTCTCCTACGATTCTCCCACCACGTATCCAGTCAATACCATAAAACCCTATCAACTTTAGAAGTGAAGCGCATACTTGACACATGCTCCGCCGTGTCCTCGCGCGCGGCCCCTGCCGGCGTCGCTGCCCGTCAGCGCCGCACTGAAGCAGACCGCCCAGCAGGCGAAGCACGCCCGCAACGCCGGCATGGACGTCTCCTTCGTCACCGCTGCGGAGGCAACCGGGAAGGGGGCCACCGTCCCGCCAGGCTTCACCGGCAAGGCAGGCGAGATCGACTTCACCACGCGGTGGGAGACGGCAGATTCCGCAAAGGCGTCTGCGAAGCGTGCGCAGAAGCCCGCTGCGATGGTGGCTGGGCTGGGCAGCACGTCGAACGTCCGCGACTACCGTCTGGCTGTCACGAGTGCGGTGCGGAAGGCCAAAACAATGGATGCCGCCTTCGTCTCTCTCCACCCACCTAAGCAGGACATCATGACGGTGGCCGACGCCTACCACCCCCCGCAGCTCCTCTCGAGTCAGGATGTGATCGAGAGGACGGCGTGCTATGCGGTGACCGCTGCCTACCAGTACGACAGGCTGAAGTCCGCGAAGCTGGGTGCGCAGAAGAAGCCGAGGAGCCGCAGCGGCAGCAAGGCTTCTGCTGTCACGGCGCCGATGCAGCTGATCGTGCCGACCCACAACGTGCAGGCGGTGCGCACGGGCGAGGTGATTGGTAGCTGCGTGAACGACGCACGCAACCTCGGCAACCTCCGCGAGGACGAAGGAGTGCCAGAGTTCTACGTGGAGTGGGCGAAGAAGTACATGCTGCCCGAGGGCATTAAAGTGCGCAAGGTGCTGCGTGGGCAGCAGCTCGAGGCATCGGGACTAAATCTCATGTACAACGTTGGGCGTGGCTCACGCTACGAGCCTTACTTGATGGTGCTCGAGTACGTCGGCAACAAGCGGTCCCCTTCCACGACGGCGCTGGTTGGGAAGGGTGTGACCTTCGACTGTGGCGGCTTGAATGTGAAGCCGTACGGGTCCATGGAGACGATGCACACGGACATGATGGGTGCGGCAACGGCACTCACGACGCTCAAGGCAATCGCAACCCTGAAGCTGCCCATCAACGTTGTGGCTGCGGTCGGGCTGGTGGAGAACGCGATCGGCCCCGACAGCTATCACCCGTCTTCCATCATCACGAGCTTGAAGGGGCTGACGGTGGAGGTGCTGAACACCGACGCGGAGGGCCGTCTGGTGCTGGCGGACGTGCTGACCTACGTGCAGCAGCACGCCCCGCTCGAGAAGACGCCGAGGCGCATCATCGATCTCGCGACGCTCACGGGGGCCATCATCATCAGCCTCGGCTCCCGCCGCGCCGGCGTCTTCTCTGGCAACGCGCAGATCATGAACACCCTCATGACGAGCGGGACGCGGTGCGGCGAGGAGGTGTGGCCGATGCCCATCGGTGACGAGCACAGGGAGGCGATGAAGGGCGGGGTGGCGGACTTGGTGAATGCGGCGGCGGGTCGGCAGGGCGGCTCGTGCACCGCTGCCGCCTTTCTCGCCAACTTCGTGGAGCCGGAGGTGCAGTGGGCACATTTGGACATTGCAGGCGTGGCGGACTCAGGGGACAAGCCGAAGGGCTTCCAGCCGGCGGGTGTGACGGGCTACGGTGTGCAGATGCTTGTGGACTTCCTCCGCACGAACAAGCTGTAGAGAGATGATGATTGAGAGAGAGAGAGAGAGCCATCAGTGCTTCGCGTTTTTTGAGTCGTGCTCTCTTTTTTCCCCCGCTCACCTTCTTTCTGAGCATCAGATGCACGATGTTGCCCAGTGCGCACTACTGTGCTTCATGGCGAGCCACCTTTGTGCATCTTCACGTTTGACAAAAAAGGAAAAAGCAACAACAGCAACGATGACAGCCACAACCGTAGTGAATTGGACGACGGCACTCTTCTTCCTTCTAATTCACTTTTCTGCGGTAGAACAGAAGAGGAGCGGTAAAGCAGTGTGCTTGCTTTCTTCTAGCAGCAAGCGCCGGGGAGGAAAGCTGTTGAGAACGCTTCTGAGGTCAAGGGACCAAGATTGTATGCGTGCTTGATTGTTGTCCGTCACTCGAATTTAGCAAGGTCATAAGAATAATAGAGAACACTTGGAAGACATCCTCAACTCTTTCACTTCTGGCACGACTGCTCTACCATCTGTCTTTCAAACTTGGCTTTATGTGGAATACACACACGCACTTACACACACACTTACTCACAGGAGCAACACTCGACGTTATTGATCGTCTTTCTCGCAGTCGCGTACGCTGCATTCCCTTTCACGCACAGACAACGATACACAGAGAGTCCCTACATCTGCATCACCCACTTTTTTTTTTTGTCCTATCGGGCTCATAACGAAAGCCTTTGCTGCTGCGTTGCTCTCCACACTCTCTACCTGCAATCGCAATTATTTTTTTTTTAGCGGGGTGAAAGAGCTGAGTCACAACTATTGCAAACACACAAGAGCAGAAAACAAGAAAAACAAATTAAGCTTAGTAGACGAAATAGTGCCGCAATGTTGACGCCGTCGCTGCTGCTGCGGTCACGCATCCCCGACATTGGCCACCAGACGGCCGCCAAGATTAAGTGGGCCACCTATACCTTCTGGTACTTTCTCGATCCGGTGTTCCGCCGCCACCACGGCTACTACCGCCGCAAGGTGCAGCTCGACCGCTTTCTGGAGCGCAACAACATCGCCGTGAACACCGTCATCGGTGCGATTCTGGGTACGACGATCTATTTCATCGTGTTCCGTGGACTGCTGCTGCCGCCTGCCGTCGGGGCCAAGGAGCACTCGATGAAGGAGAACGCGCGTGAGGTGCTGAACTTGATGGAGTGTGACACGTCAAAGGAGCTGCCAGCCTATCAGCTGATGCGGGTGAAGCGAGAGATTATTGGCAAGCTGCACGCCGTCGCAGATGAGGCGGAGGTGCGGCGGCAGCGTGAGGAGGTGGAGCGCATGAACGCGCTGATCAAGAGTATCTAAAATAAAAAATGAAGAAGAAGGGAGAACCTTCAAGCATGGAGGATGGATGTAGCTCCTTTTGGTTAGCTGCTGGAGGAGTTGGGAAGGAGTGGGAGTGCGTCGCCGGACGGCCTCCCTGGTTGCTCACACAAACACACTCGAAGAGAAGCGCTCTCTCCGACAATATGAAATGAAAACAATTACACAAAAGCTACTCTCTCGCCCTCGTCGACACCTTCACGCGAAGCTGTACTCCACGTTGTCTGTGATGAGAAGACGATAAGGTTAAGGGTAAAGTCAAGCGAGGAGCGACACTGCAGCGCTGAGGAAGTATTTTCTTTGCCAAGAAAAAAAAATGGAAAAAGGAATCGACAACTCACGCATGTCTAGAGAGACACACTCTAAAAAAAAACCTGATGCGTGAAAGAGGGAAGTAAAGTCAGTTTTCCAGCGGCATCTTCTTCTTTCTCTCATGGCTGGTATGAAGCTGCGCCTGCACGCTCACTTGTGCGAAAGGGCACGGCAGCAGCAGCGTAAGGAAACAAAAAAGCCAAGAGAGAGAGAGCTGCGACGCTCTTCTTCTCTGTGGCTGAGGGATACCAGCAGCTGCTACAGCAATCTGCTTCTTCTCTCATCCCTCTCGTTTGTCCACTACATCCTCGCACCTGCAACCTCTCTCTCTCCCTCTTCTAATCCGTTCTCTTCTCTTTCTTTGGCTGCCTTTCTCACACGGTCTCCCGCCGTGCAAGGAAAGGTTGAAACACACTAGTCTTTCTGCTGACTGCACACGGGCTGCATGTTTGAATCTTGACGGTGCGCAAAAAAAAAAAGAAAGAAAAACAAAAGAAAGGCGATAAGGAGGGTATCTTGATACGGCTCTGCCATCTATTTAGTAGCGCTGTTGTGGACGCACAAGGGAGAGGTTTGGAAGAGCGTGTTGTGCAGGCCAGCGGCATGCGAGCAAAAAAAAAATTCTGAACGACACTTAATTCACCTCTTTCCTTAACCTGCGCCGCTTCTGTACTGATCTCGCTTCTGTTAACTAATTTTAGCTTGTGTGGTGCGTCTTTCTTCCCCTTTTATTGAAGGCTGTTGTAGCAACTTTTTAGTGGTTGCATGTTGTGGCACGGGAATCCTGTTTTTATCAAAGCAATCCAAAACTCTGTGCCTGTGTTTGTGTGCAACATAATCAAACGAAAGCTTGGGCAATACTACTGCTGCGTCTAATCAAGAATCTGCGCCAGCCTTCATCAGTGACTCTTAGCGCCCTCGAACCGTGCTCACCGAGGTGTGCTAGTCTTGTCTTTTTTCCTCTCCTTGCTAGTGAGTGAATGCTGCTTTTCGCTTATTTCTCCTCTTAATTTCTTGTGAGCGTTTCCAGCATCGTCACGCACGGCTTTTACGGGGCAGCAGATAATAGGAGGCTTGGTGACTGGCAAGGCGACTGGAATGCTGACTCGTCGACAGGCACGGCTGCTGGGGCTGACTTCAGGAGAGGAGGCAACGACCGGTGTCGATGGCGTTGCGACTCCTCCCACAGCTTCACCCGCTGCTGCCACCTCTTTGAGTGATGGTGGCCACCCTCGTCCATCCACAGTGCCTGGCACACGTGCCACGCCAAACGCTCTTCCTCCTTTCGGCATCGTTCTGCGACCGAGCGCATCCTCCTCGCACGGTCTCGCCGCCGCGGGCAGCGGCGGCGGTGGTGGCGGCGACGGCAGCAGTAACGGCACAGCTCAGCTCTCCACGGTGCTGTCTGCATCTCATTTTAATGACCTGATGAGCAGTACAATTGGTAATTGTGGTACTTCCGCACATGGTGGTCGGAGCCGCATTGGCGTGCGGCAGGCGGAGTCGATGGTGGCCGGCGCTCAGCGGGTGATGGACTACTGGGCCGCCGCCAGCACAACAGCAGGACCAGTGGTGCGGCTCCACTCCCACTACGCGCAGCCGCGAAGCGATTACGTCTTTACGGTGGAGGTGACACAGCGTGGCGGTGGCGGAAGCCGACCTCTTTCCTCGCCGGCAGACGCCATGCGGGATGGGAATGGCGGTGGTGCGGCGGAGCAGCGTCCCGCGCGTCTCTCGGCTGCGCAGCTGCGTGCACGGTGGCGTGGGGTGCTGCGGAGTTGCACGACACTGCAGGCGGCGGCAGGACGAAGCAGTGGTGGTGCTGCTGCTGCTGCGGCAGTCGGTGGCACGCTCTCCCTCTCTCCACCTCTTTCGCTTTCCGTTGCTGCGAGTGGAGACTTCAACACGGCAGACACGCGCGCGGGCAGCGGCGGCGCCGCGTCTTTCTCTGGACGTCACATTCTTCGCCTCGACCCTATGTCAGCGACAGAATCGGAGACATCGGCGGTGCGGCAAGACGAGGAGGTGACAGCTCAGCGAGGACCGCGTGGCTTCCTCGTGAGCCACCACAACCACTCGCATGGCGACACCGCAGCCTCGCCTGAGACGACGTCCTCTCGCCGCAGTTCTGTCTTCTTCGTGGCCCCCTTCTCCGCTGACGCGCCGAGTAGCGCACCGGTGCGGCAGGGACGAATGCGGCGCCCCGTTACCTCCTTAGCGCTCCACCGCTCCGCGCTTTCTCACGCTGCGGACCAGCAGCGTCGTGTGAGCCATGAGATCTACTACCAGGTCTGTGTGAAGGCACACGAGGGGCGTATGCGAATGCTTTTCGGCCTCGGTGATGCAGAAGGCAAGCCAGGAGGAGAGCATGGCGCGTCCGACCGAGTGAGCGAGGGAGGTGATGGCTCGAAAGCTGAAGAGGCCGTGCTAGCAGGAGAGGCCGCGTACTTGAGCAGCCTCGACGCCACCCGGTCTGAAGAAGAGGCACAAGTGTTGCGCGTCATCGCCACGATCGATGCAGCGCTGAAGCGCCAGCTCGTCTCGGCCTATGATCACCAGCAAGCAGCTGCGAGTGCATCCACGAGGTGGGCAGACAAGGACACAGGTCCTGCAGTCGCTGTCGTTGCCGAGCCCTCAAGCGGCACCACAACACCGCCGTCGTCCACGTCTTCGAACGGCAATGCCGGCAGCTCTTCCTTCTCATCTTTCTTCGCCTCTCACCGCCCCGCAGTGCTGGAGGCGGTCATCTCAAGCACGACGCAGCGGGTGGAAGCCTTTGTGGATCAGCTTCTCCCCTACCAGCAGGAAGGGGTGCGATGGTTGCTGCGGCTCAACACCGTAGAGCACATGAACGGCATCCTGGCAGACGACATGGGTCTCGGCAAGACGGCGCAGACGGTAGTGTACCTCTCCTCCTACAAGGACATGGTGGAGGGCGAGGTGCAGCAGCCGCTGGAGGAGCTGCGAGCGCGTCACACACGACTGTGCCAGCGTGTGCTGGGGCAGGCAGCAGCAGCAGCGGCAACTGCAGGATCAGCGATGGAGGCGACAGGTGCTGCGGGGACGGAGCTCTTGCCACCATGGCTGACGTGGTGTGCTGCGGCAGCAGCGGAAGTGGAAGGCGGTGGCAGCTTCAATGGCGACGGGAACTTAGGAGCAAAAGAGTCTAACACCTCGGCGCCGGCGACGAGCTATCCGGCTGCTGCACTGCTGTCCGAGGCACGTTCCTGCGGCCGCACCCTCCAGCTGGTAAAGGAGGTGAAGCGGTGGCTGTGGCAGCTCGAGGAGGAGGAGGAGACGGCCGAGGGCAGTCCTTCTTCTTCCCCTGCCTCTCCTCTCTTCCCGCAGGTGCCCCAGCTCTCTGCACAGCCCGTGAGCAGCCCGGCCAGTAGCAACGCAGTATTGCCTGCTGCTGACGTGGCTTCGCTGCTGGCCCTCAAGCCACGCCGTGGCCGCCCTCCCAAGCACCTCCTCGCTATGCGGGCCGCCGCCGCAGTTGCCGCCGCCTCCTCCTCCTCGACTGGGTCGCACACATCCCTCTCTGGCTTCTCATTAGTGGCACCCATCAGCCTCTCCTCGCTCATTGCGGCGCAGACGCAGCTGCCGACGTGCTCACCCAGTCTGAATCAGCGCCTCGACTACGAACTCACTGCCTTCCGACCCGTGCTGATCTTAGCCCCGCTGAGCACGCTGCCGCACTGGGCAGGCGAGTTTGTGCGCTTCAGCCGGCGCCGCGGTGCAGTTAGTGGTGGTGGTGGTGGTGCGCCGACAGGACTCGGGGACGACGTGGCGGACGCGACAGATCGCTTCCGTGTATTTGTGTTAAACGGCCCACGAGAACAGCGCGAGGCGCGGATGCGGGCCTTTCTCGACCACGCACAGCAGTCACGTCCGTCGGACAGCGCGGCTGCACGCACCGGCCCGCCACGCGTCACCCCCGTGCTGGTCATCCCGCACGACATGCTAGCGAAGCCGCTGAGTGGCTCCATGCGGCACATCGCACGCGTGCAGTGGCACGTGGTCGTGATCGACGAGGCGCAGCGCATCAAGAGCGCGCAGAGCGCTCTCTTCAAGAAGGTGCGCCAGCTGAGCTCCATCTCCCGGCTCGTGCTGACCGGCACCCCACTGCAGAACAACACGACGGAGCTCTTCTCCCTCCTGCAGTTCCTTGCCCCCAAGTCGTTTACGGCCGCCTCGGGCCACCTCTTTGAGCAGCTGGACAGTGCCCTCGTCGCGGCCAGTCGCTCCACCGCTCTAGAGGATCGCGAGCTGCACCTGCTGCTCTGCCGCCGCGTGCACCGCCTGCTGATGCCGTTCATCCTGCGTCGTGAGAAGACGCTGCTGAAGTCGGCGCTGCCACCCATCCGCGACTACGCCGTTCTCTGCCCTCTCTTGCCTTTCCAGGAGACGCAGCTGGCGGAGGTGAAGCGGCGCCATCAGGCGGGCACCTTGTCCGGCAACCCCCACATCCAATACCGCAAGATCTTGTTGCACCCCTACACGACGCAGTCATACTTTTACGTGGACGAGTCCGTGGTGCAGACCTCTGGCAAGCTCCTCGTGCTCGACTTCATGATGCGCTTCCTGCAACGCACGCGGCACAAGTTTCTCATCTTCTGCGGGTGGACGCTTGTGTTGGATGTGGTGGAGACGCTGTGTGGCATGCGGGGCATCCCTTACGTGCGGTTGGACGGGAAGACCTCGGTGGAGAAGCGGGAGGCCAATATACAGGTGTTCAACCGACCGATGGCTGGTGGCAAGGATTGGCGGAGGAGGAGGAGGCGCAGCACGACGCACCGCAGCGACCGAGTCGACGTCGTCGGCGTGCAGCGTCTGGTGAAGTGATGCACGACTCACTCCATGTGGACGCAGACGGTGACGTGGTGGGGGAGGAGGCAGGGGGCGACGAGGAGGCGGACAAGGATCGGGCCTCCGCCCCCTGCTGCTTTCTCATCAGCAAGGTAGCCGGCGGTGTCGGACTCAACTTGCAGGCCGCCGACACCGTTTTTCTTCTCGATGTCGACTACAACCCGCAGCGCGACGCGCAGGCGCTCTCCCGTGTCTACCGCGTCGGGCAAACCCGCGAGGTGCGTGTGTTTCGCCTCGTCATTGATCACCCCATTGAACGCAACACAGTCGCCATCCATGAAACGAAGGAGAACCTTGGCCGCGCCGTGGTGCAGGCGGGCCACTACAACCTGCACTCCTCGGTGCAGGAGCGGGAGGCGGCGCTGCAGGACATCTTCCGTGCGAATACGCTGTCGCAGCTGAGTCAGCAGTGGACGTCGGCCTCACCGACATCACCCACAGACTTAATCGGAACAGAGGATGCAGAGGAGAGGGAAGGGGAGGAGGGAGAAGTTCGGCACGACTTCCCTGCAGTGCCTCCGCAGCCGCCACACGTCTCTGTCGCAGAAAAGGAGGAGGAGCAGGAGGCAAGTGACACTCCACTCTCTCCCGCAGACAGTCTAATGCACACGCCGATGGACCTGCCACACGTTCTCGTGGGGAGTGAGGGCGACGACGCTACGACGCTGCCCTTTGACATCAAGCGAGCCAAATGGGAAACAGCAGACGAGGGGCAAACTCCTCACGACTTCAACCGTCTGTCACTGCCTCCACCACCTGCTCCACCAGCACCACCAGCGCGGCGCCGTCGGCACATCTCTTTTAAGCTGGAGAGCGACAGTGCGGAGCTTAGCAAGGAGGGCAGCAGCGGCAGCAGTCACTGTGAAGGCGGGGCGGCTACCCAGGCAGCAGAGGAAGGTGCGATGGCGGCAGCAGAAGGCAAGGCGAAGGGCCTCAGCGACTTGTCAGAGAATCGTGCAGTCAGTGGCGGAAGCAATGCTGCGGCGGCGGTGGAAGAGGAGGAGAAGCCGCCGGCTGCGCGGCTCTTGGCAATGCGGGCTCGGCTGGAGGAGGTGTTGCTGCGGCACGATGGAGAGCGCTGTGTGCTGCAGGATATGTTCCGCTCTCTCGAAGCCTCGCTGACGGCGTCCCGGTGAGGGTTGTGGTCGGTGGGAGTGTGCTTGATGCATGCTTCACGAGAAGAAAAAGAGAGAGGAAGATAAAGAGAAAAGGCTGATTCTGCACTATTGTTGCGTTTTCTGTTCGTGTTCGTGCACTGTCAAGGCTGTCGTCATCTCATCTTCACAGCAGCGAGCATAAAAAAACAACACTACCAGCAACAACAAAGATCTGATGGTAAGTAAGCAATTCTCAGAGAGCATCGAGTCGTAGACACGTGCGTCGCTGCCGTCTGAGAATCTGGAAAAGAAAAAAGAAGGTGGAAACGCCAATGCTCCATATGCACTTTTTTCTTCGTGGATTCTTCGCCTTGCGATAACGTCGCTCTTATTTGCTTCTTTTCAGCAAATGAGATAAAAAAAGGAAGGAGCAACGGCGATGGCCGACGAGCCTCTCGCCAACCAAGGGGAAAAAGAAAGAGTTATGGTAAAAAAAAGGTCTGTTTGTGCTTCCTTTTAATTCAACATGGGAAAGGTTCATTGCTGCACCAACGCTCACTTTGTTTCGAATCTCTTTCCTTCTTTTTCCTATTTTACAGTCAGGAAACAACGTTACGCACGCCTCTCTATATCCGATTGGCCCCTGCCACCAATCTTATTCCTTACCCACTGCGTTTTCCTTGTCCCACGCAGCTCAAAAAGAAAAGAAAAACAGTGTGGAAGGGGTACACGTAAATACACCTCCATATCACAAGACAGTAAAAAAAAAAAAAGAGGTCTGCGTCAAAACGGAAGGAACGCACTTGTCTCTTTGATTGCGTAATTTTGCCTTTTTTTCTTTTCTTTTTTATGCCAGCGCAGCTCACTCTTGTGTCTTTTTTCCGAGCTCATCGATAAGCTTTCACACGTCCACACGCCCGCATTCACCACCAGCAGCGTCGCCGTGCAAGAACGGGAATAACAAGGACAAAGCTTTTATTTACTTTCGCCGTCATTTCTTCTTTCTTTCTTTGCTCCTTCCATTCAACTGAATCGTTTTTTAGTCTAGCGCGTCGCCTTGAAACGACAAAAACGCCACATACACACACACAAAAAAAAAAGAAAAAGTGGAGAGCTAAAACGCAAGATTCAGCTAGCAAAAAAAAGGGGGAGAAAAACAAAACTCCATATTCTTTTGTTTTATCTTGATCTTCTATTTTTAAGTTTCTCCAGGCTGCAGTACGCCTGTCGATCTTTTACATCTGAAACCTGTACAGTACACCTTTCTTTGTTTCCTGCGTATAGCGTCCGAGACGACTGCACTTTGTCCTTTTTTTCCCTTATCCCGTACTATTATAATTATTATTTTTAACTAAGAGCTGTCGGCAACCTTTTTCACCGCACATCTTCGCAAGTGTTGTTTATTCTTAATAGTTTTGTAGAGAGCCGAGCATATTGTTTTCACACTTCTCCTCATCAGCGACTCTTTGCCACACCCGCGGTGCACTTCTCGGAAGCGGTCATCTCCCAACGAGCTCTTCCCTGCTTCAGAAAGCCAAAGGGGAAGAGTGAGAAGAGAAACTTTGTACACTCGCTGCAGAAGCAACTGCGTCTTTTTGGGCGTAGAACAGCAACAACAGCAGGTGAACAGCAATAACAGCAGGTGATCAGCGGCCTTCAGCAAAAAAAAACAACAACAACCCGGAAAATACTCAGGTTTGTGTTCTGTTACGCATGAGTGCATGCAAGGTTGCTGGCAGCTCCTTCTCTCGTTTCTTTCGTGGTTGTTCTTAATTGACCAACTCGCTGCCTTTTTTCTTTTCTTCTCCCTTATCTATTGTAGCTGCTCCACAATTATCTTTTCTACAATTTTCATTATTACGGGACGCGTCTTTCAAGAGGAGGTGGTGTATCTTTCTCTTCTGATAAGGAGATCACAAACTACTGTGCATTTAACGCATGTGGGTGAGGCGACAAGTTTGAACTTTTGTTTCTCCTATATCACTTCTTTTAAACCGTCCAGCTGCTCTATTTAATTTCTTCTCTCCTCTCTTTCACACAACGCGGTAGCGTGCGTGAGTCTTGCGCATCGGCCAATCCGCGTGCTTCTCTCTCTCTCTCCTCCTCTCTCACTTCTCCTTATCCCTCGTACACTTTCACGCTCTCTGTATTTTACAGGAGGCACCTTTTTTATTTTGATTTTTGCGACTTTCCCTGGCGTCGCTCCAATTGCTGGCGTCTTTTTCTTTTGTCGTTCGACAACAAATACGACAGCAACAACAAAACAGGCGCTCATAGGTTTTTGCGTGTTTTTTCGCCTTTTTTTTCTTTGCCTTTATTAGTCTAGAGCTAGTGCGGTTTAGCCGCAGTGCCTCTATGTAAATTAAACGTGGTAAGAGCTTTTCTTGTTCTTTCTGTCCCTTTCTCTCGTTGTCTTATTCAGTAGAGAGCACTTCTCTCGGCGCAGTGAAGCCAACCAGCCCTTATTTTTTTCTTTTAGCATACTTGATCGAGGAAAACAACACAAAGAAACAAACCAGAAATCACGACATCGGTCGGCGTGCTTTCAAGTTCAGATCCACCGGAGAAGAGATGGAGGTTATTCACGGATCCATCTACATCGAGGTGGAGTCGGTGTTGGGTATCTTCAGCGGACCTGTCGCCACCCCGCCCACCTCTGCTACTCACCAGCGACGCCACGGCCACCACCACCACCACTACAAACACCACAACGGTGGCGGCAGCACCACCACGAGCGGGCCCTCTTCTCCGACGTCGCCATCGACAGAGAAGGAGGAGGACAGGGAGATGCTGCCCGTGCGGCAACGCGCCGTGTCCTCGCACAGCCCCTTCGGTCCCGCTCCCTCCACCACGTCTGTCTTTGCTGCACACGACAGCGCAAACAACTCGCTCGCTTCTGCCACCACTCCTGTTATGCCGAGTGCGTCTGGCATCAGCCCCAAAGTTGCCGCCTCGTCGTCCTCTGGCGTGAGCGCGTCCCTCACCCCAGCCACCGTGATGGAGGCTCCTTACCCGCCCCCGCTCACCGTGCAGTTTGGAGGGGAGGTACACCTGATCGACCCCCAGGCACGTGGTGGGGCAGCTGGTCACCGCGCTGATGCTGGTGCCGCAGCCACCTCCCGCCCGCACAGCGGCAGCACGCCGGTGGAAGGCCCACGCCAGCTTAGCGCACCCGCGAGTGGCGAGGCGGGCAAGGCGTCTCCGACGTCATCATCGCGTGGCTCGGTCAGCCGCGGCAACGTCGCGGCGTGGGAGTCGGTGCTGCACCTCGTGGATGACGCCGAGAGCGGAGCAGATGACAGCGGGAGAGAGCGTCCGATACAGGTGTCGAGTTCGACGCCGCCGCGCAGCTTCCACTGGGACTCCGGCTCCTCTACCACAGAGACGGAGGAATCCACGCGGACATGGGGTGAGCGCCACTGGAACGGCGCCAGCCCTGCTTCCCTGTTGAGCGGGCCATTGCCGAACACGTCGCCGCGTCTCCAGCACGATCGCTTTAATGTCCGCGCCACTCCTGTGCTTGTTTCACCGACCTGTCAGACCGTCCCGCCGCACCAGGCGACGCTGCCGTGGCTGGCGGAGCGGCTGCGCAACGATGCGGGTGCGCAGAGCGCAATAAGGTGGATAGGCCCACGACCGCGAGCCGTGTCCGGTCCCCACAAGGAGAGCGGCAACGTTACCGCAAACACCGATGCGGCAGTGACGATGACACACACTGCGGCAGCGTCGGCCTTCGCGGCCGCGTGGTATGCCCACCTTTTCCCTGAAGAGGCGGAGGAGGAACGCAATGTGCTTGGGCGGGACGCACAGGCGTTGCTCGTTGCGCGGCGACTGCTGCGTCGGCACTGCCGTGACCTGACAGCCGCTGTCTTCCCCCTCTCTCAGCGCTTTGCCTTCGCGAAGGTGGCGATTGAAGTGCGATCCAGTGCGGCCTTTGATCTGCAAGAGGCGATGCAGCGCAACTCACAGAAAGGGCGTGGCAAGGACCGCGACGCAGCTGCGAACGGCGAACCAGATGCCAACTGCGTCTTCATACGCCTCGCGACCCCCAGCGAGGTGAAAAAGGCACGGCGGACGACAGGGAAGAGCGCGGCGGGTGCGCAGCGAAAAGCCAAGGCGGTGGAGGACTTCTTTGAACACATTCGCCTTTCTTTTCGCGGTCGCAAGTCGAAGGAGAAGACGCTGGGCGCCGACAGCAGTCTGGACGAGGCGATGGCGTCTGCAGCACGTACAGATGTGCATGACGGCAGCAACAGCGGAGCCGCCCGCACGCCACCCGATGCGGCGCAGTGTCCGCCACACACGCACTCGCATCGGCGTGTCTTGTCCTCGCCGCTCAGCGGTCCGTCTTCGCCGTCTAACTCTACAGCAAGGGAGGGGCGTGCGTCAGGACACCGGCGTGACCCGGCGACTATGCCCAATGCTGCTGCGACAGCAGACACCTTCGCGGTACGCCTGCACCTGAGCCGTCTTCTCAGCCCCACGATACTTGCCTGGATGAAGCGCCGCCACGTGAAACACCGGAGCAGCGACGAGGACAGCAGTGAGAAGGGAGAGGCAGCTGACGAATCGCCTTCTATCTGGCCGGTTACTGCTGCTTCTGGTACTGCTGGCAGCGATCGAGGCAGCTTCCCGTCACTGAGTGAGTGGGCGGGTGCGAGCAGCCCTGCTGGACGCGATGCGGCTCGACCAGCGGTGTTCTTCAAGTCCGTCTACGTCCCCTTGCCTCCTCCATCTTCTTCTCTTGCGGCTGCGGCGGGGGACGGCGGCTCGTGCGTGGCGATGATGCTGAAGGTGAATATCCTCTTTAAGCCCGGCCTCGACAGCGCAGAGCCTTTCTAGCCAGCTTCGCATTAATGACTTTCGTTATTCATTTTTGTTTCTTGTTTCTAGGTTTGTTGCTTGCCTCACACGATATGATAAAGACCTTCATACATCTACATTAAAGCACATGTCAGTAAAAAAGCCTTTGAATCTGATAGGCAGAATTCTTCAAGGGATGGGTCCATTGACAGGCGATGGAAGACGGTGGGAATGCAGAAAACACACACAAAAAAGCAGTGTCACCATCCGCAGCTGTGTGTAGATGCTGGGAAAGAACGAATGCTATTTGTTTCGCGCTGCCGCCGTTTCTGCATGCAACTTTAAAGTCAATGCCAGTGTCTTGAAGCCTTTCTCCTTCGCCTCTCCTCTTCGATTTTTCTGCGGTCTTGCCTTCCCTCTCTCTATTTTCTTTTCATTGTTGACTGCCCCTACACCTTTCCTTCACACAAACAGAAACGCACACAGTCCTTTTGCACCTCGCTTAGTGCCCAGAGGGGCTTTCTACAAAAAGCAATCACTTTTCTTTTTTTGCGATTGTTTTTGCCTTCGTTGTCCACACAAGACCCATGCACGGCTTCGTGAGACGCTGGGCGTGATCGACTTTGCAACGAAAAAAACCAAGAAAAAAGCGACGCAACCATTGCCCAAGGTTGGAAAACACAAAAAAAAACAATAGCAACAACAATAGTACATCATCTCCTTCTTCACACATAGACATCGTCATATATAGCTGCTACTCTCCTCCGCCTATTATTCTTACTCTTATTTGCTACGGTCACTGTCCCCGTAACACAATTTTATCGAGGACCTCGTCCTTCTCTTGCGCATCTGCTCGAGAAGCACACACGCACCTATGAGCGGCTCAAGCGCCTCTCCGTCAACGTCAGAGGCGGAGTCATCGACGAGCGACGCTGCCGCCTCGCCGTCACCACCACCGCCACTGCTTTCTCGCACGTCGTCCTCCACTGCTTCGCACCGGCACCGTCGCCGCTCCTCTTCGACCAGCGCCACCGGCCCCGTCACGCTCTACCAGCGTCCTTTTATCGCGGCGCACACGGCGGCAGCGACACCGCGAGCGGCCCTGCTTTTCCCTCAGCCTCGTCGGCCAGTCCGCCCCTCCGCATTACCACGCGCCGCCTGCAAGTCTTCAGCTACGTCCTCGCGGAGCTGAGCAGCGCAGCCACCCTCCTGCCGGACTACACCCGCGCCATCTTGAACTTGTCACGCAAGTTGATCGGAGCGTGGCAGGCTGTGACGGCCGCCGCCATCGCTCGTACGCGTTACGAGCACGCGCTGATATGGGCTGCCTATCACCGCCAGCAGCAGCAGCAGCAGCAGCATGACCGGCACACGCATTCTGGCAACGCGACGCCAGCGACCTTCCACGAAGGAAAAGCGCCAGCAGCGGCATCGCGCGAACGGGTAAACGCCGCGGTGCACGCCGCCGTAGCCCTCCTTCCACCTCCCGCTCCACCTCCGCGGCGGCCGTTCTCTTTAACGCTGCCGCTGCCGCTGCGTCGACGCACAAACGGCCTCGGCTGGGAGGGCAGGAGGGGAGAAAGTCGGCAGTAGGGAAGCGGACGCCATCCCCTTCCACCGTCGCACGCTCTCGTCCAGCGAAGCGCACTTCGCGGTCGGAGCAGCGGGGGAGAGGCCATCGTGCAGGACACGGTCTGACACCACCGCTGTCCCTGCCGCTTTCCGGCGCGACAGAGCGGCGTGCCCGACAGCTTGCCCTCCGCCAGCGCGATCAGCTGCTGTTGAGCACGCTGCAACAGCTGTGGCTCGATGCTCAAGAGAAGGAGGACAAGGCTGGCCAGCACGTGGAGTACCTCCGTGGGGTGATCCTAAACGTTCTTTTTCAGCAGTATCTGGCTGTTACGGTCGAGCAGAGCTACTATGATCTTGTGCTGTATCGGTGGCTGACGCCTGTGCTGGTGTCGGTGCGGGACTGCGCGGTGCGGGACGCCGAGGGACAGAAGGGGGCACGGCGGTGGAGCCGCACGGAGACAACAGCAAGTGTTCCGGGAGAGGAGGCAGCAGCGTCGGCGAGCAGCAACAACAACAACAACAACGATTCATCGCACTCTGATGAGCGACAACAGCAGCATTCGTTTTGCGACAAGGACGTCGATCCGCTGCAACCGCTCGAAGGAGAGTTGGAGCGTGGTGGCGGTGGTGGTGTGCGACGTGCGCGACGCCGCCAGGCATCCATGCAGGTGTCTCGCGATGTGCAGCTGCTGCGGCAGGTGCTGCAGCGTGCGCAGATCACAATGGGCAGCGCTGCGGTGCGGCAACGACGACGACGCCGAGGCGAGAAGCACGCAGGGAGTGTTCCCACAGCTCCTTCTGCTACGGGGAGCGGGAAGGTGGCTTCGCCAGCGACGTCATCGTCTTCGTCTTGCGGGACGCAATCGTCGCTGAAGCGGCAGCGCTCCCCGTCGCGATCGCCCTCTGCACCTCGTTCGCGGAGTCGCACCACGAGGGAGGAGGAGGTGCCACCATCTTCCGTTCCCGCTTACGGAGAGGAGGACACGAATACCTTTAGTGACGCTGATGATGCGACAGCGCAACGCTCACCGACCCCGCAGCCTGCAGCCGAGACAGCTGACCGCGCACGCAGCGCCGCCCACACCGCGCTTCCGCACGGCGGCCCACCGGAGCCTCCCCCGCTCTCGCCGGACGGCCTCGTCGCTGTCCCGCTGCCGCTGCACCTCTTTTTGCAGGCCTGCGCCTCCTTCGACCCCACGCACTGCGCCTTCTCTCTCGTGTCCCGCTGCGTCGTGTTGGCGCGCAACGTGCGGGGCGGGGAGGAGGAGGACCGGGTTGGGTTGAGCTCTGCGGCTTCGTCGCCCAGCAAGCACCCTGCTCCGTTCACGGAGGCGCCGACACGGACGGAGACGGGTGCGTCGTATGGCGACTGTGCGGCGGCGGATGCGGGGCTGATGAGCGCTGAGGAGGACGCGCAGGGAACCTTCTCAGGTCTCTTTTATGTTGTGATTGGCCGCCGCGCTGTCGGAGCCTGCACGCACACCGCCCTCTGTTTCGGCAACCACAAATTCATCTTTGTGCGGTGCCACGACACGGAGTCTCTTATCCGGGAAGTCATGTTGGACGACGAGGACGACGTCGACGCAGCGAGGGGAGAAGGCAAGAGCGAGTGGTGGGCAGAGAGGCGGGGCCGCACACCACCTACCACAGGTTGTGGCGCTGGTGATCGTGGTGGCGATGAAGCGTCTTCGTCTGCACGCACGCAGGAGGAAGAGGAGTTGAAGCCGTTGTTGCAGCAGCGAGCCCAACGCTTCTCGGCCTTTGACCGCGAGGAAGCAGAAATCCCCCGAGGAGAGGCTTTAATCATAACGGCTGTGGGAGGGTCGAACGAGTCATCTGCTCTTCTCTCGCCAATCCCACCCGTCTCGCCTTCGCCTTCCATGCAGCGACCATCCATCGGCATCACCGCCCTCACTGCGCAGGATGCACGGCGGCTGCAGCTCAATGCAAGCGCCGACAGCGCAGCGTTGCCGGTCGCGGAGGCATCGGGGAGTGGTGTTGAACGTGGTGTTCCTTGTGAAGCCCGCGTTCATCTAATGCCTGCGCACCCCGTCCACACCAGCAACGATGTTGTCGCTGGCTACGCCATGCATGATACACCGACAGCAACGCCACCGCCACAGCCGCACGTCCCACCGCTGCTGCGTCCGCTGCTCTCCGGCACCGCGAGCACCACTTCCACGCGCTCGTCTACCTCACTACCAGCGAGCGGTGTTGGTGCTGCGGCTGCGGCACGGCGGTGGGGCCATCACATGCGGCAGGCAGCGCGTGTGGGTCGGCAGGCGTCGCCGCCGCCGTTCGTGTCGGCCGATGCAACGGACCTGCAGCGCAACCCGGGCTTCATGGAGGCGCTGTCCATGCCTGCTTTGCCCGCCCCACCACCGCGTGCCCTGCGTCCTGCGGAGGAGAGCGCAACTGCACTGCGTGGGCCGGAGAGCAGTGGTGCTGCCGCTGGTGCGGTGGTGACTTGCAGTGGCGAGTCCGTGCACAGCCCGCTGCACCTCACGCCGTTGGCTTTCCACACGCGGGTGCAGGCGAGCGCGACGAGCCGCAGTCGCGCACCGCCGCCGCGGCTGGACCTTAACGCGTTGTCGCCCGATCGACGCCGGCGGACGCAGGGGGCGGAAAGGGACAACGCTGTGGGTGCCGGGGATGCCCTCAACAACACTGGCAGTACATTCGGTGGCTCTGTCGACCAAGGGTTTGATGGGGCAACAGTCCCAGCGGTGTCTTCAGCTTCGGCTTCGGCAACCGCCACGCCTCTGCATGCGGCCCGTAGCGCAATGGCCACAGAGGACGGTCAGTCGAGAAGCCGCAGTGTTGACACTGCTGACGCGGAGAGCGACGCACAGCCGGCCTACATCGTCATGCACTCCGTCCTCTGCAGCTCTGTGCGGAACGGTGCGGATGACGGCGGTGAAAGGGAAGAATGCGGTCTCAATAGCAGCAGCAGCGGCAGCAGCAGTAGAGCAGCACACGATGCCACCACGGAGGACAGCGCGCCTTGCCTCTTCTCTGGCACCGAGCCACGTGCGAGTGCCTTCCCTTCCTCTCTTCGTGCTACCGCCGGCGTTGAAGGCGGGTGGCAGCAGCAGCAGCAGCAGCAGTACCTGCAGCAGAACTTCGCTGTCAGTGAGGGTGAAATGAAGATGCTGGACGACTTTCCGCTTTCCTCATTTGAGCAGCAGGTGTTGCTGCCGCCTAGCAGTGGGCAGGAGCGGCGGCAACCGTACCAGCGGAGGGCAGCACCGTCACTGTCACCGTCACCGTCGCACACACGCCCCGCAGTGGCGAGCTCAATTTCCGCACTTCAGAGCTCCTCTGCGCGGGCGGCTGCGGCCTCGCATCTCTTCGATATTGCTGACCCGCTACACGCTGCCCACGTAGCGCAGCACCACTTAAAAGAGCAAGCGGCCAACGAAGAGGCGGAGAGCGGTGAGGAGGGTGATGCGTCGCCGCTGCCTTCTTGTAGTGCAGGTGAGCAGCCCCGAGCATCTGCGTACGCCTACAGCTCTCCCCCACAGTCACCGTCGTTCTCACCCGCTCCTGTAGAGCCTTCGGAGGGCGACATGGCTTTCGCGGCTGAGCTGTACGCACGCATGGAGTTCTGGTGCCTGCGTGGACAAGACCGCAGCGCCTACCTCGACCCATCGTGGTTGCGCGGGAAGGACGTTTCACACGCGGACGTGAGCGATGATGCGATCTTCAGCGAAGCGGAAGGGGAAGGGGACGGGATGGAGGGCGAGAGTAAAGGTCTCGCAAACGCCGAGAGAACCAGTTGTTCGTCAAGAGAGCAGCAGCAGCATCAGGGGCGAGAGAGTACAACACACCGCAGCTCGACGCGGGAAAACGTAAACACTCGCACAACAGAATCGGCAGCAGACAGCACGCACAGTCGCAACGCCTCTCCCAACGACGTCCCAGCACAACAGCGGCCGACTTCTCTCAGTGGAATGGTGCGTCTGCCGCTGAAGCTACTCGACTACGTAGCGGGTACGATCGAGTTGGCTGATGAGGCCGCTCTGGCAGAGCAGCAGCAGCGCCGACGACATGCAGGGAAAGGCGCTGCGGCACGTGTGCGTCGTACAGGACGACAGAGTCCCAAAGCAGCAAGAGGAATAGGAGAAAGCACGATGAGGGAGAAGGCTACTGATAGCGAAGGAAGCAGCAGTAGTTGTGCTGAAGAGGACTTCGATGTTGAGCGTTCAGAGAGGGACTACAGTGCTGTAGAGCAAGAAGGGGACGGCGATGAGGCAGGGAGTGGGCAGGCGGACTTCCCTGCTCTGACACCCCTCATGACGGTAAACTCGAAGGGGAAGGAGCTGCTCTTCGAAGCCCTGCAGGAGGCCACCGAGGTGGTGGTGTGCGCCGTCCGCGAGAGTCGCGCTCACGCCGGCTATCACGACGTCCTGCACCAGCGCTGTCCCACACCTCCTCCTACACCACAGCAGCAGCAGCAGTCGTCGTCTCCTCAGCTATCTACTTCCACTCCTGCCGGTGGCATTGCTTCGGATGTGCAAGGTAAGTACAGCGCGGAGTCTGGTGCTCTTACCCCGGTGAACTCGTGGGCACTGACGGCCGCCCTCGCAGCGGCACAGGGCTGCACCTTCCCCGTTCCCGTCGGCACCCTTTCGCATGACGACAGATGCCCCTTCACCTTTGACCGCCATCAGCACCTCGGCACCTACGGTACGGTGCGGTGGTCGCAGGGCAGCGCAGCGGTGGAAGACGGAGCGGGTGACTCTTCCTCCTCCTCTGCCTTCACGCCGTCGTCTTCGCACGAATTTCACTGGCCGGTGCTGCCGGCTCACGATGAGAAGCAGTGGCGCTGTGAGCTGCTGAAGAGTGAGTTTCGACTTGCCCGCTCTCGTGCCCTCGACGCGTTGCTGGTAGACAGCCGCCATGGCCGGCCGATCGCCGCCATCACGCTGGAGCCGCGGTCGTGGACGCAGGTGGAGAAGAAGAAGAAGACGAGCGGCAGTGAGGAGGGCGGTCGTGAGTCGGAGGATGGTGATGGCAGCGGTGGCGAGAAGTGCACACAGGCCAAGGCATCGTCTCCCCTCTTTCACCTCCCAACATCTGCGGAGGAGGTCGTGCAGCGCACTGTGTACGTCGTCACGACCTTCACGCACTACATCACCCCGCTCTGGCGCCACCTGCGGGAGGAGAAGGCGGTGCTGGTGGATATGGACCGCACGCTGGTGGACAATGTTGTGACGGTGCACACAGCAGCGGAGCGGCAGCGACACCTGCTGCACCTGAACAGAGCGGTAGCCGCGGCGGAGGGCCACGCGGGGTCAGTGAATCCTTGTCTCCTATGGCGGCCGCAGCGGCGTCGTGCGTCGGCCGCGAAGTTTGCCGCGCCGCCGTTCCGAGTGGGTCGCAATGACGCGATGCCGCTGACACTGGAGGAGTTGTCAGGTGAGTTACCAGACAGCGGTGTTGCGTGTGATGAGGAGAGTGTGCCGCACTCCTCCATGGCAGCGAAGAGTAGCCAAAAAGGACGCAGAACTGATGAGCGATCTTTCTCTTCCGGCGCTGCTTCGGGTGTGCATTACACGTCCTCGGCGTCTCCTGCTGCAGCAGCTGATGCCTTCCTCAGCAGTGAAGGCCTGCTGCACGCCTTTCTTCACCGCACCGCGGCGCAGCGCTCGGCGCTCGGCACACTGCACTACGAGGAGTGCGGGGCGGTGACGTACGCTGCAGGACCGCTGGCAGCGCGCAAGACACCCACACGCCCCACATCCGCGTCCCGTGCATCTTCTGCGTCGTCACAGTCCTGCACGTCGCACCGGCTTCGCGCTGATGCATCAGGCAACAGCACTCCACTAAAGCCTACTGCTGCTGATGCAAATGCTTTCAGCACGAGTGGGACTTCAAGTTCCGAGCGTGCCGGCGTCTACTCCGATCTCGTCTACGTCCGCCCTGGTGTGCGGCAGTTCCTCTACTGCACCGCCGTGCGGTGGAACATACCGGTTGTCCTCGTCACCAAATCGACGCGACGTCGCACCGAGGCGATCCTGCGCTCCGTTCTCGACCCTCACCGCATTCTCTTCCCTGATTTGCGTGCCTGCGTCGTGACGGCAGACGAAATGGTGGCCGCTACGAATTCGACCTTGAAAGAGGGAGAGGGCAGCGCAGAGGCTGCAGGCGCAGGAAGCCACACTCTCACCACAGCGGAGCGCATCACACACTGTCGCAAGTCCGCGCTGCGTGTGGTGCAAACGTTGCTCGACGCCGGTGCACTCCGCTCAGCAAAGCAGGCGTGGCGGGCACCGCCGTGGTGCGACCTGCTCGCCCGCCTTCCCCGCCCCCGCAGCGTGGCGGTGCTCGACGACGCACCGCAGGTGTGGGAGGAGCGCGACTGGCCGGCCACGGTGAACGTCGCCGCCTACACCCTTTCCCGTGTCGATCCACTGCCGTACTTCGCGCCGCAGGGCTTTGTTGCGGCGCTGGTGCTGTCCTGCTTGTACGGCTCGCGCTGTCTTGTCTGCAGCGCAGGGGAACTGCACGGTGAAGAGTCTATCGCAGCAGGTTCGGCAACATTGCGAAGAGAGACAGGAGCGGAGGAGGAGAAGACGGGTAGTGCGTCACCGCCCTCCCCATTTTCGGACGCCATCGTGCGCCGCCCGTGCGAGCGGTGGCCACACTGCCTCTGTGTCTGCCCGCCTGATCACGCCGCGGCCATGGCAGATGCAGCGGGCCCGATGGGCGGCGAAGACGCCGCAGGCTTTTATGTGAGGGACGCGGCGGCCAGCGTGCGGGCGATGCTGGCGGAGCTGCTGTGGCGGTCGTCGTCATCGTCGTCGTCGCGAGGGGCGGAGCTGCGGCGTGTGCGACCGCTGCTGCTGGCGGGGAAGGAGCCGGTCGACGCAGTCAAATCCTCCTCTCCACCACCAGAGGGTCGATGGATGCAGAAAAGAGGCAACATCAACAGCAGCAACCTGCGGCGCGGCGACGTCGTTGTGTGTGCCCGTGTGTCTTCTATTCTGGGCGAAGAGCCGCTTTATCCAGCGCCTTCTTCACCAGGCAGCCTTGGGCTTCTTCGCAGCACTTCGAAGCCGCATCACACCGCGTCTCCCGACTCCACGCCTTCGTCTGACGTATCCTCTGCCTCGACGTACTCCTCATCTGCAGCCTCAGACGAGGAGGCCGCCACCGTGCAGCGCGACTCTTCCAGCTCCGTGCTTGACATCTCGATGCCGGCCACACCAATGTCCTTCCCTGCACTGCCGTCGACGTGGATGCACACCGGGCCGCTCACCGAGGCAACGACAGCGGCTACGCAGGGAGTGGTGGATGTGGACGCACACACGGCAACCGAGGATCTGGAGAGTGGAGGGGCGTCGTACCGCAGCGTCGGTGGCCGGTATGGCGTGCCTTGCGAGGACGTGGAGCCTGTGGAAGCGGTCAATACAAACGGCACTGACGGAGACACCACGAATAGTAAGTCAGAGGTGGACTACACGCGTGCCACCGCGACGCGGGGCGGTATGGTGCGTTCAGCATCCACCAACTCCGATGTCGAGGACGTAGTACCGCTAGAAATGCAGTCTGCTCGGTCTTCCCCACCCGTTGCGTCTTGTGGTGCTCACAGCTGGAGAGCCAGCTCAGGTGCGACACAATGCCTGCGTGCTGCTCCGCCTGTGGTGGAGGATGTAACGTGTGACGTGGCCGTCTCTGTCGCACCTGCTGCTGCGTCACCCTGTGGTGTGGTGGGGCAGACGGCGGAGCTGCGGCGGCCAGAGCGGCGCCGTGTCGACGACCCGCGAGACGCCGTGGAAGATGTCGTGCCACTTTGAGGTGTGCAGGAGGTGCTGCTGCCCTGTAATTTTTCCAGTTACGCGCTGCTTTCGTAGTTGAGGGCCCACATAATCGCACGATCGGCCTGAGAGGCGTGCCACAAGTAGAGACAGAGGGAGAACGATTATCCACAAAGCAAGGAGACGTGAAACGCGTGAGATGATTGGGTAATTGCGTGAGCTTCGACAAATTAATGAAGGAAAACGCTGCGTTTTTTGCATTCTTTGTTCTTGATAGCAGCAGCGGCTTCAGAAGGAACAAAACAAAACTCGACCATGTGATCTGGCATCCGCCGTGCTCCTTGGCAGACAGGCTTATCCATTTTACCAGCCATTCCAACCATGCCCCCTTGAAAACGAAGCGAGTGATGGATGTCCTTCTCTTACCCTACTTTCTCTCCATTTTCACCACTGCTTCCCACTTCGTGAGTCAACAACAATAACAACAGAAAACAGAAGACGTAGACCCAAACAGTTGCAAAAGTCAGCGAGCTGGCTTTTATTTGCGTCTACCACTAGCGGAAAATAAAAACAATATGTCCCGTCTTTCCCGCGCGGTGGTGCTGCAATCTCCGTGCAGCGTGCCATCGCGCACCACCACCACCACCACAGCTGCAGCTGCAGCTGCCATTCATGCAGGATGCCCACTGGCTTCATCGGCCGCCCTCCGAGCCGGTGCGCCACAGACGTCCACCTCCGCAGGCCCGACGCTTGTAAACTACCGCGCTGGTCTCTTTCGCTCCACCGCCCCCCGCCTCGCCATGAATCTCCACGCGAGCGACATGTCAACCCCCGACCGCGCCACCGTCAACTCCACCAACAAGAAGGAGTTCAAGACACCGCTCTGCACGGAGCTGATCAACAAGATCATCGCCCAGGGCTACTACCCCATGTCACAGTACATCAAGGACTGTCTTACCCACCCAAACTTCGGCTACTACGCAGCGAAGAAGCACGTCATTGGAAGTGAAAAAGCGGATTTCCTCACCGCAGCAGAGATTCCGTTCTTTGGTGATGTCCTCGCGGCGTGGGTGATGGACGCCTGGCAGAAGATGGGCACGCCGCGTGTGCTGCACCTTGTCGAAATGGGCCCCGGTCGTGGCACCCTCATGAAGACGATGCTGAAGCAGATTCAGTACTCGAACCCTCACCTCTTGCACTTCTTGCAAATTCATCTGGTCGAGGTCGGTGCCGCGCGGCGCGAGGAGCAGAAGCAGGCCCTGGCGGAGTTCCAGACAGCGCACGGCAAGATCAAGTGGTGGATGGATTTGGAGTCGCTGCCGTTTTCGCTCGAGCCGACCATCTTCATCGCGAACGAGTACTTCGACGCTCTGCCGGTCGCGCAGTTTCGCTTTACGGAGCGCGGGTGGGTGGAGACGTGTGTGGAGGTAGACACCGATCCCGCCGCCGAGGCACATTTCCGTCTTGTCCACGCTCCGTCCGGGTCCATGTCTGCCTACCTCATCCCGGATGAGATCCGTACAAAAGGCAAGATCGGTGACTGCTACGAGGTGAACACGGTCGGCATGCAGACGATGGAGACGCTCATGAAGAAGATGATCGACTGCCAGAAGGCGGCCTGCCTGCTCATCGACTACGGCAAGGATGAGCACATGCACAGCACGCTGCGGGGTATTCGCGGCCACCGCTTTGTCGATCCGCTGCTCTCACCCGGAGAGGTGGATCTCTCGTGCTGGGTGAGCTTCCGGCAGCTGCGGTGGGCTCTGGAGCGACTGGAAGTGGCCCGGCGTCACCTGAAGTGGTTCCCGGTGGTGACACAGCACGACTTCTTGCTGGAGAACGGCATTGACATTCGACTGGCGCACGTGATCAAGGATGAGGAGACGAAGAGCGCGATGAAAATTTTGCAGAACTACCGCCGTCTGATGGATGTCGAGGAGATGGGCGAGAGCTACAAAGTTTTCGCCTTCCAGACTCGCAACTTTCCAAACGTTTCTCCCTTCTTTGAGGAGATGCCGCTGCCGCCGCTGCCCAACGCTCGCGCGCGTTGAGGCGGAAGCGAAGGAAGGGAAAACTGCGTGAAAGTGTGAGGTGGTATGGGTGAAAAAAGAAAAACGAGAAGAAGAAGTTGTAAGTTTGTGTGCTGCTGTCTTTCTCCCTCTTTTTTTCCTAGTATGGTTGGTGTTGTTGGTTGTTGCCTGAGTAGTGTTCTGTTTTCGTTTTTTTATTCTCTTTTCTGTTCCGTGCCTCTTTTCCCTTTTCTTTAGTTTTCCCGTGTTGCTCTCTCTTTCCGTGTTGTTGTCTTCGAGCTGCTTTTCCAAGTCGCATCGCGGAGAGAGGGAGGGGAAGAGACCGGCGTCACATAAAACTCACGTTCATCGCAATCAACCAACTTTTTCCCCTGCAAAGGTGGGGCACTCTCTCTTGAGGCCTCTTGTGTGCGAGAGAGGAGGGGGAGTTACAGGAGGACGTGTGCGCTCCACGTGCTATCCAAGTCGAATCAAAGGATGATTCTGATCGCGGAGCACACCGGCTCGAATGGAAAAAGGTTCTCGCTGCTGCCGTGCGAGCACTAGGAAAGAGAGAAAGAGAGCTGTGTGGGCCGCGAAAAAAAAAGAAAGAACAAGAAAAATTACCGTCTTTCTCGTGGTCTGCAAGGAGGACCTTTTCAATTAAGTCTCACTGCGGCTGGCCACCACCTCCCCACTGACAGTGGCATTGCCGCTTAGCAAAGAAACCCGAATAGCTGCCTTTCTCATTCTCCACTCTTTACTCTGTCTCCTACCCATTATTATCTTACCTCTCTCTCTCTCTCTTTCTCTATGCGTCTGAAAACACATTCCTCTTGCACTCTTTTTGATGCTACGTCACATCGTGTAAAGCAAATCAGTTTTCTCTCTCTCTGTTGTAGTCAAACCCACATTCTTTCTCCCTTTTTTTTCTCCTCTATCCACCCCACTTGCTCCTGAGCTTGTCTGCTGAACTCACGCTTTTTCTTTTTCATTCTCTCCTGCGTGACGACAACCTCTCGTGAACAAAGCAACCGAATAGCACAGAAAGGCAGCGTCAAAAGTTTTAAAAATACACCTGAGCCTCCTTCTCAGTTGCCTAGCCAGTGTTGATACCACTCTTTTTTTCTTTTTCTCCGTTTCTTTTTCTCCTTTTTTTCAAGCGGTAAGCGATACTAAACTCTACGCAGTTGGTGTCTGTCTTTCTGTTCGCGGTATTCACATATTTATACGCCTCTCTTCCCCCCGTTATCTTCTTCACTTTTTTTTACACTATCCCACCACCAGCGCCTGACGCTGCAATATACACCCAGCAGAAACCACACATACACACACACTCTCTCCGACGCACACTTTCTCCCCGTGCTTTAATTGTTGAAGAGCAAGCGAAACGGTACCTGACGTGCTCACGTGACTCGAGCGCGCTTTTTTATTTCTCTGTTCTTTTTTATTGTTTCTCCTTATCTGTTCTTACTTTGTCACCGTCGCTTTTCTCTCATTTAGGCCGTTTTCACCACCATCGCAGCCGTTCCCACCACGACCTCCCCCCAGAACTAGTCATCCTTGCATCATCCTCAAAAGTAGTAAAATCCCCCCTTTTATAAATTATTATTTTTACCTCTCTCGCAGCGAGAGAAGCCATGGCAACTCACTCCCCTGTTGCGCAGGACGCGCCGCGCTTTCGCCCTCGCGACACCCACGCCGAGCGTCTCGCCGCAGCTGACAAGGTGGCCCTCGCGCGGTGGGAGTCGGCGACAAACCGGCAGTGGTACCCCGACTACCACCTCGCCCCCTTCACTGGCTGGATGAACGACCCGAACGGCCTCGTCTTCTTCCGCGACCGCTACCACGTCTTTTACCAGTACCACCCCTACAGCTCTGACTGGGGCCCGATGCACTGGGGCCACATGTCGAGTAAGGATTTGGTCCACTGGCAGCACCAGAAGACGGCGCTCGCACCGGGTGATGCATGTGACCGGGACGGCTGCTTCTCCGGCACCTCGGTGACGCACGACGGAAAGATGTACATGTTCTACACCGGACACTTCGTGCTGGACGCCCCCACGCCGAGCAACCCCGATGCCATTTACGAGCACCAGTGCCTCGCGGTGAGCAAGGATGGAATCAACTTCGAGAAGCTGGGCCCGGTGGTGCGGCCGCCGCCCGGCTACGTCCACTTCCGCGACCCGAAGGTGTGGTTCCAGGAGGGCCGGTGGTGGATGGTGTGTGGAGCGCGTGACGTGACTAAGGACCTTGGCCAGCTGCTGCTCTTCACCACCGAGGACCTGGAGCACTGGGACGACTCAACGTGGCAGGTGCTGGGGGTGACGGAGGACAAGAACGTTTTCATGTGGGAGTGCCCGGACTACTTCACGATGGGCCGAAGGGAGGATCTGAAGATCTTGTTGTTCTGTCCGCAGGGAAAGCGGGCGAATGAGCACGACTACCGCAACCGCTTCCAGAACGGGTACGTCGCTGGCCAGTGGCTGCCTGGTGGAACGTGGACGGTGCAGCGCGACTTCCGTGAGTTGGACCACGGCCACGACTTCTACGCCGCGCAGACCTTCATGTCAGCGGACGGCCAGCGACGGCTGATCATGGGTTGGTTCAACATGTGGGAGAGCCCCATGCCGTCGAAGGAGCACGGCTGGTGCGGCTGCCTGACGCTGCCTCGTGAGCTGCACTACAACGAGAGCACCGGGCTGCTGCGGATGCTGCCGGCGCGTGAGCTCGTTGCGCTGCGTTCGTCAGAGGTGACGATCGTGCCTGGGGTGGTGCTGGATGACAACAGCGATGCGCAGCTGCTGGAGGAGTGCGCGGCGCACGAGCTCGAGGTGGCTTTCAACATTGAGACGAGCACAGCCGAGAAGTACGGGCTGTGGCTCGGCGCAGGTGCGGAGCTGTACGTTGATGCGCAGTCGAAGCGCTTAGTGCTGAACCGGCACTACCCGCACTACATGCTGAGTGGCTACCGCTCCTGTGAGATGCCGACGACGGTGCTGCTGCGCTTGCGCATCTATGTCGATCGCTCCTCTATTGAGGTCTTCGTGAACGATGGCGAGGCTTCCATGTCCTCGCGCATCTTTCCCGATGAGAATGACCGAGCGCTGCGCCTCTTCGCGATCAACGGGACGGCGGACATGGTCGGCGGAAACATGTGGAAGCTGAAGGCTACGGTGGAGCACTGATGCAGCCCGTACTTTTTTTGTTCTTATCTCTCTCTTGATGTCTTGTCTTCCTCTCCTCTGTTTTTTTCTGCTACGCTGTCCTGCAAACGGCTCATACGGGACGCCGCTGTGCACTGCCGTCTGTAGCTCTTGTGCAACCTGCTTTTTTGTTTCTGTTGTTATTAATCAGAGAGAGAGGTGTGCGTCGTGGCGTTCTCTGCCGCTCGTCGCCGCGTGCAGGTTCATGTGCTTCTTTCTTGTTGTGATGTTCCCCCAGAGAGAACTCCTTCGTCGACTACACGCCTGCGTCTACAAGCTAGACGGCTGCTTTAAAAAAAGAGAAAAAAAGAAAAAAAAATAGTGAGAGAGACGGCGCGAGACGGCATGTGAAAGAAGCAATTTCAAATATGACCAATGAATAAACAATAACAAAAAAAAAGAAGTCTTACATGTTTAATTATTACTTTTTTTGTTGTTTGCCGCCGCGCTGCAGCTACGATGTTGATGAACACCAAAGAAGTGAAGTTCGCTTAAGTCTCTGACTTCCTTTTTCCGTTCTCAAGTTTTATTCTTTTTCTTCTAAATGCTTTTTTTTCTTTTGCCTTATCTTCTCCGAGACGCCTTTGTGTTTCCCTCTTCGGATCTTAAAGCCAACATACATAGCCTTTTTTTTTTCTCTTGTGGCGTTGCGTCTGCGTATGTTCGATGACAGCCGATGACGACAAAAAAAAGAAAAATAACTCTAAAAGAAAGGGTGAACAGCGCAAGGTTCTTCACGCGCCTCTTCTCTTCAACACCCCGTATATCCATTTGTGTGTGTCGTGTGTGTGCTTGTGTGTGTGTGTGCGTGTTGGTGTGAACGGGTAGCGAAGAAGGGCGGCTTTGTACGGCGATTTCCAACAAATGACAGAAAAAAAGTGAACGCGGGTGAGTAATCGAGTGTATCTATGCGAAAGATATGTTGCTTGTGATCTATGTTGTATAACACGTTGATATTGAGAAAGAAAAAGAATGAAAGGAAAAAACAAACACTCTCGGGCGAAGAAATTGAAACGATTGGAGCGAGTGGACATCGCTGTCAGTCCTGCTTCTGCAGCTCTTCATTTTTTTTTAGTCTCACCATATAGGGTGTGTCTACAGACCTGTAGACTTAGTGAGGGTGAATGTAGGAAGGGTTAGGTGGAGCGCACAGCATAATAAACGATGTGGTCTTACCATACCGCATAGTCAACAAGTTATTATTATTGTTAATCTTCTTGGCTACTTCGGTCACCTTTTCTCTCTTTTTTGCTGATGCTCGTCTCGCTGGAGGTGGAAGGGCAAAGGTGCTTGTAGCAGCGCTTTCCTTTATATATTCGCCGCTCGTGCCTTCCCTACCCCATTTCTATGCTCAATGCCTTGTCTGGCTGCTTCTCTCTCTCTAAAAAAAATAAACAAACAGACTTATAGTACTCTTTCTTCCCCTTTGATCGCCTCTTCTTCTTCTTGCACAGCTTTCACCACTCCACACAGAAAAAAAGAACCCTTAAAGCATTGCGGCCTTTACTCTCAAACTACCTTCCGCTACTTCCGCTTTCCTCTTTCTTGAACTGAACGACAACTACAACAAAAAACTTCTTTGTTCAATCGAAGAAAACAAAATCTGCAACTAAAGAAAATATAATAGTAAAGAAATAAAATAGGTGGCGTGTCAGACGAGGTGCAAAGCTCGTCGAACGACTTCGAAAGGGTTTAAACGGCGCTCTCTCTCCCTCACACGCACACACGCCCACACACGACAGCTGCAGCATTCAGCACACGACAAGAAGAAAAAAGGCGGGGGTAACATTTACCTTCATCGTCGCTACTCGTGTACGCACAAAACAACACTAATAGCAAAAAGCTCGAAATCTAACGAGCACAAAATAAAAACCCGTGATATTTTTCCAATTCCGCACCTTTTTTTGTTTCCAAATATTACCTTTACCGCGTATCTGCAAAGCCTCTCTACCTTCTCTCTCTTTCTTACTCTAGGTAGGATCCTTTTTATTTTCCTTTGCTCTTTTACTTTGTCAGCCGACAAGCGGCTTTGTGTCTCCACCGCGCTTACCTTCTCTCTTTCCGCTGCTCTTTTTTATTTTTTCTAGAGCTCGCTGCCAGCGTCAATCATTTTGCGAGTCTCCGCGGCGGCGTCCATCTTCTTTCTTTTCTCTCTGTGTTCGTATGGGTGTGGGTGTGAGATAGCGTGTGCAACTTGTGCCGCTTCACTGACAAGTAAGCAGCCCTTTACCTCGTCGCGCACAGCGTACACTCCTGCGACACCAAATCCTTTTTTTCTTCTGGTGCTTTAGGCACACTAACACACACCCAAACACACACAGGGTTGCGAAGATTTCCTCCACAGATCCGAGTATTGATACAGCTTTGAATCTCTTCTTGTTTTGTTTTTCTCCGGAGAAAAAAAAAACAAAACAAAACGTCGTGACACAATATTATTCATTTCCCTTGGCGGACATCTTTTACGGAGTCTGAACCACTTGCTTTTCTTTTTCCTTTTCTTTCATCTTCTTTATCTTTTCTCTCGGCGTTTTTATAGCTCATAGGCGGCACCGTGAAACGCGCGAGTCTTTTTTAATTTTCTTCCTCTCAGCTTTTCCCTGCGTTTTGCACGTAGAGGCCGCAGCAGCCCTGCTTTATTTATTCTCATTTTTTGTTTTATTGGGTGAATCGTGGACCTCGTAACGGGCAGCATTTTGCCTGCTTTTCTTTATTTCTTTTCTCGCCCTTATCGACCTCGGGATAGAGCGAGGGCAAAAAAACAACAATCATCTTCACACTGTGGGACAGCGCGCTTTTCAGCCGTTTTTTTTCAGTTTGGCGAGTTGTGGCGCAGGTACATACACACACCCTCGCAGACACAAACACACACGAGAGCAGCTGAAACCGGGATCTCGAGAAAAACAACAACATGTACATGTCGTCTGATGCTGCGACCGCCGCCGTCGACGGCTATGGCAAGCAGGACATGCATCATCAAACCCAGCAGCAGCCGCAGCCGCAGCACCTCTCCCACGCCGATCGCATCGCACAGGCCACACACGCGCAGGTGAAGGCGTGGAGCGTGATGAAGAAGGAGTGGTACCCCGAGTATCACATGTCCTCCTACGCAGGGTGGATGGGTGTGCCGGGTGGGCTGTGCTACCACAAGGGCACCTACCACGTCTTTTACCAGCACAACCCATATAGCGAGAACTGGGGCCCGATGCATTGGGGCCACATGACAAGCGAAGACTTGGTTCACTGGCAGCACCAGCCAGTGGCCCTCGCACCGGGTGACGCCTACGACCGTGACGGCTGCTTCTCTGGCTCCTCGGTGAGCTTCAACGACACCTTGTACATCTTCTACACCGGACACTCCTGGCTGACGGAGGAGGAGAAGGCCGCTCTGCACGGCAGCAGCGGCGGTGGTCTTAGCGAAGATAACACGTCCTTCTATCAGCATCAGTGCCTCGCGGTGAGCAAGGATGGAATCAACTTCGAGAAGCTGGGCCCGGTGGTGCGTCCGCCGCCCGGCTACGTCCACTTCCGCGACCCGAAGGTGTGGTTCCAGGAGGGCCGGTGGTGGATGGTGTGTGGAGCACGCGACGTAGCCAAGGACCTTGGCCAGCTGCTGCTCTTCACCACCGAGGACCTGGAGCACTGGGACGACTCGACGTGGCAGGTGCTGGGGGTGACGGAGGACAAGAACGTGTTCATGTGGGAGTGCCCGGATCTTTTCCGGTTAGGCCAAGCCGACGTGCTGCTCTTCTCCCCTCAGGGAAAGCGAAAAGTGGGCTACGTGAACCGCAACCGCTTTCAGAGCGGCTACATGCTCGGTAATTGGAGCACCACCGGCGCATCAGACGCGCTGGCGAGTGTTGCGCAGCACAACGCCACTGCCCCGTCTAATCGCTTTGCCCGCCGTCTGCACGGCCCGTGCCGTCTCACCGAGTTCGACGTGACGCAGCGCTTTCGCGAGATCGACTGCGGCCACGACTTCTACGCCCCGCAGACCTTCGCCACCGTTGATGGCCGCCGCATTATTATCGGGTGGCTCGATATGTGGGAGAGCCCCATGCCGACCCGCGAGCATGGCTGGAGTGGCTGCCTGACGCTGCCTCGTGAGCTGGTGCTGGACCCTTTCACCGGTAGCATCCGCATGGTGCCGCCGCGTGAGCTGCTGCAGCTGCGGTGCGCACAAGCCACTATTCCACCCCAGCATATCGTGGAAAGCACCGACATGCTGCTCGTCGAGGACTGCACGTCGTACGAGCTAGAGGTCACCTTTAACTGCAAGACGAGTACCGCCGAGAAGTACGGGCTGTGGCTCGGCACAGGTGCGGAGCTGTACGTTGATGCACAGTCGAACCGCTTGGTGCTGAACCGGCACTACCCGCAGCACATGCTGAGTGGCTACCGCTCCTGTGCAATGCCGGAGAGCGTGCTGCTGCAGCTCCACGTGTACGTCGATCGCTCGTCGGTCGAGGTTTTCGTGAACAACGGCGAGGAGGTCTTCTCGTCGCGCATTTTTCCTAGCGAGGGCGACCGCACCCTGCGCCTTTTCGCGATGAACGGGACGGCGGACATGGTCGGCGGGAACATGTGGAAGCTGAAAGAGACGGTCGAGCATGAGGGTGGGGGCTGGATACAGTGAGCAGCGGCGTGGTGGGGAAGAGGCCAGGTAAGGTAGACTCCACGTCTTATTCTCCTTTTCCACTGCAAGAGGGTTACGCCTAACGCATTTCTCACCACCTCTGTTTTCTCTTTTCGCCGTTTCGCTCGCTGTTTTGTGTTTTTTTTTCTCGCTTTCATGTTGTCACAGCCGCAGGTGACGGTGCAAGGGTGGTGGGGCGGCTATTAATAAAGAACACTGGAAGGGGGCTATATCAATGGTAAAGAGGCAGAAATCGTGACGTGATGATTGGGGTACGTGTAGTGCCGTCTTATTAATACAGCTAATACATCAGTGTGTTGAGGTAGCCATAGGTTTGAACGTGACAAATTGGCTGTTACAGGTCTTTTTTTTTCTCTGCAAGCATAACAGTGTACTTTTTTTTTCTTTTGCTCCCCTGTTGTATGGTGGTTTTGCTTCCCGACTCTACCTTGCATCTTAATCGATATTTCTCAAAACGTCTCTTTCTTTATTTTTTTCTCTACGATTTCGAACGCTCTGCTTTGCGGCTTTTTCGGAACGCTTTCCGTTCACTACATGCTGCTTCTCGCTGTCCTTCTTCCAGAAAAGAAAAAGAAAATAATAACACCCAAAACAATTTCTCAATTTTGATGCGTTTTTTTTTCTCAAATTCTCTTATGTCTTCGAGAAGCTGTTCCGCAGTTTCTCTACCTCCCTCTCTATTTTCTTTTCTTCCTCCCAAAACGAAATTTTTTTTCGCTGTGTTCTTCGCCCTTTCTTTTTCTTTCGTGTGAGATGCTGTACTACCCCCTTTCTGCGCCAGATACACCATACTGAAGAAAAGAGATAAAAGGATTTCAATAACGGCATGTCGAGCTCGTTTTCCGTTTACTGTTGTGGTGTTAAGCACCACTCACTTCTTCTCCCCAAAATTACTTTAATTTATTTTAAAACAAGTGTGTACGCTGAAGACTACTTTTCCCCCTTTCCGATCATCATCATGAGTGCCATCGATATCATCCCAACCGCTTTTGTGTTTTCTCGAAAAAAACAACAAAAAAGAACGTTTTCGGTGTCCTTTCTATGCTTGTGATCACTTGAATTTCCTTTCCTTCTTTTTCTTTTTTACCTCTTTAGCTTGATGCTATTCAGATGGAAGGTGCCGCGGAGGCACGTCTTGTGCGCACTGCCTATTCCTCTTTGTTTGAGATGAAGTTTGGCCTTCCTTTTTCTGCTCTCTGAGGAAGTCTCGACTCTTCACTCCGATTACTTCTTGTTTTGGTGTTTTGACCACCAGAGAGCTTACCTTTCTTTACTTTTTATTTGACGTGGTCTTTTTTATTCTCTTTTTTTTTGTGCTCCTCGATGTGAGGTTGTCTACTAACTTCTCTTTACTCTTACCCTACTTATCTTCTTATTTTATTTTTTACTTCAAAGCATGAAGGACGTGTGCAGACGTGTGTGTGTGGTGTTTTTTTGCACCTGCGCGACGGAGTTCGAGCACAAAATTCATTTCATCGTGACTCCGCGCCTTTCTCTTTGGATGTTTTTTTTTTTTAATATATGGGGTTTCGCGTCGTCATCGTCGCGCTTGTGTTTCTTGCACTACCTTTTTCTGGATTCCATGTTACAGGAATGCGTTTTCCCCAATCTTTTTCTTAGCGAACAACAATTTTGAACTTCAATGAAGAAAATCTTTTGAACACACCGACACAAATGACCCCCTTTGCTCGGCGTTCACATGATGCGCTTCAGGCAAAGAAAATAAGTTAAAAGTAAAAAAAGAAAAAAGGGGAGAACGACCACGACGCAGCGTGCCTTTAAAAGCCTTCTTCTTCTTTATCTTCTTTGCGGAAGCAGCAAGGGAAAAACAGGAGAGAAGACAGCGATTGCAGCGCTGATGGTATACTTTTTCCTTTTCTGCTGAAACGTTTCAATTCCTCACACGCAGATACCCACGCATGGCAGCTGCAGCTGTACCGTCATTCCCACCTTCGAGTGCGATGTGCTGGAGTGCGCACGCCGTCGCTGTAACGTGAGCGTGTATGTATCTCCCTTACTATATATATATTTTTATTATTAATTTACTGGTCTCTTACTTCTAGTTTATCGCTGTTTTTTTTTTTTTACTTGTCTGCTCGTTGGTGTTAGTCGCGTGCGCCGCTCTTTCGCGGCTGTTTTACAAAACTCAAGAGAAAAAAAAAGAAATTTTGATAATTACGTTTACGCGTGGTACGCGTACCCACCAAAAATCACCAAAACACACACAAGCACAAAACACAAGAACGTCCTCCTCGTCAAGAACAGAAAAATATTTTCACCTGTAAACTTGAATGCTATTTTTTCTTTTCTGATGCGTCGCCCTTCGCTTTTTTTTTTTCCTTTTGGCCCTCTTCCGGTTTTGTTTTGCTGTCTTCGCAGCGGCGGTTTTTTTTTTTCTCACCACTTCTCCATTTTGCTGTTGTCGTAGTGTCAAATGCTGTTGAATTCGGATACATTTTTTTTCTTTTATGGCGGCGCATATTCTTTTCTGATGCGAACTTGGCTTTTTGGATGTAACTGCTGTTGACTTTGAATTCTTTCGCTCTCTCTCTGGTGCGAGGTGAATAATGACGCTATCGACGATCCACATATGATTCGATTGAAAAAAGAAGGACAAAATAGAAGATTAAGCTGGCGGAAAGTTGCTAGCAAACATAACAGACTTGCCGCGAGGCGAATTTTTATGCTGCATTTCGTTGTGCTGCTTAGAATTTCTTTGTTGGAGCGGCCACAGTAGTGAGCGTGTTTGCTTCTCTCTCTCTCTCTTTCTCTTTTTCTCCCTTTGCGAAGTGGACTCTGTAGCATCTTGAGCAGTAGTGGGGATGGGAAAGTAGAAGTAAAGGTAGTTGTGCCACTGCTTTGCCCACCTGATTTCTCCAGGCACCACACGGAGTGGGAAGAAAAAAAGAGGAGAGAGAGAAAGCGTTGAGTGCTTGATGGCGGGAAGCTGCACGCTCTCGTCACGAAGCCGCTGCCTTCAGTCATGTCTTCTTTCTCATCGCGCCCACAAGAGAGTACTGATAGAGGAAGAAGCAATGCATTTGTCGCTGTACTATAAACCGATAGATGTGGCGTCTCTCCATGTCTGCTCTCCTCTCTCCCTCTTCCTTTCCCTCACTCTCATTCTCATCACCTAAAATTCTTTCCTGCACTAAAAAAAAAAAATGCTCCTCACACTCTTTTGCTCCTCAAATATTCCCAAACCAATCTAGCTGCTCAACAGTGTTTCCTCTTTTCCACTCTACACTGTCTTTCTTGCTTTCGTGCGCAGCAGGTGCCACTTCACATTTCTTTCTCCTCCTTTCTTGCCTTCGCCGAGTCTACGCAGCCCTCTACGCGACTCTCTCTGCCTGGCCGTGTGTCTCGCACCCGCTGCCTCTCTCTGCGCACTGCCGGCGCCGCGTGTGCCTTAAAAGAAAAAGTTTCTACGAGTATTGATTTTTTTTCTTTTTTCTCTTGCACACGGAAAAATACACAAAGGTGTGCACAGGGAGTAGCAAAAACAAGGAAAGAAGAGGTAAAGAAACTGAACAGAGCTCTCTTTCTTGGGTATCTTTCCCATTCTCCTCGATTTTTTTTCGTTTTCAATTCACTTCGTGCATTCTGTGTATTTCTCAGAGGACTTTCGTTGAACACGTAGCAGCGATCGCTTCACGGCGTGCAAACATTTTTCTTAGCCCGGCGTCTTTGGAAACTGGGAGACTTGCGTAGAACTGCTGGTGAGACGTCGCATTAGTGTATTTTACCGAGGAGCTGCACGGGTGGTTGTACTGTACATAAAGCATTATCGCGCTTCTCCTCTTTTTTTCTTTTGTCAATATTGCTTTTTTTTTTTCCCTTTGCCGGAACCCGAAAGAGAAGGCCTTCTCTCCCTCTTCCCCTCTCTTCACTACACACATACTCGCACAAGCTGTTTATACACTGCCGGCTTCTGACCGACTTTCCGTGCTATTCCTCTTTCTTGCCATCCGCTGACGTTTGCTTCTTGTTTTTTCTCTTTCTCCATATTCCTTTTCTGAACTACGAAGCGCTTGTTATTCACTTCTTTCTTTTGGTGGTGCCCTTTATTATTATTATTTGACTTCTCCGCATCGCTCCTCTCACGAGTTTGCATCTTGCATCCCCTTCTGTGCGTCGTTGAAAGGTAGCGAGAAGGCCAGACACGTCGCGCTCGCGCAGATACACACGGAATAAATTCTTTTCAGTTGAAAGACGCGGACCGACACACAGAAATACGGGTCCATTGCACACTCTTAGCGGCAATATTCTTCTAGAGAACCTCTTTGCAGTGCTGAAAGGCACACAGTCAAGGTTTTTTCTCTCTCTCTCTTTTTTTTTTTCTAGCACAAAAAACAAAGCAAAATATGATGCGTGCCGTGTCACTGAAGGGCTTCGGTGGCGTCGACGTGATGTCGATTGCCCAAGTCCCCAAGGCCACCCTCGAGCGCGCCTCTGACGTGCTCATCAAGGTCATGGCAGCTGGTATTAACCGTGCCGACATCTCACAGCGGCGTGGCCACTACCCGCCTCCGGCAGGTGCCTCAGACATCTTGGGGCTCGAGGTGGCCGGCGTCGTGACAGAGGTCGGTGCGGAGGCTGCCGGGCGTGTAAAGGTAGGTGACCGCGTCATGGCGCTGCTGCCCGGTGGCGGCTACGCCGACTACGCCGTAGCGCATGGTGGTTGTGTGATGCCGATTCCCCAAGGGTACTCTTTCACGGAGGCTGCTGCGGTGCCGGAGACGTTCATCACGGCGTGGCAGATTCTGAACCGCCACGGCAAGGTCAAGCCCGGCCAGCGGGTGCTCATTCACGCTGGTGCGAGTGGCATCGGCAGCGCCTGTGCGCAGATCACGGAGAAGTACTTCAAGGCCACCGCCATCACCACGTCGTCCGAGATGAAGCTGGACATCTGCAAGGGCTTCGCTAGTGTCAATCTGAGTCGCACACGCGATGAGGCCGGCTGGGCCTTTGCTCCGAAGGTGAAGAAGCTCTTCGGGGAGGAGAGCATCAACGTGATCGTGGACCCTGTGTTTGGTGGCACGTACCTGGGTGAGAACGCGCAGGTCTTGGCCCCCGACGGCCACCTTGTTGTTGTTGCTTTCATTGGTGGCTCGCTCGTGCAGATGAACGCGCTGCCCTTCTTCCGTGAGAAGGCGCAGATCACCTTCACGAAGCTGCGGTGCCGCAGCGAGGCGTACAAGACGTCCCTTGTCGAGTCCTTCGAGCGAGAAATTGTGCCCTACATGAACGAGCGCATCATCTCCCCGATTATCAACCGCACCTTCGCTGTCGAAGAGGTGGCAGCGGCGCACACGTACATCGAGGAGAACAGGGGCTATGGCAAGGTGGTGCTGACGATGACGGACACCCCGCAGCGACCGATGCTTTTCTAGCGCGCGCGAGTAATGCCTTTTTACTTTTTTTTTTTTTTTTTAAAAGCGGTTTCGATGTGTGCGGGAGGGACGGAGTGGTGTCCCGTGTGGCGCTGTCGGCTCTGCGCAGTGCGTGTGGGTGTATCTGCCCCTGCGAGTTTAGGTGTTTCTGTTGAGGTGAAGTGAAGCACAGCCACAAGCAACGTGCCTTCACCCTCGCTTCACTTCACTCTGTTTTTCCTTTGTTTCTCTCTGATTCACCCGCTCCAGCGGAGTACCGTTGCTCGGATCACGTACAACAACAATAACCGCGACCATCACCACCACAACAAAAACAAAACAAAAATAAACTGAAGGGGAGCCACAGCTGCGATTTTGGCACTTTACGTTTTTTTTTTTGGCTCGCCTTCGTGCCTTCATCTCGATGTTTTTCTCGCTTTCTTTCCTCGACTTATCACCATGCTAGAGGAGAACAAAAATGAAAATAATAATTATTAGAGCTTGACAAAAAGACGTGCGCTTGCGGCTGCACGTTTGACAGTAAAGAAGGGAGGGGGAGAAAAAGTGGTGCCGGATGCAGAAGCTTGTTTTTTTGCACTCTCTCTGTGTTGATGCGCAGAGAACGCTGTTCGCTGCCATTGACGTGCGTGCCGCTGCACACCTGGAGGAAGATGGAAATTAGCCATCCAGTGAGGTGAAGGGCAGAGCTAGCGCATCTTCTTTTTTTTTTTATTGGATATCTCTCTCCGTGCTTTATGCAGCTGCGTGTGGAGTGTGAGTACAGGAAGAATCTTTAACTGTCACAGGCGCGCATCAAGAAAAAGCAAAGAATATTCTAGCAACCTTTCTTCTCACTCCTCTCCTTTCATCCTGTACTTACCCCCATTTTCAGGTCCAGTCGGCGAGGTGTACTACATCGACCTGCTCCTTGCCTAACATCAAGTCTGTCTGCGAGGCAGGGAAGAAATTTGGTAGAGCACAGGCACGAAGCGCAGCGCGCAGCCACGGCGCTGTGCCTGCAGACATGTCATCGAAACAGCTGCTGCACCGTGTGCGATTGCTGTCACACGCGTGCACGTCACAAGCGCCTGCGCAGCGCGCACCACACGCTGCACAACACTGCGGTGGCACCCTTCGCCCGATAGTTTCGCCCACCTTCGCGTCTCTTGTAAGTCTAGTGAGTGCCGCGTGCGACGGCAGCGAGTGCCATCAACCGACGAGCAACAAGAGAATTGTCTCTGATGATGTGCAGCAACACCGCCGTCTCCACCGCAGCATCAAGCTACGTCGGGGTGGTGTCGGATTTCTGCGAAAGCAGCCGCATTCTTGTGGCAGTGGCCGTTCCAGTGGTGCCTTTCACACCACACAGCTCTGCCGTGAGCGCAACGTTGTGCGCAACACCCTCGCCGACACGCCTTCGGGCTACATTCAGGACCCGCGTGCGTCGCCCAAGATGATGACGCGGTACGACAGCGTCAGCCGCGTCGGCGCTGCCGCCCTCGAGGCGATGGAGCGGGAGAAGGCGCTGCTGGAGAGGGAGGAGGTGGCGTATCGCGGCTACACAACCCTCACGATCCAGGAGCGGAAGAAGGTGGTCCTAGGGCAGGCCAGCACCCTAGAGAAGTTGCAGGAAGCCGTGGAGGGGCTGCGCGACGACCTCGCGGAGCTGTCGCGCGTTGTCGGACAAGAGGTGGACAAGCCGATCTTGCAAGAGCGTATCCTGCTTCTCAAGCTGCAGCAGCGACAGCAGCGGCTGCATGACCGAGACATGGCGTTCCGCGTGGCGCCAGAGGCAAGCCCGGGCTACCGCCTCGTGCAGCAGGCCGACGGCAGCGAGGTGCTGGAGAGACCGGGGAAGGACACCCCACAGCTGGAGATTGATGCGGCGGACGATGCCTACCTGACCCAGCCCGTTGAGATGGAGGTGTTGCCCGACTCTGCACTAGTGCCAGAGCGTACCGTCGTCACGGTGCAAGATGTGAACCACGTGCGTTATCTTCTCGGGCAGGGTCTTCGCCGTCTCTCGCGCTTCGAGGAGGCGCAGGAGGTGATGTACAGCATCTTGGCTGACGACGTGACAAACGTCGACGCCATGGAGTCGCTGCTTGAGATGGATCTCGGGATTGAGGGGTGGGAGCCACGCATTCGGGTGCTGCTGGATTATCTGGTGACCGAGTACGCGCGGGCTATCGAGGAGGGACGTCTGCAACCGCCAGTACAGCCGCAGCAGAGTAGCAGCAGCGAGAAGGACAGCAAAGCGAACGACGACGGTGAAGAAGAGGAGCTGTCGGCTTCGTCTCCTCTTGCCGCGGCATCTCCAGCACCAGAGAGAAGCAATGCTACTGCTTTAGCCTCTTCGCCAGACACCGCCGCGCTCCCCACCTCCGAAAGCTCCCTTCTTCAAACCTCTCCGGTTTCTGGTGTCCCTTATGCCACCATCCCTCAAACCGCCCCGCTCAACGTGGCGCTCTCCTTGCTGTCTGACATCATTGTGGAAGCTGCGGCCCATAAGTGCTCTGCGGATGGCGAAGGCGCCACCTCGCGTTTCTTCATCGAGTCGCTCGGCCCGATAGTGCGGGTGTTGGGTCGTCGCTACGCCCCACTGCTGCTCGAGGCTCTTTTCCAGGCGGTCGACGAGCAGCACTTCATGGCGCGCTTCGACTCCGACGACGTATCGCCCGCCGCACGCGCCTTTGCGCTTTCCCTTGTCATTGCGTTTCTAAAGGCGCTGACGGCGCGTCGCATTCACGAAATGTTGCCGAGTCCGGTGTTGTTTGAGTACGTCACGCTGTCGAAGCTGCACGCCGCACTGCGCCGCGCCAACCGCCTGCACGAAAGCTACCACATTTGTGACAAGGTCATGCGACTTTACCGATCGAACTCTGCCGTTTATCGCCGTCGGCGGCGCACTCTTGACGCGGCAGCGGAGGCGGGGGCAGTGGCACTCGATTTGAGTGCGTTGCAGCAGCGCTTGAGCCCTTCTCCTTCCCTTCATCGCGGTTCTCCACAAGAACATGATCAGCAGCAGGTGCCTTCAAGCACAGAAGAAGAGGGCAAGTCCAAAGAGCCCGCAGCGCACTCTTCAAAGCCGTTGAACAACGTCCTCTCGGTAGACAGCAGCAGCGGCGGCCTCACGGCAGACGGCGAAGCATCCGCTGAACCACCAGACGTGCTGGACGACCAAGACGGCGACTACCGTGAGATCTTTTTCCAGTACGTCAACGACCGTGCCCGCGACTCCCCAGCGCTTGGGCGGCGTCTCTGCCTCGAGGCAATGCAGGAGTTTCCAAAGAGCGCCGCGCCGTGGGAGACGCTGGCGCTGCTGCTCCACCGCGAAGACCCCGTGAAAAACTTACGCGACGCCACGATTGCCGCCCGCCACGCGATGCTGCTCGAGCCGCTGAACCTCGGCGTCATCGTGACGCTGGCGAACTTCTACAAGGCGGCAAAGCGGTACGAGCTGCACGACCGCATGCTGGACCGATACCGTCTTCTGGTCTACATGGCGGATGAGGGGGCGAGTGCGGAGGATATGCTGGCGACGGCGGCCGAGGTCGAGGCGCTTGATCGCGAGACCCCTGAGGCGCAGGACCTCGTGCAGGAGACCGGGCGAGAGATGGAGGAGTACATGTTCCGCATGGAGCAGGCGATGACCTACTCGATGCCGATCGACAAGGAGCCACGCCGCTTCGGGAAGGCTCCGGTGGTGGCGGTGTGGGAACAGCCGGGGATTCTCCCACCAGAGGTGAAGGCGCACGCGTTTGATCAGCAGGGTGGATTTGTGCTGGCGCCGCCGCAGTCGCCCCAGCCATAAGGACGAGTGTGTTTGTGTGAGGTAGGACTGCTGTTCAAATCGTTCCTTTTTACATTTCTTATTCTCTTTTTTTTCTCACGCCTGCGACTCGTCTGTTGTGCGTTAAGTTTTTCACATGCGTGTAGAATCACAAAAGAAAAAGAAAAAAAAACAACAGCAACAACAAGCGGCTGGTTTTATTGGTTCGAAACAAAACAAACTTGTGAACGAAGCGACGCTGCATCTCCAACGTGTGCTACATCAGATGGTACAGTTCTATGTTTTTTTTTCTACTTTCCCCTTCATCGCAAAGAAAGGGGGCGGTGAGGGGCAGCACGCACAGAAGAAAAAAGACGCGTCATCGCTTACGAAGGAATTAAAAGCCACTGATCACTGCAACCTAATTCACTTCCGCGCTTTTCTCTCCCCCTCTTGTTCTACTCACTTCTGTGATTTCATGCATGGATTTGGTAGGCTTCCCGCTCTACTCTTCTCAGCAGCGAAGCCTGGGGCCCTTGATGAGTCGACGTCTCCTTTTGCGTATCACCCCCGCCGGCCCACCTAGAACTTCTCTTCTCACACTCTCACTGTTGTAGACACACGTGAGCGACTACAATAAATTTCTTTCTTCTTCTCCGTTAGATACACTTCTATTTTTCTTAAATAGATCCAACGCGGCTCCTTCCTTTAGACTTTTTGTTTTTCTTTATTCTATTCTCCACTTGTTTTTTTTTTTGCGAGCTGTTCATCGCTTTAAATTGCACGCATGGAGGGCAACACGGCAGAGCTGGGCGATGTGTCAAATTACGCCGCATCACCAATAGAAGCACAGCGGAAGGCATCCACTCAAGCTGCACTCTCGCCTGGAGCGCGGCCTTTCTCATTTTACACCGCGGCCAGCCTCTACCGCAGTCACCTGCCCACCAACACCACTACCGAGGAGGAGGAGGACTACTCAGACGGAGTGGACCGGGATGTGTTGCGGGACGTGCCACGCCGCACCAGCGCCTCTCCGGCTTCCGTGGCAAAGAGCAGCGAGACCAACTTTTCCGCGACACCAGTGTCAACGGGGGGTGAATCACCGCCGCCCCGTGTACGGCGCTCGGTGCCTGCGCCGTCCACGTACGACGTTCTTGTGGAAGCCCCGGAGGTGTGGAGTGACAAGCGGTATCCCACGCCACCGTGGTGGCGACGGAGGGACGAGGGAGTAGTCGACGACGTCGGCTCGGATCGTGCACAGCAGCAGCAGCAGGTCAGGCAGCCGTCAAGAGGGGATGTGGCCGCAGCTTTTCCCACAATCCCGTCACCGGCGGCCTCGACATCGCACACTGATAAGCCTGCACAGCAGGTCAGAGAGAAAAAGCAAGAAAAGTCAGCAGCAGGTCTTGAGAGCGCCGCAGCTCCGCCGCCACCGGCACGTTCGCGTACCCGCAGCGTCGCCACAGCAAGCCGCTCCCATACCGCTTCTCCCCCTCCGTCACACCCCAACTCACTGGACGACGTCTCCCCTCTAAGCGCTGTGGACCCTGCGGCTTACCGCTACGCAGACGTGGAGGCGTACCAGCGCTCTGGCAGTGACGGCACAACTGGAATACAGCGGGAAAGACTTAGGGATGCACCGCGTTCCTCATCTCATCGCAAAGAGAATGTATCGAGCACTAGCGCTGCGTGCAAATACAAATCCGACGCAGCTGCCGCCTCTGTCTATCGCTTCTATCGAGACGCCAGCACGTCCTCGAACATCGCGGCACACCCAGCAGCCGTCATGCAGACCACGTCGCTGACGCACCCTTCCCATGAGCGTCTGCGTGTGCACGAGGGAAGCACCGCTCACCCGTCGGGGTTCGCGGTACCACGCCGTGGACCCGGTGCGGCTGCCCCGCGTCGCCTTTACAACGGCCTCGCTGTGCTGCCCGCCAGCGTAGCGGACAAGCACGCCGTTGCCCGCGCACCGTCTTCCGCCTTCACCGCCACCGCGAACCACCCAACGAACTACAACATCCAGAAGTACAGAGAGGGCATCGCGGCGGCGATCGGCGTCGACCCGGTGCGGCTGCGCGAAGGCGTTCTTCAGCAGCGCTACATGCGTGTGCACAGCGGGTGGACAGAGCGTAGCGCTGACGGGAGCAGCGGCAAGGGTGGCAGTGCTGCTGCTGCTGTGGTAGTGGGGCCGCCCTTGCATCACACCACGACACGTCTTCGCTTGGGCTTGTCAGGCGGTGGCGCGGTACGCGAGGCTGACCTGCTCGATCCTGTGTCAGGGCAGGCACGCAAGCCGAACGAGGTCTCCGGCGACTATTTGCGCAAGGCTGTGGGCGACACGCAGCGAGGAGTGTCGATGCAGCGCCACACACTTTCTCTAGCACCACGCAGTGTCTCTCCCGGCAGCTCGGCTGCGTCTGAACGCGGTGTGCACTCTCACGCATCCCACACGCGTGCTGAAGGAGAGTGCAGCCTCGCCTCGGAGCGGCGTGCACGGGCCAGCGCTCGCGCTTCTCTTCTACACGCCACTCACACCCGAAGCGGCGCCACCATGTCGGCGGAAGATCGCCGCCTGTACTGGGCCGAGCACGCCCCTTTGCACCACAGCGCCGTGCGTGGGCTGAACACGCTCCTGCATGGCGTGGGCGAGGCTGAGGCGGACTACGGCGAAAGAGCGTGTAACATTTCGTCTTCGATGCTGTGCGACGCAGCATCGGTCAGCACGCGAGGTGGTAGCCGTAGTAGTAGTATGCCAGGGCCGCATCGACGGGGAAGTGCCACGGCTGAAGGAAGAGAAGACGGCGATGATGCGACGGCGGTGCAGCCGTGGGAGAGGGCCACCGTCACACGTGTGCGGCGTCCAAAGCACACCAACCCGAGCGATCCGGCACAGCTGCAGCTGCAGGACGCAGTGCGACAGCGGCACGGGACTGAGCGCACCTTAACCGCTTCCGCCATCCTTCCGGCAGCGTACCGTTACACCCACCGTGAAAGCGTTGAGAGAGAGGATGCTGCCGAGTATGAGAACGAGGTGCGCGATGGGGTTGCTTTACGCGGTGGTGCGGACGGCGAGAAGGCAGAGGACGCCTCTCGTGGCTTCTCTTCTTCCTTCTGTAATGTAGGCGACCGCAGCGGCGGGCTGGTGGACTCGTACGTGCACCACGGCGGCGCCGCGTCGCTGCTGAGCGGGGATAGGTCAAGCCTCGTACGGGATAAAGGTGAGGATAGCAACGGTGGCTACCGCAGCCAGAGAGGCACGGAGCCGGTGCCACGTCATTACCGCCGTGATGGCTCTTTGCATGCGACCGCTACCCGTACGGCTGCTGCTCCGTCAAGAAGTGGCCCGGTCTATGATGCCGCCCACGCACGCCGCACTGCGCTCCTCTTTCCGCCAATGCTGACCCCTCTTCTGCAGGAAGTTGACGAGTGCTTGCGTTTCCACGGGCTGCCGGTGATGCGTGACATTTGGCAATGGGGCGTTGCCGACCAGCTGCGGCTGCTGCGCTCTGCCGGCTTCAGTGCGGCGGAGTCGCAGACGGTCACGTGGGAGCTGGAGCGCATGATCCGGGCCACCTCCACCACGTGTGCAGTGGCTGTGTGAAAAGGGAACAGCGTCGAAACAGAGTGGGCTTCTTCCATTTTCTTTTTTACTTTGCTGCTCTCCTGTCATTGTGTGCTCCAGGCAAAATGCCTCCAATAAAAAAAAATGTTGTTGGAAGCAAAAAAAAAGTACAGATAACTCCTGTGCATAACGTGCGTGTCTGTGTGCGCTTTCTCTTGCCGTGCTCATGTCCGCTCGTTAAGGGCGGCCGTCGACACGCCTTCGTCTCTTCTCGTGAACAGCGACTGCTGGAGGCTGCACCGAATGACAAAAAGAAAAGTACCAGCTGCTGATCAGCCGCTATGCGACCACGTATCGCAAGATATGAGCAGCATTCTACAACTTCACCTTCTCTTCTCTTATTTTTTTTTTCAAAACGACTGATTTCGTCATGCAGACCTTAAATACAAGAGAAGAGAGCAAAGCGCATTTCTCAGTCTGCTGTTTGACACGTTCGTACCTCACACACACACGTACTTTTCCTTTTTTGAGAAAAAAGGCACTAGCACTAACGAGAAAAGGCACGGAGCGTCACCACACTTGACTTCTACGCACATCTCTCTGCTGTTGATCTCATCTCCTCACCAGAGCAAGCTTTGAATTCTTCTTTACACTCCCCTTTCTCGTTAGTTTTTCTATTACTCTCTCATTTTCGAGTTTGGTGAAGCGTTGTAACTCTCAGTTCTGCTTCTCGGCTTGGATTTTTGTCCAGCTAAGAAAGAAGAACTGACCGCTTGTATTGTTTTTTTTTCCCGTACCGTCCCTTCTCCAACACCCTTCTTTTCTATTTGTAAATATCTCCTCTCACCTTCCATTCCCGCTCCCCTTCCACCGCACGCAATTGTTGCGTTTTGTTTTTTTCCCTTTTCTCTATTCCAGTGCACTCCATTGCCGCTGTTGATGTATACTTTTTTAAGTCCTTGACCAATAACCCTCATATTTTCTTTTTCCTTCTGTCTCATCCCTTTGTTTCTCCTCACTAAACCTCTTTTTTTTCCCACTGTTTTTTATTTCTTGAATTCTTGTTTGTATCATCGCCTCTTGTTCATCGTGCTTTTGCGTCATCGGCCTTTCTGCCGTGTGTACGCCAACGAAGCAGCAGCGAAGTCTCCGCAGTCTCACCGCCGCTGTACATTTCTTTTTTTTTTCGGAACTCTCCGCCACCTCGCAGTACTTCGGGTGAGTCGGCCTTAGTTTTCTTCTTCTGGCACCTCTTTTCTATTCCTTTTTCCTTGTTCAAGCAAAGCAATTTTTTCTTTCATTTTGATTTTCTGTTTGTTTTGCACCTTGTTCTTGCGAATTCCACTCACGCAGGTTCAATTTTTGCAGCTGTGCGCAGAAGAAAGCAGCTCTTATTTCTAAATTGTTTTCTCTCATCCAACAAAAAACAAACAAAGAAGACGCTGATACAGGTGTGCGCGTGTTGTGTGCTTTCCCTTTTTCCCTTGAAGCTGTTACTTTCTTTTTTTATTATTATCCTCCTTTTTTTGTTCACTTCCTCTGCTGAAGTTGACTACTATTCCGATAGAAATTGTTCCTTTGCTCCTTTGGTCGTTTCTGATAGCGCCACGTGCATCTTTTTTTTTTGGTTGTTGTGGCTCAAAGCCTTCCTTGTTTTTCTCGTGCATAGCTACTGTGTTATTTGGAATTATCTTTCTGGTGTCTTTCTCCTCTCCCGCTTCTCATTTTTTCTTTTGCTTTTTTTTTTTTGATCAATAGTGGCAAAAAGAGAAAAAAAAGTACTGGCGCATTGAGTGTTTCTTTTTTCTGGATAGCTTGTAAACAACACGTGCTTTTCCACTTTATTATTCGGTGAAGGGCAGTCGTGTACCCCTTCTCCTCTTGCAGACTTAAAGTCCGCATTCGGCGCGCACCTTCTTTTTTCTTTCACGAACCGAAGATCGAATAGAACTTTCACAGCGCAAAAAGGACAACACAAAGAATCGAGCTCATCTGCACGTGATTTCTCGCCTATTGGTAATACCACTACCATTACCGCTTATTCTTACTATTTTTTTTTTTACAGGAAGCCGGCGTACTCACACCGCCACAGCGCTTATCTTCGAAACCAAGTCCTTTTCTTTTGTTTTTTTCTTTGCAGGACCATGCACGGCCTGCACTGCGAGCACAAGAGCTGGAGCGGCGCTGCGGCAGCTCTCTCTCAACTTCACCGCCTGCCAAAGATGACGGTGTTCAAACTGATGATGGCAGCGCTGCTGGTGATGGCCGCCTGTACTACTCTCTCCGTTTACGCCGAGGGCGAGGAAGAGTATCCGTCAACCACCTCCACCTTCACACGGCACCTCTGGGTCAGCGGGCCGGCCGCCACGTGGACCTACGCCATCGAAAACCTCGCCGGACTTCTCTCCGCTTGTGTCTTGCAAGACCTCGACGTGGCCCTCACCGCGTGCGACTTTGACACGCGCGTTGACGCCGACAGCATCGTATTCGCACCGTATACGAGCGCGACAGCGGGGCCTGCTACTGGGATGGACATCACCTACACCGTTACTACACCGATGGCAGCCGACCAGGTGGACGACTGTGTTCGGCAGTCTCCGTTAACAAACCTCAACACGCAGTGCTTGCTCACCGTGCCCAGCCTCCGCTGGTTCTGGACGCTGCCACTGCCGGTCAGCCAACCTGGTGACTTGACAGCGGTGGCGACGACGGTGCTGCCGCTGACGGGGTCGACGAACGCGTGGGAGTTGTGGTACGGGCTCGTGACGCCGCTCGGCGCGGATGTGCAGGGTGCCCTCGCCTATCAGCTCCAGCACGACTTGCAGACCGCCGTGGACGCGGCCGGGGCAGATTATCTGGTGGACGTCACCGGCACTGTTGCCACGTCCGTTGTGAACGCGATGAGCTACTTCGTGCCGTACACCATCTGGCAGCTGCCCACCTCGCAGGCAGCAGCCGGGGATGCGGAAAAGTTCGTTGATCGGGCGACGGCATCACCGCTGCCCCGCTACAACAGGGCGATCAGCAGCATCAACACGCTGCTCAACGAGACTTCTCCAACTCTCTCTGCATTTTGGGCATATTTCCCTGCCGTGGTCACGCCCTGGATGCCGGTGCTTACCGCGGTGTCTTCCTCACTGTGGGTTTCCGGGCCAGCCCCCTGCTGGTCCTCTATCCCGCCCATGCTGAAGGTGGTCGTGGCTGCCGATCTCGCCGCCACGCTGCAGGTGTGCGCACCGGGCACCTCTGTGTATGTGTCAGAGGTGGCTGCCGTGACGAGTGCGACGAGCACTGGGCCGGCAACCGGGGCCAAAGTGGCTTTTGTGGTGTCGAACACAACAGAGCCGTCCTCTGTTCTTCTCGCCTGCGCATGGCATTCGCCGCTGACGCTGTTGAATGCGGCGTTGAACGCAGCGCTGAATACGACGCTGGCAAACGTGTCCCTCGCAGTGCAGCCAATCCAAAGCTCCTCTCCAGACTCGCTGCCGGTGACGGCGGTGAAGCTGCTGCCCATCGTGGGCCCCTCCTTTGGCTGGCAGACCGCCTTTGCCGTTCTGGCAACGATGGAGCGCGTAGAACAAGAAGTGGTGCTCTACCAGCTCCAAACAGACCTGCAGGCCGCAGCGGACGCCACGGGGTCGTCGTTCGTGGTGGTGGTTTCCACCGATCTCACGGAGCACTTTGCCAACGAGTCGAGCTTCTACGTGCGCTACAACGTGTGGCATCGGTCGGCTGTCCCTGCTGCGGTGCGGTCCGTGGTTGTTGCCGCTGACGGTGATGCCGGTGCTGATGCTGTATTGCTGGCAGCGCTGGAGGACCGTGTGATGGCTTCACGCCTACCCGCTTTCAACGCCGTCTTCGCGACGCTGGTGGCGAGCGGCCCGGTGTTGCAGGAGTACCGCGACCTCTTTCCGGATGTGGTAACGCCGTGGGTGCCGCTTGTCGCCGCACCGGTTGTGGTGCCGGGCAGCGAGGACGACGCTGATGCAGCGGCGGTCGTAAGGCGTGATGTCGGGGACTATCTCTTGGTCTTCGCCGGGGACGCGGCGACGTGGGCCCGTGTCTGGTCGCTGCAGCGTCCAGCAGTGGTGGTGGCCGTGGAGTCGGTGGCAACTGCGCGGCTGGCACGGCGAACGGCAGCGAACACGGTCACCGTTCTCTCTGCCCAGACAATCCCGAATGCGCGGCGTTACGTCGGTGGGCTGCAGGTGCGCTGTCGCGTCGTGCAGGCCGTGACGGCGGAGGAAAATCAGACGTGGGCACCGGAGCAGCTCGCCTCCTTGCTGCTGCAGGCAAACTATACTGCAATGGAGGTGCTGTACACCACCGCGGCGGCTGCGAACGGGTCGGTGCCCGTAGACGGGTCGCAGCGGCCCGGTGCGCTGGCGACGAGCGGCATCGTCTACGACTACGCTCAACCGCCGGCGGCTTACACGGTTGGGGTGATCGGCATGTCCGGTGCGATTGTGCTGCTGTGCCTCGTGTCGGTGCTGGCGGCGGTGGTGTTTGCGTGCTGCCGCTCTCGCCTTCGCGGTGCTGATGAGAGGGACGACGAGTACGGGGCGAAGGATGCGCAGCACAGCGTGGCGACTGACGGAGCGGAGGCAGAGCGAGAAGAGGAAGAGCAAGTCGCCACGGCTCTTTCTCAGAGTTCTTCGACGGCGGAGCGGAAGGAAGAGAAGAAGGCGGCAGGAGCCAGCGTGTCAGAAATAATTGCCCCTAACCCCTTGTCCTGTCATGCACGGCAACCGCGTATCTCGATCGCTTCGTCCGAGGAGGTCGCCATCGTGGCCTTCGCGCCGCCGCCACCACCACCCCAGCCACCGTCGTCCACTTGTTCACGCCGCGACAGTGCGTGCTCGGTTGTGGCGGCACCGATGCCGGCGTGGGTGGCGGGGACGGAGAATGGCAGTGAGTCTGACACGCCCGTTGTGGTGGCTGCTGCTGCTGCTGCTGCTGCGGAGGCGGACGCGTGTGGAAGTGGTAAGTGCGCTACAGCTTCTCTTGCCGCTTCACCGCGGCAAGCCCCGCTAATGACGACCATGACACCTTCCTCGCCACAAGTTTCGCAGCCTGGCGGTGATGGTGAGACTCGGCCCGCTGCCTTTTACATCTACCCGATCGACTCCGACTCCGACGTGCTGACGCCGCGGTGCCGTGCCACGAGCAGTGCAGCGCGTGCTGCTGCGTTGCCGGAGTACCCCATGCTGACAGTGGCGTACGCGAGGCCACCGTCAGCTGCCGAGGATGCGTAGAGGGGATAGTAGGCGTGGTGATGCACAACGCTTACGTGTAGTACTATCGTGCGGAGAAGGCGGACACGGGGTCAGCACGTGGAGCTGCAGTGCAGTACGATGTAGAAAAACTTGGAAACAGTATTTTTGGAAAATAAAGTTCTCCTGAAATCGAAAGTCACTGTTACGTGGCTTTCCCAAACAATAGTAAAACAATTTATAAGCAACACGCAGAGCCATCAGGCGCATTTGTGGTACTGAAGTCACTTCGAGAGATTGGCGGCGTGAGTTTCATCACTGTCAGGTGGTTAGTGGTACAATGTCTGCAGCTCTCGTTGCCAACTTTGTTTTTGTTTTCGTGATATTCCTATTCTTTTTTTTTTTTTTTTTGTGAGTTGAGGTGGCTCGATGAGCGCCACGTAGACAACTCCTGTAGAGACAGTCCTTGCTTACGTCGTCTTGCATTGCACCGACGACCTTTTTTTTCCTCTCTTTTTTATTTTATTTTCTACCACTTTTTGATGTCTCTTTTCTTCTCATTATTTTTCTATTTTCTTTTTTTATAATGTTTCCTCTCTCTCTCTTTCGCCTTTGGCTTTGAGATGCAACCGGGACGCGATATTTTAAATGTGCGTCGATTGCTTTACTATTTAGTCTTGTCTTCAGCTGAGCGAAATCGAGGTGCGCTTGCATTGCGGAGGGGCAACGGTGTCGCATCCACGCCGCGTCTCTCTCACCTTGTGCTTTAAATTGTTAGTTGTGCCTTTCTCCTCGTGTTTGTGCAGTTGACTGAAGCACGGTAGGCTGTGAAAAAGCACCACGCTGAGGCGGGTCATTTTATCCTTCTCAAAAGCTCACAGGTAGAGAAAGAGAGGAGTAGAGAGAGAATGAATAAAAAAGTAAAGCCGATGCTGTCGTTCAATTTTTTTTTTTGCTCTCTGATATATATGAAGCTTAATTCGCCTGGAGTTGTTTCTTTTATTGAACTTCCGTTGGCGGTGCACATGATGAAGAAGATGACAGTGAGAGTAGGTCGCGGAGCGTCTTTTTTTCTTTGACGTTGTTACCACATCTTTTTTTGTGTTTGTCTTCCCGCTCCATGTAGCCTTACGTCTGTGTGCACCGCCGATGTCAATAAAATACAACAAAAAAGTCAGATAAGAACACTGAAAAGAAAAAAATGACCATAGATGCTGCTGCACTGTGAAGAAAGACAAGTATGCCGTACAGAGAAAAGTGGGACTGACAGGGAACACATTTCAGCGCCTGCCCGCGGTTTGTGTTACGTTCCCGTGAAAGAGAGAGAGGGAGAGAAAAAGAAGCTGCCATAGCGCGGTGATGAGAGCTCTTTCTTCAATGTCTTGCGGGATGTTTGTGGTGAACTCAGCCCCATTTCACAGAAGCGTATCTTTTCTAAGTGAAAGAGGGGCTGCTCTCTAAACAATGACAAGGCATATGCGCCTGAGTGTCGTACATCAGCAACTGTCTTCTATTTTATTTCCCCCTTCTTTCTCCTAAATATTTTTTCCGACAGGGTTGTTTAAAGAAAAAAAAGAACAAAAATTAACAGTCACCTATTCAGCTTTGCAGAACGACTTGTTAGGAAGACGTACCACGACATTCAGCAAACTGAAACAGACGTCGCTCAACAACACAAGACGTGCCCTTTTTTCTAAACACTCTTTTCAGTTTTATCTTTCTTTTCTTAGATTCTTTTGCTCGTTTTCTTCTTCTCTTGCCTCCTTCATTTTAATCAGGCAAGCTACATAGCTCAACCTTTCTCTTTCTCTTTTTTTTTTGCGTTTGTGTTAGTTTCTTGCTCACTTTCTAAACTTGTGTCTTTGACTTCGTTTCTGTTTGCTGTCGACGCCGCAAAGGTTTTTTTTTGTTCGCGTTGTGTACATAGGGCTCCTGTGTGTCTCTTACATTTGTTTACTGGTTTAATTTAAGTGCTTCACTCCTTTCTCTCTCCACCTCCTTTTGTTTATCTTGCCCTTTCCCGCTTTCTTCTCTTGTGAAGTTGAACTTGCTAGAGGGGAAAGACGTTTACTCATCAAGCGGCCACACGAAGTCACGCGATATCCAAGAAAAAAACGAATCTTACGAAGAAGAACGCCTTGCCCCCTATAACAGTGAGGCTGCCTGCGTTTTGAGCGTGCCTTGCTAAGCACGGGCTGTATTGAAAAATACTCCGAACCAGAGAAAAACAAAACATATACAAGAACGTCACCATGGCTTCTTCTCAGCGTACGTGCACACGCCGTGCACCGGCGACCGCCCTTGCGGTGCTTCTTCTCCTCCTCCTCAGCTGCGCCTTCTGTGCTACCGCCGCCACCGTCAACGCTGATGCCTGGCTCAGCGCACCTGCCTCCCTCTGGGACTTCATAACAGGCGGCTCCAACACCGGCACCGCAGCCACCAACTTGATGTCGGCGGCGGAGAGCGACTTCAATACCGCGGTGACGGCGCTGGACAGCGGTGCGAGTGTGTCGGTGACGGGCATGTCCCCCTACACGTCCCCTGCCACGGGGCCGGCCTACGGCACCTCGATGACCTACACGGTCTCCTCGACGGTTCTCACTGCGTCGCAGATCGCGGACTGCCTGCACGCCGCCTCCCTGCCGAACCTGAACTCGCTCTTCACGTCGTCGATCTCAGGTGCACCGCTCACCGTCACGGTGCTGAACGCCAATGGACCGACGGCGGTGACTGAGGTGGTGACGAACTACCTTCCTTTGACGGGCATGTCGTACTTCTGGGAGCTGCTGCTCTCGACGCTGAACGGCGTGAATGCGGCTGCTGTGTCCACGCTCGTCATCCCGCTTGAGGTGGACCTGCAGAACAAGATCGACTCGACCCAGTCGCTTTACCTGGCAGTGGTGCCCACCGACATCACCAAGCACATCACGAACGCCTCCAGCATGTACCTCAGCTACTCCGTTTGGGCCTATCCAACGACCCCGACTCCGCCCACCGCCGCGGCGATGCAGGCAACAGCCAACGCAACCACCTTCACCAATCTCAACACCTTCATGGGCGGGCTGGCCTCGACCTACTCGGCGATAGCGGCCGTGTCCGACTTTATTCCCACTTCCGTTTCCACCTGGGTGCCGCTCGTCCTCAACCCGTCGGCCAGCAGCAGCAGCGGTGACATCGTGGTTGTGGAGGGCAACATTACGGGCAACTACCTGCTCACCTTCGCCGGCAGTGCCCACACGTGGGGGGTTGTGTGGTCCACGCAGCGACTGACCGTGTCGGCGAGCATCATCGCCGCCGCCGAAGCCGCGTTGGCCCGTCGTTTTTTCGTCACCACCGTGCAGGTGGTTTCTGCCGCGACGGTGCCGAACGAGAAGCAGTACGTCGGTGGCCTGCGTGTGACGTGCTACGTGTCTAACGGCTACTCTGCCAAGTCGAACAACACCTGGGGGCCGGAGGATCTTGTCTCGATGCTGCTGCAGGGCGACTACAGCGCCACACAGGCTATTTATGTCGCGACGGCGGCGGTGACCCCGGTACGCGCATCACCGGTGCGTCCTGCAGTGATGGAGCTCGCGACTCCCACTGTCGTTGTGCCCGGTGCCCTCGCCACGACCGCCATCGACTACGACTACTCCGCCAAGATGCTGCCCTTTGAGATTGGCATGATCATCATGGCAGCCGTTATCGGCTTCCTGGTCATTCTGAGCTTCATCATTGCGTGCGGGTGCTGCTGCTGCTGCCGGCAGTGCATCAGCATTACGCCGAAGGAGACGACGCCCGGCTGGGAGACGGACATCGACCGCTACCAGCGTGGGATGATGAACCACGACCGCGCCTTCGCACAGGCCGAAAACCCGCGCGAGGGAAAGAAGGACATGAGTGGAGTGGCCAGCGCTGCTCCGGAGGACGACGCGTCGCCGACGCCGAACCCGCTCGCGCGCTCGCCAGACGATAAGCGCGCAGCGCTCCAGCAACAGCCGCCGCGTGAGGGCGATGCGGAGGGCGACAAGCAGCGAGCAGCCTCCCCTCACCTGCAGGACGACTTCGCGCCGATGCAGAAGGTGGCGCCGCCCACCATGTACACCGCAGAGGGCGTTCCGCTGGAGGCGATGTACACACCCCAATCCCCCGCACGGAGGCCCTCTTACGGACAGTACCTGAAGGCGGAACCGCCCCTGCCTCCGCCGACTGCTGCGGCGCCTACGGCTGGAGCTGCTGCCGTGACGGCACCGCCACCACCGCAGTCGGAGGAGGACGAGCGCACCGCGGGCTCCCACACCCGCCCCGTACGCCGCACCGTTTCCTTCCTGGATGGGAAGGATGCCGGCCGCCATGGGCAGGGCGGCGCAGCGAACCAACTCCACAACACCCCAACCCCTCCTTCCACGCCGCCCCCGCTGTCCCCGTCTGGCCGTGAGGCGGCGCTGAACACGAATCAGATGTCCCCCACGCCCTTCTTCAACCCACTCCCGCTCGAGACAAACCGCGCGCAGCCGGAGGCGGATGCCATGAACCAGACGCGGCTGAGCCAGGGCAGCGACACGCGGTTGAGCAGCACGCCAACGCCACCGACAGCGCCACCGCCGCCGGCCTACCCGCACTACGAGTCGCGGCACTACCCGTCCTACCCGTCTCCGGACCTTTATGCTGGTGCTCCCTCCACAGGTCCAACGGGCGTGTAAGTCGGAAAAAAAAAAGGAAAAGGCTGTTTTTTTAATATATATCCGCTGAGAGAGTATGATGAAGGAAAGCGAGTCGGTCTTGGCGCTCGCCGATGCCGTGTGAAGCAGCCCAATGAGCGAAAGCCGCACTACCTTTTTCTTTTTTCCCCCTCTCCATATGTCTTTCGTTATCCGACGTCCTCTTGTCCACGACGTGTGTGTTTGTGTTTTTGTGTTTGTCTGTGCATTGTGCCTGTGGACAGAGCGGGCGGGCGTGTATTATGCACCGCGTCTGTCAGGCGTTGGAACAGCTCACTGCACCTTGATTTCTTTTTTGCTGTTTTTTTTCTCTCTCTTTATTGCTCTCATCAATGTATTCTGTCTACTTCTGTTTCTTTCTTTCTGTGTTTTTTTTCTTCTTGTCGATCTTGCCCTCCCTCCCCTCTTCGTTTTTCCTCAAAAAAAAGTTTTAAAAAAGCTTTCTTTTTTGTTTTGTTCTTTCTCGTTTTTTTTTAGCCCTCTTTACTCTTCGCTTGCGGCACCTGCCTGTTGCCTGCTCACGCTCGCGCAATGTGGCCATCCTGCTCTTCTCCTATTTTTCCATGTTCGTCCGCCTCACTGCTGCGTTGGTGTTGTTCACTACGCATGCATGCGTGATCTTTTTTTTTTCTATTTTCTCTTTTTTCCTACGCGGGTATCGACTCGAGTTTTTTCCGTATATTTCTGACGTTACTCCTTCCTTCTTATTTTCTTTTTTTCTTCCTTTTGCCTTTCGGGCACATTCTTGGTGGTTGCTGTCCTCATTCTGCTTTTTTTTTCCCCCTTTTGAAACTTAGCTCACGTACTTCTTTCTTCGTGTCCTTTGGGACCAAGAGGAAAACGAAGCGTGTCTTGTCAGCGGTAATCTCTTTTTTTTTTATCAACGTTGTGAATTTGTGGTTGGCCACAGAGACGAGAAAAGCAAGGCGACGTGTGCCTTGCATGCTGCGCTCCTGACCCGCTTCGTTGATAACAAGGAAAAAGAAAAAATGAGAAATCACAACTGCGTGTCTTAAACACCCAGAAATGAGATGAGAAACGGGAAAAGAGCGAAGAGCCACAATGCCACAAATTTCTTTTTGTTTGTTCTGTTTTTCTGTTTGTATGTGTTTGTGTGTGTGCGTGCTATTACTAACCAATTCAGCAAGCCTCATGTTCATTATTCACCGGCGTGACTTCGTTCGCTCCCCGCTTGCAAAACAGAAAAAAGACGGATTTGCTGCCCTTTTTTTCTTTTGTTTCTTTACGCGTGCATCTTCTCCTCCACCGTATGTGCAGTATCACCCTCTTTAAAAAAAAGGAAAAAAAGAACAACAATACAATTCTTAATTTTTTCAGGAGCGTGGGAGAGCGGCTGCTGAATGCTCTCATTAATGGTGTACTTTTGTTGATGCATGAAGGGAGGAAAAAAAAGGAAAAAAAACATTAACAGTGAAAGCTGAACTACAACGAGGCTGGCGACACAATACAGAAAGACGCCTCCGCTTTATGTCGCTCACTACAGGACGGAGTGTTATGTGCGACGGGGCACTTTGCTTTCAGCCTCTTCTCCCTTCGTTTTTTTTTTCTTGCCACCGCGACACCGAAGGATGAGAATAAAGAAGATGGAAAGGAAAAAAGAACATTTTATAAGAGAGAATTACCTTTTACCGAGATCAGTGCTTTCACTCTTCCTTTTTTTGGCATCTTTACTCAGGAAAATGGCAAAGGAAGCGAATATGGTCATTGTTCATCCTCTCTTGCATTGTTTTTCTTGTGTCTTTTTTAATTTTTATTTTTCCCCTTCCTTTTTTTTTTCCGATATGAGTGTCACCTTCTGCAGCAGCTGCACTTTCCTGCATCGCTTCTTTACTTTTCCTCCCTTTTTTTTTTACATTAAAGAGAAAAATAAACAGGTTTTTATCTTTTATTTTGGTGTATTTTTGCTTAGGTCGTGTTTCGCGTTTGCTCTCCGTGATGATGCTTCTACGTCCCTCTTCTTGCATTGGAGTCCACTTGTGTGCGTGTGCGTTTTGCGGGCTTTTTTCATTTTCCTCTTTTTTTCTCTATTTTTGTGTTACCTGCAGCGCTGCCATTTTTTGCGAAGTTCCAAGGCCTATTCTTTGCTTCTCTCTCGCGTCTCTCTCTTTAGGGCCTGTCGTGATGCACCGCCGCTTTTCAAAATCCCCTATTTCTGCCTTATTTGAGATATATTAAGGAGAGGGAGAAAAACAGAAAAACATAAAGCGGCGGTGCATTAAGACTGATGCAATTTTGAATGGGGGACGTGAGTAGATGGTAAAGAAAACCCAGTGCTTATTAAGTAAAGGTACTTCCTGCGCGGCACGTGCGACACGCAATTGTTTTCCCCTCTTTTGTGTTTTTTTTTTCATTGGTCACTTTCGAATCTTTTTTATCTCTTCTGTTCTTCCGAAAGAGCAGCAACGACAACAAGTGGTATCTTGTCAGGAGGGCGACACCTTACGCATAACACTCAGCTCCAGTGGAGATTGCAAATAAAGGAAAAAAAAGAAATAAAAAGGAGGCAAACAACGGAGTGAAGTGTGCCAAAGGAAAATCTTCGCGATGTGTGTGCGACAGGCCCGAAGCGTGGAGCCGCACTTTAAAACTGTATGTTGCCTTGAACGCAGGGCGCAGAGGCAAAGCTCGAGGTCGAATAGATTTTAGAAAGACTGTTAGGTAAGCTGGCACATTCGATTTCCCTCGCTTCTTAACGCTGGACGAGACGCTCGTCACCAAGCACCGAGAAGTTGCGATGCAGGGGGGCAGGTACGGCAAATAAGACTTAAAGGGAGAGACGAGGTCATCTCTCCCATGAAATCGATTTTAGTGAGCGCAAAGAAAATAAAAACAAAAGGGCTTTGAATTTTGGGCTGTCGAAGTCAAACTTTTACCTCTTCTCCATCTCTCACTTTTTTTCTGTTTCGGGGTGCAAATCTGCAGAGTGCGAAGGGACACAATCCCCAGACACACACCCACCGACACCCACTTACACGCCTACAACTCCCTCATCGGCTTACGCGCTGCAGAATTATCCTTCACTTGTTGCCAAACAAAATCGAAGAGGAGCAACATCCTTCCGACCCGTTCTTTCGTTCCTTCCCTATCGCACACTACTTTCTGAATTCAACTTCATTTTCTTTATTGTATTTTCTTTCCTCTTCCCCTCTTTCACGCCGATACCACTGTTTATTAAACTGTAACCATGACAGCGCAGACCCAGGACAGGGCGGACGTCCACGCCTTTCTCGATCAGTGGCACCGCGCAGCCGCCACGGGCGACTTCGACTTTTACTTCGGCAACATGACGGAGGACGCACACTGGCTCGGCACCGACGCCACGGAGAACTGGAGCAAGGAGGAATTTGCCGCCTTTTCGAAGCCCCATTTTGACAAAGGAATGGCGTGGGACTTTACGGCGGTGCAGCGCAACGTCTACGTGCACGCGAACGGCTCCTTTGCGTGGTTCGACGAGGTGCTGGACACCTGGATGAAGGGCTGCCGCGGCAGCGGTGCGCTGGAAAAGATCGACGGGCAGTGGAAGGTGCACCACTACGTGTTGTCCATGACGGTGCCGAATGGCGAGGGCAAGGAGGAGCTGCAGCGCGAGGTGATGCCGTTCAAGGGCAAGTACGAGGACTCGATGCTGGCCGAGATGCGCGCCAACCCGAAGCGCAACTAGGGATTGCCTGCCGCTAAGGCCAAGGCCTACCCGCAGAACAAGACAAGAGAAGGATACGAACAGCACGTGCTGTGCAACTCGGTGCGTGCTCGCAGGTGGAGGGGCAGAGGTGGCCAACTAAGTTTAAAAGAGGCAAAACAAACCGAAAACGAAACTGCCCACTCTCACCAATCCCGCCCCGTTCCACACAACAGCATCCGGCTCCGTGCCACCAGCTGGTCGGTCACGCGCCAGCAGAGGATGCCCGACGTGGCATCCGCAGGTACGCTCATCGTCTTTTTCTCTTTGTTTATTTCAGGTGCCGGTCTCCTTCTAACTTCCTTAACCTTTGCCCTTCTGTTTCTGCTCCGTTAGGCAGTGTAGAGCGTCAGCAGTGCGTATACGTTGGACAAAAACAGCAGACCTGTGCATCACCAAAGAACAGCTTTTTTTGGCCTCGTGCTTAATCGATTTTACATCCTTCAGAGGTTGCCGTGCGGTGCTTCTCTTCAAGCCACACAGTCCATCTTTCAGACTTAAACCATGAGTGGATTTCTTAATTGCTTCTCTTTTGTCTCTCCTTCTTTTCCTGTTTCGGGGTGCAAATCTGCAGAGTGCGAAGGAACACAATCCCCAGACACACACCCACCCACACCCACTTACACGCCTACAAGTCCCTCATCGGCTTACGCGCTGCAGAATTCTTTTTCGCTTTTTGCCAAACAAAACCAAGGAGGAGCAACATCCCTTTGTCTCGCATCTTTTGGCTTCTTGTCCACCACAAGCCGTATTCTTAAAACTCTTTAGTTTTTCTTATTCGACTCCTTTTTCTCATTTTCCTCTCTTTTCCGCAATTCGGAACAGTTTCTCTCTTTAACTTAAAAAAAAAAAGCAAAACCCTTTTGTTGTAACCATGACAGCGCAGACCCAGGACAGGGCGGACGTCCACGCCTTCCTTGATCAGTGGCACCGCGCAGCCGCCACGGGTGACTTTGACTTTTACTTCGGCAACATGACAGACGACGCACACTGGCTCGGCACCGACGCCACGGAGAACTGGAGCAAGGAGGAGTTCGCCGCCTTCGCGAAGCCCCGCTTTGATGCGAAGACAGCGTGGGACTTTACGGCGGTGCAGCGCAACGTCTACGTGCACGCCAACGGCTCCTTTGCATGGTTCGACGAGGTGCTGGACACCTGGATGAAGGGCTGCCGCGGCAGCGGTGCGCTGGAAAAGATCGACGGGCAGTGGAAGGTGCACCACTACGTGTTGTCCATGACGGTGCCGAATGGCGAGGGCAAGGAGGAGCTGCAGCGCGAGGTGATTCCGTACAAGGGCAAGCACGAGGACTCGATGCTGGCCGAGATGCGCGCGAACCCGAAGCGCAACTAGGGATTGCCTGCCGCTAAGGCCAAGGCCTACCCGCACAACACAACGAGATAGATAAAGTTAGGAGCAGCTCGTGCTGTGCAACTCGGTGCGTGCTCGCAGGTGGAGGAGCAGAGGTGGCTAACTGGGTTTTAAGAGGAAAAACAAACCGAAAACGAAACTGCCCACTCTCACCAATCCCGCCCCGTTCCACACAACAGCATCCGGCTCCGTGCCACCTGCTGGTCTGTCACACGCCAGCAGAGGATGCCCGACGAGGCATCCGCAGGTACGCCCATCGTCTTTTTCTCTTTTTTTTTAGGTGCCAGTCTCCTTCTCACTTCCTCAAACTTTGCCCTTCTGTTTCTGCTCCGTTAGGCAGTGTAGAGCGTCAGCGGTGCGTATACGTTGGACAAAAACAGCAGACCTGTGCAACAGCAGAGAACAGCCTCTTTGGTCTCGCTCTTGATTGATTTTACACCCTTCAGAGGTCGCCGTGCGGTGCTTCTCTCGAAGCGGGACGGGTAATCGATCAGCAAAAGGGCAAAAGATGGTCACACCCGATACGCCACGCTGCGTTTTTTTTTTTATCTGGGGAAAGGTGCAACAATTATTTCACTCAAAGTGGTTGGCGTAGCTGACCGAGTCGCTACGCGGGCGGTTTCACATTCTTTCTCACAATCACGTGTGCGCCGTGAAACTATCAGGAAAAAAAATAAATTAGCAGTCGGCGTGCTCACGTATGTCATGAGATTTTAGTTTACCACTCTTAACGCCTTTCTCTGTCTCTCCTGCCTATTTTTTTCATTGTCTGTGCACCATTGCAGCCCCCTTGTACATACTAGCCTCCGCTGTCCCGCAAACGAAACAACACCAACAACACCAACAAAAAAACCCAGATATTTTTTCTTTTCTTTTCACCAGCGTAATTTTTGTTTTCTTCTTCATTTCCCTCAGGCTGCCGTGCACCGCATATACATATTTTTTCAGTTTTTTCGTCCATTATTTTAAACAATTTTTACCCCTTCTCTTCTTCCTTTCCCGTAACCTGCCCAATGGCCTCCTTTGCGAAGCGTGTGGCCGTGGCGCTGCTGGCGCTGGTCCTTGCCCTCTGCCTCGCCACCCCCGGCACAGCCGTGCCAACGCCCTACTCTATGCAGAGTGGGATGGTTGGCGCGACGTACTTCTGGCAGATGGTGCAGAACGCGATGGCCAGCGACTCTACACTGGCGTCGCAGGTGAACGCTGCCTTCCAGACGGACCTGTCGAATGCTGCTGGCGCGGACGTGACGATCACGTACAACGACATGCTGCTGAACGCGTCGTCGATGTACATGGAGTACGACGCCGCTGTCACCGGGTCGTCGCCGAGCGAGGAGGAGGTGCGGACGCGCATCGGCACCAGCACCTTTCCGACGCTGAAGGGCGTGCTGGACTCGGTCACGTCGTCGTCCGACTTCGCGGCGGTGTCCGACCTCGTGCCGGCGTCGCTGTACGTGACGTACCCGCTGTACGAGGACCCGAACTGGGACGACTCGACGACGAGCTACCCGATCGTGGGCAGCGTGAGCTACGACGTGGTGGTGATGTTCTCTGGCGCGCCGTCGTCGTGGGCGACTACGCTGGCGTCGGACCGCAGCACCGTCTTGAGCAACATTGTGTCCGCTGTGCAGGCGCTGATGGACTCGAGCAAGCAGCAGAACGCGGTGACGGTGAGCGAGATGTACGTGCTGGCTGCGGACTCGGACAAGAAGACGATGGGCAGCGGCGCTGGCGGCATGGTTGTGCGGCTGGGCATTGTGTGCTACGGGACGACTGCGATGACGGGCCGCTACCTGTCGACGGCGGAGTACGCGAGCGTGCTGCTGGCGCTGGACACGACGACGCTGACGGCGACGTTCCAGACTGCCTCCGGCTCGTCAGCAACGGTTGTGGTGGAGGAGACTACGAGCGTTGCGGCCCTGGACGCGAAGACGAGGTGTGACAGCGCGTGCAAGGGCATGATTGCGATGACGGCTGTCGTGGTTGCACTGGCGGCTGTGTGCGTGGCCGTGGCCATCGTCGCCATTGCGTGCCCGTGCTGCTGCATCCGCTCTGCTCGCGAGGGTGTGCCGGTGCAGCCCAAGGCCGGCTATGGTGTCCACACGGAGGTTGCGGAGGCGATCAACGTGTACGGCGAGGAGCGCAACGGCGATGAGCCGCACGCGCCAACCACCGCTGCTGCATCCCCGCGCGAGCTTAACGAGCCCGCTATCCAATAACATAATTTCCATCTCTTTTTCCCTAACTGTGCTTTTTCGTGTCTTTGGTGCTTCGTGTCTTGAGGCAGTGTCATAAGCGACACGTGACCTCGTCTCTCCTACCGACGGCTCTCACGAGCGGGACGTATTGGGAGGCCACTTGCTACCGCCTTGACGTGGTGTGGGGGGAGAGCGTGAGGCGTGCGTCAAAGAGGGCCCGTGGAAGGCTGCTGCTTGGCAGCGCTGGAAGCGGACTCTGCACTGCCGTCCCCACACCTTCTCGTCTCGCCTGTGTGTGTGTGTGTGCACGACTCAGCTCTATGCTCCTTCACCAGGTGCGGTGTGTGGTGTGTGTGTGTGTGGCGCAGCGCGGTGGCACCTTGGTTCCCTTCTGTTTCGTCTTTTTTCCCCCTTTTTACCGTTCGCGTCCCGTCGCTCGTGCGGCCTCCCTGGGGAGTGAGCGCTGCCCGCACCCTGCCCCTCTCCTTCCTTCCGCTGCTTCGCGCAGAGCCGCCGCAGGGCAGGCCGCACGTGCTGGGCCGCGTCCTTGCCAAACATCTATCTTTTGCATGTTTTTCTTTTCAAATTGAGGACACGCCTGCAACGCGGTGCCCCTGTACATACCCTGCGCCGTCTGTTGCCGCCGTGCCTCACTGTTTCCTCCCTCCCCTCCCTCTCTCGCTTCGTGTGCCGGCGCCGCTTTATATGACCGCAGAGCTCGCTCAGTTCCCGCTCTCTTCCTTCCTTCCCCTCCCCGTCCTGCCACGCCTTCAGCGCCACTGCGCCGCCCACCGCCTCTCGTGGCTGCCCCCGGCGCTGGCGGTGCCGCGGCGCCTCTCGCGTGTGCCCCTGACTGGCGCTCGTGCGATGCGCTGCTGTTCCGAATACAAGGAGCACCGCCGTGCCCGGCCCGCCCAAGACGTGGGCGGTGTGCGACGTGCGGCGCGTGCGCTTGGCTGGCAGTGTTGGCGGACCATGTAGATACCACGCAATTTAAGCACCTTTACCTTGGAACTCCTCGTTTTCTTTCTCTTTGTTAATCTCTTCGCTGGCCCTCTGGCTGGCCCTTGGCACGGTAAACGTCTCTTTTCTTGATTCTGCCTTTGAATGCTGATAACGGTGTGGTGGGTTTCCGCGCACGAGGAAAACAGCCCCCCTTCTTCTTTTTTTTTCGCCACGGACCAAGCCGCACTAACACACAAAAAGAACTTGCAAGTAAAGGGTAGATTGATAGGGCGATCGTAACGACAAGATGACATGATGGGCACAAGTGTATTTTTGTGTTATTCTCTAAGCGACTTGACACCGCAGCGGCTGCCGCGATTCTCCCGCAGCATTCCTTCCGTATGTGTCCTGGTGTGCATTTTCTTCCGTGAAGCCTTCAATTTGTGTTTCTGTGCGCTGCCGGCCCTCCGGCTGAATGTACTCGACAGCTCGCCTACTTCCTTCCCTGTTTGTTTCTCCTCACTGCCTTTCCTTCTCACAGAAACGAGCGCCACTCACACACGCCGCAGCTCTCTTCGCATTAATACTCTTTTTTCTTGTTTTCTTTACCTCTTCGACTCACATTCCTTCTCTCCCCTTTCCCGTAACCTGCCCAATGGCCTCCTTCGCGAAGCGTGTGGCCGTGGCGCTGCTGGCGCTGGTCCTTGCCCTCTGCCTCGCCACCCCCGGCACAGCCGTGCCAACGCCCTACTCTATGCAGAGTGGGATGGTTGGCGCGACGTACTTCTGGCAGATGGTGCAGAACGCGATGGCCAGCGACTCTACACTGGCGTCGCAGGTGAACGCTGCCTTCCAGACGGACCTGTCGAATGCTGCTGGCGCGGACGTGACGATCACGTACAACGACATGCTGCTGAACGCGTCGTCGATGTACATGGAGTACGACGCCGCTGTCACCGGGTCGTCGCCGAGCGAGGAGGAGGTGCGGACGCGCATCGGCACCAGCACCTTCCCGACGCTGAAGGCCGTGCTGGACTCGGTCACGTCGTCGTCCGACTTCGCGGCGGTGTCTGACCTCGTGCCGGCGTCGCTGTACGTGACGTACCCGCTGTACGAGGACCCGAACTGGGACGACTCGACGACGAGCTACCCGATCGTGGGCAGCGTGAGCTACGACGTGGTGGTGATGTTCTCTGGCGCGCCGTCGTCGTGGGCGACTACGCTGGCGTCGGACCGCAGCACCGTCTTGAGCAACATTGTGTCCGCTGTGCAGGCGCTGATGGACTCGAGCAAGCAGCAGAACGCGGTGACGGTGAGCGAGATGTACGTGTTGGCTGCGGACCCGGATAAGAAGACGATAGGGAGCGGCGCTGGCGGCATGGTTGTGCGGCTGGGCATTGTGTGCTACGGGACGACTGCGATGACGGGCCGCTACCTGTCGACGGCGGAGTACGCGAGCGTGCTGCTGGCGCTGGACACGACGACACTGACGGCGACGTTCCAGGCTGCCTCCGGGTCGTCAGCAACGGTTGTGGTGGAGGAGACTACGAGCGTTGCGGCAGTGGACGCGAAGACAAGGTGCGATAACGCGTGCAAGGGCATGATCGCGATGACGGCTGTCGTGGTGGCACTGGCAATTCTGTGCGTCGTGATCGCCGTCATCGCCATTGCGTGCCCGTGCTGCTGCATCCGCTCTGCTCGCGAGGGTGTGCCGGTGCAGCCCAAGGCCGGCTACGGTGTCCACACGGAGGTTGCGGAGGCGATCGACGTGTACGGCGAGGAGCGCAACGGCGATGAGCCGCACGCGCCAACCACCGCCGCACAGTACCGGTACAAGTCCCACGAGCCCACCGATGAGTAGGTGCACAAACTGCTCCTTTTTTTTTATATGCTACTTAACCTCTTGCTTACCATGTAAAAGGTGATTCAAGGGCGTCGCGACTGCATGCGTCTCTTTTACCGACGGCTCTCACGAGCGGGACGTATTGAGAGGCCACTTGCTACCGCCTCGACGTGGTGTGGGGGGAGTGCGTGAGGCGTGCGTCAAAAAGGGCCCGTGGAAGGCTGCTGCTGGACAGCGCTGGAAGCGGACTCTGCACTGCCGTCCCCACACCTTCTCGTCTCGCCTGTGTGTGTGTGTGTGTGTGTGTGCACGACTCAGCTCTATGCTCCTTCACCGGGTGCGGTGTGTGGTGTGTGTGCGTGTGTGGCGCAGCGCGGTGGCACCTTGGCTCCCTTCTGTTTCGTCTTTTTTCCCCCTTTTTTACCGTTCGCATCCCGTCGCTCGTGCGGCCTCTCTGGGGAGTGAGCGCTGCCCGCACCCTGCCCCTCTCCTTCCTTCCGCTGCTTCGCGCAGGGCCGCCGCAGGGCAGGCCGCACGTGCTGGGCCGCGTCCTTGCCAAACATCTATCTTTTGCATGTTTTTCTTTTCAAATTGAGGACACGCCTGCAACGCGGTGCCCCTGTACATACCCTGCGCCGTCTGTTGCCGCCGTGCCTCACTGTTTCCTCCCTCCCCTCCCTCTCTCGCTTCGTGTGCCGGCGCCGCTTTATATGACCGCAGAGCTCGCTCAGTTCCCGCTCTCTTCCTTCCTTCCCCTCCCCGTCCTGCCACGCCTTCAGCGCCACTGCGCCGCCTACCGCCTCTCGTGGCTGCCCCCGGCGCTGGCGGTGCCGCGGCGCCTCTCGCGTGTGCCCCTGGCTGGCGCTCGTGCGATGCGCTGCTGTTCCGAATACAAGGAGCACCGCCGTGCCCGGCCCGCCCAAGACGTGGGCGGTGTGCGACGTGCGGCGCGTGCGCTTGGCTGGCAGTGTTGGCGGACCATGTAGATACCACGCAATTTAAGCGCCTTTACCTTGGAACTCCTCGTTTTCTTCTCCTTGTTAATTTCTTCGCTGGCCCTCTGGCTGGCCCCTGGCACGGTAAACGTCTCTTTTCTTGATTCTGCCTTTGAATGCTGATAACGGTGTGGTGGGTTTCCGCGCACGAGGAAAACAGCCCCCTCCTTCTTTTTTTTTACGCCACGGACCAAGCCGCACTAACACACAAAAAGAAGTTGCAAGTAGAGGGTAGAACGATAGGGCGACCGAAACGACAAGATGATAAGATGTGTGTTGGTGCTTGGGAGCTCCTGCACTGCTGACTAGAAGCATCGTTTCTTCCTTAAGACCTCTGCTGGTTGTTCAAGCGCATTCGTACTGCGTTTTCGGCTGTGGCACTGCCGTGGTTTTTGCTTCTCCGGCCTTTTTTTTTGTTCCTTGCAGCTATGTGGAGCCACTTGCTGCTGGAGGCCGGACGGTTTGCCGGCCCTCCGACTGGATGTATTCGTCAGCTCGCCTACTTTCCAATGTGTTATTTTCCTCACTGCCTTTCTTTCTCACAGAAACGAGCGCCACTCACACACGCCGCAGCTCTCTTCGCATTAATACTTTTCTTTCTTCTTTTCTTTACCTCTTCCACTCACACTCCTTCTCTCCCCTTCCTCGTAACCTGCCCAATGGCCTCCTTTGCGAAGCGTGTGGCCGTGGCGCTGCTGGCGCTGGTCCTTGCCCTCTGCCTCGCCACCCCCGGCACAGCCGTGCCGTCGCCGCCCTACGTTATGCAGAGCGGGATGGTTGGCGCGACGTACTTCTGGCAGGTGATTCAAAATCTGATGACTACTGATGCAACCTTCGCGACGCAGGTGAACACTGCTTTCCAGACCGACCTGCAGACTGCTGCTGGCGCGGACGTAACGATCACGTACAACGACATGCTGCTGAACGCGTCGTCGATGTACATGGAGTACAACGCGGTGGTTATGGACGGCGCTCCAACCGAGGCGGAGGTGCGGACGCGCATCGGGGCGAGCACTTTTCCGACGCTGAAGGCCGCGCTCGATGCCGCGGTTTCGGGCTCGCTGCTGGCGTCGGTCTCCGACCTCGTGCCGGCGTCGCTGTACGTGACGTACCCGCTGTACGAGGACCCGAACTGGGACGACTCGACGACGAGCTACCCGATCGTGGGCAGCGTGAGCTACGACGTGGTGGTGATGTTCTCTGGCGCGCCATCGTCGTGGGCGACTACGCTGGCGTCGGACCGCGGCACCGTCTTGAGCAACATTGTGTCCGCTGTGCAGGCGCTGATGGACTCAAGCAAGCAGCAGAACACGGTGACGGTGAGCGAGATGTACGTGCTGGCTGCGGACCCGAACAAGAAGACGATGGGCAGCGGCGCGGGCGGCATGGTTGCACGGCTGAGCATTGTGTGCTACGGGACGACTGCGATGACGGGCCGCTACCTGTCGACGGCGGAGTACGCGAGCGTGCTGCTGTCGCTGGATACGACGACACTGACGACGACGTTCCAGACTGCCTCCGGGTCGACGGCGACAGTTGTGGTGGAGGAGACGACGAGCGCTGCGGCCCTGGACGTGAAGACGAGGTGCGACAACGCGTGCAAGGGCATGATCGCGATGACGGCTGTCGTGGTCGCACTTGTGATTTTGTGCGTCGTAATCGCTGTCATCGCCGTTGTGTGCCCGTGCTGTTGCATCCGCTCGCGCCGTGTGCCGCCGCCACAGAGGCGCCGGTCCGATTGTGCGGACCAGACGGAGGTTGCGGAGGCGATCGACGTGTACGACACGGACGCACACGCACCTATCAGGCCGGCAGACGAACGTCGTATGAGCAAGGAGCCAATGAGTGAGTAAGTTGAAGGTGCCAACACAGAGGTTGCCTTTTCAAGCGTCGTCGCTGTCGTTCTCTCTCTCTTTGTCGCACAATCTTTAAGAAAGTGAAGAACTGCTCGCTTTGTGTGTGTTGCTGACGTGGTTTCTTCTTTTTTAAATACGTCGTCAACTCTCATTTTCTAAAAGGGTTTTTTTTTTGTCGTTCGTGTTTCTGAAAACTGTACTTGACCGGACATTGGGAAACGCGAATGCTAGCGAAGAGGAGCAGTCGTTGAGCATCAGATAGCGCGCTCGTCGGGGCCGCTCGCACCGAAAAGAAGAAAAAAAAAAGAAAGTAAAATGCGTGGCTCCGAGCTGCTCGTACTTTAACGTGGCACTTAAGAAAACGTATTTTTCTGTATATGGTCGTTGCTGTTGTGACGAGTACCTACTCGATTTTTTTTTGTTTTCTTGGGTAGGATGCTAAAGTGTTTCTCCCTTTTTTTTTCAGAAGCAGTTGGCAAACGCGTATCTCCTGTGACTGTCCATCGATGCTGAGGAGGGTTTGATAGATGCCTTACTGCGCAGTCCGTCCGTATACCGGATTGCAAAGTTCATCGACAGCAAGTTTTTTCCTTGTGAGAGAGAAGGTGCATCTTTTAGTGGCAGCAGTCTTCGATCAAGGAAAAGTCGACGGAGAGGGAAAACGGAAAAAAAAAAGGTTTGCTCGTCTTTACCTTTGATTTATACTTTTTCGCTAACTTTGGGTTTTGTCTCTCTAGTTTTATTTATTTGCTTCTCCTAACTGTTTTTTGTGGAATCGACCCTCCACAAACATCGTACAACGCCCTTCTTCTCTTTCTATATTCTTTTTTTTTTTTTCAAAGCTTCATTGCTTTTTAAAGTGTTGGACGGTGCGACTCCGCCGACGAGGGAGCGCACACACGCACACGAACACAGGTACAAGTGTGCGTCCACCTTTCCCCGTAAAGAGAGCCCCGCGTGCTTCTGTTCACGATGAAGGAACAGAGGTGTGGACGTCAGCGGAGGTTGCTCGTGCGTTTTTTTTTTTTTTTGGTTTTAACTGCCTTTTACTTGCCCTTTCCCCAAACTGCCTTTTTTTTGTTGCTTTTTTTGTTCTAGATTTCCAACCACGTATGCTAGTTTCACGCTGTCGTTTCTTCTCTCTCTCTCTTTTTTTCCCCCCGGTGACTGGTGTGCATTGACGCGAAAGCTGCGGTTGTGAAGCGCGGTGTGCGTCGCTTTCGCACACTCACATCATTAGACGGCACGCGGACGACTTCACGTTTACACACACGGAAATGAGTAGCAACTACCAAACCGCCGGAAAAAATAAAGTCCAGAAAGAAAAGAATGTCACTCGTCTCCTTTGGTAAATTCGTTGCTCTTTTTCCCTCACCCCCTTCTCTCTTTCCTTTTCTCCTGACAAGGAGACAAGTAGGAACCTGTAACGAAAGCTGACACAGAAAAAGAAGTAAGGTAGTGAGACGTTTTACTTTTTTTTTTACTTCTCTTTTAATGTCACTCTCCCCTCTTTTCGTGCTTTATGCTTGTTGTCTCTCGCCTTCTTCTTTCTCTTCGTGATAATGCTGACTATTTCTTTTTTTCTGTTTAACTTGTAAATCTTTATGTGTTCTGTTCTCCCCACACTTGTTTTCGAAGTAACGATGGCACCTTGCGATGGTGTGCAGTTCTCCTTTCCTACACACAAAGAGAGGAAGGGAAAGGAAAAGGAAAAGATCTACCCACGCCAACTCATTTCTGTCAGCTCCTTCTCGCACTCCCTCACTCTCTTTCTGTCTGTGTTGCGTGAGGGCTTTGAAGATAAAAGACAAAAAGCTTTACAAGAACGAAGTGGGAAAGCTGTACATCTTCTTGAACAAAATTAACACCAATACATCTTTTTAACAATGTGTGTATATGAGCAGCACTTCTACTATTTCCACGTGAAGTTTGGAAAAGTGGTGTGCGCGGGGAGGTGCTGAAGAGCTCTATCTGTGAAGCTCTTCATCGGTTTTTTTTTTCTCTGCCCTTTTTGTTCATGTGCGTTGAATTAGAGGTTCATGAAAGAGCACAAATTTGACGAAGAGAGGTGAGGTGCAACTTAATGTTGCTTCATTGACTCTCTCTCTCTCACAGACGCGCAGTTCCTATGCTTTCCCTTACGCTTTAACTTTATGTTTATCTCTCACTCCCACTGACTTGTATCCTTGACTGCTCCTATTTCTCCCTGTTGCTCGACGCTGCATCTATGCTGCGCGTGACACCACGTACACACACGTGAGTCTCCACATACGTGGTACAATCGCCTGCTGTAGCTCTTTTCTCACAAAACAACACGCACCCACACACTCACACCTGTCCACATTTCAGCATTGTTGTCGAGGTGAACAACAATAAAAAGCTTTGAAAAGCAAAAACAAAAGAAAACACAGGCTCTTTTGTTTCCCTACGCTCCATAAAGCAGTTTGCTCTCTCGATTAAATTGGACGCTTAGTCTAGAGTTCCTGTGCTAAAGAGAGTGTGCTAGTGACGGTGTGCCTGCTCCTTTTCTTTTCTTTCTTATTCGCCGACTCCCCTCCTCCTTCACCTCCATCGTTTTCTCTTTTTTTCACTTTTGTGAATATATATTTATTTTCTTCCACCTGCCTTTACTTTTTTCAAGTTACCGCAACGACAGCCGCGCTTCCTGCGTTCTCGCCGGAGTTTTTTTCTTGACTTCTATTTCTTTCTCTTTTTTTTTTTCACGTCGGAGACTATCGATTATTGTTTCTATTTGTATTTGATAAACGAGACTCTTTCTCTTTTCCCTCCGTGAATTCGAGTGTGTTGCACTGTTACAGCTTGGTTCGTAAAGCATACACAAAACAAACAAACAAACAAACAAAGCCCAGCCTATAAAGAAGGCTCTTAACCGACAAAAAAATACGGAAGAGAGAAAGAGAGATTAAAAGGCGGCAGGAAGCAAGGGTACATAAACTCAAAATAAGAAACGTTTTTCTATTTCCTTAATATACTTAAAAGTGGCAATTCACTGCCACGCAGTAGCGTACGTTAAAAGATACGGTGTTGCTCTTCGTGCTGCATTCACGATTTTCTTTCTCTAAAAGAAAATTAATAAATCAGGCCTGATAGATAGGCCTTTGAGGCTAAGGCTGCAGAGCCAAAGACGAGAAAAAAAATAATATCAAGGCGAAAAGAGGTCTGCCCACACCCGCACATATACATAGACACTCGCAGAAGCACCGCCGCAACTCGCTGCTCTCACTTCACAGCGTGAAACATTAAAAGTTGACTCCAGGGTTTTTTTTTGTGCTTCCTTCTCTTTTTGTGCATTTGTTAGTGTGTGTTTGCGGCGTAGTCGTCGGCAATGCCCAGAGGTGCCACGGCCGCGTCGGCGGTGCTGGCGTTGGTGACCAACCTCACCACCACCGTCGACTTAAACAACGAGGATGAGGGCGACAGCACCACCTTCAAGGCAGAGGAGGAGTCTCTCGAAGACCTCTCCCTCGGGATTCTCTTCGTCACGATGCTCATCTTCCTCGGCGGCACCTTCTTCATGACGCAGCGCCGCCGCATCCCGCTGCCCTACACTGTCGTCCTCTTTCTGTACGGCATCTTCGTGGGGGCGGTGACGCTGTGGGTGTACCCTGATGTGGCCCGCGCACTCGGCTCCATCCCACCGGAGCTGCTGTTTTACATCTTCCTCCCTGTGCTGATTTTCGAGGGGAGCTACGCGATTAATATTCACGCACTGCGCCGTGTCTTTGTCCAGGTGGTGCTCCTCGCCACCGTCGGTCTGCTCATCAACACCGCGCTGCTGGCGCTGCCGATCAAGCTCTTCTTCCGCACGTGGTCGTGGTACACGGCGTTGCTGCTTGGCTCCCTCCTCTCCGCGACCGACCCGGTGGCGGTGGTGGCGCTGCTGAAGGAGTTGGGCGTGGATAAGTGCATGACGGCGATGGTGGACGGCGAGTCGGTGATGAACGATGGGACGGCCATCATCTTGTTCAACCTCCTCCTCCCTGCTGCGATGCAGGGCATGATGACGGCCTCTGTGTGGGCGATGCTGCTGAAGGGTGTGCGTCTCTCGCTGCTGCCGATAATAGTGGGCCCGTTTTTTGGCTTCTTGCAGTCCTTCTGGCTGCGGCGTACTGGGGACGGTTTGACGAAGGCTTGCATTACCGTATCTGTCACCTACGTGTCGTACTACATCGCGGGACACCTGATCGGCACGAGTGGTGTGCTCACGCTCTTTTTCCAAGGCGTCTTCCTGAGCTACTACTGCCCCTCCCTCTTCCCTGGCAAGGAGGGCAACCTCATCTCCTCCACCTGGGAGTTCCTCGTGCACCTGGGCAACACCGTCCTCTTCTCGCTCGTGGGTGTTATCTTGGTGGCAGAGGTGATCCCAACGCTCGAGCTGCGCGACATCTTTGTCATTCTCGGCATCTATATTGGCATGATTGCGTCCCGCGCGATTATGCTGGAGCTGCTGGCGCCGTGCCTGAACATCTTCTCCTACAAGGTTACCCAGCGGCACATTACGATGCTCGTGCACGCCGGTCTGCGCGGTGGTGTAGCGGCTACTCTGGCGCTGGCGGTGAAGCAGAGCGGCCTCAAGGAGGGCATCGTGGTACTGAAGGTGACTTCTGGAATTGTCTTGCTGACACTGTTGGTGAACGCGACGACGGCGGGCCGCGTAGTGAAGCGGCTGGGCTTTAACACAAAGGAGGAGTTCCGAATGCTGAAGATGAACTTCGCGATGGAGTGGGTGCGGACGTCGCAGGAGAACGCGCTGGAGAGCGTGAAGCGCGACACGAAGTATCGCAACGCAAGCTGGATGCACGTGGAGAAGTTTGTGCGTCACCACATCCGCAACCCGTACCGCGGCGTCGGCGTTGAGGTGGAGCTGGACGAGGACAAGACGGTGAACCGCATGCTCATGTCGGCGTTCAAGACCGCGGTGTGGCGGCAGAGAGACGAGGAGGTGATCACCGAAACGGTGGTGATTCAACTCGGGGCCGCGATTGCCAAGCTGATTGAGCGTGGCGAGTTGTTTGACGTGCAGCAGATGCACTGGTTCCACCGCAAGACGGACAATACAGCCGACGACGAGGAGATGCGGATCGCGAATCAGCCGTCACCGGACCGCCGCCGTGTGTCGCAGCGTGCACCAGCAAGCCGTCTCACACCGGAGCAGCAGCAGCAGCTGGGCCGCCCACGCTTTCCACCGCCGTCGCCGCAGCCGCAGCCGCAGCATCAACAAAACTTGCAGCTCCACGCCGCAGCAACACCACCGGCGGCGCCCATGACATTACCAGCAGCTGTCAGGGAGCCTTCCCGCGAGGCCACTGCGTCCACCACTCCGTCGCCACCAGCAGATCACAAAACTGGCAGCAACGGCAGCAGTGCGACGGGGACGCCGACGCGTCGCGCAGCACCGCCGCCACCACCACCGCCGTCATTGCCGCAGAAATCAAAGAAGGAGATCTTTGCAGAGTACATGGGAATTGGAGCCTACGGCGCTGGTGTCGGCGATGCCGCCGCTGCCGCCGCGATGGTGGCACCAATGATGGATGCACGAAGCTCCGGCAAGTCCAACGCACGTGGCAGCCACCTCGGCGATCCATCGCTTTACGAGGCCGTACGCGTTGATGTGATGAGCCCACCTCCGGGCTTGGTGGATGGCGGGCACGACGGCGCGCAGGACTCGGCGGAGACGCGACGTACGAACCGTTTGGTAGAGGCGCTGATGCGGCGTCTGCTGCCGACGTGGGTGAGCTTGACGGAGCGCTTTATCTGCGGCAAGGGCTACTTCGCGCAGGCCCACCGCCGTGCCCAGGAGAACGCCTTCGTGACGCTGCTCGCGGTGGTGAAGTGCCTGACGGTTATCTCCCCCCTCAAGTACAAGTACGTCACCTCCGAGGCGCAGGCGCGCCGGGTGGAGGAGTGGATCACGACACAGATGCTCGCCGCCAACCGCGCCATTCGCTTCTTCTACGCCAACTTCCCCGAGGCCACGAACAACGTGGCGAGTAGCCGCGCGGTGGTCTCCGTCGCCAACGCGCTGCAGGAGGCGGTGGAGCTGCTGCACAGTGAGCAGGGCTTCGGCACGCATGGCTCGGCGGTGCTGACGGAGATGATCGCCCACATGCGGGCCCACGTGCCAACGAGCTGGGAGAACAACGCGGAGCAGAAGGAGAGCAACCTGATCCTGCGTGCCGTGTCGGCCACGACGCTGGGCAAGGGCCTTCGCACGGTGGAGATTAAGGCGATCAGCTCCATGGGCCTCGTGCGCAAGTTCCGCGAGGGCGACGTCATTACTCTGCCGGAGAACGCATTTCTCATTGTCGTCTTTGGCTGCCTGCGGGCGATGCACGGTCAGTGGACGACGCTGACGCAGCACGAGATGATGGAGAGCTTCGGCGACACAGTCGGCCTGGAGGCCCTGATGCTGCCGCAGGAGTTCCGCCTCGCCCAGCAGCGTCGCTGGCGTGTCATCTCGACCGAGTCCACCGCGCTGCTCATCTCCTTCAACAGCATTAAGCCCTTCTTGATGGAGCGCTCGTTCCGCGCTGTCAAGGCACTGTGGCGCGCTGCTGCGGTGGAGGTGCTGCTGCCCTTCCTGTCGAGGATCGTGACGGTGCCGGAGAACCAGATGCAGACGAAGCGGGAGCACCTCATGGAGCTTATTCTTGCCGGCACGCCCCTCATCGGCCCGCAGGACTGCGACCTGGCCAGCTGCGAGACGAACTTCCACCTGTACTTCTACCTTCGCGGCAGCGACCGCTCGGGACTCTTCAGCACCCACACCCCGCCCTGCTACATTTCCACGTTCTACGTGCACCAGCTGCGGTGGGCGGCTGCCGACGCCGTGCTGTACGCCGTGCCGATGCGGGTCGGGGATCGCGGCTACGTGCCGTGGTCGTACGCCGGCAGCAACCCCAGCGCCGTCGTCTCGGGGCTGTCGGACGACGAGAACGAGCGCACAACAGGCGAGGACGAGATGGAGCTGCGACGTGGCGGTGGGGACACAGACAGCCCTTCTGTGGGGCGAGATGCTCAGCAGCATGCGCAGCAGCGGCCGGTCACGCCGCCGGCAGCCTACCCGCGTCTCTCCCCGACACGCGGCAGCGGCGGTGGCTTCCGCACCCCGCGTGCGGTCTCCTCCGCGGAGCTGCCCTCCCTCGCCGTGCACCGGCACCTGACCTCTGAAGAGCTCCCATCCGCTGGCTTCAACCCAGAGGAGAGTGGTCTTGCCCCTGTGCTGCTGCCCGTCACCGGTGTCGCGTCTTCCCTGGCGCCGTCTCACGCAGCGACGGAGGCAGAAAACACCAACGCGATGTCCTTCACGAGCAGCATTCTTGAGCGTGACAGCGTTACCCCGCCGGTTGGGCCATTTGGCGAGAGCACCGCGACGACGCACGTTGGCGCCACGAGCATCATCAACAACGTGCTGCTCGGTACGATTCCGGAGGAGACGGCGGAGGGGTACTTCCACAACGGGTCGGTGAGCGTCTTTGGCGACCTGATGGACACCGTGGCCTCCCCGCTGCTCTCGGCTCGCGACGCGGACGTCTTCCCTACCTCGCCGTGTACGTCGGAGCAGGCGAGCCGCGGCGCCAGCACCTACCACTTCTACCCCGAGTCCTCTGACATTAGCATCTTCTACACGCTTGAGAAGTTTGTGACGCCGGTGCCCTTCACGAACCAAATCTTTGTGCACTACGCCTCCGCCCTCGAGCACCTGTGCATCGCAACGCTGCGGTACCTTCGCTTCCCTGCCGACCCCTTCCACGTGCAGCACGCGCAGGTGACAGGGGATCAGACGGTGGAGTTCTTGTTGAACTTTTGCGTGGAGCTGTCCGTGCTGAAGCGCGCCTGCCGCGTCGTGAGCAAGCGCCATAACGAGGACACCGACGTGCTGAACCCGTTCCACGCAAGCAACGATGTGGACACGTCGTTCCAGGCGAAGGTGTGCACGTGGGCCCGGCAGTACCGCGTGAATGGCAAGTTCCACCTGAAGGTGATGGTGACGGAGATGAACATGTACGCTAACCGCCGCTTCCCGGACTACGTAGCGCTGCTGCGTCGCATGGTCCAGCTGGAGCCGGAGCTGCAGAGCGTGGAGACCGCGGAGGGGATGAATGGCTTCTGCCGGCGTGTTATTGGGAGTTGCAAGCCGAGTGAGGCCGCAGCGGTGCGGCTGGAGAGCTTGGAGGATGCCGTGTGAGATTCACAGTTGTGTGGGTGCGTCTGTGTGTCTGTGAAAAAGATTTGTTTCGTTTTTAAAAGTTCTCGGTCCTTATTTCCCTCTTTGCGGTCACGTGCAGGAGGCACGAATTTGGTTTGTCCATGCCTTTTCTTGATGCGCCGTCGTGCATCACAACTAAAAAAAAAAAAAGAAAAGGAAATTACGGTGAAGAAGGCGGCATATCGTGCGTCATTGAGATCACGAGTGTTTGTTTTTGTTGTTGTTGGGACATTCCTGTCTTATCTGTGCAGGGCGACGCCGCAGCTCCATCAGCGAAGGCAAAAATATATATATATATAATTTGAAGGAGTTGATGGGTAAGGGGATCGAGATGGCAGGGCAACCGCAAAAAAGCTAACTCGTCCTCCGTATTGTTGCAAGGTACAGCTGCGAGGGCAGAGCGCGTGCACGTTGTTCTCTTCTCTCTCTTGATTGATCATACGTTTGCTTTTACGCCGCCTCTTTAGAGGAAACAGACAATTGTTACACCTGAGTCGTTGTTGGAGAATACAAAGTGAGATGTTTTCACCGACCTAAAAGTCGGAGAGTGTTGCAAAGTTGTCCGCAGCGTAGATTCATCTCCCCCCTCCTTCGTTGCACCTCGTTGCACTTCTCGCACCTCCTCCATTTCTTTTATCTGTAAATGTTTTACTCCTTTACCTCTTCAGCTCATTTTGAGGCCAGTGGTAGTGAACCACATCGTCCTCCGCTGCTCTTTTCCACAGTTGCCTTGCGCAGTAAAATATCACAAACTAAAAAAAAGCTTTATCCTTCACTCGGTGCCCTTCAAAAAAGAGGAAAGTAAGAGAAATCTTAGGAACCATAAAAAAAAGACGTACCAGCGTACCTATCCAGCATCATGGACCCCGCTGTCAAGGCTGCGACGGAGCTGAACACCATCTTCCACCGCCTCGAGGTCCCTTGCGAGGTGCGCGTGACGCCTGAGGCCGGCAAGCACGTCTGCGCCACCGCTGACCTTGAGGCCGGTGTTGCGCTGGTGGAGGAGTTGCCGATCGTCTCGTGGCCCTCCGCCTCGCTGCTTCACCTGCGTCTGCCCTTCTGCTTCCACTGCCTGCGTCTTGCCTCTCATCACTTAACCGCGAACCCCAGCCCAGCAACTAGCGCGGGTGCAACAGCTTCGTCAGCGTTGCCGCAGACGTGGACCTCGTGTACGCAATGCACGTCCTGCTTCTGCTCTGCGACGTGCCAACAAGCTTCTGCGCGTGCGCACCGCCTTCTCTGCCCCTCTCTCGGTGAGCTACGAAGGCCTGACAGCGTGTCCGCTACAACCACAGCGACTGTGTCCTCAGGCATCACCGTCGAGTCGCTCGCTCGTTGTGTTGCGTGGGTGGTGCAGCGCCTCTCTACCGTCGTGGAGCAGCAAAAGCTGACGCATGCTGTTCTGCAGGCCGACTACGCGGCGCAGAGGAGCACCACTGGCGCAGGTTGTGAAGGGGGAAGCGTTGCCTGGTCGTCAGACTCGCTGAACTATCAGCTCTTCACGCAGGTGGTTGCTCCGTTTAGCCGCTTGATCAGCCCGCCAGACTCTGTCCGCTTCGAGGGCGTGTCGCTGCCGGCGTGGAGCGCGAAGGTGCGGACGCTGCTGGCGGAGCGCTGTGTGAAGGTGTTGTTGGTAGCCAGTGGGGCACCGCTGGGAAAGCTGCAGCTGCACCCGCTTGACTTTAGTGAAAAGGGCACAGACGAAAGCTCAGCGTCCTCTCTCCACTGGGCCGAGGCACTTGTCTCGACGCTCTTCAGCACCGACACGCTGCGCACTCTGGTTGGCCAGATGGTGCTGAACGCACACGGCGTCAATGACTATGTGCTGCCTGCCAGCAGCAGTTACACTGGAGAAGCACCGGAGGGCGAGACAGCACCTGCCGCGCGTGGTACCTTCGAGTGGATTCTAAAAGGCGCAGGGCTGTACGCGCTGCTCGCCTCCTTCAACCACTCCTGCGAGCCGAATGCGGCGGTGAGTAGCGTGGAGGAGACGCACGAGATTGTGCTCAAGACAACGCGTGCGGTGCGAGTGGGCGAGGAGGTCACCATCACGTACATCCCGGTGACGGCGTCGACAACGCTGGCGGAGCGGCAGCAGTTGCTGAAGAACTACTTCTTTACATGCCGCTGCCCTCGCTGCGTCAGCGAGACCAAGGCTTAACTGAAAGACGGTGAGACGTGGGGGTGAGAAATGGGCAGCCGCGTTGCTCTTTCTGCGCGCTTCCGCAGCCATTGTGTATAATAATAACCGAATAAAGAAAAGCGACACACCTCTACTTATCCAGTCGCTCTGCAGCAACACAAAACTTGAATGATACGTTAAGCAAGAAGGCAGCATCAATGGAATCTCAGAGAGTATCGTTGAGGGGAAATAGCGCGTTCGTCAGCCGCGAGTGGCAATTCAAATTCCTTTATCTTTAGTCGACCATTTTCCAAAGCCTCTTGTTGAGCGAGAAAAAGGAATGTAAAATCTGTGTGAGGATGGTGGACGAGACGCGCACTCTACTCGGCACTGCATGGCCAGAGTGCTTCTTAAGCGCGTCGCGCTTGACATCTCTTATTGAGCCCTTAGCAGGTGGTTCTTTATTATTTATATTCTACACTAATCCTCTCTGCTCTTTCCCGCCTCTCTTTTGTTGGGCAACTCCCTCGACCAAACTGCGCTGCGCCACGAAACTCTACTCGTGCAATGCCTCCACAGCAGCACGCTTTACTCCTTTGAAATTTTCTTTTCGGCTTCTAATACGTCTTTCATTTTCATTATCCCTTCTTAGTTCTTTCGTTTTTGCTCCCTTTTCTCGTCGCGAATCGTTGTGCCCCGTTCGTTACTTCACAGGCACACACGCACACACAACGTTTAACGCTGTTGTCTCGCACGCATATTATCCAATTTTGTTTTTTCTCATCTTCCATTTTTTGGCATTCTCCCTACCCTCTTGCATCGGGTCCCTGTCTATATTAAGCGTCGTTTCTCTGTTTCTTCGGTTTCTCTTCATTTTTCAACCTTTCTCAACCTCTCCCCCACACCACACCCACACCTACACAGTAAGCAAAAATGGGTCTCACTCCGGTGGAGCGGGCGGCACACTACGCTACGCGCAGCGCGCGTTTCGCCAAGGTCGGCCCGAAGCACCTTGCCTACTTCAAGAGCGTGCTCGACCAGCCCTGCACGGCGACCCAGCGCAAGGGCAAGCTGCTGACCGACACGGCGGCTATGGCGCCGTACAACATTGACTGGATGGGGCAGATCCAAGGCGCCACGCCGGCGGTGCTGCTGCCGACGTGCACGGCGCAGGTGAGTGCGCTTCTGCGCTACTGCCAGGACGAGAAGCTGGCGGTGGTGCCGCAGAGCGGTAACACGGGCCTGGTGTACGGCGCAGAACCTGTCTTTGACGAGGTGGTGCTGAGCACGCAGCTGATGAACGCGGCGCCGATTGTGTCGAAGAACACGATGTCGGTGGAGGCGGAGTCGGGTGTGATCCTGCAGCAGTGCCAGGAGGCGTGTGCGAAGGAGGGCATGCTCTTCCCTCTCACAATGGGCTCTAAGGGCAGCGCGATGATTGGCGGCAACGTCAGCACCAACGCCGGTGGCATCCACTTTGCTCGCTATGGGTCGATGCACGCGAACGTGCTGGGCCTCGAGGTGGTAACGGCAAAAGGCGACGTGCTGAACATGATGTCCACCCTCCGCAAGGACAACGCCGGCTACGACCTGAAGCACCTCTTCATCGGCAGCGAGGGCACGTTGGGTGTGGTAACGCGGGCCGCCATCAAGCTGTACCCGCAGCCCCGCTCCAAGCAGCTCGCGATGTTCCGCATCAGTGACTTTGAATCTGTGCTGGCGCTCTACCACCTCGCGCAGGAGCACCTGGCGGAGTGTCTTTCAGCATTTGAAGTGCTGGACGGCGAGTCGCTCACGACGAGCCCGGCAAAGATGGTCCCCTACGAGCGCACCTACAAGAACGATGTTTTCCGCGCTGGCCAGGACTTCACGGCGGCGTACTTCTGTGTGTTGGTCGAGACGAACGGCAGCAGCGAGAACCACGACTTTGAAAAGCTGTCCGAGTTCGTGGAGACGGCGCAGGCGAAGCTCGGCGAGAAGCTGAACGGCGGTGGTGCCTATGAGCCGATTCTCTCGCAGTCCTCGGCGCAGACGGAGCAGCTGTGGGAGCTGCGCGAGGGCGTGCCGGTGCACCTGGCCAGTAGTGGTCTGATCTACAAGTACGACGTCTCCTTCCCGATTGACAAGTTCTACGGCGTGGTGGAGCACACCCGCAAGATTCTCTACCAGGAGCAGAAGATGAACCCGGATGAGGTGATTGTGGTGGGGTACGGGCATTTTGGGGACGGCAACGTGCACCTGAATGTCATCGACTTCACCCGCTCGCACGTCGAGCAGCTGGACGCTGCGCTTTACCCTGCCGTGTACGAATTCTGTGCCGCGCATGGAGGCAGCATTTCGGCTGAGCATGGTGTGGGGATGCAGAAGCGCGACTACCTGCACCTCTCGCGCACCCCCGAGACAATCCAGCTCATGAAGGATGTGAAGGCGATGATGGACCCGAACGGCATCCTGAACCCCTACAAGGTGCTTCCCTTGACGAAGTAAAGGCGTAACGGTTGTCGCCTTCTCCTTTCCGAAGCTTTCTCTGTTTGTGTGTGTGTGTGTGTGCTCCTCCCTCCTCTCTCTCTGTCTCTGAGCGTGTGCGTGTGCTTGCTCGCCATGTGCATTGTGATGAACGTGCAACAGAGTGGGAGAGGCTTGGGTTGCGACTTTCCTCGTCGGCTTTCTCTCTTTGCCCCTCCTGAGAAGAGCACTGAAAAAAAAAAATGAAGGCCTTCAAAAGTGATAAAACGTGGCGCTACAGCAACAACAATAACTAAAAAAAAAAAAAAAAACGAACGGGTGAGAGGAAGTGTCGAGACCACTCACGCTTGCTTTTTCTTTACATCATTTTTCTTCTTTTTTTCTTCCTTTTGTAGCGCTGCTTCGTTGTCGTGCTCCTTTCCTTCTCTTCGTTTAGTTGTTTCGTTCTCTTCTTCGGTCCGCTCTACGATGATGTAGAGGACAGAGCAGAGCCGATGAAAAACAAAGGAAAAAATAGGAAAAAAAAAAGAAGCAGGTGCGAAAGAAAACGTAATTGAAAGCGCTCAGAGTGAGCAGAAACCCCTCTTTTACCTTGGTATTTGCTGCCGCGAATCTTTCGAACCAAAAGAGAGAAAACATGAAAACCGTCGATGCATGGGTTTATGCTGTTGATAAGACTTCAGCGTCCTCCTTCATATTTCTCAAACAAGAGCATACATAAAATAACTAAAAAAAAAACGAAATCTAGCCCGGTTACCTCTACACCACGAAAAATGCCGAAGTTGTTCCGCTTTCTCTCCCTTTGGTGAAAACAAATTCGATGCGCCACACAACAGTCAAGATGCTGCTTCTACGATTGATGGAAGAATGGGAAAATAAGGAAAAACAAAAAGAACCGAGAGCAGAACAGACGACCAAACCAAACATGTTTTTTACATTGAGAGCCTCAATACCTGACATCTGATCTTCATATAAAAACAATTTAAATACAGGATGGCTCGGTTAGGGTCTCACTCAGCAGCTGACGCAAGGGGCCGTCGCGAAGACGCCTCCTTCTTTTGCTATTTCTCAAAGAGCGCGTTGACACTGCGGCCCTGGAGGACGCACGGAGGGTATCGTGTTAAGCGTTACTATAAAAAAAAAAGTGGCTGCGTGGGACACACAGCTTTCTCCATTTTCTGCTTTTTCTCTTCTCCTTCTTTTTCTTTCACCTAGTCCTGCTCCACACAGCTGGGTGGACGAGCGACACAACACACATTGAATTTGCCAGGCGAGACGTACTGGTGTCTCAGTAAGAAGAGAACAGTGCCGAATAGGAATGCGCACCGCTGGCTTAACGCTGATGAGAAGCGGCGGCGGTGGCACTGCAGTCAAATCAGTGGCAGCCCCTTGCGCTTCTTGCTTGCTGGCAGCAGCACACAGCACCGCTAGTCGCAGTACACCGCGTCGACTACACCTCTCACAGCAGAGGAGTACACCACCAGCAGCACTCCTTTGCTCGTTTCGCACTGCCTCCTTCTCTTCTAGAGGCGCGACACCGCCTGACGGTGCTTCACAGGCGTCGAATGAACACGAAGTCGCCATCGCGCCGGCAGCATCACCACCGCCGTCTCCCGTTGCCGCAGACGGTGTTTCAATTTCCAGCTTTCAACACGATGAGAGAGTCCCCAGCACCGACAGCAGCCGCACCTCTCGCCCCTCCGCGCGTGCCACCGCGTCCACATCAGCGACGCTGGGCAAGAGCAAGCACGGCGGTGGCGCAAACACTCAGCTCAAGGTAAAGCGACGCGCACCGTGGGGCGTGCAGCAGCTACGCGACTCGTGGAGCGAGGACGCCATGTCAAAACGCGACCGCGAGAACATGGATGAGCGCATCCACCGCGAGTACCGCTACCACCCCGACGAGTTCCGCCGCCACTACATCCGCTACACCGTGATGCTCACCATCCCATGCATCCTCATGGGGCTGTCCTTCACGTACTACAAGGAAACAGGGCGGCCAATTTGGACGGCTGATCCGCAGCATGTGCTGAATCTCCTGCGCGTGATGGACACGTCACCACGCAGTCGGCTCTACGCCTATCGCATGGAGGAGGCGGAGGCGCTGCCGGAGCACGTCGCGGAGTACCGCCAGCGCCACGCCGGGCAGCGCGCTCATGACGAGCGTATGTTCCGGCTCACACACTCCGCTTTTGAGCGGCCGAGCGAGGACGCGCTGCGGCGTTTAGAGCTGGAGGAGCAGCTGGTCCAGCAGGCAGCAGCGGCGACAGGGGAGGCTGGGGTGGTGGAGGCGACTGCGTGAATTGGTCAGGGATGAGGTGTATTGCGTGTGTGGGAAAGTGTGTGTTTTCGTGAGCGCTTTGGCGATGTGGCAAGGCTTAAAGAAGCGGTGAAAAGGTTAAGAAAACCCCCTCTCACTCTTTCCCTTCTTTTTCTCATGTCCTGCGTGTTGATGGTGTGTTGGAGCGGACGGGCTTCATTGGTGTTCACAAGAATCAGTAATACTGCAAAAGACAAAAAAATAATGAAGTGGCCGCTCGAAAAAAAAAATGTTGCGAACGTGTTTTACGGAAGGCATATGTGCTCGTTTCGCATCGGTCTTCTTTTCTTCTTTATGCTGCCTTGCGGCGCCTTTACTGCTGTTACATCCGTCGCTGAAGCACCACGGCAGCTTCTATGTCTTCGTTTCTCGTTCTTCGTTTCTTGATTGTGCTTGCTTCAAACCTCCCCTCGTTATTGTCCTCTACTAACTGAATATTTTTCATTGAAGCTGAAAGGTAAAGTGGAAACTCATCATCTCCTTTTATTGTATCGCAGTCGCTGCAGCAGCACCAGGAGAAACAGATGGGTGCCCCACCACAGGACACACGCGTGCGTCTCACCGTCACTGCCAAGGAGGAGGCTGGCCGCTTCGCTGCTGCCCAGCGGACACTCTCACCCGGAGAGCTGGTGCTGGCCGCTGCCCCGTACGGCGTCGTCTTGAACCCCAAGTTCTGCCCCAGCGCTCTTTATCTCTCGTCTCGATGCACCACTGTGAGTAGCAGCAGCGCACACACCGAGGATGGCGGTGGCAACGGTAAAGTTCGAGATGCAAAGGCAGGCAAAGCGGTGAAAAAGGGTCCGGCGAAGCACGGGACAAGGAGCGATGGCTCGAGTAGCGACGCAGCAGCGCAGTTCACTTCGCCCTACCAGCACGCTCTTTACAGCGATGCTTCTCCTCCTTCGCGGGACGGCAGCTCCAGCTCAGCGAGTGCGCCGCGGTGGTACACAACGCAGTCCACGTGGTGCGCTGTTTGCTTCCGAGAAATTCAATCGGGGCGATGGCTGTGCAACCGCGGCAGCCTCGCCGAGCTCGCCCTTGACGTGAGTCGCGAGCAGGAGAAGCTGGAAACTGCACTGACGCACGCGGAGGCTGCCGAAGCGGGTGAGATGGTTGGAAATCGCAACGGAGAAGGAGAAGATGAAGACGAGGTGCTTGGTGACACTGCGCAGCAGGCAGCGGCACTGCGTAAGCTCAAGAAGCCGACGAAGTCCTCCAAGACGCGGAAGGACGGCGCAGTGGAGCTGCGGCGACGGCTGCTGGAGAAGGCGCTGGCCCAACGCGAAGAGATATTCTACGAGCGACAGTGCCAGCTGCGACGGCGAGAGGAGCAGGGCGAGCCAGCGGTGTGCCTGGAAGGCTGGGAGGCTGTTGCACAAGATCGCGGCGATACGGCTGACTCTGTATTTTCTGGTGCTATGTCTGGCTGCGCCGGCTGCGGTGTGCTGTGCTACTGCTCCGCAGCGTGCTGGCGTGCGCACCACACGTCACACGTGGAGAGTGGCGAGTGCGCCGTGCTGCGTGGTCTTTATCCTCGTCTCATGTGCGATTACTACTCAACCGGTGTGGGCGGTGGTGCGTCCGGTGCTGGTGGTGTGTCTGCTGCGTTGGAGCAAGGAGGGGTCGTGCTGCCGGGCGATGAGGCGCTGCACTGGTCGCGGTCGTCGAGCGAGGCCAAGATGCTCGAGTTCCAGTCCCTTCTGTTCGGTGCGGTGGTGCTGGCGCGTGCGGCGCGTGCCGGCTACGCGTCCCACTTCTGCGCCACACCGTCGTCTGCAACGACTACTGCCGCGGAGGGCGGACAGCTTCAGAGCAGCGCTGCGGACAACCAGGAACGCAATGAACGCGATACTGAAGCAGGCGCGACAGAGAAGAGTGAGCCAGAAGCGGCAGCCTCTGTCCCAGCGTCTTCGCCGTCCCCAGCTTTAAACACTACTGATGCTGGTGCTTCTCACGCGGTGGATTCAGTGGTGTTGCCGAAGGAGGTGACGCAGATTCACGAAACGCGTCGCAGGGCCGGTCTCGAGGGTACCTTGGAGGTGCTAGACGATGACGCCGTACTCCGCAGCGCAGCTGCTGAGGGCCTTGCATGCTCTGTGCCAGCGGAGCCGGTAGCTGTGGTCGGCAGGGAAAAAGAGCCGCAGACGACTCTGTTTGCTCGTCCGCCTCGCTACGCGGACATGGCGCAGATGGAAACAAATCTCTCCGTCATCTCCAAGGCTCGCCGCAGCACCTATCAACGTTACTACCGCGCCTTTCTCAAGCGCGTCCTGCCTGTCCTGCGACTGCTGAACCTCGAGAACCACAAGGGAAAGAGTCAGCAGTCTACTCTTGCGGTTGATGTCTCTCCTCCTTCAACATTGCAGGTGTCGGAGCTCTACTTTCTCCGACTGTGCGCCGCCGCACAGTGCAATAGCTTTGGTGTCTACGACACCGATGACAGCTGCATCGCCTTCGGCATGTACCCCGAGGCCTCCTACTTCAACCACTCCTGCGTGCCGAATCTTTGCCGTGTGATGCAGCACGGCGGGCGTCTCGCTGCCTTCTATGCACTGCGTCCCATTGCGGCAGGGGAGCCGTTGACGATCAGCTACACCGATGTCGAGGAGCAGAACTCAGCAGAGCGGCGGCGCAACTTGCTGGAGACGTATCGCTTCTTCTGCACCTGCGAGCGCTGCAGTGGGCGGGCGGAGGGGCCGGTGATGGCGGTGGGAGTCAACAGCAGCTGCGGCAAGAGCAGCGCCAACACTGCTGCTGCAACCGCCGTTGCCTCTGCCGTCTTTGACAAGCCACTGCTGTTGTGTGCGCAGTGTGCCATTCGGGGCTACCTCCGACCTCTTCCGGGCGGGGAGAGGGATGGCGCGGACGCTGCGCCGTGGACGATGGCAGAGGTGTCGGTGCGGGAGTGCACGATGTGTGGCGCGCGTGTAGTGCGTGCGGCGGCGTGACGGAGGTAAAAGGGAGAGATAGAGCGTGGTGCGCTGCTCTTTACTTTGTCTTCTTTCCTCTTTTCTTTTTTTCACACTCTAACATAAAGCGAATAAAGCCGCTTCGAGTAAAAAAGAGTGCAGAATACCTCCAACGCTCTCTTAAAGCAGTTTCTATAAAAGAAGAAAATGACTATTTTTACCGGTCGCACTCTTTTGTTTGGTTCACCGGCTGAGAAGACGCCGAACGGTCAGCTTATTTCGCTGCACTGTAGCTCTCTGTTCGCTGTGATAGGTGTGTAGGTGAGGTGGCGAGAAAATTTTGCAGCTGCAACGTTTCTCGGTGCATTCGTGCAGCGAACGTCGAGTTAAGTGGAATCGTACTTCATGACAACTTGCCACATGGAAGAATTTGAGCGCAGCACGTGTTTTTTTCTCTCACGGCAGTAGTCCAGCTCATCTCCTACTCTTCTACTCTCCTCTGCTTCTAAACTCTATTACCTTTTGTACTACTTCTTGAAAGTCTTGATTTGTGGTCCACCACCTTTTCTTAATCGTTTTTTCTTTTCTCTTTTCTTTACGGCGCATTCATTCGCGTAGTCGACACCCTTTTTTTTCCCCCTCAACTGCGTTGCGCACAAACACACACACACACGTACTCGTTCTCGCATCTACTCGAGGCATTGCAGGTTTGGAATAGCTGCTAGTGCCAGCAGCCTCTCTGTCCACTTTGCATCGTGCCCGCGGAGGTGCGAGAGCGGAAGAGCAGTCGGGGTGTGAAAAGCAACATCACACATTTACTAGTTCCAGCGCAGACGGCTTCCTTCATTTTTTTTATTTTGCAGTAGATCCACGTCGGCTATTCCCCGTGTGTAAAATTCTTTCACATTCTTCACGACGCTGCCACCACTGTGTCCCCTCTCTTTTACCACACAATGCTCAAACGCATGTTGAACTGGGGTGCCTCGCCGACCACGCCACAGGACGACTTCCGCAAGCACCACGCACGCCTCTGCACCCCACCGCTCTACGAAGCATCCGCGAAGTCCAGCAGCAACAGCAGCAGCAATGCCACCCCTTGCCATGCCCACGTCGTCGACCCCTATCACCTTATTGTGTGTCAGCACGGCGTCCTCAGCACCTCGGCGGACTTTGACAACGTCATCGCCGATCTCTTTATCCACCACGAGGTGAGCGTGCTGGAAGCGGTAGAGCGCGCTGAGATCGCCGTCAAGACGTGTTCGGCTCCCTTTAGCAGCAGCAGCGGAAGCGGTAGCGTCAGCAGGCTTCCACGCACGGCCGCGCCGACCGTCACGAACACCGCCGCCCCCAATGAGCTTCCACCAACTTTTTCCTTTTCCCACTCGCCTGGCAACACAGCAGAGACGAGTATTCCACCGCAAGAAGAGGCCGGTGCTGCTGCTAGTGCTGCTGCGCTGCGTCCCGATACGGCACTGACGGCGGAGCAGCGTGCGCGTCGAGATGCATACCAGCGCACCTTCCATCTGTCTGTCGAGTACCCCAACCGGACAAACGGACGCCTGTATCGCAGCGGCAACCTGCGAGTCTTTTCACCGGGGTCGAACAACTACCTCCGCTCCGACGCCGGCACGTTGGCGTGTGCGCAGAAGATGCTGAGTGAAACCGTGCCACAGATTCACGCGTGGCTCGATGACGTGGAGACGCGAGAGCGGCAGCGGCAGGCGCAGTGGGCGGTGTACGCACGCACCGTCGGCACTCCAGAAGCGGCGCGACTCGCCAACGAAGCCGCCCAGCCGCTGCCGGCCTGCCTCTCCTTCATGGCCCACAGCTTTGGCGGCATTATTGAGCGGGAGTGCCTTTACCTGCTGCTGGCAGACGAGCACGACACACGCAAGCGGGACGCACTTCTGTACCAGAGCATCGTGCAGCTGCGCCACCGCCTGCAGGTGCGGAAGGTAACGTTTGAGAACTTTCTGAACATCGCCACGCCGCACTGTGGCGCAGGCGAGTGCCTCTGGTGGCCCATCTACTTCGGTGCGTGGTGCCTGGCCCGCCTGCGCTTATGCCAGACGTACGACGAGCTCATCTTGTCCGATGCGGAAAAAGTGCTGCAGACACGGCTGCTGGACGCGCCGCACCTCAAGGTGCTCGAACTCTTCCGCCGCCGCGTGCTCTTCGCCAACACCCACCGCGACCTCCTCGTCGGCTTCGGCACCTGCTCCCTCATCTTCGAGAACGTAGACACTGACCACACCAAGTTTGTCGGGGTGGCGGCACGCGACACGCACTGCGCTGCGGCCTTCGCGGATGACCGCATTGAGATCTCAAAGCCGATTCTGCTGCGCTCCTTCGCGGAGGAGGAGGAGGCTGCTGCCGCGTCGGCGATGGAGGGTGCAACGCGGCGCGTGAAAGCTGCAACGACGACGACGCCGGGCCGTACGCACACGCTGCCGGAAATGGAAGGTCTGCACGACGCAACGCAGACGAGTCCTGACGTCACAATCGTGCCGCTGGAGGCTTTTTCGCTTGTTCGAGAGGGTGGAGCAGGAGGCACGATCAGCATGGATATCGACGCTCGTGGCGTGGGTGATTCTACGGATGAAGACGAGATGCTGCGGAAGGATGGCGTTGCCTGCACGCTGCGTCCGCAGCCGACTTACTCTTCTCTTGCCGGCCTCACCGCGTCGCCAACGTCGGCGATTTCGGCTGCTTCGTCCTCCTCCGCGACGATGCTGCAGGACTCCGCCTTTGCGGCCGCTTACACGATCGGGCGTGACGTGCCTGCGCACGCGGTGGAGGAGGTAACGTTGGAGGATGTCGTGGGACCTTGCGGGTGGGCACGAGAGACGGGCTCGGAGATGGATGAAAGCGCTGTGCTCACGGTGGTAATTGATTCTGCGAGTGGCTCCCCCAAAGACGGTAGTGGCGACGGCAACGCTGACGGCGGCGTGTACAGTCCCTCCTCTCTTCTGTTTCCCCTGCGGCGTGGGAGGCTCGGTCGCTGACGGTGCTGCCCAGCAGCGAGGGATGCTCTACGTACGGACAGCGTGTGCGCTACGGTACGGATCAGCCGTACTCCCCTTTCTCCCCACGCTGCGCGGGGCGTGGCGGCTCCGACTCCGACTCAGCGGCGTCCTCCCGTCGCAGCCGAGGCAGCCGGGTGACGTCGGTGCTGCGTGACCCGCGCTGGGCTGCCGAGCACGTCCGTCAGGCTGCCTCCGTCGTGCACGGGGAGGTGCGCCGTCGGCTCAGTGCTGCAGCGGCACGTGTCGCGGGCAGCAACAGCAGCGGTGGTAGCGGAAAGTGCGGCGACGCGGAGGAGAGTGCGACGACTCTGGCGCCGTCGTGCATGACGGGCAGCAGCAGCGCCGGCGGTCTTACATCTGTGACGGCTGTTACTGCCGTGACGGAGGACAGCAGTGTCTACTCACCGTTGATGGCGTCGCATCTGATCGCTGCGGACGACATCCCGCAGTACCGCAAGACGCCCCGTGCAATCGCGGCGCGGCTGCGGGAGCGGCTGAGTTGGCGTGTGCGGGCCGTTCGCTTTGACAACTTGATTCCGGTTGGCCACGTGGCGTGTCTGGGCAACTGGGCGTTCTGCGGACGGTCGCCGCTGCTGGTGCAGGCTGTCGCGGAGGAGCTTCTTATTGTGCTGAACTGACTGGTTAAGAAATGGGGTGTGAAGCGCATCTTGTTCTCGATTTTGCTCTTCTTTGTGAGTTGTTGGTGTTGTTAATAATCTTTTCTTTTTTCAGTTTTGTTTTACGTGTTAGCTTCTGGTTACTCCCTTTGATTATTCTCCTTATGTTCATCTTTTCGAATTTCTTTTTTTTTTCAGTCCTCTACTGTGAGGGCAAAGGTCAAACAAGCGCGAACGACGGCGAGTAGATACTTGCTTTTTTTCTTCTTCTCTTCTCTGCAGTTCATGGTGCTGGTGGACGCCTCACTTTACTACTCTTCATCTTCTTCTTGTTATGATTGAAGCATCATCATGTGCTTCGCTGGCGTTTACCTCACTCATGTTTTCTCTTCTCCTCTCGACTGCGCTGCCTTTCAAAGTCTTTATTTCTTTTGTTATTTCTCCGTCGCGTTAACAAATCTTTTTTTTTTATTTGGTTAATATGTGCTCTTATCTTTTACTTCTCTTGTTATGAAGCTGCGAACCTCGCCTTCTCTTCTTTTTTTTTTCCTACTATGCTGGTTCTTTCCTCGCGTTCGATCGTCTTTGGATTTCCGGTGGCACGAAATGCTGCGAGTCGTGTAGGCACCACTGCTTCTTTTTAGTTTTTTTTTTTCTCTTGTTATTGTTTTGAAGTGCGGCAGACAGCGATGTGCTGCGCCAGTACAGCGGCAAGTGTTTGCAGTTGTGCATTTTTATTTTTGCCGAAATCTTTTTTACCTGTTATTGTGTTTGTCATGTGGATACCTCTGTTTTTTTATATGTATGTCTCCTTTCCTCTGATGGGATAAAAGAGCGTGCCCTTTATTTTTTCTTTATGTTCTGCCGCGCTGGTGTCTGACGCTGAACGGAAGATCCGCTTCGCCACCAGCGCGCGTGCAGTGGTCCGCAACGCATTCGCTTTGTTTACTTTCGATTTGCTACGGGAGATTGTTACTTTCTCCTTATGTGCCAAGTTACCGCCTAGTTTCTTTTTTTCCTATTCTCGTGATGTTCACCTCCTTTCTTCTTTTTTTTTTCCAGTTCTGTTCGGCTTTTCAATTCTTGCTACACTCCCCCCGTCATTCATTTTACTTCCTTTTTCTCTTTTTTCTCTCTCTCTTGTTGGTTGGACCCCCAAAAAGTGGAGGTGAACGACGCTGGGCAGATGCCTGGCTCCTTCTTTTCCTCTCGTTTCTCTCCCTTTCTGTGTTTGATCTTCTCTTTTCCTTGCCTTGTGCTGCGCTGCTGCTACTGGATAAGAAAGCAAAAAACAAGTCTGATACAGCTTATCCAATGCAGCCTTGCACCTCTCTCTCTCTCCACTGTTTCTCACTTGCGTCTCTGGAACGACGCTGCTGATGCAGAGGAAAACAACGGCAAAGAAAAGAAAAATGTGAAAGACTTTACTCTTCTATAGAAAAAAAAATGTTTTCAAATAGCATCGAAGTAAAAAAAAAAAACAATATAAAATATACTGACGCTGCAGCGGCCGCGTCGTGTATTTGTTCAGCCGGTGGTTTGTAAAGCCACAAGATGGACGGTGTGCATCTGGTGCGGTGTAAGGGGACGCCTTTCTCCTTTATTCTGTCCTTGGGGTGACCAAAATGCGCATGTGCGTTCTTGATGGGATGCCACGTACAGTCTTCATGTGGCATCCCTGTGCAAGGGGAAGGTTAAGTCGTCGTCTTGAAAGCTGAAGAATAAAAAGAATATGCGAAACAGGACTTTTTCCTTCATTTTTGCATCACCATCCTTCATTCTCGATCCCTTTTCACCTCACTTGTTTCTGCTAAGCAAACGAAAGGAAAAACCTTTTCAGGAAAGCGGGCATACAACTGCTCATTTCTGTTCTTTGTTCAGGGTTGCACACGTGCGGACTCATCTGCCATCTCTCCATCACTCTCTCTTTTTCTCTTGCAGGTACTAGCAGGAACGTGCGTTCTCTGAAAGGCGTACACCCGCACACGCCATTTTCACAAAGCAAAAAAACAACAACAATAACCACTGCTACTGAAAAAGAGAGGTGTGTACAGTTAGCGCTCCCCTTCCCCTTTGGCTCCGCTTTACTGCTTATCGAGTGTATCCCATCCCCGCTGAGCCTTATATATATCTGAGCTCCTTCTGTTTTATCAACTCTTGTGTGTTTTTCTTTCTTTCTCCCTCTCTAAATTTTTTTCCACTTTTATAGTAGCTTTCTATTTTTCTTTTCTTGTTATCTTTGCTTCCCGTTGCTTGGCCCACAGCGTGCCGGTTCTGTTCTTTTTTTTTTTTTACGTTTCTTGCTCTCTCTTGTTTTTTTTTTTTTAACTCGAATCGAGATCACTCACGATTGACATTCGGCGCTGAGCACAGCATTCCCAAATTAGAAAGCAAACAAAAAGGCGGCAACGCCGCTGTACGCAAAAAAAGAAAAAGATTCATTCGCCAGTTTTGTTATTATTATTTACATATTCAAATTTATCTATACCTACTCTTCTTCTCATTTCTTGTGCTTCTCTTCATCCTGTCTGAGCGCGAGTGCGGCCATCTGCTTTTACCGAATCGCAGAATAACAAAAAAAAAACTTATACATTGAACAAGAAAGAAAAAGATTCACTGCTTCCCTTTTACCAGTCAATTCACATTGAATACATTCTCTTTCTCTATCTGTCTGCCCTGCACACGAGGAGTGCGTCAGCAATCAAAGAAGAAGAAGGAGGAGGCGTTTCCGAGTTTCCCCTTTCCCTTTTTTTTTTGCTGTTTTTAATTGCAGGTGGATCAGCGTTCTTGCATCATTTATAAATACACACACACACACACACACCCACACAATTGCTTGAAGACGTATGCGAGCGCCAAAGGCCCGATCAGAGCCATCAGCGTGCCTTACCAATTCATCGCTCCTCCACATTTACACGTAGCGCCGGTCTTATACAGATCAGGCCGACGCACGTCCCTTGAAATACTGGTCCACACTCCCTTAAAAAAAGAGAAGGAAAACAATCACGGACTCAACTAGAACAAAGATGTGGGAGGCGTTGCCCCCGGTCGTCTCCTCCTCTGCCTCACCGGCGGACGAGCTGACCGGTGTGCACGTCGCCACCTATTCTTCCGGCATGCTCACTGGCTCCGGCACCACACCAGCAGCCACGGTCTACCCGCTCTCCGCCTCGACACCTCTCTCTCGCAGTAGTGGCAGCGGTGCAGCTCATACCGCGAATGCAGGAAACCACCACAACATTAGTGGAAGCGCGCCGGTTGGCGTGGTACGGTCGCCTGGTGCTGCCGCTGCGCCTCCCATGCCTGCCGTGGTGCCGACGGCGCCAAACAGCAATCCCTTCGCCACGCCACGCGACAATTCGCTCAACTCCTTTAGTGCGAGTGTTCACCGCGATTCGAGTGCGCGTTCGAACGTGGCCGGCGCGTCGCCATCGCCACAGCTCTTTCCCGCCATGACCACCGGCTCCCAGCTGCCTCTATCAGTAGACGGCGTGGATGGCCGGCAGAGCAGTCTTGGAGCGGCTGCCGCGTCAGCGTCCGCAGCAGCAGCAGCAGGGATGGGAGGGTTGTGTGCGCGGGATTTGCTCGCCACCCCGCGTTCCAGCAGTGCTGCCCTCCCTGCGCCGCTGCATTCCCGCACTCTTTCTTCCACCTCCACCACGTACACGAACGCGCGGTATGGTGCCGCACCGTCACCACAGCAGCAGCAGCAGCAGCCTTTAGCAGGAGCAGCCACATCTCCCTCAGCTTCGATGACATCAGCGCGCTACGGAGCACCTACGGCCGCCTCGCCGACCCCACCAAGCCTTGCCCCCGGCTTCTCCCCCAGCGCCAACGCACAGGAAGAGAACGCGGTCTTTATTACACGCAGCATCTCGCCACGGCACCCACACGCGACACCCGATGCGGCTAACGGAGCTGTTCCGGGTAACACGATGGCGGCTGCGGCGGCTTCCACGACGAGTGTGGGGCCTCCGTGGCAGAGTCCCGGGTCGATCAGCATCGGCAGCGCACGACTAACGAACAACGACCCGAGCTCCCTCTATTTCTCGCCTGGGCTGCCGGAGTCGAACAGCAGCAGAGAGAGCCACGGCGGACCTGGGCACAACGCCGCGGGCAGGACGGCGTCTTCGACCTCGCGCATCACGCCGTACCACGCGCCGGTGTACCGCGGCCCGCCCGTCGCCGCTGGCCGCGGTGCTGCGCCGCTGTCATCCACTGCACTGACGGCGACGACGGCAACACCGCCGTCAGCAGCTGCACGACTGGAGCTGGCCCCTCTGCAGGCCGAGTCAACGGCGCCGTCCTCCTCGGTGTCTGCGGCTGCAGCTGCTCTCCCCCGCCTCCCGCAAGCCATCGCGACACCGACGCTGGTGGACCACCACACGACGCCAAGCAACGAGTGCGGCGGGCTGAGTGGGACTTCAGGCTCGTTCGTTGGTGGCGGCCCTTCCTTTACTCGCCCGCCTGCGGCGCAGCATCCCGTTGGGCCTCTGCCCTACACCAGTGCCTGGAACGAGACGAGCAACAGCAGCAGCAGTGGCGGTGTGGCGAGTGGGACGTCGCTGACGTTTATTTCCCCGCACTTTCAAGCCGCCCCAAATACACTGGAAGACTCGCTGATGACGTCGACCGTATCAGCCGCCGCACCGACGGGCCTGAACACCGCTGCGGGGCGTCCGCTGGGGGCTCCGCTTCCGCTGCCGCCATCCCAGCAAAATCAGCTTTTTTCGGCAAGCGCGACGACAGCGACGGCGGTGCACAGCCGCACAAGCAACGCAACTGCATCGGCCTCCGAGCCACCCCACTCCAGCAGCGCAGCGCCACGCTCGTCGATGGAGCGGGCGAACTCCGATGTGGTGCGTATGGTGCCGACCGGAGCGGCGTCGCCTACGCCCCTGACGGCGGCAACGCGTGAGCGCTGTGCGGATGTGCGCCAACGCTACGCCCTCCCGCCTGGTGTCAACACCACGAGCAGCAGTTCACCGCCCTTGTCAGTGCTGACGCCCCACCAACCCGCCGCTGCCGGGCCCCAACCGCTCTTCTCTGCCCACACGCCACACGCGTCCTACCCATCCAATGCAACGCCGTTCACACCGCCGCAGTCAGGAATGGACGATGGGCGTTACCCGAATCAGCACCCCCACCACGTGGGTGGTGTTGCCCACGGCGCTGTGTCGCCACAACCTGCCCAGGAAGGTTTTGCACAGCAGCATCAGCTTCATCAGCATCAGCAGCATCTCTTCCAGCAGCCGGGCCTCCCCCTTTTTGCGGCGCAGGCCACCCACCACAGTGCGCGGCGCAGCAGCAGCACCGCGGACAACTACGCGATGCCTGCGACTACCGCTGACGGCTTGCACGTCGGGCCTGGCGTGGGCGGCTCCGTGGACCACAACCAAAGCTTCTATCTTGGCACGACGGGTAACGACAACCTTCGGCGCAGCTTCTTTTTCCCACCGAGTGCGCGACTGCCGCTCGGGGAGCGGGACGGTGGCCACACCGAGGCACAGGCAGGGGAGGAGGCGGCAAGCCACGCGTTCGACCTCGCCTCTTACCTGCGCAACACCGCCGCAAACGCAGATCGACAGAGCTCATCGCTGCTGCCGTCTTCCTCTGCCGCCCCGCCGCAGCCAAGCACGAGCACGGTGCCCATCGAGATGACGGAGAGAGACCAGTACTGCTCCCCGGTGCTGTACCGCGTGTCGTCCTTTCCAACAGGCTCGCCGTCGCAGCAGTCTCTTTCCAGAGTGCAGCCGCCACCACCACAAATGCGCACGTCACCACCCCTCACACCTGCGGCGACTAGTGGGTCAGATGTCGCAGCCGCACCGCCGGGAGTTGCACCACGCGGACCGCAGCCGCCGCTTGCCTCGCCTCCGCAGCTGTTGCCTCCAACGCAGCTTGGTGCGTCCTCGTCCCCTCTCACGCTCTTGCAGCGCGGCAGCCTGCCAGAGGAGCCGCTGAGCGCCGCCACGTCAACGAATGCGGGACGTCCGCGGCTAACGGCACCACCTAGTGTGTCCACCATGTCATCCCCGTACACCCGCACGACGTCGATGGTTGGGGGCGGAGGCGGCGGCGGTCCGCAGCAGCATCCACACCGCCTCGGCAGCACGCGTCTGCCTGGCAGCAGTGGTGTAGGAGAGAGCAGTATTCGCAACGCCACTGTGGCCACCACCAACGCATCCTTCCTCTCCCCGACGCTCGCGAACTCGATGCTGCGGCACCGCTTCGAGGACTCCATGATCAGTGCCTCGGAGGCGAGTTTTGCCTTGCCGGAGAGCAGCGCGCACGCGGCGGGGCGGGTGGCTGCGGCGCGCGCACCAGGTGGTACGGCGAACCACACCTCGCTTTCCCCTGCTGTCGCCCCGAGGGCTCCTGCTGCTGCTGCGAAGGCCGCTGCGAAGAGTGTGGTGCCTCCCTCTCCTCCTGGACCGGCTCCCGCGTACGTGCAAGACTGGGAGCGCAGCCTCATCGCCTTCCAAAACCGCGCTGAGAGCTACTACACCTTCAAGGACCTCTGCACCGAGACCTACCTCACCCTCATCGAGCACGACGTGGACCGCTTTCTCGTGTGCTACTACAGCGGCGGTGCTGTGAAGCCCGAAGAGGCCGTGCAGGAGGCGCTGGCGAGCCGTGCCGGTACACCGGCCGCAACAGGGAACAATATTCTGAGCAGCACCGGCGGCAGCGGCGGCAACAGCAACGCTCTGCGCGGCAGCGGTGGTGGTAGTGGCGGTGGGTTGCAGAAGATGATCCAAACGAACAAGACGCTGCAGAAGCTCAGCGAGGCGGGTTCTAAGTGGTTGACAAATCTGCGGCGGACCGCCATGACACCCGCACCGGCGCGGGGTGAGGTGCGAACGCCGTCGTCGAGCCTCGGGACAGCCACGCCGGTCCGTGGCGGCCGCAGCGGGGCCAGCAGCAGCGCCAACAGCGCAGGCGTCGATCACTTGACCTTGACACGACCGCCTTTTCAGCTACCGGCTCTTGACGCACCGCCGACCAATACCGCAACAGGCGCCAACGGCGACGGTAACATGCACTTCGATGGCGACGAGTGGTGGATGACGGCGCAGGATACGTGCAACAACGAAAGCGTGGAGCCGACCTACGCCGTGCGTGAGCCGCCGACTGTGGCACGAGGCAGTCAGCCGGCCTCACAGCCGCAGCCGATTGCAATGGCCGAGAAAACCCTGACGGACGTGGCGCAGCTGCTGGACCGACCGCTGAGCTCGAGTGGGAGGTCGATTGCGACCGTGTCCACGGCAGCTGATGCCCTTTCCACCGCTTCATCGTCTGTGGTGGGAGCGGCGCTGCTGGTGGGGACACCCAAGAAGTCGCCAGCGCTCTCACGGCTGTCGTTAAACATCGCCGCAGAGGAAGAGATGCGGTGCCTGCGTCAGCTCGGTGCGTACATGGCGAACGTCATTCCGGAGAGCTACATGGATGCGCGACCGAGCGAGCAGGTGCTGCAACACGTCCGCTGCAACTACCCGATTATCTTGAACGCGCTGCAGCACGTGTTGATGCTCAGTGGGGTGGAGTCGCCAGGGCAGGAGGGCGATTCTGTCTCGTCACGCAGCAGCCGACATGCCGCGAGTGTGTGCAGCAGCGCGGCTGCAGAGGCGGCGAGGATGCTCATTGCGAGCCGCCTCCGTCAAGGGCTGCTGCTGCCGTCGATCCAGGCCACCTGGCGCGACTACCTGTCCCCTCTCGAGATGAAGGTGAAGGAACTCGTGCACATCGCGTCGGAAAACATCGACCCCATCCTGGCGGAGCTGCAGAACGCGCCTACCGAGGACGCCATGCCTGCTGTAGGAGAGATGAATCCCACCGCGTATGCGGATGTGCTGGCGCGTCAGCGACTTCGTGCTCTGCGTGATCGACCGGTACGCCGCTTCGTCAGACTACTGCGCGGCGACGAGGAGTACCTCAGCGCGATCCACGTGATGGACGACGAGTTCATCGAGAATGGGGAGGCGTGGCAGGCGCGGAGTGCGGCTATGCGTCGCGTCGGGGCCGCCCTGTCCGACTACGTCCCGGTGTACGGACTCGTCCTGTCACGGCTGCATCGGCTAGAGATTGAGCACCGCACGGTACTGGAGCTTTGGTGCGGCGGGGTGCGGTCTGCTGCCGTGTAGTCTGGAGAGGGGGAAGAGGAAGATAGGAGGGATTCGTGTGTGTGGGTGTTTCTGAGAGAGAGAGAGCGGGCGACTGTGCTGGTAGGTGTGTCTGCTTGCCTTTACATATATTTATTTTTTCCCATTTCCTTTGCTTGCCGTGAGTAGCGATGGTCTGCTGTTTTAGAAAAGAAAAGAACAAAAAGCGTGAGAAGTCGGTGTTGTTTAACGCATCCGGTCCGCTCTAAACGTACACAACGATTAAATGCAAACAAACATATAATGAATAAGAGATGAGTGCTGAAACGGGTGCTCGTGCTCCTCGATGCAAACGCTTTGACAGCATCAACAGCGAGTGTTTTGGTAACAATTCGCAAAGTTTTCAGAAGTAAAAAAAAACAGCAGCGAAGCGCTGTGGCACCCTACTTTCCCTTATCGAGTTTCTTTGAACAGGAAAGAAGGAAGGGGAATACAAATGCGTAAGGAGTAGGAACAACAAAGCAAAAACACACAAAAAAACATTATTCGAGAACTTTTGCTGCCGCCTTCTATCACTCATTATTTCCTTTTTTCTGCTCTCTCTTCTTCTTGTATTTACTGCTGGTGAGTGCCGCTATACTGTGCGCAGGGGATTTCCTACTGTCAACAAAAAGAAGAAGGCGGCATTCTAAGTGTCGCATTTTTCAATACCTGTCTTTCATCGTGTAAGGCAGTCACGAATAAAGAGAAAGAGAGGTAGAAAGAAAGAGCATGTTGCACTGCTCGTTGTGGCTGCGCCAACCCACAGCTGCGTTTACCAGCACGCAATGCCTCCTGCTGGGTCAACGCCGCGGTGGCGCACGGGGCGGCAGAAAGCAGCGCGTGTGGAAGCAGCCCGACGTGCGGCAGCTGCGTGATCAGCCACGATTGAACCGCCTGCAGGGTGTACTTCAGCTCACCCAGCGCAGCCTGCCCGACCCGGCCAGTCATCAGCAAGGCCACTCCTTCTCCGCGCACGGACAGGGAGCGTTGCTGTCTCGCCCAGGCGGCCGCACCTCCCGTCTGCACGATCCACGTGCCACCTTCCACTACACGCGGAAGAATGAGCAGGCGCGGGTGAACATGAAGAGCTTCCGCAAGTTCTACAACTCGTCGTGAGGTGGTGAGGTGCGCTTTTGCATTTTTTCGTCATCTCACCTTTCTTTTTTTCTGCTGTTCTGATGAGAGCAAGAGTTTCTAAATTGTTCGCATAAAGGCTGTGAAGGGAGATGCGCACGATCTTTCTCCTAAACTAAAATAGACTACATCAGACCATGTTCGTATAAAATAAGCGGAAGCAGAAGGGAACGCCTCGAAATTTGGATTAGTTTGTGAATGTGCGCATTAAAGGCTTTCAATGCCTCATACAGGCTTTTTTTATCCCTCACCGATACGATGACGGTACACGTGACAAGCAAGCAATATGCTACTCTCCTTCCCTTCCTGCGCATGCTTGGTTCCTCTTCGCGAAACAAACCGCTTTCCTTTGACTAGCATCGTCCTCATCCATTCTTCTTTCTTTCCCTTCTCCTCCGTTGCCCTCTCTCCTTTACCCATAATAAAGTGATCTAAAGCCAATCGTACACCATAGACCTTCTCGTACCACATCTTCTCCCTTTTCTCTTTTTTCGCTCATCTTTCTGCGTCACTCTCCACTATTACTACAACGCGTGCTCTACTACGACTCAGCTTTCTAGTGGTGTTTTCTCACTTCACCGTTTCTTTACAACAACAAAAAAGGAAAAGTCACGCGTTTCACCTAGCAAGCAATACACGCACTCTCACGCTCCAATACATCACCCCTCCACAAACACACAAACACACACATATATTCAAGAGCACCATGTTCCGTCGTGTTTCTTCTTCGGCGCTCGTGCAGCGTGTGGCGCTGCCGGCCGCCGCCACCGCCGCCGCGCTGCGCAACATCGTCGTCTTTAGCCAGCAGCACCACGTCCTGGAGAGCAACCAGAAGGCGCGCAACAGCCCCAGCAACGTGTGGATCGAGGACTGGGAGGTGGACCGTCTTGGCATGAAGCCCGAGGCCGGTGCCCTGCCGACGCAGCTGGTGCTGGACAAGCAGCTGGAGCTCTACAACTTTGACCAGCTGCTCTCCCCCCCGGAGGTGATGGAGGCACCGAAGCACAGCAGCTACAGCAGCCGCAAGGTGTACGGCGAGCGCCTGCAGTTCGAGCTGAACGACCGCGCTTCAAAGCACAACTTCCAGAGCAAGTGGTGGATCACGCGTGGCCAGGCCTACAAGGAGAACCTGCAGTTCAAGGCCAACGTCCGCCCCAGCGTGATTCTCACCAAGTCGCAAATTAAGCTGTTCCACTCCAGCCAGCTCAACGGCGGGGATGCGCTCATGACGATTCCTGTCAGCGGTGGCAGCCGCCGCCTCTACAGCAAGAAGGGGGAGGGCTACCAGGCCCTGGCCGACCACATCAAGTCGAACAACTTCAACAGCGGCCTCTACTTCACGCGGCGACAGATGGAGTTCTTTAAGCTGGCGCCGCAGCCGGACATGATGCCTGTGGTGCAGGATGTCGCGTCGGGTGAGCGCTACCTCATCTACAACGTCGACCAGCTGGAGGACCCGCATCTGGCGCTGAAGACACTGCAGCGTGCGCCGGTAACGGTGCCGACCTTCCTGCTGTCGGGTGAGCCGATCATGTCGGAGACAACCAAGAAGTTCCCCAAGACCTTCCGCAGCAACTACTGGCTGACGGGCCGCGACGCGGAGCTGTACCAGTGGCCCATCAAGGAGAGCGAGAAGCGCCGAGGTGTGCCTTTTAACGCTGGCAACTCCACCTCTCTGCAGTACGAGCTGTTCAACGTGGAGCAGCTGACAAACCCGGAGGAGGCCTTCGCCAAGGCCGGGCTCTTCGTGCAGTAAGACTCTGCGGCACGCTCTTTGTCGGTAAGGGAGAGTGAGAGAGAGAGAAGGGCAGCACCGTAGTCGAGTTGCTTTTCATTAGCTCGCGGAGCTCGTCATAGACATGGGGAGGATCGGAGAAGACCAAGCCAGGGAGAGAGGGTGACGGCAGCGAAGGGCGGTGTTGGAGGCACGACAGGCTGTTTGAGAGTAGCGACGTAGAGAGCATTCCTTCTTCGCTCTCACGAAATTACAACCCCTCTTTTTTTTTTCTCTTTCTTGCGTTGCTCCCAGCTGCGTTTCTTTAAGGGCAAAAATTATCGAGCTGCTGAGGTATTTTTCTCTTCGTCAACTTCAAGTTCGGCTACGTATTATTTTTTTCCGACGTTGCAAAAAGAAGTTATACCCCTCTTTTCTCCTTCTACATGCACGTGGTCGGGTCACTGACGAGTATAAAATTGAGCCTCAGCAGCAGCTCAGCATAGATTCTTTTTTTTCTTTTACTTCTGTTTGTTTGTCTGTTTCTCCTCCACCTTACGTTTACTTTTTTGTTGGGAAGTGTTTGTGTGGATTGTCTTGCGTTTCTGTTTGTATTCTCTGTTGCGCAAATTCATAGAGCTCACTGAGGTGGGTGGGCGAGGGGAGTGGACCGAGACGTGAGAGGGAGATGAGGCGAGTAAGAACGGCGGTGTCATCGCAGTACGAAGGTGCGGCTCGTTTTGCTTTGGTTTCCCGACTGTGGTAGGGGGCAACGACGACGCTGACCATTCGTTCGGCTTCTTTGTTCTGCTGGTTGACTTCTCCTCTGCCGTTGGCTCCCTTTTCTTGTCTCTCCCTCTCTATCTCCTCCACCTTCTCTCGATTTCCTTTGTCGTTGACACGGTGGAGGTGCACGCCTGTGCGGGTGACATTTCCTCTTTTTTTTCTCTTTGCGTTGAGTTGTGGACGGCGCTGCTGCAGCGTGTGCTTGTCGCTCTCCGCGAGACGTGTTCATGGACGTGCAGCAGGACTAGGAACATCTTTTTGTAAGGCCCTATTGGTTCTTACCTTTTTTTTTTATGGTTACCAGCCTGTTCACCTTCCTCACTGACACCCGTGTTCGATGCGCCGGTGCTTTCTTCCTCCCTTTTCTTGGGTGTGTGTGGGTTCGTGTTGATCGCACGACAGAGAATTTTTTTGCAGGTCCTGTAAAGGCGTTGGAGGTTGTGGTTTTATGTTACGAATGGCGCGTGATTTGGCTTACTCTGTCTCGCTCTTTTTGTGTTTTTTATTTCGTTCTTCGTTCTCCTTAATGATCCACCTGATCTTTTTTTTTTTTTTCGTTTTTTCCCTTCTCTCGTTCCCGTTTTTGGTTTTGATGTTTTGAGGATAGAAGAGAAAAGAAAACGCAGTATAGAAACAAAACAACAACAAATTAGTGAAAATCAACAAGAAAACGGCGTGGTAGAGTTGGACAAATAATTTTCAGGGTAATTCTAGTTCCATGCTCTTGCGCTGGTGTGACTTGCGTGTGTGCGTGGTCCTCATCCGAAGGTGAAGTCGGCGAAGAGCGTGCGTTAAGAGGGAAAAAAAAATTATCCTTCTCGCTGTTGTCCTTGCGAGGAGACCGACAGACAGTGCTGACTCTCTCAGAGACCTTATCCGACTTGCTCGCATGGCGATGTTGGTGCCTCTTTCAAGCGCTGGAGAGTCGAATAAAAGTCAAACCTCAAATGAAAGGTCAGCGTGTATCTGTCGAGCATGCTGCGCCGATTGTTGTTTTCTCTAATAGGTGTCCGTTGATGTGACAGAGAGCTGCATCGTTGACCAATACAGCAGAGATGAGCTATATTCCTTCACTTGCTTCCACCGTTGTCCTCTCCACCATACCTTCCCTTTGACTCGCTCTAATGTCCGGGTTGCTCATCTGCCTTTTACTTCTATTTTTTGCTCACTTATGCTCACACATGCTGACCATCTTCTTCGCTCGAAAAACTTATATTAAAAAAACGCGTACTACCGAGCAAAAATAGCAGTAAGGACACACACCAGAGAAAAAAAAGATTCTGCTTTTTGAAGCTCCCTGACAAGCTTTCCTTTCATTTTTACGCACTCCTTCTCACAGAGAGGAGGATTGCGTACTGAAGCATTCCTGACGTGGTGCCAGCAGGGAGGGAGAAACATTCGGGTTTTCGTGTCCCTGTTGCCTCCCACCGCCACTACCAGTACGCTTGAGGGGGAGAAGTTCGCTGCAGCAACACGTGAGAAAGCGAAAAAAAAAAACTCAGAACGTCGGGCGCTGGTTGTGTTTCGCCCACTTCACCTTCTATTACTTCACTTTACTTATTGTTTCTTTTTTTTTTTCTGGCTAAAATTGACACGCGTGTCTTCACAGCTGCGTCGATTTTACGTTGGCTAAGCTCACTTTTATCTTCTCGCCGGCTGAAAAGAAAAAGGCGCTTTCTCTCCTTATTTTTTGTGCGGTGATTGCACTTTCGGCCACAGATACCCAGATTGCCTTTCGTTTTATCTTTCTATTCAGAGCTGCCTGGCGGTTTTTTTTTTTTTTGGGTAATTTGAAAGTGTCATTCTAACGTGCTTGTGTGCAAGACGGCGGGGCTGCAATTGTTTGCGTGACTTGCTGTAGTGCAGGCGAATCGGCACATTATTTCTGGCGTCAAATTTTTATTATTACTATTTTCTGGAACACTCTTAAGACGTCTGTGTCTCTTTAGCACGCCTGCCGCGTGTGTTTCTTCCTTTTCTCTTTTTTTTCTATGCATTCGTTTCGGTCTCCCATTTCCTCCTGCGTGTAGCACACCTCCCTGGAAGAAACCAAAGTAAGGGGGGAAAGAGAAGCAATGCTGCACAATACACGACGCTGCTGTGTAGTCTTCACGCAGGGCTTTCCTATTCTCGAGCGCTTCGCACAGGCGCATTTTCTCCCCTCCAACCCCTTTTCTTCCTCCTGCCTGTGGCTTGACGAAGATGACTTTCGAAGCGTGGAGCTGACATCGAAACAAGCAGGCATCCCCTACCCCATGCGTATTGATCCCTACGCCCACCACCCCGTGCTGTCACGCTTTGCCGTTAAGAAGCCTCCCGGAAAAACCAACAAAGAATTGTGCGATGCGCCACTGGCGGGACGGAGGGAGTTGCGAACGGCGTTGCACGCCATCGATGCGTCATCATCATCGTCCTCAGCAGCAGCAGCAGCAGCCCTGCGTGGAGTGTTTGACCCCAGCAGCGGCAGCAGCAGTAGCTCGTCAGAACAGAGAATCCCGCGGCGAGGGCGTGGGCGGCCACGCAAGTCGACCGTGCCGGATGTGCAGCCCGTTCCAGTAGACCGTGTCAGCGTCGCGTCTCCCTCCAACTACCAGGTGCCCATATTTTCGCTTTACCTCTCCAAACCCCTCTTTCTCTTCAATTTGGACCAGATGTACCTCATGGGACGCGATGGTGAACAAGGTCCGCTGGGGAGCGTGGATTGGGATGCAGGAACGGCGGACGAGACGCTCGGTCTCTCCGTGCCGATGTCCATGTCGTTGACGGGGAATGTGTTGCCCGTCGGCGCCACCGCGCCCAACGCCCCACACACAGGTGCAACCACCGCTGCATCAGAGGATGGGCTATGTGACTTGTTGAGACAGAAAAGAGGCTCGCCGCTGGCGTACTCCAACGAATTCGCAGATTTCTCCCGGCAGCGGATGCAGGATGGCGTCGAGGCGCTCCAGAGGATGTTTCCCGACCCCCCTTCCGGTGCGGGAACTGTCATGCACTCGATAAAGACACGCAGACCTTATGGAGGGCACAGACAATCGGATCTGAGGTCTCTGGCGCAGCGACACGGATACCGCTCCTTGTACTGGGGCACGCGGCATCAGTGGCGCGCCGTCGGAGCCTACCCGCTGCCGCAACGGACAGAGCACATCATACCGGTATCATCGGTCTCCAAAGTAGTGCACATCTCGCTGATAGAAGACGCAGCGGCGTTGTTGCAACACAGTTACATCTCTCCCCGTCGTCGAAAACTTTGCTATGTTGCTCATTCTATAGAGGAGTGGGGCACGCGCAGCGACTACGGCAGTGGCGTGATGGGCTCTGGTGTGGTAATGGACCGCCCTGACGCCTTCTCAGCACCCGCGCGGCAACCGACTTTTCAGTCGAATCCGACTTCGTTCGGTGTCTTCTTTCGCGAGATGCAGGCAGACATGCATCGCATGAACTACAAGTTGCCGCTCTACCTCTCTCCTAGAAATATTGCTGCGCTCGGTCTTTCCGTTCGTCCGGGGGCTGAAGGAGTTACTGCCTGCAATTTTCGATCAGCAGCTACGCCGTCGGATGAAACAGACGCGGACGACGCGACCTTGTCAGCGACTGCGCAGTTCCCGCCACCACCCGCGCGAGCAGCAACGGTGTCGCACCGCTGCTGGTATCACATATCACAGGTGCACTTTCCCCACACCCACCTCCTCTCATCCGCCGTCTTGTCGGCTGAGATGACACATCCGGGGGTGGCACTGCACGGCACGACCGGGGCCCCGCTGGCCTACCCGGAGCTGTCGTACGCGTCGCTTGTGGATCATCACCCTGAAGTTGCCGCGGTGCTCTTGAAGGATGGAGAGGCATCACCACCACCACCACCACCATCACCACTGACAACACCGGCTGACTCGCACCCTGAAAAGAGCGGAGGCGCTGCGGTAACGGTGCCAGAGGACGAGGCTGCAATCGCCGTCTTCGTTTCCACTCACGCCTCCCCGAAGCTTGTGCGTGGGCGGCATCTTTGGTTCTTGGCTGAGGACGTACTCGCGGCAAACGGCATTGTAGATGTGAACTCGGCCCCTGTAGAGGTGGTGGAGACGCACGCGAAGACGGCGCGCTTCCCTGGCGGCGTTTCCTCCGACGGGAGTGGGCGGGAGAGCGACGCGGACAGTGCGAGCTTCGGCTCCACTACTTTTTTCAACGTGGAGCTGCTGGACCGCCCAGATGAAGCACTGCGCAAGCTGAGCATTCCTTTCCCCGCCGAATAACCAAAAACGTGTTTCTGTGAGTGGGGGAAGTGGAGGAGAGAGATAAGCAGGAAGTGCTGCGAGGTACACGTTGCTGCTTTTCTCAAAGCTGCATGTCTCTATTTCTTTCGAAATTCTTACGTCGCCTGTTTCGTTGTCCATCTTTTTGTTATCCTTATTTTTTTTTTCTGGTTTCTGCTCATATCAGTTCTAACTGACGCTTCATTGTTTTTCGTTTTTTTTTATTTTAATATTTCTGAGTTTTCGTGGCCAACAGCATCTGTACTTGTTGTGCTTCTCGTAATCTTTTCCTCCCCCATCTCTCTCTTTGACAACACAAAGAAAAAAGAAGAAGAAAAGAACAACAAGAAAGCGAACGCACTGGCGGCAGCTGGACGACGCACCTGCTTCAGCGGAAGAAGCAGCGTTTCCTTCCACATTGGCTCCTGTTTTCCTTTGAGCTGTGCAGAGCAGAACTCTTCTTGCAATGTGCGCTACGCTTTACATCTGTCTCCACTGCACCGCACGCGCGCCTTTTGCTTATGTTTGCGGCATCAACCAGAGGTAGGAATTGCCGCGTTTCGCTCCGCGTCTCACTTAACACCTCTCCGATTTGTTGTTTTATTTAGAGTAGACTTCGCTTCACAAGTCAGTACAGCTGTGGCTGCTTGTGAAGCGCAGTGAGCGCCTGTCAAAAAGTGGACGCACTGACAGTACTCAGTTCAGTTTTTTTTTCTTTAATCTCTCTTCCTTCTTTCTCTTCCTTACGCTCTCTGACGTCTTCGATCTTCTTCTTTCGATTTGGTTTTCACGTTGACCTTTCTCTCCCCACGACAAATAATTCTAATTGTGCGGCTGCAGCTCTTCTGTTCACTTTACTGCCTTCTATCTGGTAGGCTTCTCAAAGGCTTTTTCTTCTGTGTATTTGACTGCCACTCATGAGGCTTTCGCGGTCGCCCTGCGTCGCCACGGCGGTGCACTTGCCAAGCTCGACGTCCACGTCCCAGCGCGCTCCTCTTTCAACGCTGCTGTGCTGCTCTGCAGGCCACTGCCACCGCCGCAGCGTACACGTCGCCAGCTCCGCACTCAGTCCCACCCGTGTTCTGCTCCAGTCTTCCCGTCACAAGATTGTTATCCCACCTCTCGCCGCACTCAACGCTGGTGGCGTTGATCCAGAGAGCAGCCGCAGCGGCACGCAGGCGCGCCACAGCAGCCAGTCCGCAGCGGAGGAGTACAAGCAGTACCGCCATCTCAATTCAGAGGTGACGCGCTTTATTCCCCCGGAGAGCGCCGCGGAGGTGCAGCGCGCGCACCAGATCGATGCCTTTCGCGCTTCCAACGACGCGTTGACGGAGGGGCTGTGGCGCGACTCGAAGTCGCACCTGCGTCGGCAGCAAAAAATGGTGGAGGAGCTGGGTGTGGAGGGGGCGATCCGCGAGACCCTGCAGCCCACATCCACATCCTTCCGCGAGCAGCTTCGACAGCGGCCCTTGGATCGCGCTATTCTGCAGGAGATCTACCTTGGCCTGCACGGCCGTCGTATTGAGCGAAAGCTGAAGCGTGGCGTGTCGTGGGAGCACTGGATCACGAAGGGCGACGGCACCGCGCCGGTCTTCACCACGTCCGCCAAGGCGCAGCAAACGTTCGCCTTCGGTGGTGATGTCCGTCAGGTGCGCTGCGCCGCCCACCCGCAGTACTTTCCAGTAGTGCAGACAAACAAAGCCGATGCATGGCGAGAAGTCGCACCGGCAACGGGAGGAAGGCGGAATGCTGGTGCACCGAGAGCAGCAGCGAGGAGGAAGCAGGGCGGCGCACCGTCGCAGATTCTGCTGCCCCGCGAGAGTCTTCTCCCTGAGGTGGCCCTTATTGGCCGCACCTCCAGCGGAAAGTCATCGCTGCTGAACGCTGTGCTGAACACCACCGTCACGCCGTACGGCCACCTCCGCGGCACCACCAACGCCGTTCGCTTTTACAACGTGGCGAATCGACTGATGCTTGTCGACTGCCCGGGGTACGGGCACTACGACCCGACGGCGACCCCTGCGATTGACGCCGCGAACGCCGTGAAGGCGATGCGGGCGTACTTGACGTGTGGGGCGTCGGACGGCGCGGTGCAGCGTCGCAGGGCACGGAAAGGTCCGGACGCGTCCGCTCGCGCAGCAACGGAAGATGGGGGTGATCTGGATGAGGAGGAAGCTGATGCACACACAACCGGAGAGGAGGACTCTTCAACATATCATTCTGAGAAGAAGCTCGCCTCGGTTCGCTATCAACCACGCAATCTACGCCGCGTTCTCCTCTGCGTCTCTGCTCACGGCATGCAGCACCTCGACTACGCCTACTGCGACGTGCTCGAGTCGTACGAAATCCCTTTTTCGGTGGTGCTGACCAAGACGGATGCGGCGCCGATTCGCTTCCTGGCGCGGCTGACGGACTACACCCGCAGCCAGCTGATCCGTTACACGCAGTGCAAGGAGATTCTGCTGACGAGTGCGCTTCGTATTGCCGGCGTTGACAAGGTGCAGGAGTTGCTGGGGAGCTTCGCGGCGGCTGACGACCCACTGCACGGCGCGACTGCGGACTTCAGCGCTATCGTGTGACAGGCGCTGCCGTGGATTTTGCTGCCCAATTTGCATGTGTGCGACTTTACCTTTTGGAAGAAGCGGTGTCATTGCGTGCGTGATAGCGCCGATCTTGAGGAGCGGAGGAGCGCACAGGCGCCATCGCTCACATTCACACAGACACCGACGAACATGTAGGCTTCATCGGAAAAAAAGACTGCGGGAGGAGGACGACTCGTCACAATACACTTGTTAATCGCTTAAAGTACCAACTGCGAAGAAAAGAAAAGAAAACAGAAGCGGGTTGTTTTGTCACGCAGCATTCTCTCTCAGCAAGAAAGGGAAACAAGCGTTCACTGCTATGGCCGGCATTTCTTTCTGTTCTTAAATCCCCCTTCGCACTGATTGCAAGGGGGGAAAAAAAAGAAGAAGAATAAAGCAAGACCAATGAATTAAATTCGCTGCGAGGTGACGCTGCGTTCCCTTACCGCAAGCGGTGCAGCGTTTAAGAAGCGGTTTTGGATGCACTTGTTTCCAGCGCTGCCCTCTCGCTTGTGTGCTGCTCTTTTGCTCCTAAAATCTACTCTCCTACCTTCTGCTTCCTCTGTACCGCCTATTTTCGGTGTAACTCCTTCTATCTCACTCTCTCTCCCTCACACACTCTTTCAATTGCAGATTCGCATAGGCAGTGGTGGCGGAGCACATCTTGCGTCGCGCCGCACCACCCTCTTTGAGAAGAAGCGAGAAAAGTCAAGAAAAACAAACATCAGCAGCATCTCTTCGCTCTCTCCCTTACTACTACTACTACTACTTCTTTTTACTATTTTCAAGTCTTTTACTTTTGCTCAGTTGCAACCTTATTTTATTATTTTCTGAAGCGACTTCGCCACTCTCTCTCTCCTCTTTGCCGGGTACTGAGGAAACCTAAGAAGGACTAGAAAAACAAACTCAAACGATCATTTCTGCCGCCGTACAGGGGATACTGAGAAACAGGCAGAAGCAAACAAAGGCGTCGACACATTTCAGAAATTGAGGGCGAAGAACAAGAGGTCAACTACAAAAACAAAAAAAAAACGAAACAACAGCGACGCTCTGCGTTTCTCAACACAGAACCCTTTCCCCCCCTCTGGAAAAAAAACTTTTGGAATATTCAACTTTACTCACAAGCAGCCAAAAGAGAAGAGAAAAACAACCGTATCTTATTTTCTTGAACGCTCGTCTCCCTTTTTTGTATTTGTGTTTTTTTTTTCTGCCCCTCCCGACTTTCAAATCCCTTTTTCTGTTTCCCGCTACTTTTTGAAAATTCTGTTTTAAGGTCTCTCTCTCTTTGCCTCGCTTCTCTTTGTTCGTTGTAGCGCTGTCTCGACTCTTTTTTTGGTTCCCCTCTGCGACTTTTTCACATTTGCTGGTGTGAAGTTAAGAGCGACGGGAAGGCAGTTCCAGTAAGAGCAAGGTAGAAGCCGCAGAGCCGCACAGTGTTCTAGTGATCACTTATTATTGTCATTAATAATATTATTATTCTGAGCTGACTGCGGTGTTCACAGGCATTTTGGCGCGTTTACTGCATCTCCCCACGTGAAAGCGTCTGCCTTGTCTTCCATTTTTCATATTCGCTCTCCCCTGTTTTCTTCGTTTGACCTCTTCAAGGAGCTACGTGACTAAAAGTCTGCTTTTCTTTTCCCCCTTATTTATTTAGCTATTTACTTCGTGTGTGTTTGTGATTAGTTCTTGCATGCAGTTTTCGCCGTAGTGTCCTCTCGTGTTCTTTCCCTACTCCACTTCTTTGTTTTTCCTTTATTCTTCCTTTTTTTTCCTTCCTCTCTCTTTCTTTCTTTTTTGTTTTAGGTCGTTGCTTCTGCTGCCACCTCTCCTCTGCCTTGCTAACGAAAGGAACAACAAAATAAAGATAGAGACTGAACAACGCCGCGCTTCATTTTTTTTCTTTATTGTGGGCTTTGCTTTCCTTTTTGTCTACTTTCTCTTTCTCTTTCTCTCTCATTCTACGCAACACTTTTTGACGAGTGACGCTCCGCGACTTTGTTCTCTTTGGCTGTGTTGTGCTGGACAACGTGATTGCTTTGGTGCGTGGCTATTTCATATTCTCTTTTTTTCATCGCATTTTTTTTCCTGTGTTGTTTGTTTGCAATTCGTTGCCCTGTACCGTACTTTGCCTTTAAACGGAATATTAATATTTAGTTTTTTTCACATCGTGGCTGCCAACTTAGTGCTTGTGGGGGCAGCGCTTAAAGAAAAAAAAAACAAGAAGGTTGCTTGTCGTTTTTGCATTTTTTTATATTGTTTTTCTTTCAGCTAGCAGCGTTGCCATCAATAACAGCAGAAGACACGAGGCAGAATTTCTTGTAGCCGCTGCGAACGTGTTAGCAGACGCGGAGGTGAAACCAACGCATCAAAAAGAAATTGCTAAACAAACAAACAAACAGAAGAGAGAGCAAGAAGAAGTGCATTGGAAATGGACCGCGGTCGTCAGTCGGTGAAGTTTTACGGCCTCATCTACTTTCAATGCAAAGATGGCTACCTGGCCGCCTCGGGGCTCGACGGCGGTCGACTTTACCTTCGCACCCCCTCCGTCGTTGGCGACACAGCGGACGAGGCGCTTCCGTTCTTTGGCTTTGCCGACGCCTGTGTGTTCCGCGTCGTGCCGACGCTCAGCTCACGCGCGGCAACCTCCTCCGTGAGGGGGGCGAGTGGTGCGGCACGATCGTCTGCCGGCAGTGGCAGCGGCGGTGGGGAAAAGATCGCGGAGGGATCGACGGCATCTGCGCTTGGCGAGCTGAGCGACGCCCATTATGACCCGCGCAAGACCGCCGACATCATCGACGTGGAGGAGATCACGTATGGCAAGAGCTTCTCCCTCGTGCACGAGGCCAGCGGCCTCTTCGTCAGCGTTGCCCACGCCCTGCCGTCCGAGAACGACCCGGATTGCCTCAGCGTGGTGCTCGTAAAGCCTTCTGCGGCCATGACGCCTTCCTGTGAGCTCACGCTTGTTTCGCGCTACAAGATCCACGCCGACGGCGACAAGCTGTGCCGTGCCGACAGCGTTCTCGTCCGCCTCGCCGCAAGCCCCATGTTTCTGCATGTGTCAGCCGCGCCGTTGATGGAACCGCACGGTGACAACGATGGCGACATCGAGCTGCTGCACCGCACGTTCCGCTTCGGCAGCAGCATTACCTACGCCGCCAAGGCACGACTCGGCCCGGGCGGCGTCGGCGGTGCCGTCGCGGCAGCCGCGAGTGCTGCGCAGGGTTCGTGCTTGAGCCTGCAGGGGAGCTTCGCGATGCCAGCCGAGCACGCAGCAGCGGTGTCGGAGCGGTGCAGCACCGCCGTCGCCGCCGAGGCCCTCACACGTGAATTTCTTGATGAGGTAAACGCCTGTGAGGAGGGTGGCGTGAGCTTCACGCTGCAGCGCTACGACATGGGCACCGATCGCGCGAACAGGCAGCGCACGCAGCTGCGCATTTCTCGCCCTTACGTGGCCTGTGGCGTCCCCGTCGCGCTCTACCACCGCGAGCGGGAGTCTTTTCTCATGACGAGCGCCACCCAGTTCTCGGCCACGACGGAGGCAGAAGAGGAGCGGGAATACGAGCGCAGCAACACTACTACACCATCCGCGGAAGACGTGGGCGGACAAGCAGTCCCTGGCTCACCCAGCCCGAGCACGGTTGCGGCAGCAGCAGCAGCAGCAGCAGGAGCAGCGCGTGGCCTGGCAGTGGACGGCGGAGGTGAGCTGGAGGGAGAAGAGGGCCTTGAGACAACGGTGCTCAAGAGCCGTAAGCGCAAGAGCAAGCTGAACGGCGTCGCGGCGCTCGGTGGCGCAGAGGCGGCCATCCGCCACAGCACGACCGCCGCCGCTAATGCCTCGCGTCGCGGGACCCCGGCGCTGGCGAGCGGGCAGCAGCAGAATGTCTCCTTCGCGGAGGGCAACCTCGCTGCTTCTTTCAACGCGACGCTGCAGGCGCAGTACACGCAGCAGCAGCAGCGCCACCGCGCGCAGTCGCTCTGCATTGAAGGCTTACTCGACACCGGTGGTGGCCGCCGCTTCCCCTTCCCCGTCTTCACCGCCGCCAATCCCGAAGGCGGCGCCGCCTCGGAGGATCTCTCCCTCCTCGACGCAAACCACAACTGCACGACGCTCTGGTGCTTCGAGCACGAGGAGCCGATGCTGGGTGGCCCGCTGCGCTACGGCAGCTCCTGGCGCTATCGCGTGCGCCACGTCGTCTCCGGCATGTACCTTGCGGTGTGCGGGTCGGCGGTGGACGCCATGCTGGCGGATTACAACGACGAGGACAACGAGTCCGAGGAGGCTGCAGCGGCCGCAGCCGCAGCGGCGTTGACGCATCCCACCTCGCCCACCTCCACCACCTCCTCCACCCTCACCGCAGCGGCCTCTAGCGGCAAGAACGCCGCAGATGAAGCCAGTGGAAAAGGAGAGGAGGGCTACGGTGATGACAGAAGGAGCTGCGCACAACAATCGAGTTCGCCGCCGTCGGACAGGACCAAGACTACCGCTCGCGCCGCGACGGCCACGGCTGCCACTGTGATGGAGGTGTCGAGCGCGGCGCAGGCCGACGCTGCTGTTGCACCCACACGCGAAACGCGCCTCTGCCTCATCCCACAGCCGCGCTCGCGCAAGGAGCGTGAATCAACGCTCTTCTGCGTGGAGCCGATGTACGCTACCGACTCGGTCTACCTCATCGAGCAGACCTGCCTCAGCCTCAAGAACGTGCTCACTGAGATGTACGTCGTGACGGACGCCGACGTGGAGGGCAGCGACGTGGCCCTCTCGCTGGATTGGCAGCCCTCGCCGGCAGATCCGATTATTCTCTCGTACGTGCCGCACCAGCTGCAGCTCGACACCCGTTTCATCGCAACCCAGTCGACGTGGCTGGCGCGGTACCGGGCGGAGATGCAGGCGCTCCTGCGCGAACACCAGCGCCAACGCGCCGAGGCCGCCGCGGCCGCGCTCAACGGCAGTGAAGAGGCGCGACAGCAGCTGGCAACAGAGGAGGCCTACCGGCAGTCGCTACCCGAGCTCATTCAGCCCTACTACAACACACCAGACCTCGACAAGGAGCTGCTGCGGCGGCATCGCGGCTTCGGTGCTGCTGCGGGCACGACCAAGAAGGAATGGGCAGACGCGCTTACGGCCACCTACGGCGCTGCAGCACTCGCCGGCAACTTGAGCATGTCAGGGCGCCGCGCCTCCGAGTCCGGCTGCGCCAGAGGCTTCTTCGGCGGCGATGTGGACATGCCGGGTGTGCCGCGCCGCCCGTCTTACGCGGCGATGCACAACACCATTCATTTGTGCCAACGTGCGCTCATCGCGTTGATTGAGTTCTGCTCTGAGTCGGACGAGACGAACGTGCTGCGACGCGAGGGGCTGCCGATCCGTTCGCGCCAGTCTCTCTTCTACGAGATGCGCTTCCACCGCCTTCTCTTTGATGTCATCGTGGCGCCGTTCCAGCTGCTGCAGACGGTGGACGGCGACGGGGCGGGACGCTACAGCTCCGTGGTGAACAGCATCGCGGCGCTCATGCAACGCGGCTACGGCTCCTTCGACGAGATTTATGAGACGCTGCGGATGGCGCAGCAGCAGCAGGCGGACATGGGCTGCGTGTGGAGTGGTGTGTGGCGTAGCAGCGCTGGTGGAAGCGGAGCCGCCGCCGCGAACTCCCGCTTCGGCGTTGGTGGTGCCTGTGATGGCCTGCTGGATGAGCGGGAGCTGCTGCTGCCCATGCACGGCGAGCTGCACCTTCTCACCCGCCTCGCGCTGCGTCTGCTGCGTGAGATGATTCGCGGCAGTGCCGCCACCTTCACAACGGGGTGGAGCGCGCACATTCCGAAGCTGCTCATGTTGGACGGCTTGCGGCTGCACGTGGTGGACACGATGCAGGAGCTCTTCACCGACAACCCCTTTATTCCGCTGCAGGCGGTGCAGCAGGTTTCTGAACACTTCATCTCTGTGTCGCGGCAGCTGCGGCGTGGGGCTTACATGGACTTCTTGGGAGCCGCGTGCACGATCAAGTACAAAGGCGTGCCGGAGCGACAAGCCTTTGTGTGTCAGAAGCTGCTTGTCGAGAACCCGCAGGCACTCTGTCGCTTCGTTATTGTCGTACCACCTGGCAGGTCGGAGGCCGAAGGACAGGTGTACATCCTGCCCAGCGCCGACGCCAACACGGCAGCAGCGGCGTCTACGCCATCATCCGGCCCACGAAAGACCAGCTCGGACGACGCGTCCTTGACTCCTTCCGCAACGCCGCAGCAGCCTCAACAGAAGCAGCAGCAGCAGCAGGACCAGCGTCTGCAGGCGAAAGAAGACAGGGGCATCTACACGGCCCCACCTCCTGGCTTTCTTCCCTTCACCGAGTTCTTCTCCGACGCGACCGACAAGCGGCAGTCCACCTTCGTGGCGAACCAAATCGCGCTCTTCGCTCGCCTCTGCTACGACGGCTGCCCCCCGCAGTGCCGCGACGTCGTCGGACGCCTCTTCCCCCCCGCAGCCATGAAGTCTCTCCTCCGTACCTTTGTCTGGACAGGTGAGCAGGTGGTTGGACATCGGTGCTCGCACGACGTGCTGCGCAGCTTCCTGATCCGGCTGGCGATGCAGTGCTTTGTGCTGCCCCGAATGTCGGCGCCAGCGGTGCAGCTGCGCGTGAGTACCGTGCTGTTCGGCTCCAGTCAGCTGCGGCAGCACTCCTGCCCGACCTACTCGGGGCTACCGGACGACGAGATGACAGTGCTGCTCAAGACGGTGGTACTGACGCTGCTGCGGGCGAATCCGCACTTCGTTCAAGATGACACGGGCCGCAGCTTGCTGATGCGCGGTTCGGTGAGTGTGTGGCTGAAGCTGACGCGGTACCGGCAGTACACGCACGAGGAGGTGCTGACGGTGCTGCCGCTGCTGCTGCAGCTGTTGGACGGCACGCAGGATTTACTCAAGGCTGGTGCGGCAAGCAGGGGCGGTAAGGACGTAAGGTGGAGAGGCGCGCGCGGCGGCGCGGTGGGCAGCCGAGCGCAGTCTCCTCTGTTACCATCACCGCCGCCGCGACGGCCACCACCACGCAGCGGCGCCTCTGCGTCAGCGGCAGCGTCTGCCAACAGCACCTCCCGGCTTGTGCACAAGGTGGAGAGCGTGCACCTGATGCGCATCCGCGAGATGATCTGCCAGGCTCTCTTCCTTGCGCTGCAACACGAAGTCTTTCAGGCTGCTGACAAGGTCATTGTGCACCTCTACAGAGCCTACACACAGGTGGACCCGAGTACCTACGACGGCAGAGCAGCAGCAGCAGGGAGTGGTGGTGGGGCGTGGAATGCGGTGCACCACGCCGCCTCTGCCCTCTCGTCTGCAGCGCAAACGCCCGCCGTCGCCGTAAAGGATTTAGGCAGTACGGTGAGCGCCATGACTGGCCGGCGTGGCGGCAACGGCGGCAGTGGCGACGACAACGCCCAGGAGCGCCGTCCACTGCTCGACCCGCACGACGGCGACGACGACGCGAAGAGCAGGAGAGAAGACGCAGATGCACAGTCGTCCCTCGCTGCCCAGCGGCAGGCCGACGGCTACCACGCACTCGTAGAAGGTCCACAGGCGTCCTTCGCTGTCGGCGGCGCCGGCGGTGGCAGCGGCAGCCAGGCGCAGGTGCAGAGCTCGGCTACATTTTCTGTCGGGTGGACGTCGCATCTGATTCGCACGGAGGCGTCTGCTGCGTTTGCCGCGTTGTCGTCGTCCTCCGACGATGACGATGAACACGAAGCCTCTTCGGTTGCCAACGCCTCCTTGGCGGTTGGCAGCCCGCATGCGGCTGCTCTGCCTGGCGCTCGTGGTGGTCGCGCTGGTGTGTCTGCAGCGGAGGTGCAGGCGCTGCTGGACTACCACACGAACATCATTGTCGAGTACTTCCAGCCCAACCGCCTCGTCTCGTACCTCTTCGACGTCGCCCGTTACGACTGCCGTCCGCTGACGGTGCAGGCGATGGCGCTACTCGTGCAGCTCTGCGTCGTGAAGCGGTCGATTGCGCAGCTGGTGCTGAAGGTGAACACACTGCCGTCGTTTGAAGTGCTGCGCAGCTTCGATCGCATGTACGACGTGGCGGTGCAGCTGCGGGAGGCGTGCGCGATGCCGGCGGCGGCAGGCGCCTCTGCGTCACGCTCGTCGAGGTGGGAGGCGGCAATTCAGGCCACTCTCACAGCCTTGAACGGCTCCTCCGCCCCCGCACCGCACGGAGAGGAGACAGAGACGGCTTCAGCACACGCACCACCAGCAGCAGCAGCTGGAGCAGCAGCAGTCGCCGCGTCACAGCCGTTGGGCCTTCCCGCACATCATACGCCTCTGCCACAGCCACCGCACCACACAGCAGAGGCAAAGCGAGCCGCGAACTTCCGCCGCATGTACGAGTCGTTTCGCGGCGTCAGTACGGAAGACTTCCACCGCAACGAGCCGCACGCCGCGGGTGAAGACGACGACGACGAGGATGAAGAAGAGAGCGGGGAGGAGGAGAGGGAGGCCAGTAGTGGTGGTGGTGGTGGCGCTAGTGGTAATAGCAATGCCTCTTCGAGCACGAAATCTGCGTCTGCTGCGGCGGGTGCAAATGCAGAGGAGGCGTCCCTCTCCACCTCGATGCGGCTGCGGCGCAAGAAGGAGCGTATTGCTGCTCTCTGGAGCAAAACGTCTGGCGCGGTGCGAATGTTGGTCTACAACAACACCATCCGCAACCGCCGCCGTGCCCTTGGCTTGTCGGAGACGAGCACGATTCCTGTCAACGTGATCATCCGGGCTGAGATGATGGCACACTGGCGCATTCACGAGTCCCTGTTGCAGATGCTCTCGCACCTCACCTCCGCCGACGCCGCCTTCAAGTCGGTGCTGCAGTTTTTCTACTTCTTCAGTTTCAGCGAGAGCAACTCGCTGCTGCTGCAGCCCTACGTGAGTCTGTTCCTAGAGAAGCTCGACGCCGCTGATGCCACCGCCACGGTGTGTCTGCACATTATCGTGCGCGTGCTTCGCTCCAACCCCCACGTGGAGGACTACCTGACCCCGGAGCTGCTGGAGGCGGTGGCGTCGCACATCAACGATGAGCTTTACACGAAGCTGCCGGACCCGGAGCTGGTGGAGATGCTGAGCCAGTACATCTTTTCGAAGAGCGCGGTCTCGCCCGTCGTGCGGCGGCGCATGATGATTCTCTTCCGCGAGCACGGCACCTTGATGAACCTCGCCCGCTTTCGCTTGAGCCCCACACCTGTCGAGGTCGTCTTCACCTCTGCCCTTGTGAACCTCGTGTGCAGTATCTGCGGCGCACACACGAGCGTGCTGACGCTGGCGCGGAGCATGCTGCCGGCGGAGAACATCTGCAACGTCATTCTCCAAAAGCGCATCGTCGAGACGCTGCCGACCGCGCTGGTAGACGGCTCACGTCGCGCTCGTGTCGCGAGTCGCGCCGCCGACACGTCAGCCACGCCGAGCGCGGTGGCGGCGCTGAAGCTGCTGAACCCCTACGTCCGCATCCTCGTTGCGCTCTACTTCATTCCCAAGAACGACTCGCGCGACGACAGCCGCCGGCGCTGTCTGCTGTGGATGGGAAACCCGCAGATGTGGGGCGTCGTGCACCTCTTCACCGCTGCGATGGAGGCAGTGAGCAACGCCATCGAAGAGGATGGCACCACGCGTGTCGTGAATCGTGGCATCGGCGGCGTGAAGGTCTACCGCACGCTGCTCTGCTCGACGATTCCGCTCGCCCTCGCTGGCTTTCTCATCAACTGCTTCAGCAACGAGGGCTTCAACCGATACCACGCCGAGATGATCGGCAACGCGTTCTACGAGCTGGCTGCGGCGGCGGAGCGCTTTGGTGCGCTGCTGATGCAACATGTTGCGGCACTGCAGCTGACAGTCGAGGAGGTCGTGAACTACCGCCGCTTTCTCGGCACGCTGTATCACCGTCTTACCGAGCTGAGGGATGACACAAACGGTCAACTTGAGGAGCTGGCGGAGCGCTGCTACGCGACGAAGCACTTCATGCGCACGTGGCTGTCGGAGCAGCAGCAGGAGCTGGAGGCGACGCTAGTGGACGTCGAGGACGCACGCGCTGGTGCTGCTGCTGCTGCCGGAGGGAGGCACAGCGACGGCGGGCACGAAGCCTCGCCCGCTACCATTATATCCTCTGCTGCCTCCTTCACGGCGTCCTTCGCTGGTGCGCGGAAGCCGCGGGCGAGCAGCACACCATCGGCTGCCGCTGCCGCCTACTTGAATACGCTGCGGCGACGGCAGGCGAGCAACGATGATGACATGAGCGCCTTCCGCCTTCTCTTTGCCGAGGAGGCCGTGTCGCAGGCGCAGCTGCACTCGCAGGAGGTGTTGGAGGCGGCGGGCCTGAGCGGGTCTGACAGCCGCAGTTTTGATCTTGCGGGTCGCAATTCTGAGCCGGAAGGGGCCGACACGAACGGCCTCAACAACATCGGCCTCCTGCTGCCTGGTGTGCTTGCCTGCAGCCGCGGCGTGTCTGCCGCCCGTGCCTCGCTGCGTGCGACGCTGCGCGGCGACACAATTATCCCGTCGGTGCGGCGCAGTCCCTCTGACGTGTCGATGATCGCCGTGCAGCACCTGTTGCGCAGCGCGCATGACGAAGCAATGCGTGATTCTATTGCGTGCGTGTTGGAGGCGATGCGCGAACACCTCTTCCGTCCCCGGACCTTCGTCGGCATCATGAACCTCTTTGCCAACGCCCTCGACACCGCGCTGCACTACCCGGACTTGGTGCGTGCCTTGGGCGTCGCGGGCGGGACAACGACGACGACGGCGACAGGCGGCAGCGCGAGTGCTGCGGGGACGCCGCTGGCAAGATCACCCAGCCAACGCGCCACGATTCCTGGCTTCGACGCTGCGGGTAGTGGAGAGTCCGGCGCCGGAGGAACTGCATCCTCGTCATCGTCGGCCGCCTTCAACCCAGACGGGGCGATTGCGCGTGGCAGCCTTGGGTACGCGATGCAGACCACTTTCAACGACACGGGGATGCTGAACGTCGTCATCTCCCTCTGTGGGCTGGAGGAAGATGTGATCTCGCTCAACGCCATCCGCCTGGGCGTTCTCATCCTCGAGGGCGGCAACCGCCACGCCCAGACGCGCCTGCTCGACTACTTCCTGACGCGTGAGGAGGGCTTCTTCCACAACGTGCGCGACATTTTGCAGAAGAACGTGAGCTGGGTGGAGAACGTGAACGCTGAGCATCAGTACTACCTCATGAAGCGTGGCATGCGTGGGGAGGAGACGAAGAGCGCCGTTGCGGCCGCCAACATCCAAATCATCAACGCCCTCGCCCCTCCCCACAGCAGCAGCAGCAGCAGCGGTCGGAGCAACACCGCCGCTGTCGACAGCAACTTGGAGGTCTTCACTGCCTCGCGCGCCTACGTGGCTTCCCTGCACGGCGACCACAGAAAGTGGCTCAACACGCTGAGCAGCGCGACGCAGGTGTCAGGGTGGGCCCGTGTGCGGGGCAGCCGCCGCCTGAAGCTCATCACCTTCCTCTTCCGCCTCATCCAGCTCTTCTGCGAGGGGCACTTCGCCGGCTTGCAGAACTACGTGCGGGCACAGCACGATAACCTGCACAGCGCAAACGTGATCATTGAGACGATGGCCTTCATGGAGGAGGTTGCCACCTTCGTTACCCCCAGCAACTACCGCGTGCTCTCCCAAGGCTTCGAGCTGCTCACGGAGGTGTGCCAGGGCCCGTGTCGGCTAAACCAGGAGGCCCTCATCGACTACGGCGTGTGCCGCGTGATACGACACATCGTGGATTACCTGCAGGCGCAGTCTGGCGGCGATCGTCGCGCGCTGACGGCGCTGCTGCAGCGTGTGAGCGGAGACGCACAGGCAGGCAGTCGCGTTGGCGGCGGCGACGGCGGTGGCGTGAGGCGGGAGAGTTTGGAGAGCGACATGATGAATCGCCTGAGGGAGGAGGAGGCCAGCCAGCTGCGGGTGTCGCTGAGCAACACGCTGCTCGCCGTCCTCGAGGGCTGTCGCGAGGCCGAGGCCTACCGTCGTGTGCTGCGGCAGATTCCCCTGACTAGCGTCGCGGTCGAGGTGCAGCACGCCTTCAACCCTGTGACGATGCACCTGCTGCAGCACAATGAGGAGCAGTTCGAGAGCGATGACCGCATGGAAGCGATGTTCAACTGGCTGATCTACTTGAAGTCTGTTGAGCCGTACGCGGAGATGGAGGGGGTGTTGGAAGGGGTGCAGACGCTCCTGCGCAGCTCCCAGGCCGTCTCGCGCTACCTGGGCAGCGTTGAGATTCGCCGCGCGGATGGGTTGGAACGCGTGTACTTCCGCATTCCGCTGCTCTGCCGCAGCCTGACGCAGGAGCGCAAGGATGAGCTGCTCTGGAGCGTGGACCGCACCAGCCGCGCGACGAAGCTCGCCGACTTTCTTCACATGTCTGACGAGATCATCTTCGCCGTGGAGTGGAACCATGCATTTCACAACCGCATCGCCCGGTGGACGCGCTGCGCGATTCCATACTACGACGAGGCCGCCGGAAATCGCCCTGGTCTGGTGCGGCGTGCGACGCGTGCTGTGAAGGTATTCTACAATGACTACATCGCAACTCGTCTCTTCCCCTACGAGCTGGCCGCCTACGACACGGTATCGATGGCGGTGGCGGTTGTCGTGAACTCTATTCTCGTCGCGATGGAGGGTGGGGACAGCAGCGTGGAGACCTCGCGCGTAAAGCTGTATGCCGACCGCACCGTGTCGCTGCTCTGCCTCCTGCAGGTGATCGTCTGCACATTCATGTGCGTTGTGTACCTGACGGTCCTCTTCCCCATCCACCTCTACGGCGCCTACAAGACGAAGCAGCGCTTTGTCGCTGGCAGGGCACGGCTGAACGTCGACCTCGCGGAGGTCTACGCGAACCTCACGGTAGGGGAGCGGTGGCAGAGCTTCGTGTCGTGGTTTGAGATGCAGTTCCGTCTCCTGCTCCTCGTCTTTGCGGTGCTGAGCTGCGCCGTCTCGCACTACTTCGCCGCCTTTAACTTAATGCTGGTCGTCTACAGCATCCCGACCCTGCGCACGTTCATCTCGGCCATCACGATGAACGGCCGGCAGCTGCTACTCACCTCTTTCATGGGTGTGATTATGCTCTACCTCTTCAGCATTGTGGGCTTCTTGGTCTTCGCGAACCAGTACGACCCCGACGGTGATGATGGCGACCCGGCGTCTGCGAAGTCGCACATGAACTGCGAGACGCTGCGGCAGTGCTTCACCTACATCCTCGATCAGGGTTTGCGTGCCGGCGGCGGTGTTGGCGACGTGATGCTGCCGTGGACGTGGGGCAACAGCCGCATGCTGGCCCGCCTGGCCTACGACATGCTTTTCTACGCGCTCGTCACCGTCGTCTTTCTCAACATTCTCTTCGGTATCATCATCGACACCTTTGGGCAGATGCGCGATGAGAAGCGGGAGAAGGAGACCGACATGCACGGCTTCTGCTTCATCTGTGGCCTCGACGCCGACACGCTGGAGAAAGGCAGTGCCTCGGGCTTCGCAAACCACGTCAAGCAGGAGCATAACATGTGGATGTACCTCTACTACATGCATCACCTGCGCCGCAAGGAGCCCTCCGAGTACACGGGCCAGGAGAGCTACGTGAGCACCTGCATCAAGCGTGGTGGTCTGAACTTCTTCCCTGAGGACAACTGCGTCTCACTGATGGAGAAGCGAGAGCAGGAGGCTGCCGAGCAGGCCAACGCACTCGCCGACGGCGACGACGACGACGGTAATGGGGACGGCGCAAACGATAAAGAGAGGGGCGAGGCAGCGGGCGATGTCGCCGGCGCGGCATCACGAGCCGCCATGAAGGAGCTCACTGTTGCCCGTGAAACGATCAGCGCGCACTTGCGGGAGTGGCAGACCGATTCGATGCGGATGAAGGCCATTTTGCAGCAGCTCGAGCTCACCTCGCGCAGTGTCGCGATGGACGGCGGCGCCGCCTCACGTCGCACCGGCGGCAGCCACAACGGTGGTGGCGGTCCTGGTGGCGGCGCGGTGAGTGTGCGCAGTGGCCAGACGCTGCCGCGGTCCGCCAAGGCCGAGACGGTGGCGCCGAGTGACGTTGTTGCGATGGAGATGCAGGGCTCCATGGGCTTCGCAGCCACGGCGAGCAACGCGAACAGCTGCAGTGGTGATGTCGGTGGTGGTGCGAGGCTGGAGACGCCTGCGCTGCGTGCCATGCAGGCGCAACTGCAGGCGGAGAGGGAAATGCGGCAGCGGTACGAGGCGGAGCGGCGGTCGATGAAGGAGCTGCTGCGTGCGAGGGAGGCGGAGCTGAAGAAGCTGAAGGAAGGTGGAGGTGAAAAATTGTAGTGGAGTACGAGCGGTGAGGAACGAGCGGTGGGTGTCAAGCATCAGAGGACGCGAAGTTTCTCATGAAGTTCTCGTGTTGAGGTGGTATTGTTATTTTGTTACTGCGTCTTTATAAAAGAAATTTAAAAAAAAATGGAAGTTGCGCTGCTGCACAGCAGGGATCCTCTTCTTCTTTCAGTCGTCGAGTGAAACCCGCTGAGCGCTTCTCCACGCAAAACATTTTTTTTTCGCCCTGGAAGTGAATGCGGTTGGTCGCAGCAAAAGACGTGATTTCCTCCGCGCTCTGTCAAGGACGCTGTGTTTTGAACGGAACAGGCTTGGAGAGCTCGCCGCTCCGGTGGTGGCGACGCAAAAGGTTTAGGCATCCTGACCGTACATCTTTTTTTCTTCTTTTAGCTGCTCTATCTTTCCTTCTCTCTCAGTGAAAGTGTTCGTCGTCGGTGTAGCGCACCTGCAGTCACATCCCTCTCTTGCCTACTCTCCCCTGTTCTACTCTTATTCCCACCTCTTCGTGCGTCTTCAATCACAGTCCCCGTCATTTACGGCACTCCTTCACAGCAAATCTATCGCCGAGAACATACAAACAGAGAAGAAATGAGAATACGCTGACCCTGCATCGTCACTCACCACACCGTGTGACCTTTGGCAGACGCGTGTCCCAAAAGAAGAAATCAAGAGGAAGAAGAGAAGGCTCATCGCTCATTGTACAGCTACACACCTGAGAAGTAACAACGAAAACAAAAGTAAAGGCTTTCATTCTCTGCGGAAAAAAAAAACAATTTAATATCTAAAAAATTCACGTTGTACTCATACACACACCCACACACACACCGGCACGACTCACCATACGCTCCGGTACTACCACGTGGCACTCCTCTACTTGCCTTTCCAGGTCTGCGCCACACACGCACCTTCTACCTCTTTCTCTCGCATACACACGCTTCACCGCCCACTGGTGCGCCTGCCTCACTCACTCTCGTCTTCTACCTCCCTCACGCATCCTACGCTATCGCTCACCTTCCTTTGCAAAATTTCGCTCTCTTTCTCTGGCGGTGGAAAAACAAAAAAGAATCTGCTTATCTTATCCGTTTGATTTCCTTTAAGTTGCCCCCACGCTTTGCCTTTTCCCACGTCTAAAAGCCTTCTCTTTCTTTTCTACTCACATCAGCAGATCGAATCACCTTACTCGACTGTTTCTTTCTTTTTTTTTCTTTGGTTTTCCAGTGCGTGTGTTCCTCTTCGTGTGTGTGCTATCCTTCACCTAGCACGCTAGCAGGAATCAAAATCCAAAAAAAGACCGCGTATTCTTTTCCTTTTCTTTAAGTGAAAACATACACACGCACAAGCGGCTTGCCAACTCCAGCAGAGGCGTTTATTACGCGACGGCATGGCGGACAGCGGTGGTGGTGGTGATGGTGGTGAAGCGGATGTGTCCTCTTGTCTCTCTCGTCCTTCATACGGCGAGAACACGACAGAAAAAAACACGCGTGCCCCTCCACCTCGGGACGCATCGGCGCGCAACGCAGCTGTCATGCATCTTCTCCTGCAGGAGGTGCTGCCCTACCTGCGATTGGGGGTGCAAGAGAACCAGCTTGTGCTCTCTCCCCCGCTGGCTCTCGTCGCTACGGCTCCCCTGCTGCGGGTATTCTGTGAAGAGCACGCCCCTTATGCGTTGGCTGGGACGTGGTGGCTGGCGCACACGACGACCCACTGCCTCGTGCGCTGCCGCAGCGGTGACGCAAACGCTGAGAGCAACGCGAACAGTTGTGGTTGCAGCATCGACGACGAAGCCCCCGCAGGAGTCGAACGCATCTTCTCGTCCGCCGCGGATGACGAAGCTGAGAACGGCGGTGTCTGTTGGGTGCCAGAGGATGCACTGCTGTCCGCACAGGAGCAGCGGCAGCGGCGAAGACGTAGCGGCACGGAATGCACCGCAACCCCAGAGGAGCCGTTCATGACCCGCAACTCCGGTGTGACGGCGATCCTTCCACCCCAGCTGAGCTCCAACCGGCGGCTGCTGTCCTTCGTGCGCGGCGTGCCGGCCAGCTTCCTGGGCTTTTGCTCGCTTGCGGCCCAGCATGGCTGGCACCACGCCGCCCGCACGCTGCTGCAGTACCTGATGACGGACGGAGGAGAGGGAAGGGGTGACAGGGGAGAGGCGGGTGGTGGGAAAACACAAAAGAAAGAACAACGCGGTGGCCCCGCTCGCCTGTACATTGTCCACACGCAACTCTACGCCATTTGTGGGTTTCCGGAGGGCCGCATCGCGCACTCGGCGTGGTGGGCGCTGCGCCGCACGGCCTCCGCAATGGGCTCCACCTCTCTTGCAGCGCTGAGGGGTGGTGGCGCGGTGCTTGACGGGCACAGACTCTCGTACCACCCCGCAGTACTTGCCAGTGGAGCTAGCGGTGAAGGTTTAGGGGCAGGGCAGTGCTGCACCCACAGTTTTGTAGCTGCCAGTAATACTGATGTTCTGCGGCCCTACTACTCCTGCCAGCAGATGCCCTCTCTTCGCACCGCGTTGCGCAACTCAGCGTCGCACATCGGCCACATCAGTGGCAGCAGCAACGGTGTGCGTGAGACATCTCTTGTCACAAATGCGTGCAGCCTTATTGTTTCGGGCGACCTTACCTTCTGGAGCGGCACCTCCACGGTGGACTCGAAGGCGTTGCTCCAGCAGCACTGGCATGCCTTCTTCGCACCGATCCATCCACGCCGTTCTGCCAGCGACGGAGATCACGGAAAGGCACCGCCGTCGCTGCCTCCCCCCTGCGCACTTTTTCTGCACGGCAACGTGGTGCTGGCGGTGGAACACAAGCTGCACCGCGACGCTGTGCATGCCCGCGACAGCGCCACCAGGTCGGCCTCAGCACTCTCTCCGCTAATTTTGCAGAGTGGCGAGGGTGAGTCGGCTGTCTTGACAGCGGCGCAGAGAGCAGCGCAACCGGAGAGCGAGGACGAAGAGGAAGAGGTGGAGGTCGCAGACGTGCAGCCCTTCTTCGCTGATATGGGAGACGACAGCGAGGAGCAGACGGAGGACTCGAGCAGCACTGCTATCGACACGAGCTCGTCTCATGCGGCTGCTGCACCTCCCGCGATGAGGAGCGAGAGGAGCGATGCTGCTGCTGCGGGTGTGCCGTACGACCCACAGGAGGAGCGTTTTCTTGGTGAGATGGCCCATCGCCAGGCTTTCCAGCTGCTGCACTGCGTCGATGTTGTGTATCTGCGTCTGCCCCTCGGAGCGGAGCTGGTCGCTGAGCGTCCGTTGGTCCACCAGCCGACGGTCGACAAGCGCACTACGGAGGTTGTCGGAGAGAGGCGTGAGGAGGAGAAGGGGAGTGCAGACGTGTGGGATGTGCGATGGCTCGCGTGCCTCTTTCCCCGAGTTGAGGAGCTCGACCTCGAAGGACCACCGAGCTTCAGCTACGCGTCCGCTGCCTCCTCGGCGGCACTCGTCGCCCCCGCACGTAACGCAGCCGCAGCGGTGGCGCGGCACTACCGCCGCACAGTGCGTCCGCGCGAGCTGGCGCTCTCCCGTGGCGCGGCTGCGGCTGCGCAGATCTGCACGACGCCGCTGTACACAATAGAAGGGCTCTGGCGACTGACACAGCTGCGGCGTGTTGTCTTGCGCGCCTATCCCTTTCAGGTGTTGCCGACGTTGGTGGCTCCGACGCGTGCAGCAGCAGCAGCAGCACCATCGATGGCGCTCTCGGTGATGGGGTGGCCCCATGTGCGAGCGACAGGCCTGCGTCTTCTCGCGCATGCCTGCACCTGCACGAGCACGGACAGTGAGCCGCAAGAGAGTCAGGCCTGCGGCAACAAGGCAACGCCTGATACACCCAGAGGCGAAGGGAATAATGGACGTTCACGGTGTGCCACCGGTGGTGGTGGTGGTGCTGCTGCTGCTCCAGACTTCACGATGCTCTCCTTCACGCACGTGGACTCGTTGGCCTTTGTCGACGCTCTGCAAGATGTTTTCACGCCCACATCTCCTCGTCTTGACACCGTACCCCGGCTGCCCGCTACGTCGCTCCTCCTGCATCACCTGACTCAACTCGAGCTGTCCAAAACACGAGTCACCACCGCAGCCTTGACCCGCATGCGACTTCCCCTGCACACGCCACAGCTGCAGGTGCTTCGACTTTCCAGCACCCCCATCAGCAGCGTGGCGGCGCTGCGTGGACTGCGAGCGCTGCGTGTGCTGAACCTCTCGAACACACGCGTCACACGAGGGGTCTGCGCCACGTGCAGTGGATGCCGGCGCTGGAGGAGCTCTTCTTAACGCAGTGCGAGCGGCTGTGCGAGGCGGTAGTGGCGGACGGCAATGGAAGCAGCGAAGAGAGCGGGGGTGAAGCCGAGGGTGCACAGGGTGGCCAGCGCCGTGTTGCTGCAGATGAGGAAGGCGGTGCTGTCCCGCTGCCTAACATCTTCTCTCTCGGTGACTCCGCAGCAGCTGCGGCACGGTGTGGAGGTGCACAGCATGATGCCAACTGCTGCTGCTCCAGTGTGCCGTTCCCCTTGTTGCGCGTGCTGGACTTGTCAAACAACCCACAGCTGACGGAGCGGGCTCTGCGCCACACGCGCGAAGATGGAGCCCTCTGCGTCGAGCTACGACAGCACCTGCACCGCCACGACATCACGGGTGCCAGCGGCGGAGAAGAAGGCAGCGCTGGTGCTGATAACAGCGATGGTGCTTTCGATGGCGCGGCCTCGCCGTGGTGCCATGCGAATCCCCAGCGTCCCCCGATGCCGCAACTCGACACGCTTTTTCTCATGCACACCGCCGTCGCCGATCTCGCCTGTCTCCTCACGCTCTGCCCTCGCCTGCGCTGCCTCGACGTCAGCTTTACCCCGCTGCGGGAGGAGGGCCTCTGGGCACACGTCCTGTGCCCCCGCCAGCTGCCACTGCACGTGCGGGACGGCGCGAACACGTGTGTGTACGTGACGCACTTTCCAGCACCGCTGCGGCTGCAGCAGCTGAACCTCTCTGGCACGCCGCTCTCCAGTCTTCACCCGCTCAGTGAGCCACCACCGCGGGATTGGGCTTATGCGGCGTGGGGTGCGGAGTGCAACGTGGACAGCGACACAGATGGAGATGCACAGCAACGTTTTATGGACTTGTCTGGTCTGCCAGAGCTTCTTCTCTACCCTCACCCGTCCATCCTCGACGACTGCCGCTTTGAGGTGCAGCTGCGCACACAGACGGCGTGGACGCAACACATGCGGCGCCATGCGCACACCGTACGGCGCCACGCAGCTCGTGATGGACGCCATGGCGCACAGCTGCTGCCGCCACCGCAGCTTTCATGCTCCCCGGTGCGGATTCCCGCTAACACGGGCTACACGATTGGCGTTGATGCCGCGCACTACGTCGCTTCCACCGCCATGACAGACGCCGATGCCTCGACTGGTGACTTCGACGCGTCAACGCAGTGGACCTCCTTCGCACGTGCGCAGATGGACGGCGGTGACGGTCATGCATCTGTTGGCGACGTGGGTGGCGTGGTGCGGTACGGCGTGGTGCATCTCGACTCTCTGCAGCAGCTGCGCCTGGGCCACAGCCGCATCACTGCTAGTGGGCTCGCTGCCGGCTACGGGATGCCACGTGACCACGCGGGTGAGAAGGGAAGCGGCGTGGGTCTCGTCGAGTTGTCGCTGCGTGCGGCGCCATTTCTCTGTCCTCCTTATTCCGCCGAGGCGCTGCGCGGGGAGGTGCCACCTGACGTCGCCATGGTGCTCCACGCGCAGCTGCGCGAGGCGGCACCGCAGACAGGCGGGCAGCAGCCGCCATTACCACCACCAGAACAGGTGGGCGTCGAAGCAAACGCATCCGCAACAGCGACGGTGGCCACGTCCGCCACGACGCAGCGCGGTGCGTCGGCTCGTGCGGCAGCTGCAGAGGTCGCGGTGCGCTGGACAGAGGCCGAGGCTCTTTGCGCGGTGCTGCGGCGCCACCGCGAGTCGCTGCGTCTGCTCGATCTCTCCGGCACCGCCGTCTCCCTCGCCACCTTTTTTGACTTCGTCTACACCCCGACGGACAATCAACACAGCAACGCGGAGAAGTCGGCGCGGCCGGGCGTGGTGGCTTCGCAGTGGGAGGACGCGCTGACGCAGGGCGTGTGGGCCGAAGCTGAGCCAGCCCTGACGTTGCTGCTCACAAACCCGTGGCGTGTGCTCGATTCCCGCGTGCTGCCACGCGCTGCACTGCGAGGCGTTCACCGTGTGCATTATCACTTGCATTCCGGCTGTGTCTTGGGCCTGCCGGAGCTGCAGGTGTGCGATGTCGAGGACACGCCGCTATCGACGGCGCTGAAGCGCATCTTCCCCCGCTTGTATCACTGCCAACGTGCTGCGCAGGAGCGACAGGAGGAGAAGGTTGGCGGTGATGTTGTTGCCGGCGGTGGTGCGTCCGCACATCAAACACACGCGCCGGACGACGTTAACAACAGCAGCAGCAGCAGGAGCAGCGACAGCGATGATGAGACAACAGAGGCGTTCGACGCACCGGTGCTGTCTCACCAGCGACGTGGCACGGTGCGGATGCGGGCTGTCTGGGAGGGCGTGTTGCACAAAATCTTTGGTGAACGCTGCTCCGTGCGGTACTAATCGAGGAGCGTGGAGACGATGCGTGTCAACAACAATAATATTATTTATACAGAAGAAAAAAAAAGGCAAAACATGCACCAACGTGCAGAGAACACGCCGCCTACTTCCAAAAGACCTTCAAAAAAGAAACGTGCAGATTAAAATAGAACAACAAAACACATTATGCGCTCTTAGCGGATAGCGGTGTGGCGCTGCAATCGCGGCATCGATCTGGCGTACCATCATACGCTGCTCGATCCACAAAAGGGGCAAACAATATCTTTTAGTGACGCTCAACCTTCTCCTTTTGTTTTTCTACATTACACTGCCTTCTCATGTCTACTCTCTCTCGCTCACACGCTCTCTGCTTTTTTCCGGAACGAGACCTTTCGAACCAACTTGCTTTCCTTGTCCTTCTCTTTCTCTCTCTCTCTTCCTCTCAACTCGATCAAAATCTCGTTTTCTTCTATTGGGGGCAGGTGAACGAGCGGACGCGTTCAACTCATCGACAAGACAGCACCTAAAGATAAGACGGCATCTGACAGGTAACACACTAAACACTTCACAGCTATTCTGTGAGCTTCTCCCTCCCCCATTTTTCTTCCCACTTAACCACTCAGAAGCTGACAAGTGCAACAAACAAACAAACAAACAAAAACCCACAAAATACTTGAGAAAAAAAAAACAAATATTGCGGACGTTGCACCACCAACACACACCCACCCATACACAAATTGCTTCTCTGCAGTTTTCCCCCTCCTCTCTCCTCTCTTGCTCTTGTATTCCTTCAGCCCCCCTTTCCCTCATCTCTTCGTTTTACAGTTACGACAACCACTATTTTTTTCTTTTTAAACAGGGTTAACCTCACCTCTGCATCTCTATTTCTCTCCCCTCTCTTCGTGTTCGTGCTCAACGGGATTCTTAAAGAAAAAAAAAGAAACGTATACGCGGCCTTTAAAAGAGTACTTTGTGTGGTACGCACACCTGTTGAGTTTCTCGCTTACCTCTTTTTTTTCTTCCTGCCCTCCTTTGTTCTTTTCTGCTTCGTTGTCTCGTTTCTCCCCCAACCTTAATCCCCACTCGAGCCTCCTTTTTTTTTTTCCACTGTGTTTTCGCGTGTGTGATGCAACCCCGAAAGGGCACGTGTTCTACGCAAGCTACAAATTTCTTTTAATCTGCATTAACTGCTGCTGCCCGCTGTTTCACACACACACACACAAAAAAAAAAAGAAACAGGGTAGAAAAGGATCTTCTAACGCGATTGCAACACATATTTTTGTAGAATTTAGCACTCTGCATTCTTCTGTTTTCTTTCTCTCTTTTGGTAATTATACAAGGAACGCTGACAAGAGATTTTATTATTGTCTTTGTGTTGTTCGCGCGCCTACGCGATTAATTGTACTTTACTTCTCCTCCGGCTTCTATTCCTTTCTGAAGATTCTTCTCGAGCTCCTTTCGGGATCTTTTGTCTCTTGTGATTGCATTCTATTTTCGTGTTTCACCCTCATTCTTGACCTTAATCGAAGCGCAGCGTGCCTCGCTTTTCTTCCCGTTTGGTTGCGTGTTCGCTGATACCTTCGAGAAAAACAGAACTCGGTATTTTTTTTTTTTTGCTGTCGCTGCTGTAAACGCCTTCGTCATAATACCCGAACGGTTGCGACACTCCCACCTTGTTAGCAGCTAGTCTTTCTTTTTTTTTTTTAGGGAAGCAACTTTTATTCTCTCAGCGGTGTCGTCTTTAAGGCGCATCACTGCCATCTGTACCGAATCACTGACGCTGTCACCACAACTGCTTCCGTTGGCTTTGATCGCCGTCGCCACCGTTTTTTTTATCCCTTGTATTTCCTGCATTTGTTTTGTTCTGTTTGCACTCTGGTGATTCTTTTTGAAATTCTTTCTCTTTTCCGCTCTTTTCAGAATACACACGTAAACACACACACACGCACTCCGTCCTACATCTGCTAGGACTCCTTTCCCTACCGCCAGCAGTCCCGTATCGACGAGAAAAAAAAAAGACGACAAAATTTTTTACTAAACAGATTGTGAGAGGTGTGAGCGTAGCTGGCAGTTTTCTCTTAATTATATTGCTCCATTCATCCTTCTGATACTTCTTTATTATTATCATTTTTCTGGGGTAAGCTACTTGTTTCTATTTTTTTTTCTTGTCCCACTATACGAAGCTGTTGTCTTCTTTGTTTCGCTGTGATTTTTTTTTTGTGTCACCGCCACTCCAGTCTCTGCCGCCTCTTCTACATCTACTGACCCCCTTTTTTTAAACTTTTTTACGTTGCTCGAGTGAATACGCTACTATTGTTGATTGTTATCTCGCACGCAGCATTGGAAGCGAGTACTGCGCACGGGCGTCCCTGTCAGCGCTGCTACTTGTGTTTCTTGAGGTTTTCTCTTTCTTATTTTTTTGCTGCTCTCTGTTAGGGCTTTGATTCTTCTAGTTGTTTTCCGCCATTTTTTTCAATCATTCTTCTTGTGTACGTGGGTTTTTTTTTTCTCAAATCTCCTTTCGATTAAAAAAACTAAAATACGGCGTTTTGCATTTGTTCTTTTCAAATATCGAGGTTTAACGGCCTTTTTTATTTTTAATTTCTTGTTTTATCTCACATCTCTTTCTCTATTTTTCTCTCTCTTTCTCTTTTACGCGTTCTCTGCGCGTCTGACACTACACCTGTTTTGTCGACCGCATCTGCTAAAATACTTCCCGTAGAAACACAACAACAAAAAGAGGTGTGGCTGGAAAATCAATCGGCGTGGCTAATGCTCTTTTTTGCAGCCGTCCACGCCACTCTTTAAAGCAGCCTCCCTATTCGTTTTCCTCTCAGCGACAAAGGCTTCAGCCCCTCCCCTCATTTGCCAGCAACTTCGGGGGAGACACTCGGAAGCTGACGGCTTTACCGCTCAGCAAGGCCCGCGCTGCGTTTAATCCAACTCATTACGCGATACGGCGTCGCCGGTGTTGCTGCCGTCTGGAACAGATTTCTCTTGGGTCGTAGCTGGAGCTACCTGGCGCGATGAACACTCCGACAACGTGCCCTCTGTGCCGCTGACGGCGCTGAGCGACTCCCTCTCGCTGCAGAGCGGCACCTCGTCGCCACAGCTGCGCTGCACGACCAACGCGACTGCTGCTGCTGCTGCCGCTCCCGACTCGCGCCAGAGTGGGTCGATCGCGCAGCGCAACGTGTACATCTCTGGGCTGCCGTCAGTCATGCAGTCGGGCGAGTTCCGCGAGCTGTGCCTGCGCTTCGGTGCGGTGGAGGCGTCGAAGCTGTGCGTGGAGGGGCCGTCGAACCCGACCAAGGGCTACGGCTTTGTGCTGTACTACAGCGAGGCGAGTGCGGCTGCGTGCATCCAGGGGCTCTGTGGCAGCTACCTGAACGGGCGTTGTCTGCAGGCGCGGCTGGCCGACACGAACGCCGCGCCGCGTGAGTTGAAAAGCCGCGTGGTGCCCGCCTTTCTCGCAGCTGAAGGGAGTGGGACCTTTACTTCCTCTTATTCTCCCTTGCTGACTTCAGGCGGCAACCAGTCCTCCCGGAGCAACGTGCGGTCAAGCAGCGGGCCGCAAGCGTCTGCGCCGATGCAAGGCCGCATTGAAGGCTCTCATAATGTTTTCCCGATGAGTGTTAACGCGGTGCCGGTGAATCCGCCGATGATGGCGTCGCCTGGCGTGTACTACGCCTGCGCGGGGAGCCAGCGTGGGGGTGGGGAGGCGCCGGTGATGGTGCTGCAGCCGCACCCCTTCGCTGCTGCGCCGCCGCCGCCGCCCATCGTGTACATGACGGCGTCGCCGTACGCGGCGGGCGGCGTTGCTGGCGGCGTGACGTATGGCCCGCCGATGCACGTGCTGTCGCTGTCTGCGCCGCCGCCGCCGGCAGGGATGCAGTACTACTCGCTGCTGCCGTCGCACACCGGTTCCCAGATGTAAGGTGTGAGATGGGAAGGAAGGGCGTGTGTTTTGCTTCTCGAACCCCTTTTTTTTCTGGGTGGCTACTGGGGTGAAGGCGGCACCTCGTGGAGCGCTTGACTTTCGTTTTTCACGGTAGATTTTTCCTCTTGGTACCTCCTCAGAATCACTTTTCCTTCATCAATTAACAAGGATGCACGCCATTATGATATTTCTAAAGGAAAAAATAGATGAGAGAAGCGGACATGGACAGCTGCAGGGAGGACGATGGTGGCCTGCGACGGTGATGAATCTGTGGTGCCACGGCCGCCTTCCAGCATATGCGAGAAGCACAGTACACCCCTTAAGTCGTGGAAATTATTGGAATGGGTGAAGGGTAAACAGAATGCGTTTAAAAAAAGAGAGCAACTCATTTATTTATTTGCCGTTTTTAACAGACGCGTTCTTTGAACAAAAAGAAAAGAAGTTTTTTCTGAGGGCGATACAATGAGGTGCATGAATGTCGTTTTTTTTTTTTTAGTATCACTTTTTCCTTTTTCTCTCTCTTCTCCCGCGGTGGTGTGTTGGTTGTGTTCACAGCGACACGTCAACACCCTCAAACCTAATTTTAGAAAGGATTATTATAATTTCTCGTTTTTTTGCTTGTTGTGTGGCAAGACGGTAAAAAAAAAGCCAGAGAAATTAAAGATAAGGACCTATCATGGAAAATTGATAAAAGAAAGAGAGCGCTCGAGCTGCTCTTGCTGTTTTAAAGTGCAATACAACGTCGCTGTCAAGCACATTAATACAAATTACCGAGCTTTCTGCAGTGGCGCGTGCATTACGCTCCGTGCGAGCATACTGCCTCGCATTTAGCTACATTCTCGCAACCACGGGCACCTGAGCAAAAACAAAAAATAGTATTATTAGATTGAGATCGTGAGTAAAGACGCTCAACTCATGCGCTAAAAAAAATATGCGTCTTGCACTGTGTTCACTTCTATTTGCCTCTTTCTTCCTCTCTCGCTGCTTTTCTCGCTTTCCCCCCTGCTACTTCTCGATGCCCTACTCCGTTGCACACATTCACATGGTGCTGCAACACATGCCTGTACTCTTCACTCGCTCACGTTAAGCCGATAAAAAAATAATTCTCTCTTTTTCTTCTGCACTGAGCATCTGCTTCTTTCTTCAGTGATCTGTGTTTTTTTTTTCTTCTCTCTCTCTTTCTCCTCACCCCCCACCGAGCGGCTGTAGCCATCTGAGTATTCTTACTGTGGTTGCTCAAGAAAGTCCCACCCCACTACCTCCGTCTCCAATTTTTTTTTTTAGTTATTCTCGCCTTTTTTGTTTGTTTGCTTAGTTTCTTTTTTGTCTGAACTTGCTTCTTCCTCTTTCACAGGAAGAGGAGACTGCAAGGCAGCTTTTTGTTTTTCCCCCTTCTCTTTCTCTCTCTTCCCTCACTTCTTGTTTTTCTCGGTTCTGTGATATTTTTCTTGATATATACCTTTTTATGATTATTATCTTTCTGTGCATTCCGTACTCTGTTTTGTTTCTTCTTCTTCTGCTTTTCTTTCTTTCCTTCTTTTCTTGCGTCATCTTTACACACGCAACCTGACCGCCCCACAATACAATAGTTTTTTTTTTCTTTCATTCTACCTCACCCTCTCTCACTCCTTTTCCCTAACACGTGAAAAGAAGAAAAAAAAAAAAGCCCCCAAAAAGTAAATTTTACAACACAAAAGTTTCAAAGCCCCCTTTTTTTTTTCTTAAATTTTGCTCTCTACGATCAGCGGGATTTTTAGTCTGACATTTATCTTCTCTTCGTTTTTGTCATCCACCGTTTTTTTTTCTCTCCTCTATTTTAATTGCAGGACTTAACGACCTTCTTGTGCTTTGCAGTCCTCCTCTCTCTCTCTCTCTCTCTCACGGTTTTCGAAGTGGTCGGCTGCTACACTCACTGTAGTGGACGTCCCACGCCTCGCCACGCATGCGCGCGCGTATGCGGCTCTTTCGTTCTCCCTCTCCCTAGACAGTTTTTTTTTCTGCCTTCTCTTCCTCTTTTTTATTCTGTTTGTAACGCACCAGCAGCGGCAGCCACAACGAGGAATAAGCGCGCGCACGTGTGTTTGTCTCCGTGTACACGCGCTGTCCTTTTTTGTCTTTCACTCTTCGTTGATAAAACAAGCTTTTTCTTTCGTGTGTGTGCGTTTCTGTCGCTAAGCCGTTCGAGTGCCTCTCGCTTGATCAGCGGCCAGCTAAGAGCGATTGAATCCTCTTCTTATTTCAGTCTCTGCGTCTACTTTGTGCCGACTTCCCTCTCTCTTACCCCTCGTGTGTGTGCTGAGTGGCCTCCATATTTAACAAGTTGAACAGCACTTTTTGTCCGGCCTCTACGCGTTTCTTGTATTCCCCTTTTGCTCTCTCTCTTGTTGTTGCCGTCTCTCTCTCTCTTCTTCTTTCTTCTCCAGATTGCGTCTTTTACGCAGCCCTCCGCGTTTTTCTTTTTTGTCACTTTATCGAGGTGTTTCTTAAACTGCCGTACCCCTAAGACAACTGCTTCCTCCATAAAAATAATTCTAAAGAGAGGAGCCGCAGAGAGGCAAGAGCAGTCCTCACACGGTTTGCTTCCGCTTTGATCAGGTCTTTGACACAAACACACGCCACTAAAAAAACATTCATAATCCTTTATCTTCTTTTTTGTTTCCCCTCTTCTTCTAAGAAATCGTGTGCTGAATTCTTTTTTCTTTCCAAGAAGTATTTCTGAACACTTCTCAGCTGACTTGCCCCACCCTTTTCTCCCCCGCGCCCAAATTTTAAAGGAGTTTCCTGACACGCAACTTTGTTTTCAGCGCCTTCTATTTTCCGTCTGTCTAATATCTTTTTTTTTCTTCTTTCTTCGTTCTTTTCGCTCTCTTAACTTCTTAATTATCCACAGTCGTCGTTGTAATACATCTTCTCTTCAATTCCTTTTTTAACATTTAGTGTCATCTCTAGACCGTCGTGCGTGCAGGTCTCATCAAATTTTCTTTTTTTACCTGCTCGCCTCTCTCACAGTGTCAGCTTGCCAAGCAACAAAGAGAGAGGAAGAGAGCCATACTCATAACAGAGAAAGATCAGGCTTTTTCTCTTTTATTTTCTCCTTCTCTTCAGTTTTTTTTTTCTTCTTCTTTGTCTGTGTTGGTACTTGCTTCTCCTCTCTTCCACATTTTTTTTAAAGCTTACTTCGAGGGTATTACGCACACGCTCACACCCAGAAGGCACCTTCTTCTCCTGCATTCTGTTATATATAATATATATCTAAGTTAAGTGCATCACCCCACCTCCGCCCTTTTGCGTGTCGGTACTACTACACCCTCTTCTTACTTATCGCGCTTAATTGCGCTGCTTCTAGGAGAGAAAAAAGAGAAAGAGAGACATCCTTGCGGACAGTTCCTTCGTGGACTAGTCGCCTGTGTGTTTGTGTGCGTGTGTGTCAAAAATCTCAAAACCAGAAGCAGCAGCAAAGGCGACGACTGAGAAATTGGTGATACAGGTAGGTGCGCTTTCGTACGCGTTTCTTTTTTTTGTTTGTTTGTTTGTTTAAGATAGTGTTTTTTTTCCCCCTCTTTCTATTCTCCCCGTACGTGTGTCTCAGCGAGATTGCACGCGTACACTCCATCGTGAGAGAAAAAAGAAAGTTGAAAGGCACGCCGTCGTTGTTTGCCTTTGCGCTTAAAGCAGGGGTGCAGTCTGTCCAGTCGCCGCTCCGCCAGTTACCGTATCACCGAAAAGATCACAAAACTGGCTAAGGGGGACTCGACTTTCTTTTTTTTCCCCGTTTTTTTTTTCTGGTTATCCATCTTATTTATTTTCTGTTCAGCGTCGTTGTTGCCGTGGCTCAACCTCTCCACTGCTCGGAAGCACAGATAGAGAACAAGGAGACCGAGCCCTATTTTATTTTTATATTTGTTCTCTTCTGCGCTCTGTATCTCCCACATAAACATGTGGTCTTTCTTCAACGATACGATTAATGCGACGCAGATTTTCCCCGACCTGCCACCACGCTCGCATGTGAAGACGACGCCACCACTGACCAACGTGGACACCGAGGCCGGTGCACCACCACCACCACCACCACCACAGCAGCAGCAGCAGCAGAGACAGCCGCAGCCCCACTCTCCCTTTTCGTACTCGCCATCTGCGGTGTTTGCTGGCATGGCACCCTTTCACTCCGAGAGAGATGCCATCACGTCTCCATTGCTGAATCGCAACGGTGAAAGCAGCAAAGAAATTAACGCCGCATACCAGCCGCTGGCCACTCCACTGCAGACGCCCTCGTACGCAATCCAAAGCGCCGCCGCACCGACCCACCAGCTCCTTACGACAGAAGAAACGAGGAGCACGCCGAGCAACGTGGCCTCTGTGCCGCTGACGGCGCTGAGCGACTCCCTCTCGCTGCAGAGCGGCACCTCGTCGCCACAGCTGCGCTGCACGACCAACGCGACTGCTGCTGCTGCTACTGCTCCCGACTCGCGCCAGAGTGGGTCGATCGCGCAGCGCAACGTGTACATCTCTGGGCTGCCGTCAGTCATGCAGTCGAGCGAGTTCCGCGAGCTGTGCCTGCGCTTCGGTGCGGTGGAGGCGTCGAAGCTGTGCGTGGAGGGGCCGTCGAACCCGACCAAGGGCTACGGCTTTGTGCTGTACTACAGCGAGGCGAGTGCGGCTGCGTGCATCCAGGGGCTCTGTGGCAGCTACCTGAACGGGCGTTGTCTGCAGGCGCGGCTGGCCGACACAAACGCCACTCCGGCCTCTGTCGGCAACCTCTCCCCCGCCGCTCTGCACCCATCACTTGCGCGTGTGCGAACAGGACGCCGCGAGCGCCGCCGCAACCGCGCCGAGAAGCTGCGAGCCGCACGGTCACTGAACGCGGCAGCGATGCCCGCCGCGCCGGCCGCCCCTCTTCAAACTCAGCCGTACTCTCCCGGCTCTTTCCCGGTGAGTGTTAACGCGGTGCCAGAAAGTCCGCCGATGCTGGCGTCGCCTGGCGTGTACTACGCCTGCGCGGGGAACCAGCGTGGGGGTGGGGAGGCGCCGGTGATGGTGCTGCAGCCGCACCCCTTCGCTGCTGCGCCGCCGCCGCCGCCCATCGTGTACATGACGGCGTCGCCGTACGCGGCGGGCGGCGTCGCTGGCGGCGTGACGTATGGCCCGCCGATGCACGTGGTGTCACCGATGTCGCCGCTGACGCTGTCTGCGCCGGCGGGGATGCAGTTCTACTCGCTGATGCCGTCGCACACCGGTTCCCCGATGTAAGGTGTAAAAGAGCTTTAGTGATTCAAGAAAGGAGCTTATATTTATTGTAGTAGACTCGCGAAGAAGCTGCAATGAAAGAAAAATAAAAACAAAATCACGTGTGTGTGTTGGATTGGCCCTTTTATATCCTGCCAGCTGAAAGTCGTGCAGTGTAAGAAAAGAAGTGGAAAGTGACCAAGTATCGAAAGGCAAGCTTGCAGTGTAAGCTGGAGGCGAACCTTGCTGCTGCGTGGCCGTCTCAAAAGAAGATAGTCTTTAATTTATTTATTCGAAGGGTGGTTTTTTTTTTCTGTGCGTGTGTCTAGTGAACTTGCCCTTCCCGCTGTACCTATCTTTTTTTTTGTAGAGTTTTTTTATCTGTCAATTGCACGGATGCTCTTCGCAAGCTCCATGTGAGAAAAGGAGAAGAAAAAAAAGTTTCGCTCTTTTTTAAAAAATGGTGTTGTAGTACCGCAGTCCAGTTGACGAACACTATGGTACATCACTACTTGCACCTTTTATTATTTGTTTTCAATCTTCTCTGTTTTTTTTTTTCGGTTCGGGTTCGGCAAGCAATCCACTTCCCACTTTGCTATCCTCTTGCAAGTGCGCACATACATACCTAAACGCAGAATTGCGGCATCGGGCAACAACTCAAGCAAAAAAAAAAAAGATGTCAAGTAGTCATCTTGTGTTGTTGACCGCCTGCTGCGTTTGCTCCCCTGTTTGTGGTATTTTTCCCCTTCGTATTTCTCTGAACAAGCTCGCTGTTTTTTTTAAGTCGCAGTCTTGTCATGAAAACATTTTTTTTTTCTAAATCTTTGCGCTTTGTCATGGTGATAACCGTGGCAGCGCGAGCGTTGTCCAGTGATGAAACTCTTAAAAAAGTATTTTCTGGCTCAATTGTCCTCGCTTACCTGAATTTTTTTTTTTTATGCACACGCGTCGTCGTGTGCGTGTGTGATATTTATTTTTTTCATTGATGCAGATTTACGATGTGCTCGTTATGCGCGTATGTTACACTCTTTTTTATTTTCACTTACGTGTGTGTGTGTGTGTATGTGTGTCTGTGCGTGCGTTACTTCTATTCATGTGCGGGCAGCTCCTGGGTTGTGTGTGGAGTCGCATGCGCAATACTTGAGAAGAGAGTGAGGGGTTGTTACTCTTATTGAAGATCTTTTCTTTTCCCGGCTCACACATATGAACAGGCAGACACGCCAACAAGACTTGACACCCCCAAGCGCCGACACCCACCCACACACACACACACACTCACACGCACACACACACACACACACCCAAGTGCACTTGTGGAAGCCTTATTTCTCGCAGCTTCGTCGATGATACGCAGCACACGGTGAGCCGAGGTCATCGCGACGGAACACAATTGAAAGCTCTCTTCTGTGTGCAATGTTGTCAAAGACGATCGTGCGTTCTTTTTTTCCCCCTTTTCCCCTTTTTTCTTTTGTTATTTCTTTCTTTCTCTCTCCCTCCCTATTTTTCTCTTTTGTTCTTTTCCCCTTTCTCCGCAAACGTTTCTGTTTATGTAGCTCTTGGAAATACCGAAAGGTTTTTGCACGAGTTGTTGTGACACACACTGTGCGAGGAAGTCAACAAGCTGACAGTGACGATGACGAGATAAAGAAAAAGGAAAGAAAAGGAAAAAAAAACGTCTTTCTATCTTGGCTGATTCTTTTAGAATTTCAGATAGCCGAGTATTGATGCAGGGTGATTGCCGCTTGTGCTGCGTCTCCGTTCCTGGGCATGCTGCTCCACGCGTTGCAGTTTGCTGGCCTGAGAATAAACAGGTCAAGTTAGAGTTGATATGGCGCGAAGATACGTGCTCTGGCGATCTAAGTGAGGACACTGGCTATACAGGCTCCTCTTCCTTCTGTCATCATTGTTCTTGTGCTCTTTTCTTTTTATCAAATCTCTCTCTTTCTCTTGTTCCCTCGCTGTGACACTTGCTTCTCCACATCTTTATCAAATTCCAAATCTACTCACAAACAATCCCTCTCACAACACCTTGCACTTCTTACCTAATGTCTGATACCAAATCACCACACAAACAGATCTGCAGTAGAGTCCTATTCCTTTCTGTTATATACACTCGTTCTCTCTCTGTTTGTCCCTCATCCCTCCAACATCCCAAACTTTTTTAAAGCTTTTTTTTACCTACTCTCTCTTTTTCTTTTCTTGGTGTCGGTTTCTTGAGGTCAAACACCTCGCTGTACATACCCAGTCTCTCCAAACCTTCCCCCTTTTTTCTATTCTTTTGATTTTATTGCTTTTCTTTTCTGTTGTTCGCAGCCTTGTTTGAATCCACTCGAGGCACGACAAACTTGTTGCCCCTTCCCTCTCTTTTTCTTCTCCAGTCTCACCGTGTGCTTGTGTGTGCGTGTGTGACTGCGTGTTTGTGCGTGTGTTTGTCTCGGTGGGTCTGCGACCGCCACCATCGTTATTAGTTCTACCTCTTTTGCGTTCTGTATATAAACCAAAAAACAAGCAAAGAAAACCAACATCACACAGAATCAGAAACGCCTGTCGATCGAATACCTCTTCTAAAAGAAGTACGCGAACAGACGCAAGAAATATATATTTTCAGAACCCACAACAGATACAAGTTGCGCGAAGTGCTGTCTAGTGCGCTTGACAGTGAATTACTCGCTCGCTTCTCTGTCTTCTTCGACTCACACCTCACACACTATTTTTTTTAAGAAGTCCTTTTTTTTTTTTTTTTTTTTTTTTTTTTTTTTTTTTTTTTTCTTTTTTTTTTTACTTTACGACGTTTCTTTACCTTCTGTTTTTTTTTTCTTAGCTTTATCCTCTTTTCACGAGAACCCGCGAGGTACATTGTCAAAAAAAAAACCCCAATAACAAAGAAGTGTGTAGTAAAGTCGTCATCAGCAGAGAAGGGACCTGAAACGAAGCAGAAAGGCAGAAAGAATTACTCACGTTTATTATTATTTTTTTCTCGTTTACCCGCTCTTCCTTTCTCTCTCTCTTTTTTACACGTTTTTTTTCTCTGAGTTTCTCTCGCTCTTACTCTCTTCGTCTTCCTCTTTTTCTTCGTGCCAACGTCTGCTGCGATTTACTACTTTACGACAGGCCGTGTTGCGGTATACCGCCAATTCGGTTTTTTTTTTTATTAGCCTGTGTATCCCTTCTTTGTCACGAGAACCCGCGAGGTACATTGTCAAAAAAAAAACCCCAATAACAAAGAAGTGTGTAGTAAAGTCGTCATCAGCAGAGAAGGGACCTGAAACGAAGCAGAAAGGCAGAAAGAATTACTCACGTTTATTATTATTTTTTTCTCGTTTACCCGCTCTTCCTTTCTCTCTCTCTCTCTCTCTTTGTTTTACCTTTTCTTTTTTCATTCATCAGAAGATTCTCGTTGTTTCTTCTGTTTTCCCCCTTTTTTTTTACTTTCTCCGTATTTGTGTGTCGTTTTTCATCTTGCTTCATACTACACTTCTGTTCTTCGTTTCGTGCTTGCCACCTTTTGCTTTTTTTTTTATATTCCGTATTTTATCATTCTAATTGGAATTAGCTGATACGCCTCTCTCTTCTCCTCCTCTGCCTCCTTTTTTTCACTATTAATACGTGCCTTCTTATTTTTTCTTCTTTTTTGAACTACCTTGTTTCTATTCTGTCTTGCTGTCTCCTTTCTCTCTTACTCTTTCACCAGAAAAAAAAAGCAAAAGTTGTGTGTGCGTTGCAGCGCATATCCTCCCCCGCTGTGTCCTTTGTGTGTTTTTTTCTGCTAAATTTTCTGTTTTGTCTGCGATCGAACTCGCGTAGCACAACCTCTCGTCTTCTTCGCCCTCCCTCTTTTCTCGCGTTTGTGCACTTCTTTTTCCTCTTTAGCCGCAGACACGGTAGGTCGATTGCCGCTTGTGGCAGAGAAGCTTCGTGTTTTTCTCGTTGTTGTTGTCGTCTTGCTGCGTCTCGCCTTTTTTTTTTCCTTTCTTCGCTCTACCTCAGAAGCACAAACTGAGCATAAAATAGGTATTGAGACTCTTTCTCTTTCTCTCTCTCCTTCGCGTGCGCGTGTTGCCCTCCCTCGCTACATTTTGAATCACCCGCTCCATCAAGAGGTAGTGTTCACAGCTCTCTTATTTTTTTTCTATTCTCCTTTCATTCTACTCCAACCCATCTCTGTACAAAGTAATCCACGCAGCATCTTTTGATTTTTCTGTTTGTTTGTTTGGGAAGTACTCTTAAAGCAGTCAGTACAAACCTTTTTATAAACGGAAAAAAAAAAAGCTAGCGGATTGTGTTGCGTTCGCCGTGGACTAACCCCCACTTCACTTCAACACGTGTTCTCTCTCCCTCTCTTTCTCTCTCATTTTCTCTTGCTCTCTTTCGCTACCTGGTGTGGCATCGAATCGCACGGCGAATCAGACGCACTACTTTCTTTTTTCCATTTCTATTTTTTTATTGCATTCTGGTCGCAGTGGCTAATTTCGGTAAAAAAAAAGTAAAAAAGAAGACTGGGAGATACGAAGTTTTGGATCTCTTTCTCTGCTTTGTGTTGCTTCTCAGTAAGCTGAGCGTATAACCCCGACCTATTTCTTTTTATTTCTGTCTGCGCGCGTGTTGTTGCTCTTGTTGCTCCTTTTTTTTTTCTTCTGGTATCGAAGGAACGGAAAAGAAAAGCCCGTTTGTTGAAAGCTTTTCACCTTTCCCTTGCCTTTTTCACCAAATCTGTTCGTGATTTTTCCTTTTTTTTCCTTCACTCAGTCAAGTCGCCAATCTTTTTCTCTGTCTGTTGCTCCTACTGCCTCCCCTCCCCGACTCACCGTTTTTTTTTCCCCCTTTTATAGTCTTTGCGCACGCCACACGAAGCGGCCTTTTTTATTTTATTTTCTCCTTTCATGTCCGCGTACGCACCACCCGCGCTCTCGTCCGCCAACTCCCCCCTTCTCCCTCCCTCTCTTGAAGGCCAGCGCCTCGGTGACTACGGCATCGGACAGCGTGTGAACAACAACACCAGCAGTACGCCCAGTGCTACCCCCTCGCCGTCGGCACCGGACATGTTCCACGCCACCGCCGCCGCCGCAGCGCCACTTGAGATCGACACCCGCGTGCACGAGACGGCTGCGATGGCCGCCCCGAACTCGCGTCCTTCTTCTCTCGCCGCGTCGACGGGTCGCAGCACCCCGCCGCCGTCCTCACCGCCGCTGCACGTCGTGGACGTCCCGCACGGCGGCGCTGCTGCCGCGGACAGCGCGAAGAACCGCAACGAGAACGTGCGCCGCAACGTGTACATCTCCGGCATCCCGCCCGCCTTCCGCTCGGAGGAGTTCCGTCATCTGTGCATGCAGTTTGGCCGCGTCGAGGCGGCGAAGCTGTGCGTGGACAACCGCAACGCGCCAACCAAGGCCTACGGCTTCGCGCTCTACTTCAGCGAGGAGAGCGCCGCCGCCTGCATTCGTGGCCTCAACGGCAGCTTCCTGCAGGGCCGCTGCGTGCAGGCGCGTCTCGCCGACTCCCACGCCACCCCGCAGCCATTGGGCGAGGAGGGATCGGCGGCCAACACAACCATCCCCCCGCCTCCGCACCAACAGAACCGCTTCGAGCAGCGCGATGGCGGCCGTGGCAGCACCGGTGCGCACCGGAAGGGCCGCAGCGCCACGAGCACACGTAACGCCTCGGCGGGCGGCAGCCGTCGCGGTGTCTCCCCTGTCAGCCCCGGCGTTCTGAGCAGCCCTGGGATGCAGAGCGGGATGCCGACACCGCCCTACACGGCGCTGCCGGGGTCACCCGTGATGATCAGCCCGACCGAGCCTACCGCCGTCCCGCTGGACGTGACCGCGTACATGCAGTTGATGTCCCTCATGCAGTCCGCATCCCCTCCACAGCAGCAGCAGCAGACGCAACAGATGACGATGATGGCCGCTGCTGCTCCGCCGCCGCAGAGGAACACGACACGCACCTTCAGCCCTCCCGTCGCTGCCGCAGCTGCGGGGAATGACGGTGGCTTCGGTGCTGTTGGCACGCCCATCACCGGTGCGCTCTCGTCAACGCCGTACGGCACCTCTGCACTCTCGCCGGCCTCGATGGCGCTATCTCCACCGCTCCTCTCACCCCACTCAACAGACAGCTGCGCATCGACGTCGCCCAATGCGTCGCGTGCGACCGCCGTGCACGCGCACCGCCAGCAACAACAGCAGCAGCAGCAGCAGCAGCAGCAGCGTGGTGGTGGCATTCACAGCGGTGCCGCTGCGCTGGTGGCGGCTGGCCAGCATCCACATATGCAGCCGTACCCCACCGCTGCTGCTGCTGCTCCCTACCCTGTTTCGTACCTTCCTCCGCCGCAACACCCGTCACAGATGCTCTCGGCCGCTCCAGCTGGCCAAATGGCCTTCATGACCGGCACGGCGGTCGACGGGACCCCCACCGTGATGTACTACCCAATTCCGAGTGGCATGCAGCAGGCCGGCATGCCTGGCATCCAGCTGACGGCTGCTGCACCAGCGATGGCGGCTAAGCCCACTGCTGGCCCACTTCCAGGCTCTGTGATGTACTTCCCTATGCCCCAGCAGCAGCAGCAGGCGGCCTACATGCAGATGGCGCCGCCCCTACCACCGCCGCAGATGCAGGCAACCACGCCACCGGCGATGCCAGCGAACTACGTTATGTTGGACAATCATAATCTTGGCATGCAGCTGCAGTTTCTGCGTCAGTCGTGAAGGCGCTGATGCCTCGGTGGCGGCGGAAAGCGGATCGTGCATCTTCATAAAGGAAGTGAGAAAAGCTCATTAATTTTTTTTTTCGTTGCCGTTCTCTGATCGCTGTAGCGACTTCGGGAAGAAAAAAAGGAAAACACCTTCTATTCCGTGTGTGTCTTCTATTTTTCTCCTTTTCTCTGTGCTGTCTTCTTCCGTTTTTATTTTTTCTTTTTTCCGATTGGTTCTCTCGTGAACCTGTACAAATGTATATTTCTTTTTTTTAATTAATAAAAACTTGCTTGTTATGCTTTTTTTTCTTCTTTTTGCTATCCTTTCCACCATCTCTCTACCGCTGTGACTTGTTCGTGTTTCGACTTCCTTTCTCCCTTTCTCTCCCTCTCCATCTCTCTCTCTTTCTCAGTGATGATATCTCACTTCATTTTCTTTCCGCCTTTTTGTTCTCTGTGTTCGCCACTCTTTCTTTTTTCTTTCCGTTTCTCTTTTTCTACACGCGGGCGTGTACTGTCCTTTACTCCAAAGAAAACAACTTTACGGTTTTCGTATCTTCTATTTTTTTTGTTTGCTGAACGTAATGTGCTGCGCTGCTGAGATGTACGTACGCGTGCTTTTTTATTATTTTTTTCTCCAAAATTGTGTGTCGTGGGACATGACCGTGCAGCTCCTTCGGGTTTGCGCACTACTCCTCACAATCACACAACCACTGTTCCCTCCTCTCACGAGTCATGCAGCGAAGAGAGAAACATGCAAAGGGCAGTAAGAACAGAGAAGGAGAGAGATGAAGGAAATGGCGAGCGCACCATATTCCATTTTCCAATTCTTTTTTTTTGTGCTATCAATAGAGAAAAAAAATGAAAACTCTATTTCTACAGCATTCACTTTCGACATGTTTTGCAAAGACCGCTTTCATATCGTTTTATTTATAGTAAAGCGCTCTCAAACAAACAAAAACAGAACTTGTGCTTCTGATGAGAGATACAGGCGTGTATGGGAATGGAATTCGGCGGACTCGTTCCAATGAAGCGGAGAATATAAAGTGATCTCTGTTCTTTTCTTTTTTTTTTAGTCACTGACTTTATTCCTTCTATGAGATACACGAGCTGATGTTCTTATCTTCTTTTCACACGAATTTCACTTCTTTTTCTGGGTTTACCCCTCAATGTTTCTTTTCTCTATCGGATGTTTATCAACTAACGAAAAACAAAAAAAAACAAAAAAAAAAGAAACTGAAAGCGCTTTCAACTGTGATTGTTCGCGAATATTTTCCGCCTTTTTTTCACTTGTTTACCAGAGAGTCATGCACCTTTCCTCTCTCTTTTTTTGTTTGAACTGCAATGCAGTGCGTAGTCTCTACCGCGTCCACACGCACCCGTGCGCTCTCTCTCTCTCTCATTCAGATAGAGATGCGGTGATAGACTATTCAGCGGCCACTGCGCGACAGCATCCACCGCAAAGAAGAAAAAAAAAAGGGTGCTGTTTGTGTTGAGAGGTATCCCTTGTTTTGTGTCTCTACTGAGTGGGAGAGAAGAGAGAGAAGAGCGTTTTATCATCTTGCGTAAGTAGCAGAAGAACGATAAAAAAAAGTCAAAAAAAATCCTGGGAGCCGCGTATCTGCGCTCCTTCTGAAAGTGGTCGGTCTCAATTTACTGCTGCTTGGAGATGTGCTGTTAAAGAATTTGTAGTGCGGGCTTATTAGACTATTGTCCGGTGTCAACGCATACGTGTAAAAAAAAAAGGATTTATTTGGTGATCTGTCTTGTGTATCGCAAAGGTTGTGCGGTGTCTGATGATGATGTTTTTTTTCTTTTTTGTTTGTTTCCACCCCTTTTCATCTTATTCTTTTCTCACGCTTCGTGTGTCATGGACGTTGTGGAGGCTCATGTGCGTGTGCGTAAGTTGCGATGAAGATCGCTTCAAAGTATGCTTTTCTTCGTGTCTTTTTTTATATATATATTCTGCACAGCTGACCAGTGCGCTCCTTACTACTAGTTTTGCAATTAATGTTTTTTTTTTCCCCCATCTCAAGGCGCAGTGGCGTGCTTCGGGAGTCTGTGCTGAGTAACTGAAAATCCTCGCATTCGATAAGTAGAGCTACTTCTTCTCTTTTTCTTTCTCCCCTCTTTCCCTATAGGAGTGAGCACTGGAACTATTCTAAAAATATGAAAGGAAAGAGGAGAAAGAAACTAAAAAAAAAAAGAAAGGTGATGGCCTGCATTGTGCCTCACTACCTCTACTGTTTTTTTTGTTTTTTTTTGTTTGTTTGTTTCTGATCAGCACTTCACTCCATTTGAGGGGCATCCTGTGTTGCGTGTATTGTCTGTGCGGCTTCTCTGTAGCTCCATGTAGCGGGTCGCCTCTCTTCTTTTGCTTTCTTTCGGCTACCGTATTCCCTGTATTGTGTGCCACATACCCCCTTTTTTTTTTTGGAATTGAAGTCGATCGTGTTGCATGCACCTTGACGCTCACCCGCATTCTCGTTTTTTTTTTTTCAGAACCGATACTCACTCACACTCACGTACACACCCACGCAGACACGTATACTGGTCAACTCACTCTCTTCTTTGGCCCACGTTTCCACCAATTTTTTTTTTTCGATGGCGCTGTCATTCGCTTTATGTAGTCGCGTAATAAGAAAAGAAGACAGCTGTATGGACCCTTTCTTCTCCGTCTATACCTTTACTGTTTTTTTTTCCTCCTCATCTCGTATTTTTTTCTCCTAATACTCTGTTTGCTATTCCTGATGATTGCGAAGTTCTTTCGCTGCTTGTTGTTTTGGTTTCGTTGTTGTTGTGCGATGTAGCTGCTCCGGATATGATGTACTCACGGCTACCACAGGAATACTCCCGCCAGGAAAAAAAAGAAGAAGAAGCTAAAGCGATGGTGTCGCTGCCGCCGATGCGCAGGCGGATACGACAAATAGAAGAGCACGTTTACAGGCTTTTATTATTATCTGCATTTGCTCATCGTCTGGCGCTTGTTTTTCATGGTGCTTGAACTTCTCCTGTATGTATTTCCGTTTTTTTTCTTTTGTTTCTCTTGTTGATGGCTCCATTTGTTCTGTGGCGTGCGTGCCCGACGGAAGTAAAGAGAAAAATATAAAAACTGCCTACGCAGACACCCTTTTTTCTTTTTCTCTCTTCTTTTCAGCCCTTGATTTGTGAGAGTGTAGGGTATTTTTTCCTTGTTTTTTCTTTTCCTTCACTCCTATTCGTTTTTGCTTTGTTTGACTTTAGTGTCTTTTTCTCCTCTTTCTCCTTTTTTTCCCTTTCTGTATTCTCCATTTGTTTTGTTCAATTTTGAATTCGCATGTTATGACTTTTTACGGCGGCTTAGTAGACGCACACATACTCCTCTTGAAGCACACAAACAAGAACTAAAGGCAACGGCAACAACCTTGGCATGCGATAAGAGAAATGTAAAAGTACACGGTAATTAGCGGCCGCTGGAAAGTGAGAAATGGGAGTTGAGCTTCCAAGGTGCACGGAGGGAAGGGATCGGGGCGAAGACCAGACATCCATGGACCAGACCCGCGTCCCTCCTCGTTTTAGGCCTTCACCGCCCTCTCCTCCTTTGAATGAAAGAGAGAGAGAGAAAGAGAAAGAGAGCGTGATGCAGTGTGTGTCTTCAACACAGCGTCGAAGCGTTGAATCACGTATTTTGCCGTTGTCAGTGACGGAGCTACCCTCAATGCCGAGATATCGACAGGAACGATCTAAAGTCTTTCGCCTTGGCTGTCTCTCTCTCTCTCTCTTTGACAATGATAAGTGACGTGCAGCTCTCTACTTCAACCACGGATTATGTGTGTGTCTCGCGCTGCTTTCGTCCTGCCTCTCATGCATCTTTTACAATCTCTCCTCCCTCTCTCTTCCATTCCTCTCTTCTTTTGTCCGTGCCGCTTTCAACACGGCGCAAAAAACACAAAATAATAATAAACTTTGATCACTCGCACATCTCTCCTTCAGATAGTAGAACTACGTTTTTCGTCGCGTGCTTCTGTGTATTCTCTTCCCTCTCCCTTTTTTTTCCAATTCTCATTTCTCTCTCACTCTTACCTTTTCTGAGTTTCTCACAATTCGACGAGCACGTAGCAGCCTTCTCTCTCTCTCCCGGTGCTTGCACGTGACGTCTCCGTCGTTCTTCTTCATCAAGTGTTGCGTCTCCCTGTCGCTGTGTGTGTTTGTGTGCATCCCTCTCACTCTCTTCATTTCTCAAAACGACTAACAGAAAGTCTGAGAAGCCACGCCGCATCGCAACACTTCCTTCTCCCTCTCTCCTTCTCTCTTTTTTTGTTTGATTTTTTTTTCTCTCCCCCTCTTCTTTCTAGTACGTCGTTGCACGGATCTCTTCGTCTCGACTCGACTGTCTTATCATTTTTTTTCTCTTTCTTTTTGATAGACCCCTCGTCTTAAGGCGTATTGCTTTCCGTTAGCCTGTGCGTGTTTGCTCGCAAACCACACAACAATTTTGTTTTTGTTTTCTTTGTTATTTCTCTTTTTTATTTCTTTATTTGTTCTCTATCTTTCTCATCTCTTAAGCTACCTCGACACAGTTCCGAAGACAGGAAAAAAAAAACCGGACACGTAGGTATTTGTATTTTCTAGCTGTTTTTTTTATTTTCTTGATTCCCTTTCTTTCTTCCTCGAGTTTTTCTTCTCTTCTGCGTCTCGGCTGTGTGCGGCAACCTGTCCTCCTTTCTCTCCCCCCTTTTCTCTCTTGGCTACTCACCGCGCTTGTGCTTTTTAGCGTGTTTGCGTTTGTGTGTGTGCGTGTTTGTACCGGCGAACTTCTTTTTTTTTTTCTGCTCGCGCAGCTGGTGGCGACGTCTACCGCTCTCCTCCATCTCCTCCTCTTTGTCATACCCCCACACACCCGTACGCAGACTCGGTGTCGCCTTCTCAGACGTGACGTTGCGCAAAACAGGTCTTTGCTTTTTTTTTTTTCCGCTCTCTGTCTTATTGCCTTTCTTTATTTTTTTTTTCCGTTGTGCTTAGCCGTGTGATTTTTTTTTTCCTTTTCTTCGCGTGTTCTACTTTCTGCGTGCATTGTCCCTTAAGCCTTTTTTTGTGTGTTTGTCTTTTCTCTTTCCTCTTCCCTCTCTCTCTTCTTGTGTCTTTTTACTTGTCATCTTTTTCTTTTATTTTTCTTTTCTCTCTCTCTCTCTCTCCATTTCCTCCAAAATTTTGTTATTGTTTGTCTAATTGTGAAAAGACGGTGAGAAGGTTGTGTGAAGGCAAGTAGCTGTGTCGTAACGTTTGTGGCTCGAATCGCGACTACGTGGTGTACCGCTCCCTTCCCCTTCCTCTCTATCATCAACTCTTTCTTACACTTCTTTCTACTTTTCTTAAATTCTGATCTTTGCGTGCTTAGCACTCAAGCAAAAGTAGGTAATTTTTTTTTCGGACGTACCGCAACATCATCAACGGGGAAGAAAAAAAGGTGTTGTTGTGTTGCAGCTTGACTTATTGGCGTCTTCTTTTCCTTGGTGCTATCTTCTTCTTGCTGTCTCATCTTTGTGGTCGCTGCTGTGTCTCGAAGCAATACCGCCGGACTCGAAGCTTGAAAAAAAAAGACAAGAGAAGGAAGAGGAGAAAGAAGAAAGAGCAAATTTCTGTTTTCTACCAAAAAAAAAAGAAAAAGTAAAAGCAACATAAAGCAAAAGCAAAAAGTGCGGATAACACAGACATACAGCTTTTTTCGAATTTTGACTTTTAAGCGGTGCATTCCCTCCCTTTCGCTCAACCGATTCTACACGTCATCATCATCATCAGCACCGGTAATCAAGCGTGCAAACCCTTGCAACGCAAATTGTACAGCCATCTCTTTCTTTTTTCCCGGCTGTCAACATAAAAAAAAAAATCATTTCTTTTGCAGGAATACCGCAGTGCTGCTCGGCTCCAGTTTGCCAATCTAGTTACTCGGCAACGTGTTCCACCGGCAGCGTGAGGTCCATCATTTGGCTTCACTGCGTTACTGAAAGAGAAAAAAAGAGGAAAGCATCTTTTTTTTTATTAGGCGGCATTTAACGGAACGCACGTTTTGCAGATATTACGAGTGTTCTCGAGTGCAATTTCGAAGCTACGCGTCTCTCCCCGCTTTATTTTCCCCCGTTGTGTGTTGTGCTTGCGATTCTTGTGGCCTTCGTTGACGTGGTTTTCGCCTTTCTCGCACGCTGCGTGTAAACTTTGTCTTATTTTTCTTTTCTGAAAATTATCTGTGAAGTTCATCTTCGCACATTTGTCCTTTTGTTTATATATTTTTTTGGTACTTTCACACACCCACACGTTTAAGTAACAGCACATTGAGATCTTTTCCTCTCTCTCATTGCGTTGTACAGCTGTGAAGTACCCCTTCTTTCTCTCTTCGTCTGCGTACGTTCATCGTTAAAAGAAGTAGCTGGTATACCGTGGCGTATTCATCTTTTCCACTTTCTTTTCGATTTTCTCTTCTCCGAGTCTTCATCTCGCGCCTTTGGTTTTCCCTTCAAATCTTCTTTTTTGTTGTTGTTATTTGGCGCTCTCTCTTCAGTGTTGCCCCGCTCAACCAAGCGTGTTTGGTCGCTGACTCTCTCTCTCTCTCCCTCTCTCTCTTATTCGTTCCAGCAAAGACGAAGCATCGCTGAGCAGTAGAGCGACGGAGGAAGAAGAAGAACAAGAAAAAAAGATAAGGCTACGCTGCACGGTAGTCAACAATGTCGGAGTCTTTCACTCGTCAGCCGCGCGCTCCTGGTGCGGCATTGCACGAAGCCGCCCCCGGCACGGCTGTCTCACCCAGCTCCAATACGTTCACCGGCTTTTATGGCGGCTCCCCCACCGGCTCCGAGTCCGCGGCGACCACGCCTAACGCCACCGGCTTCCACTCTGCGCAGCAGGGCCAGCAGCAGCCGCAGCCGCAGCAGCCAGCATCGCACACCCGCTCGCCGTCCGCCAACAACAGCTCCTACTCCTTCTCGTTCTGCGGGTCCGACGCGTTCGGCGTGAACGATCCGGTTGGCACCGAGCCGCAGTCGGCTCTCGCGGTGCCGGTGCCTCCGCCGCCCCAGCAGAAGCCACAGCAGCAGCCGCTGCTACGCCGCTTTGCGTCTGCCCCGGAAATTAGCAGCGCCGCTCAATATTCTGCATCCTCAGCGGCCACCGCACACCAGCCGCCGCCCTCCGCGACGGCCGCGCTCAACCCCGTCTCCCTCGCCGCCGTTAACATTGATTACTTCTATGGAATTCCCACCCCGAGCGCGCCGCCCCGCACCCCCTACTCCACCTCCAATGCGAGCAACTGTAGCAGCAGCCATCGCCAGGCCAGCGCGAGTGGGGAGAGCAGCACGCATCCCAGCTCCGCGACGACATACAGGTCGCCAGGGGAAGCACAGCAGCAGCAGCAACAGCAGCCGCAGCAGCAACAGCAACAACAGCAGCCGCAGCCGCAGCAGTCCGGTGCAATGCAGAAGGACGTGTTGGCCTTCATGGCGGCCGAGCAGCAGCAGCAGAAGTTTGTGCTGCAGCAGCGCAACGTGTACATGTCAGGGCTGCCCGTCGACTTCCGCCCCTCCGCCTTCCGCGCCATGTGTGAGGTATTTGGCCGCATCGAGTCGTCAAAGTTGTGCATGGAGTCTGACGACGCTAACCGGTGCCGTGGCTTCGGCTTTGTGCTGTACTTCGAGGTGGAGAGCGCGTCGTCGTGCATTGCGTCGCTGAACGGCAAGGTGATGCAGGGGAAGACGCTGCAGGTGCGCCGTGCCGACCTGTCCGCCGCGCCGCAGCCACTGAACCCGGTTACGCAGCGCAACCGCACCGGCTCTGGCCTCGTAACGCCGCCCAGCGTCTCCCAGCTGAGCAGCGGTACACCTGTGACGGCGAGCGCGTACCCGATCTTCAACCCGCACCCTCCGCCGGCTGCGCTGAGCAACGCGATTTCGTCGTCGATGGTCGTGTCGAACTTGCCCTTCACCTTCGCCACGCCGACGATGATGGGCGTGGCGTCGACGAACCTCAGCAACAACACCAACACCGCCGCAGTGACGCCGCTGAAGGGATCGGCCACCGGCTCCTCCTTCCTCTACGGCGGCCCCTCCGCGTCGAGCTCGGCCGGCTCGTCGTCGAACCAGCACATCGTCTACGCGCAAGGGGCAACGATGGTGCCGGCGATGCGGGGCGGCGTGCCGATTATGCAGATGTACACGCCCTGCCCCCCGCCCGGCCCTGCCAACCTGCACGCGCAGCAGCAGCAGCAGCAGCAGCTGATGTCTTACCCATCAGGCAGTCACACCAGCGACGCCGCGACGTCCCACACGGACACCCCTTTGAGCGTTGGCAGCTCGAACGGGAACGTGGCCTTTGTGCCCGCTCCGCCCTTCCAGCCGCAGCCGCCCATGACACCGGCTTCGAACGTCGCCTTTTATCGTCACGCCCTCGACGGACAGACGCAGCCGGCGATGATGACGAGCGGCAACGTGAACGCCAGCAACAGCTTCCACAACAGTGGCATTGCGGTGCCGCATCCACCTCACCAGCAGCAGAACATGACGGGTGTGTCGAATTTGTACGCGCCGAACTTGCTGATGCAGGAGTACTTAACGGCGTCCGGTCTCGACCCCAACGCGTCCAACTCTAACATCTACTACCTCTTTCCACAGTAACGGAAAAAAAAAACAAGTAGGAAAGAATACGCACACCAAAGCTGCGAATTATCGCAAGCGCACGAGAAGCCGGTATCCCGAAGCAGAAGGTCAATGCGTGTTTTTTTTTTTTCTTCCCACCTCCGTTTTATTGCGTTGTGCAGCGCAGTTTTTCCGAGACGAAAAATAAAAGTGCTCGCCTGCAATCGCCGGTGCATCTATATATGGGGTTTTCCAGTCCTCTCCTTCTTTCTTTTCCCTCTTTTTTAATTGTATGAGTGTCCCTCTATTTTTCTCTCTCCTGGTTTTTTTTAAAATCTACCTCTTCCCGCTTTGCAGATGACCAATACTCCACTGTTTTGAGTAGTTGCCGTTGTTCCGGTTCCATGTCAAACCATCATCTTCTGTGCCCTGTAAATACTCGTTTGTTTTTTTGCTCTCACATAACTTTCATTTTAAGAGAGAAAAAAGTTTTATTAACGCTGAACTTTTATTTTCGTTTTGTTTATTAGTTGCTTCGCCTTTTATCGCGCGCTTTCTCTTTCTCTCTCCCGTAAGTTTCTTTAAAAAGATCTCTGAGTTTCGATTGTTGTGTCACACCGCTGTGAATTATCAACCGGTGGCACGTCAAGCTTAAAAAAACAAAAAATATCTTTTACCTCTCTCACTTCTCTTGTTTCTTTTTTATCGAGCCCTTGTTTTTCTCCCTTTTTTTGCACCAGGGTCTGTATGTGTGTTTGTCTCAGTGGACCTTTGCGTGACATTTCTTGTTGGGAGGGAATACCATCTACTGTGCTTCTCGAGAAAGAGAGAGCGACAGAAGGAACAACAACAAAAAGTAACACACACACACACACACAATTGTTTTTAAAAAGTCTGCCACTGGAAGAATTTTGTGACTGGCCCTTTGCGTAGTGACATACTGCACTCGACGCATGCGGTTTTTTTTTTTCCTTTTCTTTTTTTTTGCACCTACTCGTGTTACTGCACTCTCCCCTTTCCCTGTACTCCTTGGCGCAAGCTGTTGTGATGGGCAGCTTTGACTCGTACATAACGCTCAATCTGAACGGACACGAGCGTCTTACAAAGTGAGTTTTTCTCATATTTTGATTTTTGTGTTTCATTCCAAAGCTGCTTGCTGGTGGCTTCCAAAAAAACTCTCTGCGCTCCTTTTCCGTCTTCCGGTTTTTCCTTTTTTAACTGTACTTCTCTTTCAAGCAGAGTGTCATAAAGCACAGTACCGAGATCAAAAAAAAAAAGAGATTTATAAATCAAGAAAAGAAACAATTTAAGAAACAAAGAAGACACTTTTAAATCTCTAAAAATAACTTCAAGTGAAGCCTTGCATCTTCTTCCTTTTCCCTCTCTTCTTTCTTGTTTCGTGAACGATGCATTTGTTGATTCGCTTTTTTCTTTCTTTTTTTTTAGTGTAAGATAGCGTGATTCGGGCTTGTCTCGTTCACTATTCTTTCCTCCTCTCCTCCCTCATTTATTTCTCCCCCTTTTTCCAAAATACAAAGAAGGTTCTTCTCTTTTTAACCCGCAACACCTCAAGTGTTACTCTCCTTTCCCCCTTCTAGCGGCTTGCGTCCATATACTAACAAGTGAACACGAACGCCTGTTTTTTTTTTTTCTTCTCCTTCGAAGCAGGAACGTGCTTGTGCGGGTCAATGCCCTACCCTTTGCTTCTTTATCTGTTCGTGCGTGTGTGCTGTGTGCGGTGAGAAGAACGGAATACACCAGATACTCCACCAGATTCAGACGCGTTCCTCTTATGTGACCCACTTTTCTGTTTCCCTGCGTGCTTCTTCCCCTCTAATACTTTTTCAACGTCTTTCCACACTGTGCACAGTACTTTCCCCTCTTTGTTTTCTTTTCTTTTCGTTCTCCCAATCTTTTACTATCTTCTTTTCGCTATCAAACTAGCTATTTTTTCCAGATTATTCTTCCCTTTTATTATTCTATTTTACTCTCTCATTTGTGTGTTTATATACCCCGACGTTGTTGTAGAGACCTCGTCTACCTTTTTTTCCTTTTCCCCATTTCTATTCCATGTGCATCGTACTTGTAATCTTCTCCTAATTTTTTCTCCCCCGCTTTGTTGTTTATCAAAACGCTTTTTCGTGTTTTTTTTTTTGTTGCTCTCCGATGCGATCGCTTCAGCAGAATACAACGCACTTTCATCCGGCTTTTCTCCCTCTCTCTCTCGTTCATTCTATTTTGCTGATTTGATTCGCTCCTTTTTTTTTGTTTTATGGATAGGAGCTTTCTTCTCCGAGTTGCGGTGTTCTCTCTCGCTCTTCCTTTCTCTCTCATTTTTTACATGTGCTCCATGTTGCCCTCTTCTCCTTTTTCGTTTTTTTTTTTTGCTACATCCTTCGATTGAGTGTTATCCTGTTCAGCCCTCTCTCAACTTTAATTCTTTTTTTTTTTCCCGCGTGTCATGCGAACGAGAGCTCATAACTTGTATTCCCTGGTGTACTTCTTTGCGCTCTTTTTTTTCCCTTTTTTTTTCTGCAGCGCAAGAGAGAGAGAGGAAAGCAGGAAGAGAAATATTTTTCTAAAAAGTTAAAGTCGCTCTTCTTCTCCTTTTTTTCTCTTCCGCCGAAGTCAACTTAGTCTTCTTCTTCATTTTTTTCTGTTGGGACCCGCTCTGTGCTAACACGCACGTGTCTGGAGTGTCTGCGCATCCCTTTCTTTTTCTCCCTTTCTCTACTCGTGTGTAGGTGTCTGTCTCTCTCCGTGCGAGCATAATGAATAGACGGTTGCGGCTTCAGGCTCGGATAGTAGCAGCAACAAACAAAGCCCTACCTACCCCACTGGTTCCCGATACATACACGCTCCTGTCGTGTTTTTATTCATTTATTTATTTATTTTGCTACCGACTTCTTCTTCTTCTTCTGTTTTCTTTTTTTTTTTTTTGGCGATGAATTATACTCCCTTCTTCCCTCTATTTTTTTTTCTCCTGAGTGTCTTCCCACGCTTGGGAATTTTAAGTGTCCTCTAATTCGCGTTTTCCTACTGATCCCCAGCTGTTAGGCAGTAGTGAATTGAGCTCTGTCTCTCGCCTCACCGCCTCTACACCTTATCCCTTTTCTTCGTTGCTATCACCCACTCTTCTGGGCGGGTTTCCAATGCGCTTCGAGACACGTCATTTTTCCTTTTCTCTTTTTCAAGGTTCTTTTCATTGCTCGCACTCCACTTTCTCTTCAAAAAAAAAATTCTTTATACCGCAGTCCTTGATGCACGCACGAGGCCAATTCTTCCTCTTATGTCTCTTCCCCTCTTGAATTTCTCTCACGAAACAATTAACACCTCAAGAATTTAATAAAATTTACAAACAAGTAGGAATAACATTAATACGACAGGTCATGTGTGTGCTTTGTGCGTGCTCTGTGCTTTGTGTGTTTGTGTGTGTGTATGCTCTTTTTTTTCGTGTCGGTGTCTTTGTGTGCGAGGGATTTCTGTTCTTCCTGACAAGGAAGCATGTGTGTGCCATCTAAAAAAGAAAAAAAGTTGTTTCCGTCTCCGCTCTTTTCCGCTTCGGTGGTTTTGGTATACACTCGAGTACTGACTGTGGCGAGGCACTGCGAAGCTCCGCCTTTGCAGAAAAAAAAGCTTTTTTTTTTGCTCACTCATTTTTTTCCTGTTAACGTTGACCGCCTTCTCATTTTTCTTTACTGTTGTAGCAAGAAAGGTGTGTGGTGTCAATCTTCATCTTTTCTATTTGTCAGTGCTGGAGCACTCTGCTTGACATTTTTACCGCACACAATCTCACCCGATTCAGAATGAGGTTCACTGAGGCATACTCGCTGATCGGCTCTGCTTCATTTTGTTTTCCCTCCTCGTTCTTGTCTGAGCAGAACGGGGTCTACATGAAGAGAAGGGTGACACACACACACACACACACACAGACAGACAAAACACACTTGAAGCACGAAAGTGGATTCAAAACAAAAAACCTCTTCTCTTTTTCAAAATTAAGATTTTAACACCTATTTTTTTCTTATGTTGTTATGCCGGTGCCCTTGTACGCCCAGAGCTGAGGACAAGCGGCCAACTCTTATTTAAAACAGGATATCAAACAAGGTTATCACTCTCATTTTCTTTTCTTCTTTTGCTTATTACTTTCTCTTCTCTTTGTTGTTTGCTCAGTGCTTTCCATTAATCGGCACGGCTATCCCTCGTTGAGCGCCTGTCTTTGGTTTAATTCACCTTGTGTCCCGCGAGTCACAAGCACCCTTTCTATTTTCCCTCTCCCCTTCCCCAAAACTGCCTCTCTCATTATTTTTTTTCTGAACAAAAAAATTCGCATCATATGCCCATTTTGATGCTTTTCCCAGCAGCTACGCTTAGCTGCACCGTAATGTTTTTCTATTCTTTTTCTTGGTCTTTCCACCGTCAGCTGGTAAACAGTCTCGCTCTGATTACTACTACTACCACAAATACTACTATCATGCAATATGTCCGTCCGTATGCGCAAAATTCTCTTGCCTCATTTTTGGTTGTTCTGTTTTTTCGGGTAGCGAAATAGGCTAGGCGTCAGGCTCTGTAAAGTGGGGATCTCCGGTGGAAAGTACCGCAGCTGCCGCCGCAGCAACTTCATTTTTTTCTCATTTTTTATTTTCCTTTTACTCTTCAAAAAAGGCCTTTGAATGCCTTTTTTTTTTCTAAATCGCACGTCGTTTCTGCATGAATATGCCTGTCTATATTCGACTTTGTGAGTCTTTTTTTCTTTTCTTTTAATGGTGTCGATATCTGCGGATGTACTGCGGTGGTGTTGACCTTCACCAATCGCCCGCACAATATCTTTTTTCTTTTGACTATTTCTCGGTTTCATTTGTTTTTTCACTTCTCTCTCTCTCTCTGACTCTCTTCCCCTCTCTCTCTTTCTGTTTGCCATTTCATATGCTGTCTTTGCGCGACCTTTTTTTTTTTTCTCTCTCACTTTTTGTTTATCTTTGTGGTGTTTGGAGTCACGCAGCTGTGTGCCCTGTCTTCCTGCGCCTGCTGCATCTCAAGCGTGGTGGCTAACGTCGCTGTCGGAGAAGCATGCCGCAACCTTTCTTCTTTTTAATGTTCTCCTCCCAAGTATTTTCTACTCCAAGAGGAGGCGTGTAAGACGTGAGAAAAATGCGCCAGTGGAAGGAACTACTGCCTTTTTTTCCTGTGCGCTTTCTCTTTCTCTCTCTCTCTCTCTCTTGCTTTTGAGTATGCTGGAAAAAAAGGATTTGTGAGTATGCGTGGGTACGTTCGGGTATGCATTGATGCTTGTTGTGCGCTCTGCACCGTGTCGTTTGTGATTTCAACTGTTTTTATTGACTCTTTTATACCAGCGTCCGACTGGTAAAGCTTTTTAATTTTCTTCCCCTCTCTGTGTTGCTCACGCAGTGGTGGTGCTGTCTTTTCCTGTATCCACTTGAAAAAAAAATATCAAACAAACAAACAAAAAAAACAATGCGAAGCACTTTCATTCGGTCCCCACTGATTGTGCGCTTGAATGTGATTGATATCTGGTGGTGAGAGTGTCTGTTACTTGTTTCCTCTTTTTTTTTTTGTGTGGGTGTGTTGGTGAGCAGCTAAAAAGCAGTGCGATACGTTTGGTATAAAGCGGGGAGAAAATGTGGTTTATCGGTGAGTGTGTTCGGTGATGTTCCATCACACAAAGACATAGTGTTGCCCAGTGCGCACACCGTCATGCGCTGCACTCATGATTGTAGGTTCAGTGACGATGCCACCACCATCCTCCACTGAATCGAGTCACAAATGTGCTTTACCACCTCGCTGTAGTTAGAATTTTATTATGTGTTTTCCTGTTTTATTTTCTCCTTTCTTTGCTCGTCGAAGAGAGGATACGGTGATAGCCCTTTCTATAAAAATATAAGAATTTTTATGTGGATTTCCTTCTTTTCCGTTGCCTGCGTGCTGCATAACGCCTTTAAACCAAAACCAAGACTTTAAAATATATTTATGATCTCGATAGTAAAGCCCGCAGTAAAAAAAAAAAAAGTGGAGTGGTGACAGGAAGAGAAGACGAAGACGAGGCCCAGGCGACGAAAGATGTAGCAGAGATGAGGAATCAACGTCTCGTGCATGGCGTCTTCCTCTTAAGTCTCTTTCTTTCCCCACTCTTTTGTTCGCGTGTTCTGCTCCTCTGGCTTTTTGTTGCGGAGTCTGCCTGCACGCTGTATAAGAGTATCGCTGTTGTGTTGTGGATGCCATCGTAAGGGAGGGAGTTCCACATCACAGACAGGCAAAAAAAAAAAAGAAAATAGGTGAGTTGACATACAGCTCTTGCACATCTCACAATGTCCGTCCGCAATGAAAACTAGATGGCGCGGCATGCTATTCAAATTCCTCATTCTTCTATCTCTCTCTCCGCTCGCGACCCTCATTATTATCATTGTTTCATTTTGCTGATCATCCCGCACCACATCATCACCCCTTTCCAAACAACCCGACGCCAACATCTTCACAGCCTGCAATCTTATAAAGCCCAAAGAACTAAGAAGAAAAGATAAAGTCACATCTTCCCTCGTGCACACACACATATCACCTTTTCATTTTCTCTTTCATTTCCCCTTTCGTTGTGTCTTCTTCTTCCGCGGCGCCTTCCCGCGTGCAGCAGTGAAACCAAACGCTCTCGCTCTCACAACGTGATTCATCTCTTCACCTTCTACCGGAGCTTCGCACCTCGTCACCATGTCCAACAACATGTATAATTTGATCTCCCCGACGAGCCCGAACACGCCATGCAGCCCTCTCTCCGCCTCGCAGCAGGTGCGTGACTTCAAGCACGTGCTGGACCAGAACGTCGTGCAGCCGATTGAAGCGAACAGCAAGAAGTCCCTCATCGGCTCCCACCTCGGCTCTCGCATGCACGTCTACAACTACTCGCTCCAGCAGAACGACCAGTTCTGGGCCGAGATCGCGAAGCGCGACTTCTACTGGAAGAAGCACTGGGCCGACGACAGCCACGTCAAGACGTACAACTTCGACAAGTCCAAGGGTCCCATCTTCGCCAAGTGGTTCGAGGGCGGCGTGACGAACGTGTGCTACAACGCGCTGGACCGCCACCTGCCGGAGCACAAGGACCGCGTGTGCTTCTACTTTGAGGGCAACGATCCGAGCGTGACGTCGACCATCACGTATGGGCAGATGTACACGCAGGTGGTGGAGATGGCAAACGTGCTCAAGTCTCGCTACGGCGTTGGCAGGGGAGACCGCGTCAGCATTTACCTCCCAATGATCCCTGCGGCGGCGGTGGCGATGTTGGCCTGTGCCCGCATCGGAGCCATCGCTAGCGTCATCTTCGGCGGCTTCTCCGCGCAGGCGATCGTGACGCGCGTGACGGACTGCCAGCCGAAGGTGATCATCACCGCCGATGCCTCCTCGCGCGGTGAGAAGCCGATTCTGCTCAAGGCGATTGTGGATCAGGCACTGAAGGAGTGCAGCGCGTCGGCTGACCTCTCTATTTCCTGCCTTGTGGTGGAAAACATGCAGCGGCAGCACTGCGCCATGACGGAGGGTCGCGACACGTGGCTTGGTGACGCCGTTGCCGCGCTCTCGCCCGAGCAGCACGCCGAGTGCCCGGTGGAGTGGATGGAGGCCGAGGACACCCTCTTTCTCCTCTACACCTCCGGCAGCACTGGCAAGCCCAAGGCGATTGTGCACACCACCGCCGGCTACATGGTGTACGCCTCGACCACCTTTAAGTACAGCTTCGATTACCACATGGACGACGTCTACTTCTGCACCGCCGATGTGGGCTGGATTACGGGTCACAGCTACGTCGTGTACGGCCCGATGATCCACTGCGCGACGTCGGTGCTCTACGAGGGCGTGCCGAACTATCCGAACTACTCCCGCTGGTGGCAGCTGGTGGAGAAGTACAAGGTGAGCATCTTCTACACCGCGCCGACCGCCATCCGCTCCCTCATGCAGGCGGGCGACGAGTACGTGACGAAGTGCGATCGCAGCTCGCTGCGCATTCTCGGCTCGGTCGGCGAGCCGATCAACGTCGAGGCGTGGAAGTGGTTCCGCGATTTTGCCGGCGAGGGGCACTGCGACGTCGCAGACACGTGGTGGCAGACGGAGACGGGCGGCCACATGATCACCCCGCTGCCAGGCTGCACGCCGATGAAGCCGGGCTGCGCCACGCTGCCTTTCTTCGGCATCGAGCCGGTCATCCTTGACCCCCTGAAGCTGACAGAGAACGAGGGGGCGACGGAGGGCCTGCTGGCGATCCGCACGCCGTGGCCGGGTATGGCGCGCACCATCTACAACGATCAGGAGCGCTACGAGCAGACGTACTTCAACATCAACGGCTTCTACGTGACGGGCGACGGCGCGCGCCGTGACATGGATGGCTACATCTGGATCACCGGTCGCGTCGACGACGTGCTGAACGTCAGCGGCCACCGCATCGGCACGAGCGAGGTCGAGGACGCCGTGAACGTGCACCCGGCGGTGGTGGAGAGCGCGGTGGTGGGCATTCCGCACCCGATCAAGGGCGAGAGCATTTACGTGTTCCTGACCTTCCACGAGGGCACCGTCATCACGCCAGAGCTGCTCGCCGCGGTGAAGGCGACGGTGCGCAAGGTGATTGGCCCGCTCGCCACGCCGGACTACCTGCACCCCACGCAGGAGGGTCTGCCGAAGACTCGCTCTGGCAAGATTGTGCGCCGCGTGCTGCGCAAGATCGCGACGCGCCAGGATGACGACCTGGGCGATGTCTCGACGCTCGCGAACCCGGATGTGGTGCCGGCGCTGAAGCGTTCGCGCGCGGAGTGGGTGGAGAAGAAGAAGTAAGAGACCTTTTTTTTTTCTGGTGAGTACGAAATGTCAAAAAGAGAAAAAAAGTGGAGCGGCAGGCGCATGTGTGTACACAACGGAGTAGCCAGATACACGTGCGCAGACGCTCTCTCTCTTTTTTTGCCGTGTGCCTGTTGTTGTTCCCCAACCTTCCACACACACAAATTAAAAAAAAAATAGCGTTTGGTTTTCCCCTCTGTTTTACGCGTGTACTGCCACAAATGTAGGAGCAGAGGAGTTGATTTGGAAAGAAAAAAAAAAGGAAGTGGGCCGGGAAAGGCTTTTAGGGTAAAGGAGAGTTGTCGTGTTGTAATGGCACGAGGTGAAGAAAAAAGTTGTAAGTGAAGGACGAACAAAAAAAAGTTTATCGTAGCAAGGAAATAGAAAAAAAAAGGATTTATGAGGAGAAAAAGCGAAGAAGAACCTGTAATTACAGAAGTCACACTGCTTGCTCGTAGATTGTGGGAAAGAGAGAGGAGGCTTAAATGCAGCCTCGCCCTTCAGTTTTCTTTTTAATTATTTCTCCCGATTTGGTTCACGAAGGTTGACGTTTTTTTGTGTGCTTTATTAATTCGAGGCCTCGCTCTGTGCACCGCACAGTGTCTGTTGAGCTCAGATTACCTTTCTTTTGCTGTTTCACCTTTCCCGAAAAAAAGATCTTATGTGCTGCTCCTTTTCTGTTGTGTTTTGGTTGTCGCTGTCACTGTCTCATGCCGTTGTCATCATCATCATCTTCCTTTTTTTTTTCTCTTTTCCCCGTTTTCTGTTTTGCTTTGTGTTTTCCGGACTAAAGAGTTGTACGTCATGTCTTCCCCTTCACCTTTTCCAGATACTATTTGGGGTTTTCCTTTTTCTTTTTTTTTCTTTTTTTTTTTTTGGGGTGTGTCCTCTGAGAGGCCTGTACATTAGGACTTCTACGTGGCTGCCCAAATATATATATATATCTCGAAGAAAATTTTTATCTTTTTTTTTTCTTTTGATGAAGTGCCTTACTCTCTTAAGAACTCTCTTTTGCACTGCTTTTTTCTTTTTCTACATCAAAGTTTCGTTTTCTTCTTCTCCAATGACGAGTGATAAATAATAGAAAAAAAAAGGACAAAAGAAGCCAAAAAAAAAATACGGTGTACTCGACCATATTCGCAAAAAAAAAAAAATGGGCATTCTGTTTATTTGTTTCCGTCAATACCTACCTATTGTAGCGCAGAGACACCATACAATATATTTCACACACACGCACACAAAGTATCCGCAGTCTGAGATGCCGCGCACTTTTTTTTTTGCATTTACCCGGTTGTTTCCTCACCAGCATCTTCTTCTTGCCAGTAATGAGATAGCCTGTTGTGTTTTTCTCTCTTGTATGTATTGTGAGCGAAAAAAGTGAGAATAAACACAACGCTATTCTTTTCTGCGATGCTGGTTGTGATCGGAAATGAACAAAAAAAAAGCGCGGCGGTCTCAGTGCGAGCTGTGTTATCGACACTTTTTTTTTTTTACGTATTTTTCTCTTTTTTTTGTGTTTTGAAGCTTGCTTGTTCATCTCCCTTCATTTTGGCCACGAGTCACTGTGAGAGCATGATTACAAGTGTTCCCCTCCCTCCAATCACTTTCAAGTCCGTCTACTTTTTTTTTTTGCGTTGGTTTTTTTTTTCGTTTTTTTTTCTTTTTTCTCAGTGTAACGATATTCGCATGACATGACACCGTGCAGCGCACACCCGCATACACCAACAACCGGAGAAACAAAACAAAGGGGAATGAGTGAGAGAGAGGAAAGAGGGTAAAAAGTTAACCATGGAAAAAAAAAAGAAGAATTGATTGTGCTCTTCATCACCACGTTTGTCTGCGTCATCATCGGTGGGCTTCTCGTAAAGTATTCTTCTTTTACAACTCTTTTTTTTGTATTCTGTGTTTTCTTTTTTTTCTGTTTCTATTCCTTTTTCTTCTGTGTAAAGAGAAGCCGAGTCTACCATCGCTCCGACACGACTCTTTATCGGGCCTCTTCCCACTTCCCCCTTTCTTCTTCTCTCTGTATCGCACACGTACATACGCACACACACACACACACACACACACACACACACACCGAAAACACACATGAACACACACACGCGAACAAAACAAAAAACACATGCATGCTGATCGTTTTTTCTTTTTTTTATTTGCTCGCAACTTTTTCGTGCTTAAGCGGTGTCTGCCACCGCTATCGCTCCTTCGTTATTTATCTATTGCTTCCCAATGGAAAAGGAGGAAGAGTGCTTATGCATGTTTGTGCATGTGTTTGTGTGTGTGTACGGCCCTTTCTCCCTCACTGATATTTATTTTTTTCCTCTTGGTTTTTCTGGCTCTACTACTTTTTTTTTTTTTTCGTGTGTGTGTCTGCGGGATTGTTTTTTTTTTCTCCATCCTTTCTCTCGGTCTAACCCCGCCGCAGTTCGTGTGCGTGTTCTCGGCGTGACCGCCTCTCTCCCTTCCGTTTTTTTTTCTTGAGTGTTTCTCCTCATCTCCATCTGCCACCCGGATTTTTTTGCCGTTGTCGTGCTTATCATTGCCTGATATGTTCTTTTGCCTTACGCTGGTCAGCGGGGAATGCACATCGCCGCTTCTCCCAACTCGCCTGAGAGGAGAAAGAGTCGCCGTATGGATTTTCATTATACTTCTTGGTTTGCGTGTGTGTGTGTGCTGGTGTTGCCGTTGTGCGCTCTTCAAACTCATTTCACTTCTCTTCTCAGGTATGTCGCAGTGCTGTCTCAACGTACATTTCTCTCTCACTCTCAATCTGCGATTTTCTCCTTTGGCCCAATTTTTATTTCTTTCTAGTATTAGAAGAAAACACCTACAGGTATTGAGAGTTTTTTGTGTGGGTGTGTAAGTGCCACAGTATAGTGACGAGGAGAAAACCGGAGAAAAAAAAACGAAGAGGGATGAAAAGGAACAGAAAGAAAGAAAGAAAAAAAAGAATCGTTTAACAAGTTGCCTGACATGTACTCCAGTCACGCTCTTTTGTTTCGATCCAAGTTTTTTTTTTAAGTTCGTTCTTCAGTGACGTTTTCCTTTCCTCATCAACAATCGGCGCATTGTGCAGGCAGACTGCCTTCATCTTTATCACCCACGTGCATTTTCCTTTCGTCTTTTTTCTCCACTTTGTAAGGGGGAAAAAAACAAGGAAGGCAAACAGCTCTAATTGATTGCCTCCAGCGAGAAGGACGAGAGGAACACAGAGTGAGAGAGCGATGAAGTCGCGCAAACACACGCACTCACTGAGGGAGGCGAGTTGTCATTGGCTTACTTTTTCATTCTTTCCCTTTCGAGTTAGCTGGGTGAGCGAAGTATTCCCCCGACCTTTTAATATTTTCCAGTGTTTGTTTTGCTTCTTTTTCCATACTTAGTCTCGCTGAGCGAGGGAGAGAGGATATTGAAACGCACAGAAAGAGGAGGAAGAACGCGGAAAAAGGATAAGCTTTTAGCACCTCCGCTGCTTCTCAATGCTCCACGAGAGCCGGCAGGGCAGTTGGCAGAGTTGACTTTCTGATACGTGTTTATATGTTTCTTTTTGTGTCTGTGTCAAGTGCTTCCCGTAATGCTACCTAGTGAAGAACAAACAAATCACAAAAAAAAAAAGTAATGGAAATAGTGAGAGTGATGAAAGGCTCAAACTAAAATATAAGTGAAAGGTGGTGCAGCTGCTGCGGCTCGAGGGCAAGACGCCACTTACTATGAATTACGGCAGAGAAGATGTCTGTGTGCGTTTGTGTGTGCTCGCAGGGAAGGAGTGCATCTGTGGCTGAAGAAGTTTCAGAATGCTTTATCGCAGCCATGCTAGCGCGTTCTTGACCAGCACCTTCTCATCACTCACGTGTTGTGTGGCCGCACGATGCGGTCTCTCTCACTTTTTTTTTTGTTTCTCGATGGAACGCACGTTGTCATGCTGAAATGTGCCTTGGTCAGCCGCACTAGGTGAGGTATGCCAAGACTGTGATTATGAGAGCCTTGCTGCCGCTGCCCTTTTCACTAACTTGTATCTCTTTCACTCAATCTACTTTTCTCTCCTTCCTCTTTTCATTTTTTCCTTGCTAATGCTCAACTTTCGGCGCTTACTCGCTTCACCCCACACACACGCAGATTTAGGCAGAGGTGCTTTACTTTCTTCCTCCTTTAAACCCTTCACCTCTCGCACTGAAAGACTCTCATATTGTCCTCCACGCGCTCCCGATTATTACTCGGAGCATTCGATACAACACCCAATACAGAAACAAAAAAAAACATTTAGCGCTCGTCACCATGGGCATCGACACGTGGAAGGACTTTCCCAAAATTCTCACGGAGTACCCGAAGCACGGCGTACCGCTGCCCTGCTCCGATCAGCACCCCCGCCTGCAGTGTCCAGAAACGCGATGGGCTCGTGATTTTTGCCTGGCGCAGGGCGGCAGCTGTGAGTACAAGATTGAAGCGCACTTCGATTGCCTCGAGCAGCACTACCCGAAGGAGAAGGTGGACACCCTGCGCAAGAACTTCAAGCCGAGCACGCTGGACTACCCGACCTCGGACACCTACATCCGGTACCGCCACTACTACATCGGTGCGCCGTGGGTGGCAAAGAACAACTGGGATGGCACGCGTTAACGGTCCCAGTGCGTGGTAAGTGGGGGATAAAAACCAAAAAAAGGACAGCGTCTGTTGCAGTGTGTGTGTATGCGTTGATGTCACAGACGTGATTCAACTCTTGTTTGGTTCATTTATTTGGTGGGAAAGTGTGGAGTTGCTGCGCTCGTTTTTATTGCTTTTTTTTTCTTCTATTGTTAGGAGAAGGACGGTGCTTCTTCGATTTGTACATTCTGCGGTTTTTTTTTTTTGCTTGTAGTAGCGTAGAATTCTTTTTTTTCAGTGTAGAAGAGAGATAGGAGTGGACGTGAGGGTTCAGGAGTCCAGGTGCGGAAAGCAGCGCGGCTTAAGAAAAGTGTATTCTTCCTACTTCTGCTCTCTGAGTCGCTGAAGATTTGTGCTAGGTTAATCCTTACCACTACCAACAACACGAACTTAAAAGTGCAACGACTGAGAGTGCAGACGCCGATGAGAGAGAGAGAAAGGGGGAGGTGAGAATAGATGCCGCTATTCCCTCTTTCTCTTTTTCTTTTTTTTTTCGACCGCATCGATTTCTAGACTCTCGACGGCGGTTATCTAGCTTAGCGACAGGAACACAAGCGATGCGGGCGTGTTCAGCATACCACTATACGAAAACAACAAAAAAAGACGATTCATGCGTGTCGATTGCGCAGAGTTCAAAGCGCGGGTCTTGTGGAGCTCTGGAGGCGGCTGTTAGTCGGAGCTTTCGGTGGCAAATGGCGTTTGGAAAAATCTCCAGCGAACCGTTACAGCTAAGACACTTCAATTTTTTTTTTGACGAACGAAAAGAGTGCACAATTTTTTCTAGAATTCTTCGTCTTTCGTCTTCCCAGGACCGATGGCGATGGTCTCCCCTACTTCAAATTCGCACAATGGCTCGCTTGGCTTTCATGGCCGTGTGTTGGGACGTGCTGATTGAGGTGGCATGGACAGCAAAGGACATGCAAACTGTGCCGCAATGACTGCTTTTTGCTACTTTTTAACTCTTAACTCTTCCTTTTCTTGTCACCAATGCCCGTACATACACATACGTACACACACTTACGTAAACGCCATTGCAGTGGACGATCATCAGTGCCATCATATCCTTCTATCTCATTTCTTACGCTCTTTTCTCTTTTCTCCTCAGTGAAGTTCTCATAAACCAAAAATTATCTATTTATTTATTTCTTCTCTTCTTTTTCGCTACCATGTTTCGTGCGAACCTGACCCACCTGCAGGCCGCGAGCCGCGTGTTCATCGTTGGCGGCCACATCACCCCTTTCATCGGCAAGGGCAGCAAGCTCTTCATCGACAAGAAGCACCCCGACTTCGGCAAGAAGCAGAACCCGACGCTGGAGCAGATTCTGGCCACCACCGTCGAGAAGACGCTGGAGAGCACCGGCGTCCTCGGCAAGGAGGAGGCGCTGGACCAGATCGTCGTTGGCAACTTCCTCGGCGAGCTCTTCTCCAGCCAGGGCCACCTCGGCGCTGCTGCCATCGGCAGCCTTACCTACGGCCACCCGGACAAGAAGAACCCGCTGCTCTTCAAGCCCGCCCTGCGCGTCGAAGGCGCGTGTGCGTCGGGCGGCCTTGCGATCATGTCCGCCGCGAACGCGCTGAAGGCTGGCACGGCTGATGTCGCGCTCGCCGTCGGCGTGGAGGTGCAGACGACAGCCTCTGCGCGTGTCGGCGGTGACTATCTCGCCCGTGCTGCCGACTACCAGCGTCAGCGTGGGATTGACGACTTCACCTTCCCCTGCCTCTTCGCGAAGCGCATGAAGTACATCACGGAGCACAACCACTTCACGCCGGAGGATACGGCGCTGGTCGCGGAGAAGGCCTACGCCAACGGCAACAAGAACCCCTTGGCCCACATGCACACCCGCAAGTTCAAGGCGGCGCAGTGCACCGGCGAGGACCCGTCGAACATCCGCTTCCTCGGCAACGAGACCTACAAGGATTACCTCCGCATGATCGACTGCTCCCAGGTCAGCGATGGCGGTGCTGGCGTGGTGCTCGCGAACGAGGAGGGTCTGAAGAAGCTGGGCCTGAGCGTGACGGACAGCCGCCTCGTCGAGATGAAGTCCCTCGCCTGCTCCGCCAGTAACCTGTACGTCGACCCCGTTGACGCGTGCTGCATGTCCACGTCGCGCGATGCGGCGCAGAAGGCGCTGGCGGCTGCCAAGGTGAAGCCGTCGGAGCTCGAGGTGGCCGAGGTGCACGACTGCTTCACGATTGCGGAAATGCTCATGTACGAGGCTCTCGGCCTCGCGGAGTACGGCCACGCCAAGGACCTCATCCGCAGCGGAGCCACCCGCCTCGACGGCCGCATCCCTGTCAACACTGGCGGCGGTCTGCTCTCGTTCGGCCACCCGGTCGGTGCGACGGGCGTGAAGCAGGTGATGGAGGTGTACCGCCAGATGAAGGGCCAGTGCGGCGACTACCAGATGAAGAAGATTCCCGCCCTCGGCGCGACGGTGAACATGGGCGGTGACGACAAGACGGTGGTGTCGACGGTGCTGGCGAACATCTAATGAAAAACAAAAAAAAAACGTACATGTGCGCCTGAGCACATTTGGCGAAGAAAAAGAGAGTAAGAAAGAGAGAGAACGCATTTATTGGGAAAAGAAATAATCAGAGTGAACGTAGGAGAGGGATTGAGGGACAAGAAAACGTTGAGGGAAAGGAAGTGGGTCGAAGGGGAAGAAAAAAAGAAATAGGATTGCTCAGGCAGCCCTGCAGCACATATTCTTCTTCTTCTCTTCGTCGATTGTGTTTCCGCTCCGGAGCGCCATGCTACGCTTCTTTTTTCTTTCATTTTCTTGAAATCTGAGGCGAGTATGTGACTACGCTTTCCTGTGGTGCATTTTCACTTCCCGTCGCGTGGTCAACAACAGCAGCGAATTCCAAAAAAAAAAGGCACACATTTTTTCGTTTCACTTTTCATCTGATAAGTCTTCCTCCTACCCTAAGAAAAAAGAAAGACGGAGAGTTGGTGCGATCGGCGCCGTCCCTCTCGTAGTCTTCTTTGTTTTATTTTATTTTTCTGTTTTCCCTGGACTTCTTCATCTCTACGATGGGTTTGGGTTCTTTTTCCGTACTTTTGCTCTTGCGCATTTCGTTCTTGGCTCTCTGCTTGCTGCGTCACTCCCCTTTCTTTAAGCCCCTGAAGAAGCTCCTTTTTTTTTTAATGTTAGCGAAGGGGTTGGTGCTGCAAGAAAAGGGCGTGTCTTCCTCATGTCCTGCTCTGTTGGAGGGGAAACGCACACAAGGAAAAAAAGTCATTTCTCCTCGCCGCCATGTCCTGCAAAGTTTTTCTATTTTTCCCCTCTTTTTTTTCTTAATGCCTCTGCAGTGACAAGGAGTTTATCGTAAACGACAGAGGCGTAGGAGTAGAGGTGTACATGGATGGAACAAGAAAGGAAAGAAGAATGAGGGGAGGAGGCCACAAAGAACGCAACGCGAAAGCGCTTAAAACGCCAAAAAGAAAAAAAAACATAATGGTAGCGGAGAACTTAAATGCACAAACAGTGGAATAGATGGACGCCAAGAGATCGCTTGTGCTGTTTGACAGGAGACAAATTCATCATCTGTTGGCCCGCTTCGCATTGGTGTGCGAGTAGTAGAACGGTATTTATTGTTTTATTATTATTATTATTTAGAAGATACGCGGATGTGTTTTTTGTGTCCATGAGTGTAGCGGCCTATCGAGCCGTTTCTTCTGTTCACCTGCCGTTACACACACGCACTCTCGACTGCTCCGCAGCTTTGCAATCACTGCACTCTCACACAACTACGTCCACTCTCTCTCTCTCTCCTATTTCTCTCTCTCGCCTTTTCGCACTCTTGCTCTTTAAGAATCTAATACAAGACGCGAATTAGCGAGCTGCATCATCCACTTCCTCCCTTCAACACGCGTCAGCATACAGTATTAGTAAGAACAACAAGGAAGAAGAGAGCCACATAGAAACCATTTCTTTCCAAGAAGCAAAGAAGAAACGCTTCGGTATAAATTAAGTGAGATATTAGAGGGATACGTGCTGAGGCAGCAACAACCCGCATAGACACCACGCCCACTGGAAAAAAGGGAAACCAACAAAGACAAGGACTCACACACACATACACTTATACACGCCACCATGCAGCGTCGCACCACAGCTCTGCTCCTCCGCAAGGTGGAGGTGCGGTTGGCCCCGAAGCGGCCGATGGAGGCGATGGGAACAGCCGCCGCTGCTACGGCTGCTGCGACGAACGCTGGTGCGACTTCGATGCCGCCGCGTCAGGCACCCGCAGCCTCTCACCCGGCTGCGGGTACGGCAGCGCCGCATGCTCCCGCGCGTCCTGCCTCGCTCGTCACTCCCCCAGCTGCTGCGGCCGCTCCAAGCAGTGCTGGGCAGACCGGCGGCCTTCGCAAGAAGAAGATTATCCGCCGCATTGTGAAGCGCAAGAAGTCAAGCGCGCCGTCTGCATCGTTCGGTGGTGCCGCAGCGACGTCAGCACCGACAGCAGCAGCCGTAGCAGCAGCCGCGCAGGAAGCTGAGGTGGAGCACGAGGACCACGAGGCTGCGCAGGAGCGCGAGTCGCAGCATCATCAGCGGCACGAAGAGGCTGACGCTGCTCCTGCGGCGGCGGAGGAGGACGGCGACGGCTACGCTGCAGGCGCTGAAGCTGCAGAGGCGGAGGAGACACCCGCTGCGTCGCCCGCGTCGGCTGAGAGCGACGCGAGGGAGTCCACCGCACGCCGGTATGCCGAGGACATGAAGGACCTGCACGACGTGACGGACGAGTCTGCCGGGACAACCACGTCGTCCCGCAAGACAGCCATGGTGAAGGGGTACCGCATCGACGAGGTGACGAACCTCTGCAGCCCGTCCGACGCCATCTTTGCGCGCCGGCTGCCCTCCGGCGGGTGCCAGTTCTTTGCCTGGCCCGGCACGCCGCTGGCAGTGGCAAGCAAGGCTATCATGTCGATGCCCGATACGATCCGCACCGTGCACGCTGTGTTTGGCCGGCCCAACACACCGATGGATATCGTGATGGATATCGACTGCCAGGTGCCGCAGGAGTACTGGACCATGACGAAGATCCGCCCCTTCCAAATGAAGCTGCTGGACGGCATTCTCTCCGTGCTGAAGGAGGAAATTGAGAAGATTGGCGAGTCGATCGAGACGCAAGTGGTGCTGCAGTCGCCTAACCTGAAGAAGGCATCTTTCCACGTTCACACGAAGCTGAAGGACGCCGCCTTTGCCGATTTCAACTCGTTGCACGGCTTCCTCTGCCGCTTCCAGGAGCGGATGCCGCAGGTGGATATGCAAATCTACCGTCCGCATGGTATGCTGCGCATGTTTGCTTGCATGAAGGAGAACCACACGAGCGCCATCGTTGTGTTTGACGATCCAAAGTGGAACATCGGCTTCCCTGGTGGCAAGGTCAGCGACGCAGAGGCGGCGTTGCACTCGGTGTGCGTGCGCGACCCGGCGACCTTCACCCGCACGCTCACCTTCGCCTCTCCGCGCGCTTACCAGGGCGGTGCCTTCTCGAAGGCGGACGAGGGAGCGGAGGGCGGGGAGAAGCGGTTGCCCCCGCAGACCCGCCTGCCGCTCACCGAGCGCGAAGCCATCGCCAACGCGTCGCGCTGGCTGCGCATGGCGAACGAGGTCGAGGTTGGGGAGTGGCGCACGTGGATCGGCCTGGGCCTCTGCGCCTACCGCATCGCGTATCACTTCCGCAACGCCAAGGGGCTGCCCCGCCCGGCGATGGAGGAGATGCTGGACGCTTGGACGGAGGCGAGCCGTAAGTGTCCCTTGAAGTACCACCAGGGCGAGTGCGAGACCCGCTGGGCTGCCTTCTCGCCAGAGAAGATGGGCGACCGGTCGGACTGGTGGGGCGCCTACAAGCGCTTGAGCCGCATTGAAGCTGCCGCGATGGAGACGGCGCAGAGGGACGCCGAGGAGATGGCGGAGCGCTCGAAGCGTTATGCACGTCGCCCTCCCCCGCCGGAGGCACCTGCTGCTGCTGCTGCACCGGCTGCGTCTGCATCGGCCCCTGCGCCACCGCAGGCGGAGGAAGAATCTGCTGCTGCTCCTGCTCCTGCTGCCCCCGCGTCCAGGGGTGGCGAGAATCTTGTGTCTGCCTCGCGTAAGCTGAAGCTGAAGAAGCGCAAGCTGCGCAGCGCACATTAGTGGTAAAGACGAACGTACTTTCCCTCCACCCATCTTTTTTTTCAGGTCTTTTCTTCTTCTCGTCTTTTCTTGAAAAGAATAATTTTTCTATCGGTGTGGGCCTCCTTGCTTCCCCAAGGTGTGGGGTTGACGCGGCAGCGGCACGTTGCTTTGTGCTGCTTCCCCGGTAAGTTGCTCAGTAGTTCGCCACTCCATCACTTCTAGCCAGCTTTTTCATTTTACTGTCTCCGTCGTCGTGAAAAAGAAGTGTATGGCTTATCTTTTTAGTTTTCTTTTTCGTGTCTCAGTGTCTTGGCCTCCTGCTGCCTGTTGCTGATTTTAGCGTTCTAAAAAAAAATAAGAAAATGGGAAGACTCACACGCTTTTTATTACTTTTTTCTGTGTGTGTGTGTGAGCTTGATAGAGCTGATGCGCCACAATGGTGGAAGTCGCGCGCGGCTGCATCGAGTCTCCTGCGGTGTGTGGCTGTATGTCTCGCTGCTGCTCTCCTCTCTTCGCGACGTGCGATGCAACACCGTGGCAGCACTTTTTCTCTGTTGAAAGGAAGAGTAAGGATTTTTTCTTGTTCTAGTTGGGTGTTTGTCAATTGTGATTGTTATATGTCAACGTAGGCATCACGATGAATTTAGTTTATTGTTTACTATTTTTTTTTCCTTTGTATTTTACTTCTCATAGAGTCAAGTAGTCGGAAGTGAGGTGGTAGGCTGGAGCCCCATCTAATAGAGGTGACGGACAAGTGCTGCAGCGCACACGTCTCCGTTTTTGTGTCTCTTCTTTTTCTTTTTTGTTCTCTCAGCTGTGTGTGTACGTGTTTGTTGGTGTTGTTTTTTTTCTGTAAGTGGACGTTTGCGCGGTGTGACGCCTCTGTGAAGCTACAAAACTACATCTAAAGTTCGAAAGAAAAGAAGGAAATATATATTTTTTGACCGGTGCTTCGCCCATTGCCGATCGCGTTAAGCGTCTGGCTTTGTGTGTCTTCCGCGCCGATGCATCTGTGTGGAGTTGAGGGCGGCTGCAACAGTGAGGTGTGGCTGAGAATTGATCGGCTTTTTTTTTTTTTGCGTGGTGATGTACTGAGATTTAGATTGTGAGGTACTCTGCCACTAGTGATTGCGCCTCCGTAGTGTTATGTCTAGTGTAGTGCGTCGCGTACAGTCGCATTCTACAGACTTTACCCAGGATGCATCTGTGTCGAAGAAGATCAGTGTCTTGCTTCTTTGTCCCTCTTTTATCGCTGTCTGGTGTCTCTTAGATGCTGGCTTCCAGGCTCATTGACACCACTGTCAACAATCTTTTTTTTCCCCTTTCGCCTCTGTTTTTTCAACTCTCGTCCCCCGTTGTCTGCGTTCGCGCTGGTTGATGTCTCTCCTCGTCAACCCCTATCCTCGACACACACACAACCACACGCACACACGCACACACGCTGTTCTGGCTGCACCAGGGATCACAAGCTATTGCACCTCAACTAGCCCATTATCTACCGTCACTACTTTATTCTACCTTTTATTGCGCGCGTGCACTCAAATACACAGGCACTCAGCCACACACATACATACACACCTAAGCGCAAGACATACGAGCATTGCCACCGTATTTTTCTCCAATTCCCCTTTTTTTTCTCTCCGGTCTCTCTCTACAGGTTTAGCGCCTACAAGAAAACACACACACACAAAAAAAAGAAAAAATGAGCGAGCACCCGATCCGTGTCGGCTTCCTCGGCGCTGCCAAGATCGCCTGGCAGGCTTGGGCGGCCGTTCACAACTCTGGCATGGTCGTCACCCGCGTCGGCTGCCGCGACCACGCGCGTGGTGAGCAGTTCGTGAAGGACGTCTGCCACCGTCTGAGCATCGACGCCGCGCCAGCGGTCTGCACGTACGAGGAGCTCGTTGCTGCGGACGATGTGGATATCGTGTACATCGCGACGCCGGTCGCTACCCGTGACCAGTGGGCGAAGGCCTGCATCGAGCACAAGAAGCACATCCTGGGCGAGAAGCCACCGGCGAGGGATGCGGAGCAGCTGCGGTCCTGGATCGAAGCCCTCGACGCGCAGAACCTGCTTTACATGGACGGCACGATGATGTCGCACAGCCAGCGTGTGAAGGATGTGTGCGCTGCGGTGAAAAAGCTGGGCGGCCCTGTGAAGCACATCTACGCCACCTACACGTGGGAGGCCACTCCCGAGTTTTTGGCGACGGATATCCGCCTCGACCCCGGCCTCGAGCCGCACGGTGCGCTCGGGGACGTCGGGTGGTACTGCATCCGCTACATCCTTCACATCATGGACTTCGAGATGCCGTCGGAGGTGACGGGCCGCATCTTGAGGGAAGGGGACAAGGGTGGCATCGTTGCCTTCGCTGGCGACTTGAAGTTTGACGTGAACGGCGCGGAAACTATAGCCAGCATCTACTGCGCCTTCGACAGCGCCTACGAGAACGTGCTGTACGTCGCCACGACGGAGGGGACGATCCAGATGGAGGACTTCGCGCACCCGATCACCACTCGTCCCGATGCGCTGTACTACGAGGTGCACAACAGCAGCTACGACGACGTGTGCATCGCGCACACCGCAACCGAGATCGTCACGCACGCGGTGCCCGGGGAGAACGCGAACACGGTGAAGGATGCCCTGTGGCGCGATGCCGGGAGTCTGCTGCACGCGGAGGGGGAGGGGGCGAGTCGGCGGTTGAAGGCGGACCCGGAGCAGGCGCGCTACTGGGCAACGATTGCGTGGAAGACGCAGGCGGCGATGGACAAGATGCTGGAGTCTGCCCGCCAGAGCAGCGCCGCCGCTGCCTAGATGCCAAGAAAAAAAAAGGAACACACAACACCAACAGCCAAAACAAAACAAAATTACTGAAAAGAAAAAGTAGTGAAGATATCGAAAGGAGGCTGTGTAGGCTCGCGCTAAATGCACAACAAAGAGAGCTGTCCCAACTTTCTATTTCGCTTTCACAGCTACTTCTACTACGGCGGTGTCTTTGCGGGAATCTCGTGTCTGTCACTGACTCCCTTTTTCCTACATTTTTCTCTGTGATGAAGTTCCAACATGTCTTTCTTTCTTTCATTCACTACAAAAAAAAAAGCAGTTACACTGCGTTGCCATCCCAAGTTTTTCTTTAATTTCTCTCTCCTTCTGCGCATGTGAGCGTGCCGCACGACCTTTGCCTTACACCCGTCTTTACTTTTTTTTCTGGCTGTCGTACTCTATACATTTTATTTTTGCTCCTTTTTTTTGGTGGACAAGAAGTGACCGCGGGTTTGAGAAGACGGATTCTCCGCAACATGGGGCAGCGAGAGCGAGTGTGCGTGTATGTCTGTGTGTAGGTGTGCAGTACCTCTGCGCCACTCGTGACGACTTTTTTCCCCCTTTTTTCTCTTTCTTTCCCTTATTTTCTTTACTTTGGAGTCACTTTTGCACGCACGGGACGTTGAACAGTTTCCCACTATCAAATTGAAAAAAAAACAGCAACACATATATATAAATATAAACAATACGCGATTCGTGGAAATGCTAGCTGACGCATAATTGATTGCCCGTGTGTGGGTGTGTAGAGCATGGCCGCACCGCAATTGTTTTTCTCTCTCATCATGAATGTTGTGTGCGGGGATAGAGGAGAGTTCGCAGCGTGTCGCTGGCGCTTTAAGCTGGGAGAACAAGAAAGTGGTTGGCGCTTTACGAGCACGTAGCTGCTCAACACACACATACACCCAAAGGGGAGAAAGAAATGACAACGAAATCACGGCGCACAATGCCCGTTGTGTCTGCTTTATCAACATTAGTATTTGAGCGCAATTTTTATTGCTCTAATTTAAACGGTTGCGTTCGAATGCACAATCAATGAAGACTTTCTCCCTCTTTCTTCAACTCTTTAATGCTGCCTGCTGTATCGCCTGTGTACTTCTTCTTTTATCCACTCGCCCGTCGTGCAGCACAACGCACGTCATCTTTGCATCGCTGCTTCTTTCATTTAAAATAGAAGCAACAACTACGCTGTACACCTATACAGAGAGTTCGTCCAACTTTCAATTTCAAAGAGGCTTTTATAGACATCCATACAGCAAAACTAACAAACAAACAAAAAAAATCATAGATATACTAAAAAAAAAAGCGGGAATACTGTGACGAGAATTTTTTTATTTCTTTTTCCTTTCTTCCCTCACTTCACACGTTACCATGAGCTGGGGTGGATTCGGTAGCTACACCGGCAACTCCGCCACCTCGGCGTACGCCAACCGCGGCTCCGCGACGTCGCCGTCCTACGGCCGCGGTGGCTTCGGCAGCGGTCGCGGATACGGCAACTACGGGAACTATGGTGGCTATGGTGGTGGCACTGGTGTCTCCTACGGGGCGTCGTACAAGGCCCCAGCTTCCTACGCAGCTTTTAAGTCCGGTGGCGTTGGGGACGGCTACGGCGGTACGCCTGGCACGGCCCGCGTTGCGGTGATTGGCACGACGCACACCGCCTTCACGAACTGGTGGGCGATACACGCGGCGGGCTTTCGTGTGGGTGTCGTAGTCGGTAGTGATGATCGAACGGCGGCGCAGCGAAAGTTTGCGAGCGAAGAAGAACGGCGTGCTGCCGCGGAGACGGCGCGCGTCTTTGCGAAGCGCTGTGTGGGCTTCTATCACCTTCCTACGGTGTCCGGGGCGGGTGCGTCAAGCAGTGGCGTTGCCCCGACGAGTACTATGAGCAGCAGCGGAGTAGGGGCTGCGGTGCGTCCTGTGGGTACAAGCGGCAGCAGCAGCCCGATCGTGCCGCCCGTGGAAAGTGAGACCGAGAAGAGAGGCGAGGAGGTGGAGGTGCGAGTGCGGGTTGCAGCGGGTGCCTCTGCCGCAGCACCATCACCGACGTCCACCACCGAGACAGTGAACTCGGCAGAAACAGCAAAGGACGTGTCTGCTGATCGCGTCATCACCGCCACGTCATGGAGTGACTTCTTTGCTGCTCATCTCGATGCATCAGCTGGTGGCGCGTCTGGCAGCAGTACTCCTCCACCATTTCCAGCTGGCGGCTACGGCTCGCGTCCGACCACCACCGGCGCTGCTGCTGCCACCACTGCGGCACCAACATCCATCATCGACGACGTGGAGGTGGTCTTTCTGGTCTCCTACTCCAACAGAAACACCGAGAGCACCGATAGTTCTGCCGATACACCAGAGAATAAAGCCACGGATGCAGAAGCGGGTGTGCGTGACGCCTTGCTCTGGCTTATCAGCAAGGGCAAACACGTCGTGGTGGATTGTGCGCTTTCAGCCGCCACCATCGCGGCGTGTGCGTCGGCGGCCGCGGCGGTCGTGCGCGGCAAGTCGGAGCTGCAGCGTATGTTTCTCTACCGCGGCGGTGGCGTGCGGTGTGGGTGGTCACCGAGTGCGATGACGCAGCTCCGAAGTGCGTTGGCGGTGCGACGTGGGACAGGGCAGGCAAGCGCTGGCACGCTCACAGAGAAGGAGGCCGCAGCTGCCACTGCCGGTGCCATAACGACAACGAAATCGACGCCACAGCAGCAGCAGCAGCAGCCCGTGGTGACTCCTGCGAAGCCAAAGGCTGCAGAGGCCGACACCGGCTTCTCTGTCTTCGATTTTATGGACAGCGACGTGAACCCCTTTGGTGGTACGACGGCTGAAGCAGAGGCGGAGAGCAGCACCGCGAAGAAGGGGAGCGGCAGCGCTGGTGCAGGCGGTACCGCGGCAACACCGGCAGACGGCCAGCAGAAGGACAGCGCTGCTGCTGCTGGTGGTGCTGCTGCTGACGTAGCAGGCACGGCTGCGACTCTGCCTTCTCCTCCGCTTGCTCCTGCTCTCGCCACATCGATCGCGGTGGATGCTGAGGCGGGGGTTGCCGGAGCCCTCCAACTGCTTCGCATCACCGTGCGGGGTCGCAGCAACGGTGTCGACAACGCTTCTGCTGTTGTTGGCTCCACTGTGTTCTCTGCGCTTGGGGTGATGGCCACGCTGGGGTGGGACGCGGTTGCCTGGGCCCTTCATCTGCTGGACTGGACCTGTCCGGATATGGTGGAGGGACGCGTGGTGCGTCGCAGCAGCAGTGCCACCGCGCAGCTGCCACTCTGTGTGGAGGCAACGCTTTACTACGGCATCGACGGCAGCGTCGTGCACGCACCAGACCCCAGCACCGGCGCGTCAGGCGAGGAGCAGACGCGGCAGCAGGCACGGCCGCAGTACCTGCGTGTGTGCTTCCACATCTCTGCCAGCGAAGACGAGAGCGGTGCGGCGTCACTGCAACAGAGCGTGCGAGCAATGGGCACGAAGGCGGTCGTCTCCATCGCCCACCCGCTGCTGCCGGCAAAATCAACATCCGCGGTGAAGGCCAGCGCGCCGTCCGCGACGTCCAGCCCTCCACCCACATCTGCTAGCGCCACGTCGCCGTTCAAAGTCACCACAACACGGAGCGTGAGCAGCGCCGGACTTGAAAGTGCTGGCGGTGGCGCGTTCTCTGTGACAGCGACCGACACCGCTGCAACAACTGTGTCATCTTTGCCGTCTACGCCAAGTGTTGCGTACCGTTACACAGTGGCGACGCAAGACGCCCCACGCGGCTCCTCAGTGCGTATGCGCAGGGAGGAAGTGGTAACTGTGCCTTGTGCCGATGGAGACCCATGCGCCGAGGCACGGCTCTGGCAGCACGTGCACTCCCAGCTGCGCGTGACGACTTCAACCTCGGCAACGCCAACGACGACGAGCGCAACAGGTGGCGCGGGTGGTGGCTACCAGCCGTATGGTTCTCGCTACGCGACACGGAGCCGTTACGGGGCTGGAAGTGCTTACGCGAGAGGACGGGGAACTGCGAACCAAAGCTATGGCGGCGTTGGTGGTGGCTATGGAACCTCCGCAGCTGCTGCGACGACGCATACGGTGGTGAAGGCGGAGTTGACGGCGCAGGAGGCGGCTGCGGCGGACGTGCAGCATGCGTGGTTGGTGCAGTTGGTAGTGGAGCAGATTATGGCGTCTGCCACCGCGATGGATAGTGTGCGAGGTTGTTGAGAAGAGGAGGGGCAAAATACTTGCGTCTTTCGATGACATCAAAAAAGAAGAAAAGATCAAAAGAAATTGTTTTTTTCGGGGCACGCTTTCAGAACATGTGTTTCGAGTCTGGATGTCCACTGCATTTAAAAGCACCGCGAAACGACGAATACATCAGCCTTTATTCTCACTATTTGCGTTACCTCTTTCAATAACTCATCAAGGAGAGTGGCGCAAGGGCTGCTTGTGTGTGTGTGTCTATGTGCAAGTTAAACTTTGTTTGCGCGCTTTTTGATGCTTCACGTACGTAGTTGTACCACCTTCTGCCTCTCTTGACTCTCCGTTCATGCCATCGCACAACGGCCTCTTACACACCACATACACACACACGCACAAAGTAGCGCCAACGTAGTCTAAAGAATGGCGGAGGTGCAGGCGTTGCACAGCGCATGGGACGTCGACCGGCACATCGTACTCGACTCCGCCGAGAAGTTGGTGCTCGTCCGCTTCAGCAGCTTCACATCCGCCGCTCAGGAGGCCGCGAGTCACGCACAACCTTCGCGTGGGCGTGCCGGGCAGGACGAGGCACGTGCAGGCCGCAAGCGTGGCCGTGGTGACGACACCAGCGACGTCGCAGCTGTGTTGCTGAACGGCGCGGATGAGCACTACCTGCGCACACGCCAGATGGACGCTCTGCTGCAGGAGATGGCGCCAAAGATTCGCAAGTACTGCACGATCTTTTTAGTTGACACGAGTGAGGTGACGGCGTTTAATGAGATGTACGAACTCGGCCACGACCGCGACCCCTTTGCGATTCTCTTCTTTTACCGCAACCGCCACATTCGCGTTGACGTCGGGACCGGCAACAACAACAAGGTGAACTTCTTCGCGTTTGAAGACATGTACGATTTCCTGCCGATTGTGGATGCCGCGTATAAAGCGGGCAAGCAGGGAAGGAACATCACGAGCTGTGATAAGAAGTTCAGCACCGTGGCGCTGCGTCGCTGAAGGAGAAGGAGAGTTGCGCACACTGAGTTGATGCCTTTTCATTGTTGGTTGTTGGTGTTGTTGCTGCTTGGAAAGCGGATGTAAAGAAGAGAATTTTTCCTAGTGTGTGTGCGCGTTGGTTTTGCTGCTTGCGTCGCGCTTTGAGTCACGACGTTTCCCCCGTTGCTCTGAATCCTGCGTGTAAATGCTTGCCTCAACGCACTAGCCGCGCGTTCGTTTTGTCCCACCGGCGTCGACGTGCGGCACTTTGTTTCACAGAAGTGGCTGCGCTCATCATGAAAAACAAAAAAGAGAGAAAAATAAAGCAAGACGCTTTTATGAAGCATCTCAGTGAGAAGAAATGAATATGTTGCTACGCTCTCTTTCAACATCCCAAATAGTGTTAAAGGACGACGCTGAACTGCGCTGCTTTGCGGCAAATTCAGAAAAAAAAAACAAGACGATTAAAAGAAACATATTGATTCCATGCCACTCTTCTCACACTCTTTTCGCCTCGCATTCTCCATTCTGCAACTGCAAAAAAAAAAATACGAACAACGACTGCACCATCCTCGTATCTCTCACACACACACACGCATGCAGGAAAACCAAAGATAAAAAAAGGTAGCGAAAGCATCTTTTTTTCTCTTTTCTCTTCTTTCTCCTGTGCTCAGCGCTCGCTTTACGCAGCTTGATTCCTTTTTTACTTTCCCCCGTTTCTTTCTTTTCCATTGCCTGTTCGAAACGCAGAATAACCAAAAAAAAAAAGCTCAACTGTGCACCTCATATCGTCTATCTGTGTGTGTGCGTGTGCGCTTTTCCTTTTTCTTTCTGCAACAGATCACTTCGACAATCTACATTATTATTTTTTCTTTCTTTTGTCGTCGTCAAAAAAGTAGAACATAAACGGTGTTTGTGGCTCTTATACCCCAATCGTTGCCTTTTTTTTTTCTTTCCTTTCTTCTCTCGCACATTGATACCTCGCACCCTATACAGAACTGATTTCATCTGTGCTGCGGCTTCCAAACAGCAGACTCCCAGCAATTAAAAAGAAAAAAAATTACCAAGAGCTCTCTCTCTCTTTCTCACTCTCTCTTTTCATTTCATCGACATGGCGCGTTCCATCTTTGCGATGCGGCGCCGCACCTTCCTGTGTGTGACGCTGTTCGTCCTCGTCATCGCCGTCGCCCTCGCCTTCGTCTCTGCGCAGGAGGACGCGGCAGCCACCGCGGCTGGACAGGAGGTGGCAGATCAGCAGCAGCAGCAGCAGCAGCAGCAGCACGAGATTGTTGCTGAGCCCGCAGTCGACGCTACAACAGAGGCCGCTGAGGCAGCTCCGCATGGGGAGGAGGCGGAGTCGGCCGCACCGGCTGCCACAGAGAGCGACGACAACAACGAAGAAGCCGAGCGTGCCGCCCAGGCTGCTGCCGAGGAGGCGGAGCGCCAGCAGCAGCAGCAGGCGCAGCAGCAGCAGCAGGAGCAGGAGCAGGAGCAGGAGCAGCAACGTCAGCGCGAGGAGGAGGAGGCGGCGGCACGTGCGGCTGCCGCTGCTGCTGCGGAGGCCGAGGCCCGCGCTGCGGCAGAGGCAGAGGCCCAGCGTCAGCAGCAGGAGGCTGAGGAGGCCGCCCGCCGCGCTGCCGAGGAGGCGGAGCGCATTCGACAGCAGGAGGAGGAGGCGGCGGCGCGCCGTCGCCAGGCCGAAGCCGAGGCCCGTCAGCGTCGCGAGGCGGAGGAGCAGAGGCGCCGCGCGGAGGCCGAGGCCGCCCGTCGCGCCGCGGAGGAGAGGGCGAAGCGCGAGCTCGACTCGGTCGACACGATCCGCAATTCAGCCAAGGAGCTGCCGGAGGGCTGCGCCAGCCTCGTGGAGAAGTACCTCTTCCGCGTGCACGAGGAGCGCAAGGCGACTGCTGCGGCCGTCGGTCACGTCCGTGCGGAGCTGAACGAGGCCCGCGTCAACGCGCCGGACGCGGCGGCGGCGCTGGAGAAGAAGCTGGCCAAGGCGCAGGACGACCTTCACGTGTATGATGTGCAGACGCTGCGCACATACGGTGGCAACCTGCCCAAGACCTGCATTGCGGAGGGCGAGGCCTGGCTTGACCGTCAGTCGGAGGTGGTGTCGGAGAACACCTACGTGCAGGCCTACACGCACTTTTACCGTCTGATGACCGCCCACCTCGTGACGATGTTCCGCACGGCGGAGGGGCTCGTCTACTACTACCAGCACTCCTACACCCCGTCGCTGCAGTACTTCATGAACACCGCCGCCGCGTACCAGGACGAGGCGTGGGCGCTCTACGAGAAGCTGTTCCTGCCGTCCGGCGGCCGCCCGGAGATGCCGCTCGCGGACTTCGCGAAGCAGGTCGCCAAGATGGTGGGCTACGCCTCCGTGCCGATCGGCCTGGGGATTGCGGCTGGTGTGGTGTGCGTTGTCGCGCTGGCGCCCGTCGCTGCTGGTGTGGTGGTCTACGAGTTCGTCTACAAGATCTGGACGGAGCTCTTCTTCTTCTACTACATTTACGGCATGAAGCTTCCGGAGGACCTTGTGAGGGTGGCGTCCACCACCGTGGAGAACGTGAAGGCGAGCCAGTGGAACGTGATCGGCAATCGCGCGGCCGATGCCTTCTTCGACTCCGTCATCGACTCGGACAAGATCTTCTTCAACGGTATCATCGCCATCTTCCTGCTGAGCCACGTGGTGGTGATCGCGGCGGTGCTCATCTTCGTGTGGTGCCGCTGCTGCGTGCCCGGGATGTCGCGCCGCAAGTCGCAGCGCAGCACCTCGCCGAGCACCAGCGCCAAGAGCGGCGGCAAGAAGGCCGCGAAGCCGGCTGCTGCTGCTGCCCCGGCAAAGAAGAAGGCTTCTTCGCCGTCGCCTTCCGCGTCCGCCGAGAAGAAGAAGAACTAGACACACAGCAAGTAAAAAGATGCACGCGATGAAAGGGCCAAAAAAGACAAATGCAAATCAAACAGTGTAAAAAGGATTTCTTATATACGCACGGAGATTCTTTTTATTTTTGGGTTTCAATACAGGTGAGAGCGCGGTGTTTTTAAACAGCCGCGTGCAAAATGCTTATTTCTATTTTTTTTTGGGTGTGTGCGTTTGCAAAGTTATGTGTGTGGTTGTGTTTGTATGGGTAGTATGTAAGGGAGTTTGAGGGACAGGGAGATGGCGTGCCCGTCATCCTGCACCACGATCTCTTTCTTGACAAAGGTAATGGCTTCACTGTCATGTGTCTTGATACACCCACACAAACACATATTCACTCACACGCACTCTGTTTGTCTAAATACCTGTAGAAAAATGTGGTAGAGGCACGTCGGGGAAGTCTGAATCCAGCCAACATTCACATGTTTTATGGCTGTTTTCAGTCCTGTTCGCCCCCACTTCCTAGTGGGATGCGTTATTCCAATATGAATCTCTGTATGCCTTTTTTTTTATACATGTCCTGCACACGCACTTTGTGCTTTACGCGTGTGTGACCTGTTGCGTTGTTGGTCTATTTTATAGTTTTGTTTTGCGTTCCACGTGCTTTTGGCTCCAAGTGGAAATCTTTGTTGGGTGGTTGTCGCTGTGATGCATGTACCTCGGTAGCGAAGAAGTACGAAAAAAAAAATACATATATATTAATTTAAATGACGCATTTTGTGATGGACATATAAAAAAAAACAGATAGATCAAAAAGCAATGCTTAAAAAATTATAAACGAAAAAAGAAATGAAGTGTAGTGACTCAAGTTGTGTGTTGTGTTGTTCTACTTTGCAGCTCTTACGCATCCCTCGGTCAGCACTTCCATTTTTTGTGGCTGTAAAAAAAAAAAATCTACTAGGAAGTTGGCAGAAAGGGTGTGCATGTCGATGCATCGAGAGAAGGGCAGAGTGTGTTAAGACTTAAGATACGGGAAGAAATGCGTCGCAGAATGTTGAAAGCGGACCCGCTTTCTTCTCTCACTTTCATTATTATTATTATCACTGCTCGTTGCCGTCTTGTACTCAACATCTGTGCGGCAAAGCAGATCAGCTTATAGTCTCGAGCAGCGCTGTGTTCAACACGCTCTCATTGCTGCAACTAAACGCACACACAGGCAGCAAGAGAAGTCCATTTATTCATCTTTACTGCATCCTCGTGCCTTCCACACTCCTCTCCCTTTTTTTTTTTCCATTGCCCACTTGTTACCCTCATTTTAGTCTCCCATCGGGACAACAGGTGCTTCACATTTCTTTTTTTTGTTGACACAGCCGGTGAAGTAGAATCGCAATCCAACGAGGAACGTCTATCAATAAGATGGACAGCAACGGCAGCGGGGATCGGGCGGCGCCGCGGCGCCGCATCATCCGTCGCTCCGCCGCGGCACGACAGCAGGCCGACGACGCTGCGGCGGACGAGGCACCAAACAACAACAACAATCACAGCAGCAACAACGGCACGGCGCCACCACCGCGCCCCTCCGCCACCGCCGCTACACGCGCACCACCGCCGCGTATTGCTGGGCCATTCGCCGGTAGTGCTGGTGCTGGCAGTGCAGCTGCAGCACCCGCAGCGGGGCTGTCGCGACAAACAAGCACCGTTCCAGCTGCAGGCACGCCTCGTAGCACACCCAACCCGACACCCGCAAGCCGCAGTCCTGCGCCAGCTGCAGCATCGACAGCTGCTTCTCCGCCCGCTGCCGCTGCCACCGAAAGCGCTTCCCCCGTAACGCTCTCCTCTGCCGCGGCTGCTGCCATGGAGTCTGCAATGGCAAACCGCCGCACGCTCGTCGACCGCACTGTATTCAACGCGATGACCTTCTCCTCTCCTCTCTTCGTCAACAACATCTCGCAGCGTCTCCTGTACCCGACGCTGCAGCGCTACCGCGCTGAGCAGAAGAAGTTGCTGGCCGCTGCCGGACCTGGCGGCGGTGGCGCGGGTGGTGGTGGCGGCGGCGGTGGCGGTGGTGGTGATCGTGGCGTTGGCGGGATGCGGGCGGACAGCGAGGCAGCTCGTCTTCTCGGCAGCGATGGCACCTCGCTCTTCGGCAGCAGCCACATGCCAATGAGCATGCGTGTGCGCAGCGGTGCCGGTGGTGGCGGTGGCGCAGATGGACGTGGTGGGCCAGATGGCAAGGGCGGGGCCGCCACGAACTACCGGAGTCTGGCCGGGCAGCTGTCCTCCACCCTCGAGGAGGCGTCAGAAGATGTGCGCCGCCTGCTGGAGGAGGAGGAGGTGATGCTGCACCGCGAGGAGGTGCGCTGCAAGCGCGTCGAAATCCAAGAGAAACGCCGCCTCGCCACTGTCCGTCTCGGCCTCGAGGGTACGTCGGCACGGCTGCAGATGTACGAAAACCGCGTCAGTAACGCGCAAGCGGCTACAGCGGGCATTGAGCAGCACCTGGCGCAGTCCAACGCGCGCGTGCAGCGTGGCAAGTCGGTATCGCAGCTGCTGCGCTACTTCAAGATGCTCACCACGCTCTCCAGTGGGGAGCTGCGCGTGCTGCTGGAGTCGATCTCGGCGACACGCAAGCTGCAACGCGCCGCCGTCACGGCGCGGTGGGAGTCGGGCCGCGTCTCTGCGTTCCGCCCACGCTTCTACACGACGGTGGTGAACACCGCACCGCCCGGGCAGTCGGCTGCCGCCTCGTCCGCCATGAACCGCAGCTCCGGTGCCAGCAGTACAAAGAACTCAACATCGGCGCGACAGGAGTCCGCCTCGTCGCGGCTGGCGGGGGCGGGTATGGGTCCACTAGAAGAGGTGGCGGCTGCGGGCAGCACAACTCCGGCTGGTCGGCAAAGCCCTGCGCCAGCGGCTGCTGCTGCAACGCCGGCTGCAGGAGGGAAGCCGCGGGTGTTCCGACGCGGCGCACGTCGTGGCACTGCGAGTCGTGAGCCATCGCTCGGTGCACGCCAGCAGTCCCTCGAGCCAGTTGGCGAGGACGACCGCGGCGGTGGCGGCGGGTCCAGTCAGGGCCGTCGCACCGCAGAGGCGACACCCGAGTCAGCTGCCTTGATGGCTGGCGGTAACGGAGAAGACGACGCCAACCTCGAGGAGGAGTCTGAAGAGGACGATGACGATGTCAACGAGGATGAGGGCGTGGTGGATCTCTCGCAGGTGCGGATGCAGCGCGCGGAGGCGGCGGCTGTCGCAGCCGGGCTTGATCGCCTTTTTGCGCTGCGCTACACCACCGAGGCGCAGGTCGAGTGGTGCCAACGCCTGACTCTCCTCGCGGACGAGTTGGGGGATTTGGCCAAGAACGGCAAGAACGTGCGCATCTACATTGATTGGCTGCGCAAGGAGCTCGTCTCGGACCTCTTCCACGTCGTCACGTGCTTTAGCGAGTTTTACAACGTACGCAAGGCGACGGCGGTGCATCAGGCCTACGGCCGCGCGCTGCTGAAGACACTCGGTCGCATCTCCTCGCTGTACAACACCCTCACCCCATCGAACGACGAGCTGCTGACGACCTTCTTCAAGCGCTCCATCAACGAGCTTGGCCTTGCCCTCTTCTCGGAGATGAGTCCCAAGCCACTGCCGAGTCTGCCGCCGCTCTCCCAGGCAAGCGAGATGCGGGCCATGGACTTTTACAAGCAGAACACCGACAAAGAGCTGCAGAAGACGTTCGACTTCTTGCTTGACCGCATCCGGCGCGATGTGATCATCGTCGAGACCATCTTTGGCACCACAAACACAGCACGCCAGCAGCTGCTCTCGCAGGTGACGGACGGCGTCGTAAAGCGCTTTCTTAGCCAGCAAATCAAGCTGGCGAGCGTCGTGGAGGAGAACATGGTGAAGGCGGAGGTCGCGCTGACGCCACGCACGAAGCGGCGCAGCGGTGGGCGGGTGGCGGACGCGATTGCGTACCATCTTACGATGGAGACTCGTCTCTTCTCCTTCTACCAGCAGTACATGCGAGAGTTGAAGAACGTGTTTAGCGCGAACGAGGTTGAATTTCTGAGCCGCTTCGTGGAGGTGATCTTTGCGGGTCGGGCGAGCTACAGCAAGCAGCGCACGGAGCTGGATCTACTGAACCGGTACTTTGTGCTTATTGAGGAAAAATACACCCGCAGCCTGCACCCGATTCCGGAGGAGTTTTTTGATTTGCGAGAGGCGCATATGGCGAAGATGAAGGACGTGATGGACCGCCTGAACGAGGTCGCGACGCGCGTGAAGACGTACGCGCTGCCCTCCGAGGTGGGCAACTACGTGTACGAGCTCATCAAGGCAACACTTCTCTATGTCGGCACGTACATCGACTCGGAGCTGCGCAAGGTGTTGGATTCGCTGCGCAGCGATCGCGACAACTGGCGCGTGAAGCCCAAGTCGGAAGATGCGCTGCTCCGCCCGCCTAAGCCCGAGTCGCAGGAGTGTGCGCTGCGCATGCTGCTCTTCGCCCAGTCGTCTCTCATGAGCCTCAGCGACAGCATCAACGTCATCTGTGTGCCCCTGCTGCAGCAGAACCCACGTCTTGTGCAGGACGTCGAGGATGCCCGTGTGGCTGCGCTTGAAGGTCTCGATGAGCGCGCGGAGCGGGTGCTGAACATGAGCGTGCAGGCCATCCTGTTGCGGTCGCTCTCGATTCTCCAGCACTACCAGCTGAAGAACGACTACCTGCCTAAGGTGGACACCAAAAACGCCGACGCCGACTCCGTCGCCCCGCCCTGCACACGCGCCTGCACGCTGTTCTGCTACTACATCACCCGGCAGTTTGACCTCGCCTCGGAGTTTGTGCGTTTGTCGAATGGGCAGCTGCCGCAGCGGCAGACGGCGTCGCAGATGGCAACGGGCGGTGCGCTCGGGGCCGCCGTGCAGCAACAGCAGCAGCAGCAGAGTCTCGCCGCCCGCACCGCAGCCTCGGAAGCCGTCGGTGCTGCAGCTGCCGGCGGCGGGTGGGCGGGTGGCGCATCTGTGGGAGGCTTCGGCTCTCTTCCTGCTTCCTCCATGTCGGGGGTGAGCGCGGTGCGTGCGCGTGCACGGACGATGAACTTGCAGCAACTTATCTACGGTGACGGCGGTCCGTCGAGCTTCGTGCGCACCTTGGGCGTCTGCCTGTATCGCGGCATCTCAGCGCACCTGAAGAGCTTCGCCGCCAACGACCGCGGTGCGCTCATCTACAAGCAGGATGTGACCGCGTACAAGGAGGCCATGGCGCCGCTGACGAGCACGCCCGGGCTCGGCGGGGCGGTGGTGGAGGTGTTGTTCCAGATGCTGAAGGAGACGAGTAGCCTGCTCATCATGCCGCTGGACCACATCAAGGAGGTGAAGGAGTCGGGCTCGCTGAAGCTCATGTCGGCGGAGGAGAAGCTGCGCTACTTGCGCATTCGACAAGACGTGCGGGCAGCTATGAAGGTTATTTCGCAGTGAGGTGAGCAAGACAGCCGCTCGCTTGGCAGGGTTTTCTGGGTATACGTTCTCTTTTTTTGTTGTTGTTATCGTTGTTGCGGTTGTTTGTGTTTTGGTCTAGTACCGCTGCTTCTCAATTCGTCTGTGTATCAATCGAAGGCGCGTTCGTTGTCTCTCTCTCTCTCTCTTCGCTTTCTCTTTTTCCGTTTGCGCCTTTATGCACATTTTGTTTTTTGCTCTTTCCCGTTTTCCCTCATCCCCAGCTGCACACTGTTCGTGCCAGTCTCTCAAATTCCGCCTCGAGCCGCTGTGTGTCTGTGGTCATCTGTAGGTGGGATGGCTGTACGGTCAACGCCTCCCCGTGCTCTCACGGTGCGTCGTGCCACAACAACAACAGCAAAAAAAAAAATAAAGGAACGAAACAGGTTACGAGGTTGTGTTGACTGTCCACCAAGCTTCCCTTCCTGTAGAGAAATTTTCCAGCTTCCCGTTATCGGTGTTGGGTCTCTTGCTCTTTTATTTTCGGTCGAACTGCACCACCGATGCGCTTGGGCTGTACAGTCCAGTGGAGTCTGCGTCCTCGGACGCGAGGATAACAGAAAAAAAAAAAGAAATAAGGGTATACTTGCTTATGCGTGTGTTTGTCTCTCTCTCTTCCTCCCTTTTCCGTCTGCTTCGGCCACGCTTATCACCTTCCCTCCCTTTTCTCTATCTCTCTCAACTAAATCTCTCTTTGTGTTGCACACCCAACATTCACCATTAACAGGCTATTTCTTAATATTTCTCTACATTAGCTTCTCCTTGTGAGATACGCACTGAAACCGTTCACTTTGGAGCTGTCGCAGCGGTTCGTCTCTCTCATCGAAGGTTTCCTCTCTTGTTCTTCTGATCATCGAGGGCGTCGACACCGCCGCCTCTGCCCTTTATCACTTCTCTCTCTCTTTATTTTTCTCACTCCTCCTCCCTGGTTCATGCTACACAAGTAGCAAAACAGCGCCTACAGCACTTCCTGACGCGGAAAGGGTTTTTTTTTTTGCTCCGGTTTGACACGTCGCACACACACACACACAAACACACCCAAGAATACAAACAAACAATAATAAAAATAAAATCAGCCAAATCCAAAAAAAAAACGTTTTTTTGTTTTGTTTTATTTTGTTTACTCTCTTGTTCATCAGCTGACTCTCCTGAGAAAGGAGTACCGCTGAGGCACGGCGTGCGTCACTCCCTCGTCGTAGGGGTCTCTATCCACCGGGAAGTCGTACCACTCCAACGCTTTCACTCTCTCTCTTCTTGCGTCGTTCTGCTCTCCTTCACCCTAGCAAGACAAGGAGAGGGCTTTCACAGCGCGCAAGACGCAAAATTTACAACTGATCAGAGCCGCGTGTGGTGGAGTTTTTTTTTGGTTTAAAATTTTTTTTTCCTTTTGAACTTCGCCGCTAGCAGATTTGCCAGCTCCATTTCCTGTATTGTCCCCTTTTTTTCTATCCCCGCCTCTCTAGGCCCACCCTTCAATATCTTCTTGAACCCTGTTTTCTTTTCTCTTCCCTTCTTTTCAAGTACTTTAAAACAATTTCTTTCTTCGCTCTCCCTCTTTCGTTGGCAGCACACGTCAGCTTGTGTTTTGTTTTCCTACCCACCGACTGTGCGTAACACCGAAACTGAAAAAAAAGGAAGAACAATTACAACAACAAAAATATTCTAAGTAAATTAAAGCACTATTTAAACGTGCTCTTCCTAATTGCGGTGACTGGGAAGGGCCTATTATTATTTTTAGCTAAGCCGTTTCCGACTCGTTTTCTTTCTGTTTTTCTTTTTCTATCTCGACGGTGTTTTTTTTTTTTCGTTTCTTTCAAGTTTTTAATCTTGCACGGCTCTCTGATAGCACACAAACACTCTCCATCGCGAAGCTGTGCTCCTCTGCTTTATAATACCCTCGGGGAGATTCGCTCGCGAGTGGGTTGCTGTGTGTGCGCGTGTGCGTGTGTGTGTGTGTGTAAAGGTTTGCGGCTCGCTGTTCACCGCCCCTTGACACCGCTGCCCTGTCAAAGGTGCTCACCACCTTCAGTTTCTTCCTTGCTTTAAACCCACTTTTTGCTTTGGCTCTTCACTTTTTCAAAGAGTTGGTAACTGGAAGCATTTCACTGCTTGTTTCTACCCGGTATCAGAGTTGCAATTTTTTTCTTTTCTTTTTGCTCCCCCTACGCAGACCTTGTTTCGGCTTTGAACTTCTATCTTCCTCTTGCATCCAGTGCTTGTCTTTTTCAATTGCTAAAATATTTTTTCCATAATGCCTCACACCAAACCCCAGAGGGTGGCGTCCCTCTCGCTCTGCGGCTTAAGCGACCACACGCCCGACTTCACCGACGACGTTGGCGGCATCACGCGCTCGTCCATCACGCTCGAAAGTCTCCCATTGGACTTGTCGAGCCGCACGCGCAGCACATCGGCAGCTCTCAGCTCGGTCACGACGTCGCTGGTTGCCAAGACCCCGCTGCGTGCGTCCCTGCCGGAGAGGTCGATGCGCGTGCACGTTGGCCGTGCTGCCCTCCCGCGAGGGTCGGCGAAGGAGAATGACGAGAGGGAGGAAACAGAGATGGATGTCTTCGATGCTGCGCTGGCGGTGGATGTGCGCGAGCGGTCGCAGCGCCACACACGGTTCCGCGACCGCTCGCAACGAATTTTGCCGGAAGGGCTGAGCGGTGCCGAAGCAAGGGAGTGCTCTGCCCTTCCTTCGCTACTACTTGCCGTTGACGGCGTTTCCACAAGCGAACTCAGCGGCAGCACAGCTGTCGCCAGTAGGGGCAACATGTCGACACGGCGTGCGGCACAGCAACGTCATCTGGAAGTCCTAATCGACGAGACCCGCGCACTGCACGCGGCACTGGTGAAGCAGCTGAAGGACCTGTGCCGTGAGGAGGCGCAGGAGCAGCGCAGGAGAGGCAGACATCGCGAGTGGGCTAGCAGCGCCACGGCAGGGATCGGCTTCAAAGCAGCGTGAACATTCGCAAAGCTTTTTTTTTCCTCGATGTACAGCTTATCTGAAACCGCGCGCGTGCTGTTGCGCTTTTCTTTCGTATTATCCCATCTCTTTTCCTTTACTGGTTTTATCACTTACGGTGTGACAACTTTGTTTTGTTTTTCGCGTCGTGTTAATTTGCCAATTGAACAATAAAAAAGTAAACGAGCAAACGCGCTTTTTTGAAGATTTACTTCGGACTTTGCGTTGTGCGTGACGTTTGCGATCAGCAAGATGAGAGCGACTTCTACTTGTCAATCTTACCTCTAGCTGCTTTGCAAATTTGTTTGTTTGTGCGTTTCTCTTTTACTCGGACTCCTTTACTCTTTACGTTTCATATATCGCCGTACCCGTCCTTTTTTTCGATAGAAAAAGAAATAAGGAAAACAAAACAAAACAAAGAGCAACGTAAAAAATAATAAAGCAGCGGTCACAACGGTTTTTCTTCGACCTCTCTCTACCTCTTTTTGTATTCTTTATTTCCTATTTTCACCACCTTTCCGATCCCCTCTCACCCTTGTTGTGCTGCAGGGATACGCTCCTTTTTCATTTCTTTTCTAAAAAGTGTCAATTTTTGGAATTCTCCCTTTTTGTTTTACCTCAGTCCCTTTTTCTCTCTTTATTTTCCCTTTTCCCTTTGTGCTATTTTGTTTTTGTCTCTTTCTTCTTTGCTATTACTTCCATTCTTGTGTACTTTTTGCTGTTTAGTGGAGAAAATCAAAAGTGCTATATTTTTTTTTCTCCTCTGGATCTCAATGTTATCGTTAGCTTTTAAGTAGGACATACTTCTCTTCTTTTTTTTCTGGTTTGTCCTTTCCATTTTACCCTTTGTGTTCTCTTTTGGGGAAAAGGTATATGGGGAAGACGATGATCTTCTCCCTTACCGCTGGGTCTTTTGTTCGCTAATACTTCTCGCTTTTTTTTTTTTATTGCCTCCTATTTCTTTGAACTACCTTCCCCTTTCCCTCATCCCTCTCTCTCCCTCCATGATTTGAAAGCTCTTCATAAAGGTGTTTTTTTTTTTTGCAAGCTATACCTATCAACATTTATACATGTGCTTGTTATTACTCCTTCTTGTATATCCGTGTTTTCCCATTTTCCCACCTCTTTTTTTTAAATTTCTTCGCTTTTTTAAAAATTTCTTTCTCTTTTCTTTCACCTGTCGGTGTTGTTTCACACTCTGTATAAACCTCACAGTGTTTTTTTTTTCCAGTTTCTATATCGTCTGCCTGTCCTCCCCTCTCGCTTCATTTCTTTGTCTTTTTTTTTCTCTCTCTTATATTGTGCAGCCTGGCACTGCATCTACTGAGATCTTAAGGCAGATGATGACGAGCAAAGGTAAAAGATGAAAAACTGCAACGCCTTCACCCACATACCCACAAAAAAATAATCGTCTAAGCACAACATTTAGTTTTTGCCCCAACATCTGTTAATATGAATGCGTTTCCATCCTCCTCTATACCCGGAAGATACCTTTTTCTTCTTGACGACTAATTTCCCTTGGTTTTTTATTTTTTATTATTTCCCATTTTTCTGTACTTTAATAATCCATCTCCGTCTGCGTCATGGGAAAAGGGAGACGTGCATGCTGCTTGGTTGGGGGCGGCTCTGATCTTTCATTTTTCTTTTCCCATACCTCTGGACTACTTCCTTTCATCTTGAATCACTTAACTACTGGTCGTCTCTCTTTGACTTTTGCACCTGAGCTTCTCAGCCGTATTCGTGCTAATTTTTCCTCTTTCTTTGACTTTTCCAGAGTCCACGTTTCCTCCGTGAAGAGATGAACCCCCTTTTTTTTTTTTGAGTGGTCTGTATTCCTTGCGTTGCTTTTTGTTGCTTTTTTTCTTCCTCTCTCATAATCTCTTCTCTCTTCTCGTCTCGCTTTTTTTAATATGCGCGTCAACGGACGACGCACGAGGGCAAGAGGCCATAAGAGCGAGAGCGAGAGAGAGGGAGAGAGAGAGAGGGTGAAGCAACGGCGCAAGTGCACGTACACAGCAGCGCCACGTCTGAGTAAGTCGGGATGCCATTTTTTCTGAATCATCCCCGTGCAGTGGCGCTTCATTGTTAAATGCGTGCTGTGGCGAAGATTTTTGGGGTATCAATCGTGGCAACTCTTTCCTTTGTTCACTCCATTCGTTATTCGTTTTCTTCTTTTGCTCTTCCACTTCTGTTTTGTTTCACTTCAGTTGGTGGTGTTGTGTTTTTCGAGGTGGCTCGAGTCAGGCATTGCGAGCGATGTCCTTTATTAGCGACGCCAACGGCCCCTGGACCGGTGTCTTCTGGTATTAAGAAAGAAGAAAGAGAGATATCAAATGTGCGCCTGTCACTGTGTGGCAAATATATATATTCTTTTTGAAAGTGATGTGCTGCACACTGCTTCCTTCTACATGAACCATGGTTAACCTGCAAACTGCTTCTGTTTCGCTGCCCTCGTCTTATTAATATTGTTATATTCCGCAATTTGTTTCTTTCGACCGAGTTGACAAACAGAGCAGCAAAAAGGAAAATCAAGAATTGTCGTATTTTTTTTTGTGTTTTCCTGGTTGTATTTGTCCATGTGTGTGCCTCTCTCTCTCTCTCTCTCTTTATTTTGCTTATTTTTTTAGGTATTTGCTTGCTGTGCACGTGGTACGTCTTCACGTATACGTGTGCGTGTGCGTGTGCGTGTGTTTGTGTTTGTGTTTGTGTGTGTTATTGTGCGCATGTGCACTTTCTTACTAGTACTTTAGTGTCGACGGCGCCGGCCCTCTCTCCTTTCGGCGCAACAACGACTGTGATCCTGCGTTGTTGCAAGTCTTTGGCTGTTCTTCTTATTTTTGTTTTTATTTGTTTGTTGTCTAGTAGCTCAATCGTCTTCACCTCTCATCTAGAGGAGTGAGGGGCGTGAAAAGCAGCGTGTGTTCTATTGAAAAAAAAAGAGTTGCTCTTGCTGTCAGCAGTGCAAACTTTGCTTTCACCGATCTTAAGAATGATCATTGGCTAGTAGAATACTTGATCAATTCTTGCTTCTTCTTTTTTTGTCTTCCGTTCTATGCCCCTCCTTGTTGTACACGAACTTGCGTGGCCTAAAAAAAACACTTCTATCGCAACTTTGAAGCCCCATAGGACAAACTGAGAAGAGACAATTGACACGGAGAAAAAATGTGTTGTTGATGTGCGAAGCTCGTCTTTTACTTCTTCGCGACTGCTAGGCTCCATCCCGCCTGCGTTGTCGCTCAAGATCGGCGTAAGCCTTTGAGAAGCGGAGGTGGGTCTTCCAAAAAAAAAAAAAGCGTCGACGGTGCGAGCCGATTGAGGTCCGTTTATTCCTTCTTTTTTTTACCTCACGCTGCGGTGTGACAATCATTGAGGGCTCATGAGAGAAGAAGAAATGAGAAATAAAAGAAGGTAACGGAGTCTCACAAAGCGACGCGCACTGTCAACAAAGAATTCTTCCGAAAGATGAATTTAAACTTGCTCTCTTTACCTTTTCACTACTGCTCTTTCAATGTCGACACACCGACGCTCATTCTCTCTCTCTCTTCCTCTCCTCACCACTGCCGTCATTCCTCAGCTCACGTAACGGGAGAGGAGAAGAAGCACAGAAAAGTGAACTACTGACGTGCACACATATTCCCTACACAACACACACTCTTATTCACAAGCACACGAAGAGGAAAATAATAATAAAAAAGCACGAATCATGTCGCGCGCCGCACAGGCGAGCCGCGGTGGCGGCGGTGGCCCTTCGAAGGAGGTGCAGGAGCTTATCGATGCCCGCACGTTGGAGCTGAAGGAGGAGACAGCGCGGCATGAGAAAAACTTCGTGCAGGGTCGCTGGGTCACCGACACGGCAGCTCTCCGCAACCGCGAAGCGCGGCGCCGCGAGCAGGGCAACCGTCAGGCCCCCAAGAGTCTCGCCAAGGTCAGCATGTACTACAAGATGGAGGAGGCGAACACCGGAGTGGAGCTGGAGGAGCGGGAGGTGGCGGATCGCGTGACGCAGCAGGACATCCTGCAAGGCGTTGACCTGCAGACACAGCAGAAGCGCTACAGCCTCGTGCTGGACAAGCTTGGACCCTACAAGGTTGATTTCTCCATGAACGGCACGCATCTCCTCCTGGCAGGGCTGCGGGGGCATATGGCAAACATCCGGTGGAAGTCGTTCCAGCTGGAGGGCGAGACGCAGCTGAAGGACCGCGTCACGGACGCCATCTTCCTTGTCGATCACACCATGACCGCCGTGGCGCAGAAGAAGTACGTCTACATGTACACCAAGGAAGGCACGGAAATGCATCTGCTGAACAAGATGGCGCACATGGACCGGCTCGCGTACCTGCCGAAGCACATGCTGCTTGCCGCGACCTCGTCGACCTATAGTACGATGCAGTACCTAGACATCAGCACTGGCGAGGAGGTGGGAACGAAAGTGCCTGCGGTGATGCGCGATCCAACAAGCTGCCTCGCTGTCAACCCCAGCAACGCCGTCGTGGCGACCTGCGACCTGCGCGGTATTGTGAAGTTCTGGTCTCCCTCTGTCGTTGACCCTCTACTGCACCTCAAGGGCCACAAGGGCGTCATCGAAGACATCCGCTTCCACCCGAACGGGCGCTACTTCGTTACCCTCGGCGGGGATCACAAGATGAAGGTGTGGGACTGCCGCACGCTACGCACGCTGGAGGAGTACGCCATCACCTACAGCTTCCACACACTCGACATCGCGAGCTCTGGTCTTGTTGCGCTCGGCGGCGGCACCAACGTGCACATCTGGAAGGACCTCTTCACCGCCGCGAAGCCCAGCTCGCCCTACATGAAGTTTGGCTTGGGCTACGGCAACGTGGCGGAGCAGGTGCGGTTCTGTCCTTTCGAGGATGTTGTGGGCATCGGCCACTCCCGCGGCTTCACGTCGCTCCTCGTCCCCGGCTCTGGGGAGGCGAACCCCGACTTCTACTACGCCAACCCGCACGAGACGGAGCGGCACCGGAAGGAGCGGGTGGTGACCAACCTGCTCGACAAGCTGCCACCCGACACCATCTCCATGGACATCCAGGTGCCTGGCGTGAATGAGCGCCGCCTCGCGGAGTACAACGAAAACTTGCGCCTCAACCGCAAGGCGCGTGCGATTCGCGAGAAGAAGATGCGCCGTGCTACCAAGTCGTTGGGTGAGACAGCCCCGACTGGTTTGCTGGTGGGCAAGGATGACGAGGTGGATGAAGAGATCGGCTTCAAGGAGGCACCGGCGACGCGCGAGCTCAAGTCGAAGCTGGAGCTGCAGCGGGAGCGCAAGATGGCGAAGTGGGACAGGAAGGTCACCACCGACAAGGTGCGCAGCAAGCAGGTGATGCGCTCGTCACGCATCGTCATGCGCAACCGTGCCCAGCGCGAACGTGACGCCCGCAACGGCGTGTACGACGAGGACGCGCTGAACGAGGAGGAAGCGGCGGCGGTGGCGGCAGCGGCCAAGTCGGCGAAGGAGAACCGCAAGCGCAACCGCACAGAGCGCCAGGAGCGCGCGAATGACATCCGTGGTGCGCTTCGTGTGGACTTTGACGAGGTCGATGCGGAGGGGCGGTCATCGCCGCGGAGTCAGCGCCGGCAGCGCGGTGGACGCGATGACAGCGAGCCCGAGCAGGCGAATGCGGCGTTGCGACGCTTCATGATGTAATCGGTGGGACGGGCGGGAATGGATAAGATTCGCCGACGTTCACATCTGTTCTACTGCGTGCTGCTGCGTGCGTTTAATGTGAGTGGTTGGGATGAGGCCTGTTGCGACCATGGCGGCTGCCGACATTTGACCTCGTTTGTGTGTGTATGGGTGTGAGTGTGAGTGTGTGTGTCTTTGCCTGTTTTTTTTTTTCGCTTTTATCTTTTTAATTCTGCGCTTAAAACTCTATCTCTTTTCTTGTTTTCTAAAGCCGTTAATTGATGTCGGTGAGGCGTGCAAAGAGTTGGAGGGTAGAGAGGGAGAGGGAGAAGTGATGAGTGAGCGGCTGCAACCTTTGCCTGCCTCCGTGTTCGCGCGTGAGCGACGCGGTGTCAGCGACGAGAGCAGTCCGCCTTTCTATTTTCTCTTCGTCACTTCTTCCTCTTCTCTCCCGCAACTTCGCTTATGAGCTTCGTGACCGGCGCCGCTAATGCTGTTGCCTTCTAAACTAGTTATTATCTCTATTATTGCTGCATACACACCCGCCTTGTTGCGTGCGATGTGGAGGTGGTAAAGAGAGAGAGAGAGGAAGCAAGCCTGTCAAATGGCCACTGCGAGAAGGTGAGAGAGGGGACGGCAATGCGTCACCGGTGACGTCGTCGCTATCCGCAGCGTTAAAGAAGGCTTTTTCTGCGGCATGGGAATAAAGGACGGACTAAAATTCATGCACTTTGCACTTCTCTCTCGTATGAAGCCGTACGCAGCAGCGAAGGATCTTTCTCTCTTTTCCTCTGATAGCAAATAAAGAATTATAGAAGAGAATGCCGCTCGTCTGACTTTAGCGTGGTCTGCCAACAGCGATTGTGCAAACTTCTTAAATTAATTTTCCCTCTCTCTCCTTTAATAACTTTCCCCTCTTCCCGTTGCCCCTCGCGAGTGTCTACGAGCACACGCACTACATCTGGCCTTCTCTTATCGAAGGAGCGTACCCTGCCGTCCGCGCACATCAAGGACGAGAGGCAACGCGCACGGCGCAAAGGCTTCGTTACTCTTACCTGTATAAAAATAAAAATTCTGTCCGGCATATTACGCGTGCCTTCCGTGCTTCTGGCCTTTAAACTTTCAGGGTTAAACACTGACGAAAGCACGAGTGGGACGCCGCACGCTCAGGTAGAAAGAGAAAAAGAGCTGACTGATATCACCTTCCTTTACCCCACTTTTTGGGCGGTGTAGCCGCTAGACTGCGCGCACACAGACACCCACGCACACAACAAGACGTGATCTATTCTTTTCTTTCCTAGTGCATAGACACGTTTACCCTGTAAACACAAGCACTATATATTTTTGCAGTGCAATCAAGACCACGCACACACCTGCACGCACACTGAGTCACCCTTCAACCCTCCTTTATTTGAATTGTGTTGCTTTTTCAGTTCCGGTTTTTTTTCTCTACTGGAATAAATACTAAATTGGTTTTCCTATTCATCGAAGCGATCAAGCAACTGAATATTGAGATTTCTAATCTGATCTGTGGAAGCCTTGCATCGTATTTTTCTTGTGCTCACAAGTAAAACACACACCTCTTCTTTGTTCTCTCCTTATTTGCTGTTCCTCATGCAGGCGGAGCAGCACCTGTTCAATCGACGCGAGATCGTCGTTCTGCTGCTCGATCTCGATGACGCAACGCTGCACCGCACCGACCTCGCGCTGCCAGCTCGTCCCACAGCGGCCCCGACCAGCAGCGGCGCCACCGCGCTCGACGCGACTGTGACTGCGTACGTCCCTCCCCAGAAACGTCTCTCCGTGGTGAGGGAGGCGCTGACGGCGTTCGTCGCCGCGAAGCTGCGGTCTGCGCCGAACTCCTCCCACATGTCTTTCGGACTCTACGCTGTGAGGGGAGACGGCGCGAAGGCGGAGGACGTGGCGGAGTTGTCCGCACCGTCCAACAGCGGTGCCAGCAGTGGCCGAGCGGTGCAGAGTACACTGAAGAGCCTCGAAGACGGTTCTTACGCGTACGGAGCACCATCGAGTGAGGGGGACACGCAGTCGTACAGCGGCGTCTTCCAGCTTCTCCGACGCCTTCGTGACGAAGCCATCGCAGTGCAGCAGCAGCAGCAGCAGCAGCAGGTCTCCTCTCCTTCCAAAACCCAAAGCAGCGCGGCGTGGGTCGGCCCCTCGATCACACGAGACGGCTCAGGAGGGGCAGGCGACGTGGCGACTGCTGCGGCGGGGAGAGTGGAGGGCAAGATGGGCTGCATCAACGGCGGTGGTCGTGGGAGCACTAGCAGCTCCAGCAACAACAACAGCAATAACAATAATGGCAACAACAACAGCGCACATGCGTGTGTGGTGGTGCACGGTATTGCTGTTCGCTCTCGTGCCAGGCCTTCGTTGTCTCTCGCCTCCCTCTCAGCAGCCCCAATTTCTTCGTCAACATTGCATAACGAGGAGGCGGAAACGTGCCATCAGAGCAGCGATTCGCATCTGTGGCTGGATATCATCGACGTGGACGCAGCAGGGCAGAGCGGTGGCGATGGGTCAACCGCGTCTTCTTCTTCGTGTCTCGTGCAGGGCTGCCATTGCGCGTTGCTTGATCCTGTAGAGTTGACTGGAGTGAAGCACCGCGGACTAGCACTTGGTCCTTCTCTCATACGCCTCATGTCGCTGCCGGAGGTGCGGGGTGCGGCATTTGTGCGGCGTCCCCTTGCCCTCTTGAAGATTCTGCGTGGCAGCAACACAGCTGTGAGTGGCAGCGACGCCGGTGTTGCATCCACGTTACCTGGCAGGCTCACACTCCCTACTACACTCCACACTCATGAGAGAAGCATCAACGCGACTGCTGCTGCTGCATCGCCGACGAGCAACAGCTCTTCTGCCGCTGCTGCTGCTGCTGTTGCTGCTCCGGCGCCTTCACCACGTGGCCGGCAGGCGCCGCAGCAGGCAGATAGCTTACGCGGCGGTGCGCAGGGCCAGGGACACGTCGCGACCACCGCGTCTGCAGCCCCGTCTCAGCACGCACCACACACTGAAGCTGCCGCCGATGCTGGTATGCCTATTAGCAGCGATAATGGAAGTGGGAGTGGTGGCACACGTCGTCGTGCCACTGCCCCTGCCGCTGCCCTCCCTACTCTCTCCCCAACAAGCCACTCCCGTCACGCTTTGAGCGCTGGAGGGACGAGCGGCACGCACAGCAGCGTCCACAACGGAAGTGGTACTGCTGCAGGCACGGTGATGATGGAAGTCAATCGTCGACCCTCTGGCGCTGCTGCCCTACCGGCGATGACACCGCGGGGGCTGATTTCTCCCGCCGCATCGACCCACCAACAACAGCAGCGACGTACCAGCGCTGCTGCAGAGCCAAAGCGGGAAAAGGACGCGTCCTGGACTGCTTCGCGCACCTCATCTGTAATAGAGGGTGAGAAAACAGGGGACGATGCCCGTGCTGCTGCTGCTGCTGCAGCTACGTTTGCGAGTGGTCACCGGTACGCCACGCGGTCGCCCGACACGACGACAACCACTACCGCCACCACGGCTGCCACAGCGGCAGCACGGCAGGGTGATGCAGGCAGCAACGTGCCGCAGCGGCGCACGCAGCGAACACCAAGCGGGCCGGCCACGCTGTCCTTCAACACGCCGAAGCGTACGCCAGCAGCCGATGCCACACCAAGCGTTGGCGTTCGCAGCCCCGTCGGCACACCCGCCACACTCCGCGGCCACTCGTCGTCTCCTTCGTCCACCACCGTAAGTACCGGTGTGGCGGCTACCATGCAGGCTCCGCTGAGCTCCGCCGCAGCTCGACAACAGCAGCAGCAGCTGCTGCAGCAACAGCAGTTGGCCGCCTCAGCGGAACAGTCGGTGCCCGCGCTGTCGCACACGCTGCTGCAGCCACAGCCGCCATTTCACGATCGACCAGGGGCGGCGCTGGCGGCGCGACGGGTCAGCGATGCTTCACAGCAGCCACAGCAACAGCAGCAACAGCAACATCCACACGCCACGGCGAGTGCGCTGAGCGCTGGCACCCACCGCACTTCCCCGCCACCCGCTGGGGCGGTGAGGCGGCGGGCAAGCGGTCCTGCGCAGCTGCATCGCGCTCCGTCTCCCACAGCAGCAGCCGCAGGTGGCGGTGGTGGTGCGAGCCACACGCGTCGCACACTTGCCCCTGCATCCCCTGCGACGCCGCACGTGAAACAACCGTCGTAGACAAAAAAATATATTTTTTTATGGTAGTGCAGCTGTCTACGGCACGCTCCATCAATGCATCACAGTGAGTGATGCATAGGAGACCTCACAACTCTTTTTTTTTTTCTTATTCCATCGTACGTTTATTACTATAGTTTGTGAACTGTTTTTTTTTTCTTCTTTGTTCTCTCATTTTTCTACTGGCACCTAGTCTTCGAGCACTTTGGAAAAAAAAAGGAAGGATAGAAAACACGTTGCTTAGTCGCTTCGGAGCGCATGATTCCTGCAACTGTTGTTGTTGTCGTTGTTGTTGTTCGCTGCAGTTGTCGAGAATCGCGTGAAGAGAACACAGCGATCGTACTCCTCGCCTTTTGATAGCACGTCGACGCGGCAGTAGCTCTCAAATGAGCAGCGTACGTCGTGTCTCGCATGATGCCGATGAAGAAGGAGGCGATTGGGCTGCGGCTTTTCTTGTCCTTTATGTTCTCCGCCTCTCACACTCATACACAACAAATGTGTTCTCCACTTCCCTTCTGCCTTCTTGGTTCTTTTCTATTTTTTCTTCTACCTCTCTTCGCTTCGCTGCTGCAGGGAAGCGCATGCGTGCAGTCGAAACGTTGTGCGTCTTCGCCACTAGCATATATTTCGCCACATTATCCATAACTTTCTGCATTACCAAATACACTTGCTGAAAAAGAGAGGAAGGTGTTCTTGTTTCGTTTTCTTACGACTTCACTCGCTGATCTGAGTGACGTTGCGACGTTGCCTATCTCCATCCTCTCTCTCCCTTGTGCTGACATACTCCAGTGATTCTTAATTCTCGTCCTACACACACATACACATAAACACCGAAGAAGATCATCTCTCCTTCTTTCTTTTTTTCTCCCACGCTGTGTGCTGCTTTCCTTCCACCCAGCGTACCCATTAGAGCTCCTTGCATATTTTATTATTACTGTTTTGTCTCGCTTGTTGTTATCGTTCAGTGTCTCTATTTTCCTCTTTTCACGTTCATCATCTCACGTGTTGCGCGGCACCATGGGGCTCGGCATGGGCTGCCTGTACGCGTGTGCGCCGCTGACGCTCATTGCCTCCATCTTGCTCTTCATGTTGGCTGTTATGCTGCGCAGCGGTAACTGGACCTTCGAGGTGCTCGCCGCCAAGCACGACTGGGACCGCTCAGCCAAATCGCGCGTGTGTCGCAACGGCGGTATTATTTACCTCTGCATCTCCGCCGTGCTGTGGGTGTTGGTGTTGCTCGATAGTTTCCTGCTGCAGCTGGAGAAGATTCCCAACGCCGTGGCGGTGCTCTTCCGTGAGCGGCGCCTGCCGCGGTGGCGTGAGCTGCGGCGTAGTTACCGCAAGACAACCACCAGCGGTCTAGCGCGTGCGTCGCCGGCGGTGGATGTGGTGGTGACGGCGCTGAGTGCGGCCCCGGCAGTGCTGCAGGGGGCGGGTGGGACGGAGCCGCAGACTGCAGGAGATGAATCGCGGGCGTTGCTGGGGCAGCAGCCACCATCCTCTTCGGGCGGCTCGGCGCTGGGGGAGGGGATGGCTGCGAGCCCGTTGACGGGGCAGGCACACCCCATCCCACACCTGGCGCCATCCGCTTAGCTAACTGAAAGAGTTCCCGTGTATAAAAAGAGGAAACGGTTCCGAGAGGAGAAGTAATTTTGATGGAGCTGCTACCAGTGTGGAAGAGTCGCGCGGCGTCTGCCATGGAGGGTTTTGAAAAGGTGCGTGTTTTTTTTTTTCTTGCAGGGGAAGGTTCTGCGTTGTCTGAGACGCTCTGTCCATCGTGGTGCTTCCGCGCAGCAATCCATGTTGTTCCCCTTGCAGGGTGCATGAAACATCTGAGTGTTGAGCCACCGCTTTGTTGATTCTTGTTGTTGTTCTCTCTTTTTTTATGAAAGGCATGTATGTTGTCTATTGCTCAAGGTTCATGTCTGTTTTTTTTTTTTTTTTACCGATGCGCCGACGAGAGTTCGTCACTCGCGGAAGCTGAAAGCACGCACGTGTCAAACTAAGAAACAAAAATATCGTATCTAAGCTCTTACTCTTTTTGCGTGAGTATGCGCACGTCTTATTTTATTAATTGAAAATCGCGGTCGCGTGGTCGCGACGAGGAGAAGTCTTTTGCCTCGCTTTAAGTACTTTTTCTCCCCTCAGTGGCTATCCATGAAGCTGTGGCACGTAAAGTACTACGACCTTTAGTGGCGATACTGATGGACGTTGCTGGCATTCCATTTTCGCTGCCAGTGCATGTTTGCTGACGCTCACGTGACCGCTCTCTTGCCTCCTTATTATCACCATCATTGTGTTTACCCTTTCTCCCTCTATCTTACCGGGCGGTCATAAATGGCGTACGTCGGGTGTGCGTTGGTGCACAACGACAATTTCGCACCAACTGTTGCGTCGGCCTCTTAACCGCATTACTCCTTCTCTCGCTGAGCACCCATACTCACAAACACACATACAGGGTACTCACCCTTCTCCCCTTGAAACTCCAGGGAAGGGCTAACGCAACGGTGAGAACACGGTATCAACAGTGTTCATCTGCAACTCCCCCCACTTGTGCTTCGTGGTGTCTGGGTTTAGCTTCTTGTGCTGTCGTTTTCGTCCTACTTTCCGCCCCTTTCTATCTCTCTTATATTAACTAGAAAAGATTAACTTTTCTTGTGTTGGTGCCGTCCAACCACTCTCCTCAGCGCACTCGCGAGTCTGCCTTTTGTTATTCCTATATCTATTCTTTCTGATACCCTTCTATGAGCCCCACGCCGCTTCTGCGACGCCGCCTCTGTGAACACGAAATTTGAATCGCTTAACAAGCATCGTGGGGTCCCCCTTTTTCAGTTTTCTGTTTGTTTTAATTTACGGTTTTCCCTCTCTACTTCCCCTAATCCAGCGTGCGCGTGGTGTCCTCGTCGCAGGTGCGTCCCCTCTCTTCTCGCTTGTATTTTCCGACCCGAAAAAGAAAAGATAACTAGCTGTGGTGCGCGTGTGTGCGTGTGAGTGTTTTAGTGCGAATCGCGATGTCCCTCGCGACGAGCTGCATCGCCCTCTGCGCGCCGCTGACGGCGATCGCATCGGCACTGCTCTTCATGATGGCCCACATGCTGCGCAGCGGCAACTGGACCTTCGAGGTGCTTGCAGCGAAACACAACTGGAAGTCTGCCGAGAAAGCCGACGTGTGCAGACGCGGCGCTGTTCTTTATTTAGTCACCTCGCTCACGCTCTGGGTGTTGATGCTGCTGCAGGCACCGCTTTACCACTTGTGGCTGCGCCTGCCGTGGCGGCGGCGGGTGCGCTACTCAGAAGAGAGGCTCGCGCGAGCCGGCTTGCTTGGTGCCGAGGAGAGAAGCAGCGTTGACGTCAGCACAGCAGGTGGTGGTGCTGCGAGTGCAGGAATTGCGCGAGAAATGAATGGTGGTTCGCGGCGTCTGGTCGGAGCTACGGGCGTGGTCACTGGCGAGGCAACGGAGCTGTCGGCGCTGGACTGGGGGCAAGGAGGGATGGCGCCTTCGCGACACATCAAGAGCGGCGTGGTGACGAGTGGCAGCAGTCCTCTTGCCGGTCGCGGGCCAGAAGCGAAGAAGAACGGCGGTGGCACCTCTCCCACTTCTGTTTCCTCTGCTGGTGGTGCTGGCACGGGTGCTGGTGCGTCGAGTGGGCGGCGATTCCCTGACTTCCTGCGCAGCTTAGCCAGTGGAAACGCGGATGCGCCGGAGGCGGCGCGAGAGGACGCACAAGCGTCTTTGGCAGTGCCGGTTGAGGTGGCGTGGGGCCGCGCGCGGGGCCTGCGCAGTCGCGCGCAGCCCGGAAGCGCAGAGGCGGCCGAGTTGCCGGGGAGTGTGACCATCCGAGCAGACTTCTTCGGCGGAGACAGCGCGCAGCCACCCGCAGCGCTGCACGGCGACTACACATCAGTGCAATCGCTGCAGCCCTTCTTTCAGTCACAGCAGCAGCAGCAGCAGCAGCACGCGACGCTGTGGAACAGTGGTGGTGACGCGGACAGCACGAACGACTCCGAGTTCATGTCTGACGTGGAGTTGGATGACAACCGCCACAGCGGGCTGCGGCAACTCCGGGCCTCGGGTTGGGGGATGCGGCGCAGCGCTGGTGGCCCGCTCTCGCGCAGTGGTGCAAGTGGTCGTGGTCACGCTGACAACAACGGCAGCCACGGTAACACCGGCAGCGGGAGAGGACGCGGTAATGGTGGTGGAGCGGCGCCGCTGATCACGTCGCTGTGGCCCGCGCAGTCGAGCTCCTCGCAGTCGAGCTCGCCGAGTAGACGGCAGCGTGGCTTGTCGAGTGGGGGCCCGCCGCCTGCCATGCAGCGGGAGAAGAACAGACATTTGTAAAGAGGCACTGTGCTTATTATTATTATTATTTTCTTTGGGGTGTCCTGCTCATCAACGTGAGAGTAGCTCTCTACGATTGTTCTCGTTTGTTGTTGTGGACGTGTTCTTTATTGTATGAGGTGGCGGTCATGCGGAGGACTGGAGATGGCCGACGTGGGTGGCGCTCTTGTTGGTAACAAGCGTATTCGTTTTCACTTTGTGTTTCATCCCCCATAATTTTCTTTAATCGTACTTTATTCATCTTCTTTGATTGTTCTTGTTGCCTATCGTCCCGTGCGATTTCATCTTCTATCTGACCGTACTGTATGTTGAGGAAGGCTTTTCACCCTCTCTCTCTCTCTCTCTCTCGCGGGCTTCTGTGCCTCTACGGCTCTACTTGGAGCTACAGTGTTTGTGTGTGTGTTCTCCACGCGCACTGCCTCCTACACACTCACAGAATCAGCTGCGATCACGCTTGTCTGTATGCTTTCGGTTCCTTTGGAATTTGATTTCTGCACTGGAAAAAAAATAAGAAAGAGGACTGCCGCTGCTCATGGAGCGTCGTATAATTTAGTAAAGTGCGCCGTGCCTGAGTTGATGGGAAGTGCAATACAGAGCGTGCTGTTGAGTTTTTTTTGTTCTTCTGTGAAGCTGTATGCGGACAAAGCAAGGTATTCGGTGGAAAGCTGCCCACGACCGTCTTGAATGATTCGAATTAAAAAAAAACCAATCAGCTCTGAGAGCAAAGGACCTCTCCTACTCTTCAGCACCACTCACATTTTAATCTGACTGGCGTATTCCCTACTCACGCAGTGCGCTGAATCAACTATCTTCCCCTTTTGGCTTCTGTTCCCGTTCTCCTTTGCCCCACTGAAGCGCTGTCGATCTGCGCGCCAGTGTGCTGTTGTTGCGTTCTCTCTTCTTTGTTACTTTTTTTTTTGACACTAAAACCTAGAAAATAGTCGTCTACATGTCGCGAAGCAAGGGCAGCGCACAGACGCGGTCGTCTGCACCACGCACGTCCAGCTCACGGTCCCCACGCTCCTCTCCGTCGGCACCACGCAGCCCCTCAACTTCCTCCTCAGCAGCTGCAGCAGCACAGCGCAGATCGCCACCCGCGTCATCGTCGTTGCCGTCTCAGCGGCGCGCTAGCCAACCTGCGCAGCTGCCGATCACCACTGCTTCGCCTCCCGTCTCCCCTCACCCGCAGTCCTCAGCTACGTCCTCAACAACACCGTCGCGGCGATGGGCAGAGGGCAGAGCCGCAGCAACAGCAGACATCGAAAAGAGCGCTGCCGCTGCCTCCTCCTACTTCTCCCCTTCTTCTTTTGGGATGATGTCCCCCCTCGCACGTGCCTTACAAGCGCAGTGGCGGCAGCTGCAGCAGGACTTGCTCAGCCCCTCCGCCCTCCACATCGACCGCAGCCACCACACCACCGCCGAGGACGACGTGCTGCGTGTGCTGCGCTCCATTGGGAAGTTTGCCGAGGAGGCGGTGGAGGATGCGGCACACACGGTGCCCTATCTGCTGGCGTTTGCCGTAACACCGCTGCCTACGGTGGCGACGCAGGTCGTTGCGCTGGCGGCGCTGCGCGGCGTGTTGTCATCGCTGCCGTCTGTGTACGGGGCTGCCGAGGCACGTGCATTCGTGGAAGATGTCTGCTTAGGTGAACATCAGGCACTACAAGCGCTGAGTCTGTGTGCACTGGTGGCTTTGGAGAAGACGGAGGAGGAAACCAGTGACCCGTCTTCTACTGCCGGTGCCAGTGCCGCGCGACGTTCGCCTTCGTCGTTGTCAGCAGGAAAGCCACGTGGTGGTCACCGCAGTCTTCTCTCACGCAGTGGCGACACGCGTTCATCAGAGGACCCCTTGCATGCACTACTGCAAGGCCCTACGCGTCGCGCAGCAGGTGATAGCAATGGTAGTAGTAATGGTGGTGGCAAGCTACACTCTACATCTTTTACAGCCGGTGCTTCGACGCAGCAGAATGTGATGGAGCTGCAGAGCCGCGTGGCTCACCTGAGTCTTCGACTCCTCGACGACGTCGCTACGCTCTGCCCCGCCGTCGCCGATGCGCTGCTGTCGAGTGACGCACTTCTCAAGCGCGCACTTCGCGCTCTGACAGGCTGCGCACACGTCACCGCGTCGGACAAAGCTGTCTGGCGTATCGCGGGTCGGCGCACAACCGAAGATGTGCTCTGCGTGCTGCTCACCCTCCTCAAATCGGAGGCGGCACAACACAACGAGGCAGCGCTGGTGCTGTGCAGTTATGACGCTCCTCGTGCGGTGGCCGCATTGGCAGAGACCCTCGCCTACCGCTCCTACAACGCCTGCGGTGCCGTGCGGGACGTGAATGCTGCTGAGGAAGCAGTGCCGCACGCGTCTGCGGAGCAGCTGCTGTGGTCGGCGCTGAAGGTGCTGGGCTGGCTCACCCGCGGCTGCCCCGCCGGCCTTCGCGGCTACCTCAGTGAGGTGACGACAACCCCGTCTCTACTTGCGCAGGTGCTGACGGTGCCCGTGGCGGAGATACGCGAGGCAGCCGCCCTGTGGCTTGCCGCGCTGCTGGAAACACAACCCGCGGCGTCCCTGCAGCTGGTGCAGGACCTCTTTTCTCTAACGCCGCCCTCTGCCGAGCCCGCAGCGTCGCCGATGGGAGCGCTGGTGGAGATGCTGCGCTGGCGTGGCGCGCAGATGCACGTGTATGGGGTGTCCGCGATGGTGTGCTGGCGGTGGATGCTGCTGTCTCACCCGACGCGTGTTGCTGCGCTGCTGCCACAGGACTCGGGTCTGCTTGCCACGTTGATGGAGCTTGTTTTCCGCGTCGCACCGTCGCTGCAGCTGGCAGCACAGCGGGCCGGAGAAGATGAGAAGACGTCCTCTCTGGAAGGAACGATGGCATCTTTGCCGCTGCGGTTAATTGCACTGGAGGCTGCACACGTGCTAACTTTGTCGTTTGCATTGGGCAGCCTTGAAACCCGTACCCGACTCGTGACGCACTTCATGTCCGGCTCCCTTTCCCCTCTCACACTGCAGAAGCTACGCGACACCGCCAGCTTGTTGGTCTCGAAGACGCACCCCGGCTACTACGACGACTTCCCTGCGATGGAGGTGAAGCTGGCAGAGCCGGAGCTGAGCGAGGCGATGCAGCGTGCGGGGGCAACCGTCTCGTCCACCGCACCTCCCGCTGCCGACGCCTCTGCTGCGGCCTCTGCGTTGGTGCCGCAACGCACACAGACGAGTGTCGTCGTGCGCCTCTCCTCCGGCGCGCAGTGGCGGCAACTGATTCTGGAGAATCTGGCCGAGCTGACAGCCGGGGCTGAGCAGTCGCCCTCTTCAGTGCCCACTGCGCTTGTACCAAGGCGAGACACCCCTGCTGCGTCTTCCATTGTGTCGTCGTCTTCGAACGTAAAGCCGGGTGACGTGTCGAGCCGTTCTCGAAACCGCAGTCGCCAAGCTGGTGCAAAGGTGTTGGTGATGCCACGCGATGGTGTGCTGCGTGCGTCCGCCCAATCCGCAGCTGGAGCAGTGGCCCCCATTCGTGTTTTAGGTGTTACCGCTCCCCAGCAGCAGTCCAGCGCCGCGCTGCACAGTTGCATGAACGATGACGCTGTCGTTAGCGATGAAGAGGAGGAGCACCGCGTGGATATCGGCGCCATCATCTCGACCTCTCTCGCCGAGGGACAAGGGCACGCTTTTTCTTCCCCGTTCTTAGAGGGTTCTGCATCTAGAGAAGCTGCTGTGCCGCGTGTGCCCCGCACGGTGCGAGAGGCAACGTTGCTGCCCACCAGCCTCAGCACCACCGCCCTCCGCTACGCCGTCGTCCAGCAGGCTGAGGGACTCGGGGGTCTTTTCGTGCAGGACAGCATGCGCACGGTTCTCCAGCTAGCGCAGCATTACACCTCGTCTCACGCCACCGCTGCGGCGGGTGGGACGTCGGGTGTGAGTGCGAAGCTCGTGCAGGCGGTGACAGCAGGCCGGCGCGCGTCGCGGGTGCGGGGCAGCGCGAAGGTCAGCCACATCGACGCCTCTGTGCTGGAGGCACCTGCAGGGCAGCGTGCGCGGTCTCCTAGCGCGGTCTTCGGCTCTGCCCCACGCTTCGACCCGGCGCTACGCAAAGAGCGCAACCCGTTCGCCCCTTCAGTGAAGGCGACGAGTGCGCAGCGTGCGTGGACGGTGCAGGAGCTGCAGCGGGAGGACGTGCTGCTCTTTCTTGTGCGCTACACCCGCCTCATGACGGAGCTGCCCGAGGCGGTTGCCGCCGTGGAGGATCACCTCTACTTCCTGCGCCGACAGCTGCAGCTGTGCCCCACGCGCGATGTGCGTCGCCGCTGCGTGCTCAATGATCTCTACATGAACGTCTACCCCACGATGCACCTCTTTCTGCGCTTTGTGGACCAGCAGGCGCGCCGCTCGCGTGGGGTGCTGCAAATGCTCTCCTCGCTGAATGGGGGCACCTTGCACTCCGGCAACGTGCTGGAGGCGTACGACGCCGTGGGGCAATGCACCGGGCTGACAGTGGAGCTGTAACTTTCTTACTATTGTGATGTTTTTTCTTTTGCTTTTTGTACAACTGTAGCTTTACCACATCGCACACATATAGATAGAGGTGAGGCCGATGCGCTTACGCACGACGAAAAAAAAAAATCGTAAAGTTTGAAACAGAAAACAATTATGTGTGTTTTGCGTTCAAGGCGGGGCACTGCAGCGACGACAATGCATGGATGCGTGGGATGTGCGCCGCCTCTGCGCAGCAAAGAGTGGGGTGATTGGCGCTACATGCGCCAGCTCGTCCTTTTATCATCTTCTCAGCGTAGAAATCTGTTTTTACAGTGCTGTAGAAAGATTGCTGCTAATTATTATTATTATCATTTATCGCGTCTGCACCCAGTCAAGCTGCGTCTTTGGACGACACTACTATGCGACAGATGCAGGCCCCTTTTTTTTTTTGTACTATTAACTCACCCTCTCCATCCCTTTGCGTTTTCTTCTTTTCACAACTCCCGAAAGGCCGTTGGCTATCCTTTTCTTCTTCTCTTCATTTGCACATCTCTTTCTCTCTCCACCGTAGAAGCCACATGCACAGCTCAGCAGGGGCGAGGGCGGCGGACCCGTACGATGATCGCCACCGTCAAACCAAAGCGCTCCAACAGTTTGAGCGCCAAAAAGCCGCATGGACGCGCATGCAGGCGCACCTCACGTCCGCGACCGCCACCACCACGTCCCATTCGCGCAGGGAAAATGGCCCGAACACGGTCGGCCACGCAGGGCTGAACATGGCCCTCGCCACCGCGTCCGCGCGTGCAAAGCGGGAGGACACCACCATGATTGACGTGGCCTCCGCTGCGTCGGCGAACCAGTACGGCAGCCACGCCTGGGAGGGCCTGCTGCGCACCACAAGCGCACAAGAAGCCCGTCGCCTTGTGCCGATTGGCCGCACGTGTGTCCCTTACCCACTCTACAGTGAAGCACGAGACCCCAACACGCTGCCAGACGAGCACCTCTTGTTCGCACGTGTGGTTGCCGAGGATGACGCGCCTGCCGCAACAGCGAGTGATGCGCTTCAAGGTAGCAACAAGGGGACGATGAATTCCAGTCACAAGTTCCTGCAGGAGCGGACCGCGGCGCAGGCTCACGTGCGAGAGGCGCTCGCCGCTGACCCTCGAGCTTCCCAAAAAGCCACCCTGATGGAGCTTTTTAAGCGAGACGCTGATGATGATGGTGATGAGTTCGGTGCTGCAGCAGCAGCAGCAGCAGCAGGAACCTTCCATGCCGACGCAACGAACACGATGCAGTCTACCTCCTACTACGAAAGCCAGCTGCGCCGCTTCGCCCCCTATGTACAGGAGCGGCTGGGCCACTTTCTGCAGCCACGCACCTACCTGCAGGTGGAGGGGCAGCCACCGCCGTACGCGACAGCCGAGGATGAAGCGCGTCTGCGTGAAATGGACGACGAGGCAGCAGCAGCAGGTCGGCCCTCCTCAGCCCCGCCAGTCATGTTCTTCCCTCCTCCGCCACAGACACAGTTCTGGGACGCAGCAACTCCCTTGTCCAGTCGCGTGCAGAGCCGTCATGGTGGCAACGCCACTGCTGCAGGTGGTGATACCAACTCTTCCTCTCGCCGCGGCGACATGCAGGCAGCAGGGCGGGCCGGGGAGACAAGCGATGGCGCTTCCGCAGCTGCACCACGTGGTGGCAGTCTGGACGCCACGCGTAACTACCCATTGGACCACAGCACCATGGAAGGAGAGCAGACGCACGAAGCGCAGACGCAGCCGCCCTCTCCACTCCACCCGATGCAGGTGCGCGCCGCCACGCCCTCTCGCGCCGCAGACGTGAACGACGTCGCGATCCCGATGCCGCACAGTGGCCCAGCAATGGAGCTCTCTACCCGCGCGTTGTTTTTCCAGACATGCCCCTATGAGCTGCAGCAGGGCAGCGCCACACTGCGCAACACCGGCACGACTACGATCTACTATAGCTTGACGGTGGTGGATGTGGTGCAGGAGCACCTGCGCGAGATGCACGAGGCGCTGCATGGACCTATTGAAGGTGGTGACGAGTTGGCGCGTACGGTGACGGACACGCGGGATGGGGGACGGCCGCTGCCGCCGCGTGCTCCGAAGTCCGCGCTGACGGCAGAGTCCTTGCTTCTTTACCCCTCACTGCGGCTCACGCACCAGCTCGCAGCGCACCAGCGTCGTGCTCGCGACGAGTTCTTCTTCTTGTCTGCCCCGATGAACGGCGTTGTGTTGCCCGGTGAGGAGTGCGTCTTCGCCTTCTCAGTGCGCGCAACTCGCGAAGGGCTTTTCCAGAGCACCTACGAGCTGCTCACCGTGCCGCCCGCCCCGGAGCGCATCTTCCTCCGCCTGCGTGCGTTGGTGAGGCGTGACGGGCCCTCGCTGCAGTGGCTGGCGCAACCGGTGGCGGCGGCGCTGACGGCCAAGGTTGCCGTGGACGCACAGCGGCGGCTCGTGCAGCGCATCGGAGCGAATCCGCGCGCCATCACAGCAGCTGAGCTGCGGCAGCGGATTACCGAGTTGGATGACGCCGATGACGTGGCGCGGCAGGCAGAGCGCGAGACGCGAGCAACCCAGGAGGCTGCGTGGAATCGCGCGAATCGCTTGACCTTCGACCACGTCCCGTACTGCGCTGCTGTGTACGATAAGCTGGAGCGGCTCTCACGCGTTGTTCGGGAAACCTTTGCGCGTCTGAATGGACCTGCTGAAGAAGGAGAGAGTGCAGAGCGTGGCAACTCTTCGACTGGCACTGCCGCTGTTGCCTCGGGTAGTACAGCCGCTACTGCAGTCGCAGATGCCAGCAAGGTACGCGACACAGTTGCGTCACCGACAGCGGAAACACCGCAGAAGCAGCGCCTTGTGCCGCCTCCCAACGCCACAACCTCTCCTGCCGCCACCTCAGCCGCCAACAACGTGCTCTCTCCCGTACCACACAATCCACAACAACAACAGCAGCAGCAGCCAACACAGCGCTCTCCGTCCGTCACGCCGAGCTCTACCACGATGCAATGGGATGGCGCTCTCCTCCCGCTGCTCTACCAGATCATGAGCATCCGCGACAGCGCCACACGGCAGGTGTTTCTCGAAGCCATGCAAGTACTGCTCCGTGCCGCACGTGCGTCTCGCTGCCCCCACCTTCTCCCTGTCAGCCACACACGCAGCGGCGTTGCAGGCGCAGCAGGGACAGCGTCAGAGGAAGAAGGCAGTCGAGGTGACGCAGCGGGTGACGTCGACGGAGACGACGAGGAGGGATTGTACAACGTGCCGCTCTCCGTCTTGCTCAGGCGTGCCGCTGCCGCACTCGCTGATGTCGTTGTGGCGCGTCAGCGGCCGACAGCAGAGCGGCAATGCGACGAGGCGCTTCTGCAGCCCACATGGCCTTCAGCCGCGCTCACACTCACCACACAGGGAGATGCAGCTGGTGTCGCAGGTGCTGGAGGCGGTGCTGCCGCAGCCGGCGGAGGTGCAAAGAATCGAACCACGTCTGCCGCCGCGAATGCAGCTGCGGGTGGCGGTGGTGGTGGGCCGCAGAAGAAGAGCATGGCAGCTCCGCGTAGTGGCCGTGGGACGACCTCTTCTATCCCTGAAACAAAAGCAGGTGCGGCGGCTCCGGTGGCGATTGCCGACGGCGCGGAGGCCACTCCGGCGCAGCGTCTCCTGCTGAGCTGCGTCGCACCCGAGGAGCTGCAGGGCTTCAGCGTGACGCAGACAAGTGCCGAGGCGATGACGCTCTTGCGTGCTGCTGAGGAGCGTGCCGCGAAGGCGCGGTTAGAGAGCGAGCTGCGTGAGGCAAAGGCGGCGCTGACGGAAATGCACACGACGCTGTTCAACGAAGTAATCGATGCTGCCTGCGATCGTGGCCCGCTCGCGACGTGCACGGCGGAGCGCCTGGCAGAGCTGCGGGCGGTGCAGCAGAGCCCCTTGATGGCGGTGGACGTGAGCGCAGATCCGTTGGTGGCGCCGCCGCCTGGCAAGCCGGGCAAGAGGAAGTAGCTGTCCTTTCTGCGACGGTTTTTTTCTGTGCTGCGGGGCGGAATTTGTAAAACGAAAAAATAGAGCTGTTTTTTTTTCTTTCTTTGGTGTTCTTCGCTGCGACTCACCAAGAATGTTTCCTTCCTTCCCTCGATGTAAACTACGTATACCTGAAGCCTACACACCCAATAGTGTTTTCCTGTGTTTCTTCTTCGTTATGTAAGGTTCTCTCTCTTCGATTTTTTCCACCACTAGAGCTGTGAACGAGCGCGCAGAAGACGCGTTTCGGAGCTGAAATAGTGTGGAGAACGCTTGTGTGTGTGTGTTTGGACAGATGAATGGTCTCAACTTCCCCTTGTGATGTATTTATAGAACCTGTTCTGCGTCCCACAGTGTGGATACTGTGAGATCAAAAACAAAAAAAGGAAAAGACGGGAAACTAAAACAACGCCTTTCAGATCTTGTGGTGAAACACTCTCCGAAAGCAAACCTCCCTGCTCGCTGCCGTGCTTGTGATGCTGTTGGCAGCTGGGCAGTGGCGTGAGTCTTCTTTCGAATTCTGCAGAAGTCGTGTACTACTGCTTCTTCAAGGAATAATAAAGAAGAGAACTACCATTACTAACAGGAAAAATGAACGGACTTGGAGTGTACGCCTTGTTCCGTGCCTCTGCGAAGCAAGTCTTCTGATACTCTCTCTCTCTCCGCTGTGGCACTTCTCGTCGCCTCCTACCTTCCTTCCGACCTCCTCATCATGCACTCGTCTTACCTCATTGGTGATCGTGTTTATCGCGCACTTTCTTTGGCTTGTTGTAAAGCAATTTTATTGTTTTTTGTGTTTCTTTGCACGTTTCTCCTCTCTCATTTTTTGCACCTTTCATCTTGTATTTAAATTTATTGTCTTGCTCTTCGCGTTGTGCACGTGTGCGTTGACTCAGCGCCGTAAACTACACGCACTGAGGTAGTCGTTGCCGGAAAGGTGATTTACAAGCGCCACTCGCTTTAGATCTCCTTCTCTTCCTCTCTCTTTATTTGCTCACATTCGTTTTCCTTGGCTTTTTTTCTCCTACTCCATTGTCTCTCCCTTTCTCCCCGGAAGGACGCTTTAGATCGCAAGCAGACCACAAACAGCTCGCAACTTTTTTATTTCATTTTTCGTTTCGCTCGTTGCACCCTTTGGTGTGTTTTGGTTGCTTGATTTTTTTTTCTTTTCCCACTCTTTTAAAGCCTAGATACGTGCACACACGAAGTACACACCCAACGACACCTTTTTGACCAAAAACAAAAAAAAAACGAGGGAAGTTAGCTCACAATGAGCGCGCCGCGTGAACCAAAGCTCGTGCAGGCGCCGAAGCGTGCCCGCTCGGGCACCACGCCAAAGAAGGCTGGCACCCCGCCCTCGCGCGGCGCCACACCGACGCGTGCCGGTACCCCGAAGCGAGGCAACGGGCGGCTGCCGACCCGCCGTGCTTCCTCTCCCTCTCCGCAGTACCCCGACCCGGACCGCAACTTGACAACGGAGGATGCCGCCGAGGGCACGGACGCCTTCAAGAACCGCGTGTCGGAGATCACGTCGTTCCGTGTGATTGCCCGCGTGCGTCCTTTCATCAAGGAGGAGCTGGCGGAGATGGAGGGGCAGGAGCGGCGCTCGATTGTGGAGATGACGGACACCAAGACGATCCTCCTCGACCCAAAGGATAACTGGTCACCCAAGGCACAGTTCGAGTTTGACGCCTCTCTCTGGTCCATTCCGCCCACCCACCACATCGTGCACACCTTCCAGGACACGCGCCACAAGACCTACTCCACGCAGAAGGACGTCTACAACCTCATCGCCAAGGATCTCGTGCCGCACGTCTTCAACGGCTTCAACAGCTGCATCCTCACGTACGGTCAGACCGGCAGCGGAAAGACGTACACGATGATGGGCCACTACGACCCGAACGCGTCGTGCGGTGGCGACGGCGAGGAGGGCATTATTCCGCGTGTGTCGAACGACCTCTTCGTGATTTTGAAGGAGCGGGAGGCTGAGGAGGCACGATCGAAGCCGCAGCGCGACCGCACCAAGTTCCGCGTCGAGGTCAGCTTCATTGAGATTTACATGGAGCGTGTTCGCGACCTGCTCGACCCGGCGCTGCGCCACACGCGCGGCAACGAGAAGCTGCAGGACGCCCGCATCCGGCAGGACCCCTACAGCGGCCCCTTCGTGGAGGGTGTGACAAAGTATCAGGTGGAGAGCTGGGCTCAGTGCTGCCTGCTGCTCGAGCGCGGCTCGCAGCACCGCACGACGTGTGCGACGGCCGTGCACAACCAGTCCAGTCGCAGCCACGCCATCTACCAGATCACGGTCCTGCAGGAGCAGGTCGTGCCGGGCAAGAACAAGTTCGCGCTGCCAAGCTTTAAGACGCAGGGCGGCCGCATCAACCTGGTGGATCTTGCTGGTTCTGAGCGTGGCGGCTTCCAGGACTACGTGAAGGAGTCGGCAGCGATCAACACGTCACTGTTGGCGCTGCGTCGTGTGATTGACAACTTAACGGAGCGGCAGAACATGCTGATGGAGCAGGCCAAGGCGGAGATCACGGGTGGCTACTATCAGGAGCGGCCGCTTCCGCAGGTGCCGTACCGCGACAGCGTTCTCACCTGGCTGCTCAGCGACAGCATCGGCGGCAATGCCCGCACCACGATGGTGGCGACGCTGAGCCCGCTCGTCAAGAACTACGGCGACACGCTCGCGACGCTGCAGTGGAGCAGCAAGGCGCGCAACCTCGTCACGCTCGTGAAGATGAACGACCAGGCGATGATCTCCGATGGCATGGCGAACCAGGCCGGTGCGCTGGACAATGCCGTGCGTATTCAGCGCCAGAACCTCGACAGCCTGCGGCAGACGCTGCGACAGAAGCAGGAGGACGCACAGCAGCTCGAGCGCCAGACCAAAATTCTGAAGAAGTCCGTCGACAAGACCAACGCGCGACTCCGCGCCATCCGCGAAGACCGCGCGGCTCTCGTCATCCAGCGCACCTTCCACCGCTTCATGTTCTACAAAAAGTTCGAGTCCTACGAGCTGCACTACGCGAAGCTGCGCAGTGCAAAGCTCAGCGGCAACACAAGCGCCAGCGAGTTTGAACGCATCCGGGCAGAGGCGGAGGCGCGGGAGCAGGTCGCGAAGGAGGCCCTCCGTGCAGCAGAGGCACGCACCGATGAGCAGGCGGCGCAGGTGGCGCGCTACGAGCACAGCGCGGCCGCCCGCGAAGAGCGCCGGCGTGAAGCGGAGGAGCGACGTGCGAAGATCTGCGAGACGATCAACGCTGATGAGGTGCGCCGGCAGTACGGGGAGAAGCGTCGCGCAGAGACCGCCGCCGCGCAGGCCGCGATGGCGGCAGAGGCGAAGGAGCGTGCGGCACGTGTGCAGCAGGCCGCGGAGATGGAGCAGGCGATCGCCGCCAGCAAGTCTGCGGAGGGCCAGGCAAAGATCAAGCAAGATGCGGAGGACTTGGAGGGGCTGCGGAAGAAGCGGGATGAGACGCGCACCCGCCGCTACGAGGTGATCAACCAGCTTCTCGCGCTGCGGGAGAAGCACAAGAAGGTGTGCAAGAAGTAGAGGGATTTGTTTTCAGGACATCTCTCATCTTTTTTTTTTTCATTTATTGTTATCATTTCTCATTGCCTAGAAAGGGTGCGTGTGTGTTTGCATGCTCGTTTTATTTTGCCTTTTCAGTAGAGCCCGAAGTACGGTGGATTGTTTTTTATACTGACCGTTCGTTTTAGTTTTATCATTTATAGTTCTCAACAGCGTTTTTTTTTTTCTTCACTCTCTTCTTTTTTCTCTTGTACTGTTCTCTCTTTCTTTCCCTTCTCTCTCCTTCGTTGCCATCCTGTACCGTTTTGACTTACCCTTTTCTGTGTCTCCTCTCTGTTTTTTTTTTTTTTTTTTTGAGACTGTGAAGCGAAGGCTGGCGATGCTTGTCGTGAAGGTCTTGTTCTTCCTGTGCTGTTGCTCCTATGTTGTGTTGGGGTTCTTTTTAGCCCAACGCCGGGATGAAAACGTTACATTTTGTTTTTTCTCTGACTCTTCACCCAACATGCACGTCCACCTCTCTTCCTTCTCTGTCTCTTGTTCTTCCGTTTGGGCTCAGCTCGCATTCTTCCCTTGTTTTTCCAAGAGTCCTAGAATCTTTCCTTCTCTTTTTTTGTTTTAGTGTGTGTGTGTGGTGAGTGTGTGACAGACATCACGTCTTCACTTCGATTTTCCTTCACTTTCATTGTTAGAGCTACACCTCCCCATGGAAGCGCTAAAGTCGGCGCATCAAAACAAACAGGAAAAAAACCCGAAGTCACAGAAAGGAAGAATGAATTAGAAAAATGTATATGAGGGAGACGAGGCGGAGAAGTGCGTCTTCGTCCACCTGTTCCACAGAGGAGCAGTCGACTGCACCTGTGCCTCAGGTTGAGCTGATCGGCGCACCTGTAGACAGGCAGATTTTCTTGCGCATCGCTTTAAATGCTGCGATAAAGGATGACACTTTTTCGTCACCCGCTTTTGCTGAGCGAAGGTTAGCAGCTTGACGAAGCACGCGTCTGACCCACGTTTGGCCGCTGCCTCATGCTTCCCATTTATTATCATTCCCTGCGGCATCTCCTTATCCTCTTCTTTTTTTTTTGTATCTCTGTTTCGTGCGCCGAACCTTTTTGCACTACCGCGAAGATTCCGAAACACCACAAAAACACCGCAGCTGACTTGCTGTACTCATCTTATTTATTTAATACTCTCTCTTCCATTCACCGATCGTCCTGAAGTGGTGCTCTTACGACTGGTACGAAGTGCACAACCTGATCAGGCACAAACCCCAAAAGTCATCACTCCTATTTTGTGCTTCAAACTCTCTCTATCTCTCCTCGTGTATTATATATTTTTGTCACTATTGTCGTTCCCCCTACGTCTTTGCGAGCACGCCACCTTAACTCCCCAAACTCTGCAGCGATGCTCTCCGACGACGAGCAGAAGCGGCAGCTGTACAACCGCCAGGAGTACGTGGTCGGCTCCGAGGCACAGGCCAAGTACGGCTCCACGAATGTCCTCGTCGTCGGCGCCACGGGTCTGGCCGCGGAGATCATCAAGAACGTCGTCCTGACCGGTGTGAAGAGTGTCACGGTGCTCGACGACACCCCCATCTCCATCGAGGACCTCGGCACAAACTTCTTTCTCCGCCCTGACGACGTCGGCAAGCCGCGTGGCGCGACGGTGGCGCAGGCCGCGAAGGAACTCAACCGCTTTGTCGACGTCACGTCCGTCAGTGGCGACCCGCTGCAGCACATCCCATCGGCGCACGTCGTCGTGTACACGAACCACTTCACCGCACAGCTGGCCGAGGCGAACCGTGTAGCGCGGGAGCACCACGTGAAGTTCGTCAGCTGCGAGAGTCGCGGTGTGTGCGGCTGCGTCTTCGTCGACGGCGGCGCAACACTCGACATCGTGGACACCGACGGCGAGGACACCGTGACGTGTGTTGTGACGGCGCTCTCCCCCGACGGCCTCGTGACACTGCACGAGGACAAGAACCACGAGTGTGAGGTGGGAAGTCGCGTGTACCTCACCGGACTGCATGCTCTGCCGCAGGTGACGACGGCGGACCCCTCAACGCCGTCTGCGTGGCGGCTGTTTGAAGTGGCGGAGGTTATCTCGCCGCACATCATGCGGCTCGCCGGTGTGAAGGAGCTGCTGAGCGGGGCCACAGCTGTTGATGTCGGGACGAGCGCGTACCTGCACACCACCAAGAAGGGGCGTCGCGAGCACTACAAGACGATTGCGGAGAGCGTGGCGAACCCCGAGTGCCTCACCATCTTTGACAAGGAAGAAAAGCTGTGTGCTGCCACGACGTTGCATGCGATGTTCACTGCAGTAGCGGAGCTGGGTCACGCCCCGCACAACGAAGCCGAAGTCGAGGCCGTCATCCAAGCCGCACGTGCCCGCACTGCCGACGCTGAAGAGGACGTGATGCGCCTGCTGCTGCCCGTCTTCGCGGGTGACTTAAACCCTATGGCCTGCTTCATTGGTGGCATGGCCGCGCAGGAGGTACTGAAGGTGTGCAGTGGGAAATTCACTCCTCTCCACCAGTGGCTCTACTACGACGCGCGGGAGGTGCTGCAGGCGCGGCTGTGTGGGGCGAAGAGCGTCACGGCCTCCACCTGCCCCGGTGCCGCCGCAGCCATCTTTCCCGATCGCGCGGCAAAGGCGTCGCGCCACGCAGGGCAGGAAGCGGTGCTCGGCCACGCCTTCCAGTCCTACCTCCACCACCGCAAGGCTTTCATCGTTGGTGCTGGGGCGCTCGGTTGTGAGCTGATCAAGAACGTGGCGTTGATGGGCTTCGGCGAGGTGGCCATCACGGACATGGACACGATTGAAATGAGCAACCTGTCCCGGCAATTTCTCTTCCGCAACCACCACATCGGCCGGGCCAAGTCTGTCGTTGCGGCAGAGGCGGCGCGGCACATCAACGCCGACGTGCGCATGACAGCCTACGAGTCGAAAATGGCACCAGAGACGGAGGCGATCTTCAGCGAGGAGTTCTGGGCACAGCAGTCGGTCGTGCTGAATGCGCTGGACAACGTCATGAGCCGCAAGTATGTCGACGGCCGCTGCCTCTTCTATCAGAAGCCACTCTTTGAGAGCGGTACGCTTGGCACGAAGTGTAATATGCAGCCCGTCATCCCCTTCGTGACGGAGAGCTACAGCAGCAGCTACGACCCGCCGGAGAAGGGCATCCCGCTTTGCACGCTGAAGAACTTTCCGAATGCGATCGAGCACACAATCCAGTGGGCACGCGATCTCTTCCATCTTTTGTTTGCCGGTGTGCCGGCAGACGTGAATGCGTACTTGAGCGACCCGGCCGGCTTCGCCAACACCCTCAAGAACGACCCTGCAGCTGCCGACACGGTGGTGAAGAACGTGCATGATGCTCTTGTGCGGTGGCCGCAGAGTGAGCAGGACTGCGTGCGCCTCGCCCGTCTCCTCTACCAGGAGCACTTCAGCGACGGCTTTCGCCAGCTGCTGCACAACATCCCCCTCGACAAGCGCAACGAAGACGGGCAGCTTTTCTGGAGCGGCGCGAAGAAGCCGCCAACGCCGCAAAACTTCGACCCGAACTCGGAGCAGGACGTCGCCTTCGTCTACCACTGCGCCTGTCTCTTCGCCTCCGTGTACCAGCTGCCCTCCTTCTCCCTCTCTCCCGCGGAGACGGCAGCGGCGGCGGCGGCCGTCGTGGTGCCTGAGTTTGCGCCACGCCACGCCGTCTTCGCGACGTCAGAGAAGCAGACCTCGCAGCAGACGTCATCGCCGAGCGGCATCTCGGTTAGCGATTTGCCACCGGCTGCGCACTTCAGTGCCCGTCGCATGCGCGCCGAGGACTTCGACAAGGATGACGACGCGAACCACCACATAGCTTTCATCACGTACTGCTCCAACATGCGTGCCCGGGCCTACTGCATCCCTGTCGCGGACCTGAACCAGACGAAGCGCATTGCGGGCAACATCATTCCCGCCATGGTGACGACGACCTCGCTCGTGACCGGCTTGGTAGGCTTCGAGGTGCTGAAGTACCTGCTCCTGCAGTTCCACCACCACAAACAGCACTCGCCCGGCTCCTCCAAGGCGGACGCCGTCTACATCGACGTCGACGAGGAACCCGACAAGCTCGTCACGCTCTTCCGCAGTGCCTTCGTGAACATCGCCCTTCCGTTTGTGGCCTTCTCCGACCCGATTGTTGCGCAGAGCCGCACGTATGCTCTGCCAAGCGGCAAGAAGCTGCACTGGGGTATCTGGGACCGACTAGAGGTGTCGGAGGGGCGGGACATGCCGGTAAAGGAGCTGGTGCAGCTGCTGCACGACCGGTACGAGCTGGAGGTGTTCATGATCGCGCTGACAAATGGCAAGATGATTTACACCGAGTTTGGTGGGAAGGCGAAGGACAAGGAGAAGAAGGTGTCGGTGGTGGCGCAGGAGAAGGGCGAGGTCCTGCAGGACGCGATCGGCTACTTTGACCTCGTCGTGACAGGGATGATCGGCGACGAAGACGACGTCGATGTGCCGATTATCCGCTACCGTTACCGCTTCTAAGTGGCGGTGGAAACCTTGAAGGGAAAGGACTTGAAGAACGGGGGAGAAGGAGTCTACCTTCTGGTGTTGTTGTTGTTCTTTTCTTCGTCATCGGGCCGCGAAGGGGGGGAGGCAGAGGAGACTTTATGTGGGGTACAGCTGTTCTCCCTCTGCTCTATACAGCGTGAGCTCCTTCTTCTCCTTTACCGTCTCTGCTTGTTTTGTGCTTGTTTGTTGTTGTCGTTGGCAGACTTTAGTTCTGCCGCTGCGTTGGCGTTTCCGTATCATTCACCGTGTTGTTTTTTTCTTCCGTTTCATATTATTTATTGCCATTTGCGCGTGTGTGTATTTGTGCCCTTGGTGCGAACTTCATACCTTCTCTGTCACCGCAGATGTCAGTGTGCCGTATCTGTATTTCTTTTTTTTTCCGCCGTCGCACACGCCCGGTGAACTCTCTCCCTCTCTCTCTCAGTGCACGTGTGTATGTGAGTGTATTTGCCATTTTACCCGAACAGCCGCCCCGTGCTGAACTCGAAAAGAAAAAGTAAAAGTAGAAAAAAGCAGCTGTTGTTAAAGTGCGACGATGACCAGCGCAGTCGCGTTCCTTATTGTCTTTTCGAGCCTCGAGGAGCAAAGGGCTGATGTGGTCATGACAGAACAGAACATGCAGTGCTGAAGAGAAAAAAGAAACACGCACAAAAAAAAGGGGCTCATTGCTGCAGGCAAGTGTCTAAATGACTAGCTGACATGTAGATTTCTGCCAGCGGTGCAGATTTTTCTTTTGTCTCTTCTTTAGCTCAGAATTGGTGCTCTTTTGCTTCGCCTCCTTCCTACGCTGCTGTTCCATGTCGTCCTTTTTCTTTCCTTGACTACTCGTCACTACCGCTTTCCTCATTCTACTTTCTCAATTTTTCTTCTTCTTCCATGCCAATTTGCTGGGGCTTTTCACAGGTGCCTTACAGTGCTCGCTGTCTTCCGGGAGCTTCTCTCCCACTCTTCATTATATCTCTATATATTACTTTTTCGTTTGTTTAGTATTTTCGCCTCCGTTCTGTTGATTCGCTCCTGCTTCCGGCCCTCTCTCGATTCTTCTTCCTCATTCTGGGTCGACTTGACGCTCAGGGCAATTTTCGTTTTTTGTTTTGTTTTTAGGGCGTGTCCCTGGTTCAAGCGACGTTTTCTGCAGAACATTTTGTTCCTTTTTTGCTTTGTGTGCGTGTGTGTCGTTGCACGAACTATACCGACTTTTTTCTCCCCTCTATTTTCTTCTTCCTCTAAGAATTGATTTTTTTTTTATCGCCTCGCTCTGATCTGCGCTCCTTCTTTTTCCTTACTCTTACCTTTCGTGATAGACACTCACCGCTCCTTCCTTGAGGCTTTTTTTTTTCCTGTTGTTGATTATTTCCTTCTTTGCTTTGTACTCCTCTCTGTGCTTGAACCTTGCCGCTCCACGCCCCTACTTCATTTTCTCCCTCGATGGTAGGAGGAAAGAACAGACGCTTCACGCAACGTAAACTCGGCACCAGATTAGCTTATCATATCTTGCCACAACCTTCTCGGCTTCTTTGCTCCAACGCATTTCAGCACACTCACGTACTGCTTCCGCCTCTCGTTATCCATGACGTCGCTGTCTCGCGTGAACTACGTGCTTGACAAGAGCTGCAGCCTCTTCGTTGGCTCTGCCGTCGCTCTTGTGGATGGCTATTGTGTTCTCCACTACGACGCCTCTATTTACGTTCCTGTCTTCACCGCCAACGCGTGCCTCACCGCAGCACTCAGCAAGGGCCTGAAGAGGGTCTTTAACCAAAGCCGCCCGCCCGGCGCACCGAAGTTGAGCCCAGGCATGCCGAGCAACCACGCGACGACACTCGCCTTTCTCTGCGTCTCCACCGTCTTCGCGTTGCAGAAGTACCGGGAGCGCACCTTTGTACCGGGCTTTGTGGGAAAGCATGAGTGGCGTTTGCTGCCCGTACCCACCGTCCCTGATATTCCCGCTGGTGCGATTCGGCCGCTGCAGGCCTTCCTCGTTGTGTACAGCCTCTACGCCACCCGTCTGCGAGTCGTGCAAGGCCATCACACGGTCGCACAGGTGCTGGTCGGCTACGCATTCGGCGCGACGTGTGCGACGCTGTGCCTCGCTGCCAACTATGCGGGCTATCACGGCGAAAAGCCTGGTGGTCGTGTCGATGAGACGTCGTTGCCGATGAAGACGGTGGTGGCGGCGGTGTCGTCGCTCATCGGGCTTGTGGCGGCGCGGTCGATATATCGTAGCGCGATGCGCGCGCACGCGCCGGTGTCCCCGGTGTCTCCGAAGATGGCATAAGCAAAAGAAGCAGAAGAGGAAAAGAACGAAGGGAGGAAAAGAAAAATGAAGGCATGGACTAGTATTAATGCCAAGAAGCAACCGGCAAACCAAAAAAAAAAGTGCATTTCGTGTGGCAGCGAAGACTGAAGGTTTGCTTGTGGCTCGCGCGTGTCTGGTGCTGCCAACGAACGAGTAGAGGAAGAAGACGGGTTATGAGCAGCTTGACCAGCGCGTGCGCTTGAAGCTCATGAAATACTGAGTTAGCTCTTGCACCTCTTTGATTCAAGTATGACGGTTGTATTGCGCATTGAAAGACTTGTGAAATGCACGGTATCGGCACTCGTGCGCTGTCTGGTGCTCTGAGGCCCTCTTCTCCTCTTCAATTACTATCACCTTTCATTTTTTTTTGTTGAACTTACCTTTTCGCCTTTTTCTTTTGGTTCTCCTTACATCCTTTTTTCTTTCTCCGTTTTCACGTGTGCTTCTCGCGCTGTGGTTTGTAGGCGCATCCATCTGTCACGAGCGAGCAACTCTCGCTCTCGCTCTCTCTCTCTCTCTCTTTTTCTTCTTTTATTTGTTTTGTTGTTGACTCCAACTACCTTGTCCTTATTTTGTTTTGATAGCTCCTGAACCGTTTATTTCTTCCTTCACCCCTACTTTTTTTTTCAATTCATTTTGATATTCCTTACCTCTTTTTTACTTTTGCCGTTAAGTAGTTCCAAACGGTAAAAACGGAAAACAAGAAAAAGCGCAGCTCTCTCTCTCTCTCTCTCTCTCTCTCTCTCTCTCTTCCTCTCTCAAGCCGCTTTAGTTTGTGTCCCGCGAACCGCGCACATTCACACATGTGCGCTGCGAAGCGTCTTCTCTGGCTGCTGAGGTGCGTGTCGTTTAGCCGTCTGTGTATGTGTATTTGTGTGTGTGCCTAACAAGGCTATATTTGTAAAAAGAGCGGAAAAGAGGAGGCTTAACCGCTTTCACACGTCAAGCATCACAAAGGTGCACCGGCATGAGAGAAAACACAGAAAAGAGCGTCGGCTGTTTTTTTTTTCCGATTTCTTATTTCATTTCTTTTTTTTCCGCACAGAAGTGTTTCCTTTTTCATTTTACGCCTTCTTGTTTTCTTTTTCTTTGCTTTTCTCTCCATACACCTCCATCCTCTTCTCGCCGTCGCGTCGTATTCCCAACACTCATCCGACTATTCTCTTACTCGCTATGTGCACCTCCTGTTTTTTTTTTTGTCGTTCTCGCTCCTCTGCTCCGTTATGAAGTGTAGGCGCTATGCCCCCACCAGACAAGCACATACCGCTCCTTTTTTTTTCTTCTTCTTTTTTTTTGGCTTTAAGTTTACGCACTCTTATATATATTCACATACTTATGGGAAGTTCTCCCTTTCGACTTTGATACCTTCTTTTTTTTTTTAGTGAGTGGTACCATCGAAGCATTTAAGCAGGCAGCGCGCAGAAAAAAACATGAGGCGAAGGGAAAGAGAGAGAGAGAGGGAACGTATTTCTCTCTGTTCTATTTTTCTTTTTGTCGTGTACTTTGTTTTATTTTTATTGTGCGCTGCTTTTGAGTTTTTGCTCGTCTCTTTGCGCAGATGAACTTCATTTTCCTTTTCTCTTTCTCTCTCCCCTTTTTGCCCCTTCCGTTCACCTTTATTGCGAGTCCTCGCCTCTCTAAGACATAGTCAATAGTTTTTATTTTTTTGTCTTTTCTAAAAAAAAAAACATAATAAGAAAGAAGTCACTCACTAGCCGGTAACATCATGTGAGCGGGGATGATGGAGCACACAGGTAGGTGGCGTGTGGCAAAACACAAGTTATAAAGATGTACAGATCTATGTGTGTGTGTGTTTAAAGCGGAGACTGTAGCTACACAGTTTACGGCATCTACTTTATGTCAAACGATGTGGACGCCAAGTGGTACTACGTGGTGGTTTAGCGCTGACGATTAACGCAGAACGCGGCAACTTGAGAAAAGAAATGAATTATGTGACAGCATGCTTTACTCGTGCAACACTGCTTCGCACGCCCCAACTACCTATCTTCCCTTCCTTCCCGCTCTTTCTCTCTCTCTCTTTTTATTCTGTGTTTTGCACCCGCACTTAAAGAGCGCCAGTCTCGCATCTCATTTGTTCCACTTATTTCTTTTTCCCGTCTTCCCCTTTAATTCATATCCCACCAAAAACAAGTTTAACAACAACAACAGGAAAGTACTGCCTCGCGTTACCATTACGAGCCTTTCGTGAGCGTTGCCTTCTTGCTTTCTCCGTTTCCTTTTTCCTTTGTTGTTGTCTTTATTCCATAATTTCTTTTTTTTTTCTTGTCAATTGCCGCATCAGGCTTTCTTTCAAAAGAAAAGTTTAATCCTCTCGAGGAGCTCGCGCAGACGCAGAGAACTTTACCTTATTTATTTCGTGTCACTTTCATTATTAATTCTCTTTTTTACGTTTTCAGGGTGACGGAGATTGCATTGCGAGATTCGCAAGCAGACACTAATTTCCCTCTCCTGCGTCAGGTGGCGAAGCTTTAATACATTTGCCTTGTCTGTTTGCAGGCCCGTTGTCACTTTGGTGGCTGTTCTCTTTCTCCTTTTTTCTTTCCCCCCTGATCTTTAATTATCTCTTTGCCGCGGCAAACAGCTAGCATACCGCTGCCTCGCCTCAAAGTCATCTCTTTCGCTTTCTCTCTTTCTCCGGAAGTATCAGCGAAGTAGTTGCTGTCCTTTACTTTATCTTCTGTCTCTACTCTACTAAGTGGCTCCGTTTTTTTTTATTCTTGACTTTCCGAAGTAGAGGCGCGGAAAGGCAGCGAAGCAGGACGCAAGATCTTTCGCGGTGCATACGTGTCAACGCTCCGCTGCATATCAGCTTTTTCTTACCACCGTGAGGCAGTAGGAGGTGTAACGAAGCAGCTGACGCTTCTGTTTTCAACCACTCGCACACATCGCGTTCTTCACCTTAATTTTTTTCCAATTCTCTTCTCCTCTCGAGTTTCTGTTTTTTTTTTTTTGATTTGTATCTCCGGCAGTCTACTGGGGAACATCACACGTGTACAAGCCCTTTACCGTCTTCCGATCCTCACATCTTCACCTTACAGAACTGGTGGAAACCGCGACGAACACCGCTCTGCAACTCTCTGTCATAATTGTTTTTTTTTAATACTTTACTCCGTGCCTTTTCTATTTTTTCTTTCGTCTTTTTTTTTCCCTCTCATTCTCGCGGTTTCGTGTAACTATTAAAGAAGACCGGAAGAAAAAGAAAAGTGCTTGAGAAGAAGAACAGAGAGAGAGGCAGAGCGTTCTCCGGCAGTCGTGCTTGGTGTTCACCGAGGTGTCCCTGGTCGCACTCCCCTCCGTTTTTTATTTGCAAGGACACAGGTGTGTGTGTATGTGTGTGTTTGTGTTTTGCCGGTGAACTTGACTTCTTCTACGGCCGCAAAAAATCACCCACAGATTAGAGACTGATCACGTTTTACAGTTTACTTAAACATTTTCTTTTCTAGTGCTTTTAAAGGTGAAGCGGCCTTTTTTTCTCTTATTTCTCTCGAACCCAACGCCGCTCACCACGCGCTTTCTTTCACTATTTTGCTTTTTTCTGCTTTACAACGCCTTCACTTTCTCTTTCTTATATCTGGTTGCTGCCTCCCTCTCGTGGTCAGCCTCCTCTGCAAACACCTTTTTCATTTCTTTGGTCCTGAGTATCTTGCTTTTTTTTTTTTTGGACGTCCCGCGTCACAGCGCCGCGACTAGATCCATCCCATACCCTGACCTTCAACCTCAATTTGTTTGTTCCCGTTCTCTCCGTAGTTTCTGTGTTATTTACCCTTTTTTTTCACCGCCAGCAGCGTATTTTACCCCCAGAACGGAAAAAGAAAGTGACATTCTGCTACACGTTTTTCACGTTATCACGCAACTCTTCTATCTCCACCCGCTGACCAATTTTCTTTTCTCTTCTCTTTCTTCTTTCATTTCCTCTCGTCTTATCTTTCGCGGGGCGTTGTACTAACCACATTGCAACACATCTCTACCCTGTAAAACTTCACATTTGCCAATTGTTTTTCTTTTTCTTTCTGGACTGCTGCCCTCTGTGTTTTTTTCTGTTATTATAGGGGTGTCGCTCGACTTCACGACGGCGACTGCAGCTCACCTTCTTTAATTGGGTGAGCTCCCCGCGTAGCAATCTCGAACGAGTATCTGTGGTTTTTTTTAATACTTTTATTTTTCCTTTTATTTTTCAACACATTTTTTTTTGCGCGTTTCCACGTTTTAATTTCTCTGCTTCCTGTCTTTCACTTGCTAGCTTTGTTGTCCCAATCTCTCGTTTCTTCTCTCTCGTCGTTGCCAATTCGAAGATTTGCATGCCGTCTCCCGAGCACCCACCGTACGGAATGGATCGCACACAATCACCCTTCGGCGATGGGGAGAATCAGGATGACGGTCTTCTCACTTCAGGCACCGGACACCGGGCCCCACGCAGCGCGCGCGACTCGCCCAACAACGCCGCCGCCGTCGTGCCGGCTCTCCGAAGTCCGAATCAGCGTGCGCTAGAGCACCACCTGAGCGGTAGTGGGAGTCGACTGGGCAGTGGCAGTGGCCGCGGAGGTGCATCCCCTCCGCTGTCAGCAGCCGCGGTGCAGCGTCGCCTCTCCGACTTCAACGGCAGCGGCTCGGGCTTCATGAGCTCCTCTCTCTCCCCTTCGGTGTCACCCCGGCGTACGCATCAAGCAGCGCCTTCTCCGATGGCACTGCCGGCTGCCTTGCGGACCAGCCTGATGGATGATACGCCGACGCCCTCGACAGTAGCGGCCCTACACCAGTCAGAGTCGCAGAAGGGACAAGAAGAAGAGCAGCAGCAGCAGCAGCAGCAGCTGGTATTGCAGCCCATGCCGAGCCACAACGTTCCCTCCCCACCGCGACGCGTTCTCTCCCCTTCCCACGACCAGCCAGTTGTAGAGATGGAACGTATCCCCTCCGCGAAGTCGGCAACAGATGGCGCGAATGCGGCGCAGCCGCCGACGGCAACAACACGTCGCACCGTCGCCTTTGCGGATTCGGCGCTGCTTAACACGGCGCCGCCCGCACGGCAATCATCGAGCGGCTTCACCGACCCCCGGGCGTCGCTGCTCGCCGCGTCGGACAGCCGCACCACGCAGCGGCCAAGCGATGTCTCAACGCAGGTGGCGCCGCTGGCGTCCGACTCGCTCGAGGTGACGGTGCCGCAGGAGGAAGAGGCTGCATCGGTGGACACAACCCTGCACGTGGCAGAGCCAGCAGCGGCAACCGCAGCAGCAGCAACAGCGCCTACTGAAGCAGCAAGACCAAACGACGCCCTCAAGAAGGAAGGCAGTAGTACGTCGCCTCACTCACGCAAGACCGGAGCCTACGCTCACCTCGTCATCCAGAAGCCCTTCCCGAGCAACGCCACAGAGCCCCCGTGTGATGCCACCGCAGCAGCAGCAGCAGCAGCAGCAGCGGGAAGTGCAGGCGCAATTCCCACCATGGCCGGCGGCGACCCAGCAGCCGAGGCACAAATCCGTGCGGCCGGCACCGGCAACGCCAACCTCCTTCCCGTGTTCGACCGTGCAAAGCAGGCGCTGCTCAGCCCGGGTCTTGGCAGCGCGCTCACCCCGCGCCTCCGCCACGGCCGCACGACCAGTGGGCGGGTAGACGGCCCGCACGACGTGGCCGACGCCACGCCCAAGTCAACGAGTGGCCGCGCCTTCAGCACGCTCATCACACCGCTTCTTCGCACGCCAATGTGGCGCCAGCAGAGCAGCGGCGTGAATTCGCCCCTCGTCGTCGACCGCGCCGTGCTGGAGGAGCCGGCCCGCTCGCCTGCCACCTTTGGCGACCGCCTGAAGGAAATGCACGACGACGGCGCCGGGGTGACAACGCACATGGTGTGGCAGACGCGCGAGGGGCAGACACGCTGCACCCTCTCGCCGAGCTTCTTGCTCGTCGCCGAACACGATCGCGTCTGCATCCACTGGTATGATGGCGAGGAAGAGGTGTTTGAAACCGACCACACCTACCTGAACGTCGTGCCCGGTGGACGGCACAGCTGCTACAACTCAGCGTCTACGCCGAACGGGACACCCGTTGCTGCCGCGCCTCAGCACGACGGCACGCTGCAATCGCTGGAGATGCAAGCCGTGTGGAATGCACCCGCGGAGGACGGCAACCGCCTGGAGATGAGTCACGCGCTCGGCCTGCGGGCCGCGGGTGTCGGCACCACCAGCACGGAGAGTACCGATGTGGCCACCGTGCGGCCTCCGCTTGAGAAGACGAACACGAAGAGCGGGTCCACGCCACTTGTGATTCGCGTCCGCACGCCCCGGCACGGCCGCGTCGACTCGCTCTCCTTCGCAGATGACACTGGTTTGGGCGGTGGGGGTGTGGGTGGGTTGACGGCGTCGCCGGTGCTGGCCCGCGCCGGCCTTCGAGCTCGCCGGCCCGCCTCCGAAGTCTTTCTCGCCCGCGAAGACGACGCAGCAGCAGCAGCAGTGGATAGCAGCCGTCTCCTCAGCACACGCAGCGACGCGAACCAGCGCGAGGTGAACATGTTCGCGAGCAGCGCCACGCCCCTCGTCACGGGTCACTCGCGGCAGGCGAGCGCGAACTGGATGTTGCAGCGGTCCGCCACACGGCAGTCGCTGGGAGAAAACTACCAGTCCTTCACCGTCGCGTTCCCCAAGCCCGGCGACTACTACTTCGTCTGCTCAAAGCACAAGCGGACGATGCGGCTGCAGGTGCAGGTGCAGTCCCACCGCTCCGCAGTGGCGTGGCGCTACATCTTGCTCATCGGCGCTGCCGTGCTGGTTGTGGCGCTTATTGTGATTGTAGTGGTTGTGCTGGCGTACTGGATGCAGCACAGCACCTACCTCTTCGGCGAGAAGGACACCGCCACCTACGAGCAGTATCTCGCCTTCCTCGACATCCACGACCTCATCACGATGAAGCTCTTCCCGTTTCTCGCCGTCTGCATCCTGATCATTCTCATTGTCATTCTCGCCGCGATTGGGTGGTCGGTCTTCCGCTGCTTCCACCCGCGCGACAGGGCGCCTACACCCGCGGCATCTACGCGAGCACGCGGCGTGTGCTGCACCTCGGCACCGTCCTGCTCACCTTCGCCCTCATCGTTCTCCTCTTCGTCGCCTTTGGACTTGAGATGAACGTGATGAACGGCGTGAACGAGCTTGCCCTTTCCATCGGCTCTGGCGTGACGAGCACGCTCAACATGTACTCCACTGCCGTGCTGCAGGTGAACTTCGTGGTGAACGAGACGAGCGTGCTCTTCCCCAACATCTCGCTGCCAACGGACCAGATCTACACCATCACGAGAGAGGTGAGCACGCTGATGAACCAAATTGTCCGCTGGACATCCTTCATCGAGGACATCGCGCAGGTCGCCTTCCGCATCATTCCCATCGTCATCTATCTTTCCATGCAGCTGGGTCTCTTCGCGGCGTGTCTCACAATAGGCGCGATCATCTTGCGCTTCCGCAAGGCCGCCGTCGCGACGACGTGGATGCTGGCCGCCAGCGTCGGCGTCTTCTCCCTCGTCTGCGGCATCGAGTACACCGTCACGCAGCTCTTCAGCACCGTCTACAGCAGCGTCGTCGTGCTGCGTGACGACCCGCAGGACTTCGGCGCCACGCTGGGCCTCGCCAACGACAGCTTCGTCTCGCAGCTGCTCTCCTACTGCACCATCTCCGTCGACGACGTCAGCGTCATCTCGAAGTACGTGAACGAAATTCTGTCCGGCATCAACAATACGCTGGACGCGGAGGGGCAGAAGGAGTTCTCGGCGGTGTTCCAGTTCGTCCAGGACGTCGTGCCCAACACGCTGGAGGCGCTGGCAAACTACACGGACTACATCATCGCAAACCTCGACGCGCTGCAGAACATCTTGGACAGGGACGGGCAGCAGGTGAACGACGCGGTACAGCAGAACGTCGTGCCGCTGCTGAAGGCCGCGCTGAGCGTCATCCAGACCTTCGAGGGCCTTGTCAACTGCCAGGTGATCCGCGACATCGTTGCCGCCGCCATCCCGATCTTCAAGGACGAGGTGCAGAACTACAATCTTGCCGTCTTCTCGTTTTTGCTCATCGTATTCGGCATCAGCTTCATCCTACTCGTCTTCTCCAGCGGCGCCACGTACGCCCTGCGCCACCCGCGACGGACGTGGTGCAACATGCGCACCGGTCGCTGGTTCCGCTTCCGCTACTCCTACAAGACGCACCTGAGCACACTCATGATGGGGGCCGAGACGAAGGCGCGGAAAAAGACGGTGCTGCAGTGGCTCGTGCTTCACACGGAGCCGATCATGTACCAGCTGCGGAGTACAATGCTTGTCTGCTACTCTGCCTGCGCACTCATGTTCTTTGACTGCATTCTCATCGTCCTGTTCAACGAGGTGTCGCGCGGGACGCGGACGTCGAAGATGCTGCAGGCGCTGTCCTACCTCGGCTGCGCGGTGCTGTTCTTTCTCCTGCTGGCGGCGCTCTTTCGACGGGCCATTATCCGCCGGATTCTTCACATCTGCGCGCTGCTGTGTGCTGCGGCGTGCCTTGGCGTGTCGGTGTCGCAGGCAATCGTTGGCTACGTGTACTTTGGCGAGTGCCTGGATCACACCCGCTACGAGACCAGCTCGCTGACCTACGGCTCGCCGGTGTATATGACGTGCTCGGCGACCTACATGGGCTACAACCTGGAGGTCGCCATCTACTCCACCGTCATCTTCCTCAACAGCATCACGCTGCTCGTGACGCTCGCTATCCAGATCCGGTACGAGCGCCACCTGAAGGCCTCCTTCGCCCACCGCCACTACATAGGCGTCCTCTCGCCGCTGGAGAAGTTCTTCCCATGGCTGCGGTGCATCTTTGTGGATTACCTCTTTGTGAAGCGCATCTATCACGGCCTGCTGATCGCCGTCATTGTCATCTTCCTGATTCTCTTCGCCGTGCTGGACATCGGGCAGTGGTCCGTCATCCGCGGCGTCACGAGACCAACGATTAAGAATTCTGACATCGTCCAGGTCATCAACCCGAACGTTGGCTGTAACGGTGACTCGCAGTACTGCGACCTGCGCGCGAACGAGATCATCTGGGCGTGCGCGCACAACGCGCACAGCAGTCTCGAGGACGGCTTCGTCCTGCCAAACCACTACTACAACATCACGCATCAGCTGCAAGCCGGCATTCGCAGCTTCATGGTGGATGTGTGGTACGACAAGATCAACTCCACCGTCAGCGACGCGGTGGACGTCTACGTGTGTCATACGTTGTGCCTGGTTGGCCGCCGGCTTTGGCGTGATATCGCACGCGAGTTCAAGCAGTTCCTCGACCAGTACCCCGAGCAGGTGATTATGATCATTTTTGAGCAGTACGTGAACAGCAGCTCGCTGGGCGAGATTTCAGACGAGGTTGGGCTGACGCAGTACGCGTGGCTGAGCGACCAGGTGGCACCCAACTTCAACCCGGACTATGAGTGGCCAACGCTGCGGCAGCTCATCAACAAGGGACAGCGCGCACTCATGTATAACGACGTGATGGCCTACCTGCCCATGAGCCGCGACTGCCCCGAGTGGTTGTACTACTCCTTCGATTTCCAGTACGAGAACTACTACCAGACGAACAGCGTGTCGGAGTGGGTCTGCGACATTCACCGCGGGTGGTGCACCGCCGATCCTACCGTGGTGAACTGCGATGACTCGGGCAGCAGCAGCAACAGCGCTTGTGCGTACAAGTCGTCGTCATCGTCGTCGTCCTCTCTTTTCAACTCGTCGGAGGAGTCGTCGTCGTCGGACTCGCGCTTGGAGTACCTAAAAACGATCGACGTAACGAACTGCACGGTGTACGGCGCGGACCCTCTCTGGCGCAACGGGAGTGCGGTGTACAACGCGGCCTTCCACACGAACCCGCCCAACGTGCGCAGTAAGATGAGCACGATGAACCACTTCATCACGAACGGTGTTGGGTCGCCCGTGCAGGCGACGAGGGCGAATCAGCAGCAGCAGGTGCAGTCCACCACCTACATGTGCTCCTCGACGTGGAACACGGTGGTGAACATTTTAGCCTTTGACTTCTGGAACATCGCGAACCCGCTCGGGACAATAGAGGCGATGAACCAGAACATCGCCCGGTATGGCGCGCGTTACGGCTTCGCAAATGAGTGGAGCCGCATGCTGTTCGGCACTGATACCGTCGCCTTCGATGAACAGACGTAACGCACTTGGTGGACCAGGTTTATTTTTTTTTTTCCGCGTGTTGTCATCATTAGCTCTTAAAATGAAGAAAGCAGAGTCGCATCTCTTGTTACGAATTCTTTCTCCATCGCGTTTGTGAATGTGTTTGTGTGCATATGTGTCTGTTTTAGCTTGTTTTAGCTTCCGTTATTTTACACTGCCATCATGAACCGATTTCTTTGTCGGTCATATTTATTTTCTTATTATATCTTGGCTGTCGCAAAGCGTCTCATTTCAGTACGTCTATGCCTCACCTGTGTCACCCCCACACGCGTGCACAACGACGCTCTTTTTTTTTTTTTTTACGAAAGCTGGCCTTTGGTGTGCTGCACCTTCGCAATACGAAGCACTGCCCCCTATACAAGTGCTAGTCTTGTTCTTTTTTTATTATTATTATTTGTTTCTTATGACTGTTTTGTACTCCTCTCAGAATACCTTTTCTTTTTTTTTTTCTTTACCTGTCTTCATACTGCCTAGCATTGCGGAATGCCACTATCCGCAACAATACAATTCGACTCTTCATACACACACACGCACCTCTCTCTCTCTCTCTCTCTCTCTCTCTCTGTCGCTCACCCACTGTTCATATCTATTTTTTTTTCGATTTGTTTTACGAGCAGCGAGAGAGAGGTTCGCGTGCGCCGCTACTCCCTGAAAGGGTTCCGTTTACGAATCTTTTTCTATTTCTATTTTCCTCATCCACAGCTATGGCCTACAGGAGTGGGTGATGTTTTTCTTCTGTTCTCTTGTTATTATTGATAGTATGGCCCGCGTTGTTATTAACACCTATTTTTTTTTCTTTTCCTCTTTCCTCTTTTTTTTTTTAATGCTCTTCTGCTTCTGCTTCGCAGCCGGCGCAGCTTCGTCTGATGTGCTCCACGCAACGCTCGTATCGTTGCCGCCACAAAAAAAGCGAAATGGAAAGACGCAAATGAAAACTATGGATAGCTGACAATTATAAAAAGAAGAATGCACGACAGGCTTTGTGATCTTTTATTATTATTTTTCAGCCCGCGACGTATAGCTAGGTGTGTACGGCGATGTCTCGTTTATTTAATTTTTTTTCCTTGACGTGTTGTGGATAACAATGCTTCTGTCCGCCTTTTTGTACTCTACTACTACTGCGAAAAAAAAAAATTGAAAATGGCAGGTCTAAAATTCGGGGAAAGCGGGAAAGAGAACTGGTCGAGTGGCAACGCAGCTGTGTGTGGCAAAAAAAGAATAAAAGGTTGCTCCTGCTTCGTATCAAAATGTTGCGACTTCATCAGTACTTTCAAGATGGCCACAGTATTACTGCGATGCCGTAGCGACTTTCACGTCGTGAAGGCTTTGAAAAAGTGCTCGACAGGAACGCGCAATTCCCGATTCCGAGCGGTGCAGCTATCAAAAAAGGAAAGTACTTTGCAGCTCTCTTTCATTCCGATACCTTTCCACTTTGCTCTGCCTTTTTTTTTTTTCTCCCTTAACGCATGGCAGCGATGTGTAGCCACGTGCAGCTCATGCGTCCCACACTCGCGCTTCGGTCATCCTTGTTTCTTGGCTCCTATGGAGGCTCGCAAGCGAGCGTTGGACGCCCGTCCCGTCTCCTCCGCAGCAGCTTCCAGCCCAACCTCACCTCTCTCACGAATCAGGTGAATCGCAACGACGATTTTCTTAAGTTTGGCAACAAGAATGTGCCCCGCGGCGTTCCCCGCATCGACCGCCGCGACGTCCGCGCCATCACAACCCTCCACGAGACGCCCCACCTCCTCGTGGCGGGCCGCAACTACACCAACGGCTTCGCTGGCAACCAATTCCTCTTGATCCAGAAGGAGAAGAAAGAGTGCATCTTCGTGGACGCCGCGGATGACTGGCCGGATGACTGGGTCTCCTTCATTGCAGCCTCGGGGCTGCGACCAACGCACATCTTTCTCACGCACTGTCACGTCGACAGCGTGATAAACCTGAACGCCTTTCTCGCTGTGATGGAAAGCCACTTTCACGTCCGACTGGGGCTGATGTGGTGCGCGGCGGAGCAGACGTGGGTCGATGCCTTTCCGCGTTCTTGCGAGCGTTATGGGCGGCTGGAAGAGATGCGCCAGCCGTTGCCGCTGCTGAAGAGCAGCCTGTACAGTCACTACACCTACGCACATCAGCTGCAGCAGCAGCAACGCGCAGCTGACGCAGCAGCAGCGGCAGCTGTTGGTGGAGATGGTCAAGAAGGCGCCGCTGCACTGCCACAGCAGATTGTGCGCTCCGGTGATATTCTGCTGTCTAGCGGCACCAACCGATCCACCTCCTTCTACGAGTTTGGGCCGCACTCGGTGCTGCACTACATCTTCACGCCTGGGCACTCGCCTGGCCACATGATGCTCAGCCTGCCGCGAGAGCGTCTTCTCTTCACCGGGGATGTTCTTTTTTACAACGCGGTGGGACGGGTCGATCTGCCGTGGGGGTCGGGAGAGCGGCTTGCGGAGAGCCTGCGGACGCTGGAGGACTTCCCGGATAGCACGGTGCTGCTGCCGGGACACGGTCGTCTCACCACGCTGGGTCGTGAGAGGCGAGAGAACCGGGCACTGCGGGCCCTGTACGAGCACCGCGCTGCGGGAGCGCAGCAGGTGTCCGTGGGCTTCAATTCCGGGTACTTGTAGCTTTTGTTACTTGTGTGTTGAGTGTGTCGTGTGTGTGTGTGTTTGTCGTCACAGCAAGAGAGGGGAGAACTTACATTACCCCTATACCTCTGAATTCATGCTAATAAACTCAAAAAAAAATTACAAGGTGCCATACTTTCCCGTCCCTTTCATTCAAGCTCGAAGATGCAAGAGGGTGACCAAGTAGGGAACACACACATGGAGGACGAGCAACGGCATCTATTTGACAGCCAGCAATCGCCTCCACCTTCGCGTTTTCATGCCGCTCACTGTGTGACCTTCAACGTGTTTGCGGACTCATAAGAAAGTCTAAAAGATTCTTTCATCGCTCCACTTGCTTCTCTTTTTTCTTCTATTCCTTTCTCCTCTGCTTCCTTTCAATCCACAACGCAGGTCTACCTCTGACAGTATCTCTCACTCTTCTCCCTCCTTCTTCTCCTGATGCCATCGTGGGTCTGCCCCGACTGCGAGTACGAGAACGAGGAGGAGGATGCGGCGTGCGCAGCGTGCGAGGCGGACCGTCCGGCCAACGCCGGTGCCGCCGCCGCTGCTGCTGACGGCGACGGCGACGACGACTACCACCACATCCACGTTGGTGTGATTCTCGAGTGCGAGGACGCCCCCAACACGAAGCTGAAGCGGCTGAAGGTGGACGTGGGGGCGGGTGAGCCTATTCCTGTGGTGACGGCGGCCACGAACGTGAAGGCGGGCGACCACGTGGTGGTGGCCTGTGTCGGTGCGGAGGTGAAGGGGGAAGCGGTGGCCAAGACGACGGTGAAGGGCTTCCCCTCGCAGGGTATGCTGTGCGATGCCGGGATGCTGGGTTGGGTCGGCGGAGGTGCCGGCGCTGCGGTGGTGCTGCCGGCGTCTTTTGCGCCGGGTGCGCGTCCGCCCACGAGCCGCCCACGCGGGGATGCCGCGTAGGAGATGGGAGATGGCTGAGATGCGTGTGATGAGCGGGTTGTTCTTTACTTCTGATAAGTGAAATGAAAATACAGCAAGAAGGTGAATCCGGGCCGGTGGCGAGTAATTGGATGCAAAGACAGACAAAGTCTGAATGCTGTCAAACGTGTTGCACCATACAGCCGACAAGGGTCTTCTCTTGTGCCCTATTCTCTCTGGAGGATTTCTAGTGGATGCCTCTTCGTGCGACGCGTACGTGTGCTCGGAGTCTCTCTTCGATGAACAACTTTGGCAGCGTTGCTTAAATCGTAGTCTCTCTCTCTCTTTTTCTCTCTCCTCTCGTACTTCTTCTTCTCTCACTGCGGCGACGATCGACACAGGTTCCTTTTTTATTATTATTTTGTTGTTGTGGGAGCCTGTCGGCGTTGCAGACTCCGCTCTTCCTCTTGGAGTGTCAATAACTTGTTTTGTCTTCTCTTCTTCTTTTTAGTCTAGTAGTTTCGCTTCGTTTTGGTACATTGTTGCACCTCCGGAAGAAGCACGGCAGCACCGCCTCGTCTCCGGTGTATTCTCATCCCACACACCCTGTATAGATCCGCACTGTGCACGAGCAACAACGAAAAAAAAAACCGGAAAAAAGAGTGTTCTTTTTTTTGTTTTGTTTGCTCCTTCGTGTTTGTTTTTTCTCCCCTTTTTCCGACCTGTATCGTTCTTGCCGGCTGCTGCCGCACCATTCTACAAACACACGCACACGCACACGCACACAACCTCCTTCTCTCTCATCCACTGTCACCTTTACTTTTTTTTCCTGTATTTGTTCTTCGTGTTAGTTTGGTTTCTTGTGTGGCCCCTTTTTTTTCTTTTGCTCGACTTCCAGAGAGCGTTTGTTGCAGCCAGACGCTTTAAATACTTTATTTTTTTTCTCATTGTTTGTTTTGTGGCCTGCAGGGACACCTCTCTTTCTCGCTCTCCTTCTCCTCACGCGCCTTTAAAAACGGGTACGGGCACGTCAGCATCGATCAATCATCATCATGGAGGACAACTCGTTTATTTCGGGCCTCTCCAGCATTGGGGAGGCCATCGGCGAGTCGAGCTACGGCCGCTGCATCACCCTCTGGATCTCTCGCTGCGAGCCCTCCGCTGACGCCGTGCACGTGCGTCTCGGCGGCCCCGGCTGTCCATGGCACGTCGTGCCGCTCCCGATGCACGTCCCCGTCACCCTCCACCGCGCTGCGGGTGCGCGTGTGCTGCGCCGCGCAACGGAGCTTGCGGTGGCGACGCCGTCGTACGCCGCGAGCGCCGCCGCCGACAGCGATGAGCTGCACAGCAGCTGCGACATGGCGGCGATGGATGTGCTGACGAACATGGCCAGCGCTGCAGCAGGCTCGACGCTGTTGTTTGTACCCAATCTGAGTGGTGGCGCGGGCGACGCACCCGATGCTGAACTCATCGCGGCGGATGTGGCAGGTGAGGACGGCGCGGCTTTGCACGTGCACTTTCGCTGGGCAATCGGAGAAGTCTTGCCAGGTGCTCCGCTGTCACGTGAGGCGCAAGGGGACGAGGACGAGCCAGAGCCAGAGTCAGCGGATCCTTCTCCTGCGAGTGCGGCTGCAGCGGAGGTGTTGCTGGGAGACGAGGACTCAACACCCAACAGCTCCGCCAGCCTTACTCCGTTCAAGGCGTCTGCTGCTCCAGTGTCGGGAGCGGCGGTGACGCCACCCTTTTTTGGTGATTGCGACGACGGCAACGAGGCCGACAGTGCACGCAGTGACGGGGAAGAGGAAGAAGAAGAAGATGAAAATGAGCGAGGAGCGGAGAAGAATGGGACGGAGGCGAACAGTGAGAGTGACCCCCGAGAGGGACACCAGCATCCGCAGCATCCTCTCGTCCCCTCACCTCCACCTGTAGCGGGTGACGGTTCCATGCGAGCACAGTCCCCCACTTCCAGCCTGCCAGCGCCGCTCCCCCTGCCACCCTACACGCACAGCAACGGCACACCAGACCCGATTGCCGTCTCCTTCAACGAGAACGATTTTGGCCTGCCACACCGTGAGACCTCTGCGACGCCGTCGGGTGGTGGAGGTGGTGGTGGCGGCGGCGGCTCCTCGTCCTCGCGGTCGCACACGCCGCGTCGGCAGCGGCCACGCAGTGCGCGGCGGAGCACCGTGCAGATGGACCTCGCACCGGTGATGGAGGAGAAGCTGGAGCAGAAGGCGGAGGAGGCCACAGAGGAGGAAGCCGCCGCAGCCACCAGCACCGACGCCTCTGTTCACATCAGCGACGACGACGAGGACGACATGCCGCCGCACGCGATGCATCGTCCTCCCCCTCCTGCACCCCCGCAGCAGTCGTCTTCCTCACCGTTTATTGACAGTACCAGCGACGACCAGCAGGAAGCCCCTAAGCCGTTCTCCGCAGCTCCACGCAGTGCGGAAGCGGTGGCCCACACGCCAAGCTCGACACCACCCCGCCCCGCCGCTCGCTCGGCCCCTGCGGCATCTGCGGAGAACCTTTTTGAAGGCGTCGCCGCGAGTGCGATGCTCGTCGCAGTGGCGGTGGTCGGCGTCGTGAACACCAAAGGCGCCGCAGATCCGCATCGTGTGGTGTCTGTCGCCATTGAAGGCAGCGCTGATCCCTCGCTGCCGGCGTCCACCGCGGCGGCGGCGACCGTGTCCTTCCGCACAGCGCCGACGCTGCGTAGTCTGGCCGCGGTGGTGCCGCAACTCAGCCCACCCGCCCTGCTTGAGTCAGATGGTGCACGAGGCCGAGTGACGCTACACACCACGTGCACCGTGACCGAGTCTGTGGCCAGCACCACATCAGCAGCCACGCCTGCAGCCTCTACGGTGCTGTGGACCTCACGCGCCGACGTGCGGCAGTCCGGCAGCGCAGCGCAGCACGAACCGCAGCAGCAGCAGCAGCACTCGTTCGCCTCTTCATCCTCTGCGTCGTCAGCTGCCGCGCTTACTGCAACGGAGGTGCGCTTCAAAGGCGCCAACGGCGATGTGGTGATCACGCGGTGGACCTTTCTCACCGTAGGGGCATACCGGGAAGCCGCCCTCAACCTTCGCTGCCGCGCTGACGAGCCTGGTGAGCCTACCCTGCAGCTGCTGCTGGTCGCTGACGACGCCGCAGGCAAGAATCCAGCATTTACCACCAAGAAATCGGCACACATGCAGCAGCAGATGACCACTTCAGCGCATATCTGGATGAGTGCCCCGGCGTCAAGTGGGCAAGCAGCGCAGCACCGCTTCGCCACCGCGGCACCACCGCACGCCCTCCTCCAGCAGCCAGTGCACATGGCCCTGCGAGACCCTCTTGGGTGTATCTCCGTCCACATTCCGGCACAGCGCTCAAGACGAGCGCAGCAGCAGCAGCAGCAGCAGCAGCAGCAGCAACAACCAGGGAGAAGCCGCAACCCCGTTACGCACATTGAGCCGATTCTGTTTCGCGCCTTCTCGGAGACGTGGACGCGCGCAGCCGCCATCCCCCACTCACCCGTCACGCTCTACTACCGCATCGTTGCACCAGCGGCATCGCTGCGGCTGTCGACGCTTACACCGCAGCTGCCCGACGCCGTTCTCAACGCGATGACGGAGACGGCATCCAGCCAACAAAGAGAGGCAGAGGCGGCGAAGCTGCGGGAGGTCGTTGTGACGGTGCAGCCGCCGAAGGCGATCGTGTCGAGCGTCTTCGACTCCTCTGCCACCTCTTCTACTGGAGACTCCTCGTCGTGGTCCTTAGTGCTGCGGCACGCCGACACACACGCCGTCCTCGCAGAGGCACCCGCCACCGCCACCGCAGCTGCCCTCACCTACCGCACCTTTCTTCCTTTGACGCCCGACGCAGAGGCGGCGAGTTGCTGCCGGCCTTGGGAGGTGCTGCTCATTCCTGCCGCTTCTGCATCCATCTACAGCGTCAGCAGCGGCAGCAAACTTCGTTCCGACACCGCCAGCAAACCGGCCCGCACGTCGCAACTCGCGCAGCGCCTTACACGACGCGCAGCAACACCACCAGAGCAACGGTGTTGCGGATAAAAGAAAAGACGTGCGCAGTGCTGAAGTGTGGAAAGGTGAGCTGTTCGTGTCTTCCGCCCAGCTGTACACCGCCGCCTCCGCAGAAGCGGCAGGAGCTGCGGGTGTGTCAGCGACGCTCTGCGTCTCCGCGCCTGCCGCGTCTAACCACTCCGGTACCACCGCCTCTCTGCCATCACCGGCGGCGCCTCTCGGTGCGTTGGTGGAGGTGAGCTGCGAGGTGCGGCACCACCGCCTCGACGCCCAGTCCGCCGTCTTCTGCCTCCGCTCGCTGCGGCTTGTCTCGTCGCCGATCACCAGCGGCACCAATGGCCGCAGTGCGACAGAAGGGGCATCTGCACCGACCACGCCTGGCCACGTCCTGCTTTGGTTCTCCGCGAGTGGCAGCAGCGCCGCGGACCTGCAGGCTGCCTTTGCGCCGGCGACGCCCACCGTGAAGGACGTGCAGCGGGCCTGGGCACCACACCCCGCCTCGCCACAGGCGTCGAGCCGCAGTCCGCCTCTCCGCACCGACGCTAGCGGACAGCTCGTGCCTACCGGGGCACCGGTGCTCTTGTCCACCGACAACACACGGGCACGTCTCTGTGTCGCCTACTTACCACGCACAGCGTCCGCAGCGACGGCATCTGTTGAGGAGGAAGAGAAGGCGCTGCGTCGCTGCGTGGCAGCGGTGCGGAAGCGCGCCATACACCGTTACCGGAAAGCACGAGCCGCCGCGACCGCAGCCGAAGATGCGGAGCAGGAGGAGGAGACGCTCTCACCGGAGGCGGTGGCAGAGATGCACGCCTGCTGCCTCGACGCCGTGGCGATGCGAGTGGACAACTACGCAGAGGTAGACCTGCAAGCCTCTCTTGTCGCCTCCAGCGAGCACCCAGGCAAGTCGCGCCACCGCCTCCTCCTCAGCTCTGTCTGCGGCACCGTCCGCCTCAGCCGCGGTCTCGTGGTAGAAGTGCGGGGGCAGTGGGTGAAAGTGCCGCGGAAGGTGACGCACATCGCAGAGTCCTACACCCCCTCGCCGCGGTTGTGGGCGATACGCTGCAGCTGCGTGGTGCGTCGCACCGGCGTCGACGGCAATGACGACGACGACCGCGACGCCGTGCCGTCCGCAGCTGCGATCGACGGACCCGTGCCACTGGCGCAGGAGGTGCTAGAGGCGGAGCGGGGCTACGAGGTGACGGCGCGCAGCATCCCGCTGGACTACTCCGACCCTTCCGAGGAAACAGTCCAGAAGGCGCTGCCCGGCCTCTCCTTTGACAGCCTCGTGGTGCAGACGAAGCGCGCCGATCGCGGTCTGCAGGCTTTCTGCGAGACTGTTCCCAGCGTGCCGGCCACCGATGCACCGCAGGAGGAGTCCGCGATGCTGTCGGAGGAGACGGGAGAGCTGCTGGACTACCTTTTCGGTCCGACGGGGGTGGCGCACAACGCGTACATCTCCGACGCGTCCCACAAGGTCGCGGTGGTGAAGTTTGTCTTCGGCGACGCCTACACGACGCGGACGGTGTTGAATGTGTCCTGCGCGCCGGTTGGCGCGTCCGCCCCGACGCAGAGCGGCATCCGCGGAGCGTCGGCGGTGGGAGACGGCACGCCACCGACAGTGCAAATCGTGTGCGACAGTCTCACACGCTCGTCGGTGTTGTACAGCTTCCTTCCCGAGGCTGCCGTCACGCGTCTTTTCCCCGGCGTCAGTCACCGCCGCTACCCACCCGAGTTGGCATGGTACCACGGCAGCCTCGCGATCCCAGAAAGCGCGGAGCAGCAGCGCCGGCAAGAGGCACAGGCGGCGTGGCTGCGGGGCTTAACGGAAGCGAGCCTCGGCGTGCAGCAGAAGCCCGGGCCCTTTGTTGTGTCCGCCGTCACCCACCACCCCTACGAAAGCCTGCCGCTGCTGGTGGAGACGTCGCTGACACGCTGCCTCGACGGCCACGCGCTCTTTGCCTTTGGCGGCGTCTCCACCACCACCGGCGCCGCCACATCGCACGCCTTTGTGCTGGACGTGCCGCATCAGCGGTGGCTTCCGTTGAAGGTGCACCGGGATGGTGGGAGCGGCGCGACCCCACCGCCGCGCTGCGGCCACTCCGCCGTCTTTCGCACCTCAGATGGAGCAGTGTACCTCTTTGGTGGTCGTGGACAGCAGCAGCAGCAGCAGCAGCAGCAGCGGGGCGACGGCGCGTCTGGTGCGGCCGTGTTTGCGGATGTGTGGAAGCTGGAGTGGTCCATGCGCACAGGAACACTGACGTGCGTGGAGCTGCCCTGTACCGTCGCTGAGGCGACCTCCTTCGCCACCTCCTCCTCCATGGTGACGATGGACAACGACGCGTCGCAGCTGGCACGCTGGCGCCACGCGGCGGTGCTGCACGATGACTACTTGATCGTTCTGGGTGGATTGTCCAGCACCGGCACCTGCTGCTCCTGCAGAGATGTTCTTTACCTTGACATCAAGACATGCGAGTGGTGTGTGCGGCGCTCGTTTGGCAGCGAGGCGCCGTCGCCCCGCTACGGCCACGCCGCTGCCGTCAGCAACAACACCTTCTTGTACGTTTTTGGTGGGACAGTACTGACTGATGGGGCCACGCCGACGACGACGAAGCGTGCCGCGGACTCGATCAGTAGCGATGAAAGCGACGGCGATGACAAGAAGAGGAGTGGCGACGACGGCGATGGTGATGATGGTGGTGCCGTTTCTCTATCTGACTTCTATAAGATGGACCTCATCACGCGCATGTGGAGCCGCGTGGAGCCGAACGGCACACTGCGTCCACCAGCGCTAGAGCTGGCAGACATGTCAGCGTGCACGCTTTCCGGCTGTCCCGTGCTGATCCTCGTGGGCGGCCGCACCGCAGCTGCCTTAACGGACGCCGTCGGCGATGACGGTGACGACGCGTCTGCGTACTTGTCCATCTTCCTCTTCTCCACGGCGACCTCCTTCTGGCGCCGTGTGCGCATGGAATGCACACCGGTGCCGAACCGCTTTGGCCTGCGCGTCGTTGCCTCTGCGGCTGCAGCACCCGCTCACACGAAGTCTACCCCGACAAAAGGCGCAGCGGGCGAGGACGCAGCGGGCGGTCACGATGCGTCACGACTGCGCCGTCTCCTACCGACACGCGGCCAACGCATTGGCGACGTCGTCGTCGTGGGCGGTCTCCCGTTGGAGGAGGCAGCAGTGGTGGAGACGTCGCCTGCCATCACCCTTCTCCTCTATGCCGGCAACGGCGGCGCTGCTGCCTCGCGTGCGCCTTCTGTGACTGCTGCGCCGCAGACGCCGCGGCTGCCCTCGATGCCGCGCAACGCACCACGGCCGGTGCCACGCCGACCAGCGACAGGCCCGCCACGCACGGCCCCGCGTCGGCCGGCTCCGTGGACGCAACAGCAGCAGCAGCGCGGTGAGGGAGACGAGGCGATGTACGAAAACCCGCCGATGACGACGCCGGTGCGTTCACCTTCGGTGATTCGAAAGATGGTGCACCGCCCCCACAGTCGCAGCAGTCCGTCCCCCAGCAAACGCGGCGGTGGCGCGCCGAGCTCGTGCCTGACGGTGCGGACGGCGGGTGGCACGGCGCTGCGCTTCAACCCAGAGCGGCCGAGCTGCTACAGCACACTGACACGGCGGCAGCAGCGGCAGCTGGTGCGGCGCCTCTACACGAACGACCTGGAGACGCGTGCGGCGCACCGGGAGTTGCTTGAGGAGCAGGTGCACCTGGAGCGGACGACGCCAGCCTTCCCGTCGACGCGCAGTCGCAGCCGCAGCTGCTCGCCGGGGCGGCAGACCGGAGCACCGACCCGGCCTGCGCGTGTGACGTCCGCACCGTTCCAGCGACCCACTCACGCCACAACACCGAACGCGTCGCCGATCCCGGCCACTAGCACAGAGAGGAAGCGTGGCAGAAAGGCACCAAGCCCCGCTGCGACCACTAGTCCCGTTCCGGCATCCCACCGCGACCTGTGGAGCGCTTTCTTGTCGCGCAGCAGCAGCAGCAGCGGCAGCTCGCACAGCAGCCTTACTGCGTCCTCTTCACCGTCGCTGTCGTCGTCGCGGTCTGCATCAGCGGCGACGTCTTCCGCGTCCTCCTTCGCGTCAGCAGCAGCACCAGATTCTGAGGCGCAGAAAGAGAACAGCTCCTACCAGCCCAGCGAGCACAGCGCTGACGAGGCCTCTGCGCCGTCGACGCCGCGACACGCCGCAGCCGAGCCGAGCAACCACAGCGAAGGCGATCATGAAACTTCTCATCGCTCGTCTGAGGCCAGCAAGTCGGAGAGCGGAAAGGCAACAGGACGGGAGGACCCTAAGGAAAAGGAAGGCGAGGCACTTGCGGCTGACAGCGCATACGCAGATTCTTTTGCGGCGTCCTCCTCCTCCTCCTCCTCCTCGCGCGATTCACCGGCCCACGAGGAGCAGCCACCCGTGCACGACGCCGACGTCATCCCTCCGCCCGCGTCCACCACTGGGCATCACCGCGAGGATGACAGCCATCTCGAGAACTCCTTCAGCGCTGCAACGAGCGGGCACGATGCCTTGGCGACCACACAGACGGGTAACGACGCCCCGTCTCCGTCTCATACGGCTGCGGACGCATCCGCGGCGTCGTCGGCGTCGTCCGCGGCGGTGGCGTACGTGCAGCGTACCGGCGTCGAGGAGATTAGCGGAGATGAGGAGGATGCGAAGGACACGGACGCCTCTGCGCCGGCCTCTCCACGCAGCAGCGCAGCAGGCGATGCGGCAAACAGTGAAGAGGCCGCCGCGGAGGAAAAGGAGGAGGATGAGGAAGAGAAGCAGCAGCAGCAGGAGGACTTCACGTCTGTTGCCGCGCCGGTGCTGCCCATCGCCCTCGAGAGCGACCACTTCCCGCAGGCTAGCGAAGGTAGTGTGAGTGAGGCGTTTAGCGAGTCCTCTCATCCCACAGCAGCGGCAGAGGAGGAGGAGGAGGAGGAGGAGGAGGCAGCCGCTGCTTCTGCTGCTGAACGGGAAAGCGCCGTGTCACCACCAGGAGAGCCTGCAGGCGAGGCATCGAGGGACGACGACGGCAAGAGCGACCAGCAGCCTGAGGAAGGCGCAGGAGATGACGCTGATGATGACTGGGAGTCGCTCTCCGAGAGCGCCGCGGTGGAGGAGGCGGCACGCGATGACGACGCTCCGCCGCCGCCGCCGCGAACGCCGTCCCCTGCCGCATCGGAAAGCAACCACGACGAGGAAGACGGGGCTGCCGATTCGCCTCCTGCCACCACTGCAGAGGAAGAAGAGGCTGAGGACGGCGAGGCAGCGCCTGAGGCTGACGATGCTGCTGATGACGCTTCTGTCGAGAACACGCGTGCCGTATCGCCGCCACCAGGAGAGCCGGCGGATGACGAGGCCCATCACAGCAGCGAGCCCGACCCTTACGAAAACGCCGATGATGAAGAGGAGTGGGAATCCTTGTCGGAAAGCGCTGCAGGAGAAGAAGCGCCGGTGGAACAGAACGCCGCCGCTCCACCGGCGCAGACGCCAAGCCCGTTGGCCTCGGTGAAGAGCACGGACGAGGAGAGGGAAATGTGGGATGACGACGATGGTGACGGCGCACTCGTCCCGCCGCCTGCCCCACGCGAGCACGCCACACCTCCAACCTCCTCCGCCGCGTCCTCGGTGATACCAGCCTTGCCAGCGGAGCCACCCTCCGCGTCTGAGCGAAGCACGCCCGACGATGATCATGAGGAGGGCAACAAGGGCCACAGCAGCGTTGCGAGTGAAGGGCGGTCTGACGCGGAGGAGGGCGAAAACGAGCCGGCACTGAAGGCGACAAGTGTGTCCACCGCTTCTTCCGCCCCCCTCAGTCCTGCCTCAGCCCCCGCTGCAGATGTCGCCACAGCGTCTGAGGACGATGACGAGAGTGAGAAGGCAAGCCAGGAAGGGGACGTCTCGCCGCCACCCGCTGCGGCAGCTCTCAGCAGTGCCGCCTCGGTTGAGGATGGGTACGATGACGACTTCAGTGAGGCGGCAGCGAGTGCTGAAGTGCCTGCTGAGGTGCCGCCGATGCCGCTTGCAGAGAGCGACGACGACAGCACCGGCGCTGCTGCGGACGCGGTGGAGGAGGCACAGCTTGATGCACCAGAACCGCACAGCGAGGAGGAAAGGGATGTGATGGAGGAAGAGGAGCCGCAGCGCGAGGCCTCGCTTCCTTCCTCTGCCTTCTCAGCACAGCAGGCGAGCCACTCCGCTGGTGCGGCGTCACCAGACGCGTACGAAGACGACCTTGGCGAGTCCGCTGAAGAAGCAGAGGATGTCAGTGGCGATAGAGATGATGGCGGAGCTGCTGAAGCAGGGAACGTAGCGAAGGCCACCCCACATGCTGCCTCTCTCCACTCAGCGCCGGAAGACGAGGGAATGATGGATGAGTCAGAGACAAACCTGGCAGCTGCGGATGGGCCTTCTCCGTCTGCGAGCGAGGCAGGTGAAGCGGAGGAAAAAGAAGAACGCGGTGCGCCTGTTATGCCCACACCGCGGTCGGTGCTTTTTGATGATGATGCCGTCGAGGATTCCGCCGTTGCGGCGCCGTACCAACCCAGTGAAGAAGAGGCAGAAAAGGAGGAGGAGGAGGAGAAGAGCGAGGACGAGATGCCGCCGTCCCCAATGCAAGAAGACGCAGCCCCGTCTGAGGAGGAGGGCGAGCAGGCAGCACCTTCTGAGCACGCCAGCGAGGAGCCTCAAGAGGTGGAGAAGGAGCTCTCCTCTCACGGTACGCCGACGCCTGTCAGCGAGGCCGCGCCGTCGCACGAAGATGTCGCAACAGAAGAAGAGGAGGCTGCTGAAGTCCCTGCAGTTCCAGCAGAGAGCGGAGAGAGTGAGGGCGACGATGCGGAGAGGGAAGCACCAGAGGAGGTATCGCTGCCTTCTCCTCCCTCTCCTCCTGCAATGGACGCCGCCGCGGCAGCGGATGGTGAAGAGGCCTCGCAGCACTCCAGCGTGACTTCCCCGTCGCAACCGGACGCGGCGGCACCTGCGCCAGACGTCGGCGAAGTTGCCAGCAGCAGTGAGGAGAAGAATGATGCTGAAGCAGCAGCACCTGCCGGACTGGTAGACAGCGCTGCGGCTTCCTCCTCATCGCGTGCGTCGTCGCCGCCACCACCAAGCTCCCCGCCGCGGTCCGACGCACCACAAGGTGAGGAGGTGGACGAGAAGGACAGCTCTGCGCGTGCGAGCGAGAACGCACCGTCGGTCTCGCACGAAGCGTCTGAGTTGGCCGGCTCGGCGGGTGCGGCTGAAGCTCCAGAAGTGAAAGACGAGGCATCAGTGCAGGAGGATAATACTGCGCCTTCAGAGCACGAAAGCGCGCGCGCTGCGTCGATGGACGTATCAGGAGCGGAGGCACCGCACGATGCGCTTGACGCGTCAGACACCCACGGTGATGTGGCAGACGGGGCGGCCTCTGAGCTGTCCTCTGCAGACGCGTTGCAGCCTGATGTGACTCCGCCGGTAATCGAGCGCAGCGACGCCGGAGAGCGGGACGGAGAAGAAGAGGCGGGAGGCGTCACCGCAGCTGCAGTGGCAGATCCTGAAGCGCCAGAGGCACCGTCAAGCCCCGCCACGCCCTCACAAAGGGAATCAGAGGAACTGCCCGCGCCTCCCACACCGCAGCCGCCGTCGACGGAGAGCGATGCGGATGAGGCAGCAGAGGAGCCGCAGGACGCCGTGCCGCAGCCCGTGATAGCTTCCTCGGTAGACGAGGAGCAGGAGGAGGGAGACGCCACGCCGTCAGAGAAGTCGTCAGCCGCGTCGGAAGGCGGCATTGCCGAGCCCTCACCGCCACTCCCTCCTGCGGCAGAACAGCCCGGTGAAAAGAACGAGGAAGAGGAGCCGGAGCTGAGCGACGCTGCCGAAGGGAGTGTGGAGAGTGCGCCAGAGCTTGATGCTGATGCGGCGGAGAGCGTGCACGACGGGGACGCCACACCGCCACCCGCTGCTGATGCCAGCCTTGAGCAAGCAGACGATGAGGCTCACGTTGCAGCAGACGTACACGCCGCGTCAAGGAGCACCTCTGCAGCGGAGATGCCGTCCACTTCCCAGCACAGCGACTCTGAGCATGGCGACGCAGTGGAGGCTGCAGCTGAGGAGGCCGAGAACACGGAGCCGCAGGACGTCGAGTCTCCCCACGCCGAGTTGGAAGCAGTTGACGAGGAGCACGATGAGGTTCCAACGCCGGCAGCTGCCTCTCTGCACGATGCCCTTGCCGCAGATGCGGTTGCGCAGGCGACGCCGCCGTCCCTAGAGATGTCTGACGGGGAAGGCGATGCTGCGCCGACGGATGAAGAGCAGTCGGAGGCTGCCGCAGCGCCTCCCACGCCACCCGCGCAGGAACTCGAAGACGACGACGACGAGAGTAGCAGAAGCGACGCTGAGGAGGCGCCAGCTGCAGCTGCGGTGGAGGCTGAGGCGGCATCATCCCCTCACTCTTCGGAACGTCCTTCTCCAGCGGACAGCGTGCATGATGAGGACGAGGTAGACGATGAGAGGGGCGCAGGAAACCCGTTCGAGTCTCCTGCTGCTGCCGCTGAGGGTTTTTCGCACGAGGCGGCGGCGGTGGGCAACGAGAGTGTGTTGTCCCATGATGACGCAGGGCAGCAAAGCGAAGCAAACAAGGCGGCCTCGCTACCAGCTGATGGCGATGACGCCGATCCGGCTGAGCTTTCTGCCCACACGGATGAGGCTCGTGTCGCAGCTGCTGCTGCGGAGGAAGAGGAAAAGGAAGAGGTAACGCCAGCTGCTGAGCTGTCCCCTCCCGCCACCGACGCCGACGAGGAGGAGGGAGAGGAGCGGCTACCAGAGGCGGCGTCGCGGGTATCTTCACAACAAGCGGATGACCATGAAGATGCGCCGACCTCTCCTGTCGGCTCTGAGCCCGCGATGAACCCCTTCGCAGCGCACGACGCTGCAGCTGCCACACCTCCCGCCTCGGATGACGAGGCGGAAGAAAGTGTTGACTCTCCGCCGGCTCCCGCTGCTGCTGCCTCTGTCGCGGATGAAGAGCAGGAGGAAGAGGACGCGCACGACGACGGACAGCCTGCTGCGGCCCCGGCAGCGATGGCGTCGGACTGGGGGGATGAGCTCTCCTCGCCGCCCGAGTCGCACCCGACCGTGTCGAACGCACCGGCCGCCGCCACCACCCA